>CM076650.1:14606110-14779758 GCA_038496675.1 Rachycentron canadum | reverse complement strand
CAACTCCTTGGCTCACAGAGACGTTCTCGACTCAGCAGATATATATATATATATATATATACACACACACACACACACACACACACACACACACACACACACAGGTAAGGACAAAGGTAGTATACACAAAAACGGCACTGTATTTGTGTATTAATCTCAGTAATGTTTAGTTGTTATAAGAGTGATGTGATTGCTGCTGATCAAAGTTTCATTTATTGTGTACAGTAGCAGGATTGTCAAGGATTGTTCATTTCAAGCTTTGCTCTCTGTGTGACACATGAGGCTACAAGTAGTGGCTTTATCTCACTGAAGTCAGTCCTCCCAATGGCACTTAAACAGACACATCCCATACATGCACATATACTGTATATACACAGATATCCCCACACACACATGGTGACTCACACACTTCCAGCCCCCCTCATATGCAGACGTTCACACTTTGAAACACACATGCTTATCATGCTTCCCACCCCTGCAGGTGTTCAGGTGCCTGTCTTGCCGCCATCCCTCTGTCGCTCCATCCCTCCCTTGCTTCAAATCCCTCATTAAGACGCTTACCGTCTGTGGATCAGAGGTGTAAAACCCTTCCTCCTGCTCCCTAGCTCTCCCTTCAACCCTCCATCCCTGTCTCCCTTCTGTCTAATTGAAAACGTGTACTGCAGGAAGGACCCTGGGGAGGGAGAAAACATGTCAGAGTAGAGAAGGAGGAGAGAGAAGCAGAGAGCAGGCAAGTGGAAGGGTAGGGAAGAGAGGGGAGAAGAAGACTTAAATGCTGATAGCTAATGAGAGAGAAGGGCTGTCAGGTTGTGAACTAAAGGAGCCAAGAGCCCTGGTTAGGTTTTGCCCCAGTCTACTCTCACTCGAGCATCAGTGGCTGCTCTCAGGCTCCTGCTCCTCTTAGCTGTAAATGTAATTAAGAGGCTGCTCATCAGAGCCACAACAGAAGCTGCTGCACGCCTTAGCGCACCAGAGCCTCACCTCCCATCTTTGTCCTTTCGCTGTCTGACTCTCTCTCTCTCTCTCTCTCTCTCTCTCTCTCTCTCTCTTTCTCTCTCTCTCTCTCTCGTCCTTTCTGTGTCTGGAGAGTAAGAGTAAGGGGGTGGCCCTTACTCTCCAAAGTGCAGCACATAGCCTTGTACACCACCTAATGAGTTTGGCAAAAGGAGGTGTAGAATAACATGCAAATCTGGTCCCTTTACCAATTAATTTACAGACTCCAAGTGAAAAATTAGGAAGCCAAAACGTTTTGTAATTATTGGACGTTTTTTTTAATTTTTGGGTTTAGAACTAGTTTTGAACAGTAGCTAGAACAAAATGTATTTCACACTTGAGAAACCAAGGAAACAAGGAGAGACTGATAGGTATGGGAGAGCAAGGATGGCGCAATTAGAGAATGTGCAGTTTTGGTATGGTGTGTATCCGATTTTCCAAAGGATCCCACCTGCCACAGGCAAAGCTCATCTGGGAATCCTGTCCAGGTTGAGGGTATGTAAACAAGACAGCACACACACTCACACTTACAAACAAACTGAGGGGTTTCTAAAACAACAGAAAACACAGACACACAGGTGTGCCTCACCGTCTGTCCACAGCACCATCTACTCCCCCTGACTTCATCCATAACCAACAGAACACATACACACACACGTATATGAAGATACATTCATACATACAGTCGCACAAACACAGTTACATTCAGGTACACATGTGATAGCTTTCTGCACACTTACCACACACCACACACAGACACACACACGCATGCACAGCTGACGCATGGTCCCAGATGGTGTTTCCGTGTGTGTGTAGCCTTGGGATCTGTGAGGATGCTGGAGACATCTGCTCCACAGGGGCTAGAAAAGGGGTGGGGGAGGTTAGTGGAGGCAAACGAAACAACCATGATTTCATATTAGTTCTAAATGATTGTGAAATTTTCCTGTGACACCAGAGACTTGTGGTGGTGGGGGGCTTGCTTGGTGCTTTGAGTTAAATGTTACGGGCCCTTAGAGGGGTACGGCTGGACTCGCATATGCGCTTTAAATCACTGGAGAGAGAATTCCCTGACTTTGCTCCACTTGTTTAAACCACTGTCTCCTGTCTTTTTCAACTATATGTGTGTGTGTGTGTCTGTCTGCGTCTGTGCGTCAGAGGCGCATCTGGTGGCAGGCCTGTTAGTGCAAAGAGACAGAAGGGTCATCATGGGAGCGCTTGATTGGTTGCCAGTGAAATACTAAGTCTTGCCAAGAGAGGAAACAGTGCAGTTGTGGCACATACACACTCCAACACACACACAAACCAAATCAGACCATTGCAAAGTCTCTGAAATACTGTCTTTCACATTACCTCAGTGATGGAGACAGTGCTACAACTTCCTGTGTATACGGATGTCAATCTTCATTTTCCGTGTTTCCTGGCTCATTTTTCATACTGGAGTTTTATGTTATAACTCCAAAATAAAAGCACATGACTACCTCTATATACCCTCTATAAGGTTCTTATTTCTTCCAAATCTCAATCTTTCCCAGCTCTCCCCTCCAGGTGCCTTTCCCTGTTTAGGTCTCTGCAGACTGTTCTTATTTCCAGTTTGCTCCCACCAGTGTGACAGTGTCATAGCAATCACTGCTAACTACTGGTGTCAGAAGTGGGATTGGGGTTGTCTTCATGCTTGGAATTTGTCTGACAGTACAATACGCCCCCAGACTCCCACTATAGTGGGGGGAGAAAAAAAAGAAATATATGTCTGCTAAAGACATAAATGGTTCACACATATTCACTCCCACCTGCTTGAGACTTAACTCTTTCACACAGGGAGGGAAGGTTTTACACGCCCCCACACTCCCATAGACTTTCACACATCTCCAGCTGGAGAACTGAGGAGGAATCGTATTTAATGCCTTTTTTGATGCGCAGGGGCCACAGAAATAGACTACAAAAGAACAGTCTAAAAAAAGTTTAAAAAGAGAACATGATCACATCATTTACCTATTAGGAAGATTAAAAGAAAACTTATTGACAAAGAAATTTGTCTGTTTCATCAGTTAAATGTGGCGGTGTGGTGAGGGTCTTTGTTTTTAGTGACTGAACATGTGCTTTTGCTTTCGAGTGTGTTCAGACATCGAGCGTGAGAGTGTGTGTGTGTGCGCAAGAGATAATAACCATATTTAACATCTTATGACATTCCAATTTCATACATGTCGTCAGAGCAACGCATTGAAAAACAAGACACTGCTGCATTTTTCACAGGTTCTGCTTTGCTCTCTCGCTCCCTTGCATATTTTCATGTCTCCCACGTTCTTCTCGCATCTCTCTTTCTCTCTTTCTATTTCTCTCTCTCTCTCCCTCTGTCTCCTCTCTCTGTCCGTCTGCTTGTCTTTCGCACTCAACAGCTGCCGTGTCCATACTGTACAGTGTGTGCTATTTCTGAATGAAGCCTTCTTCTCGTGCAGCCAGCCTGTGAGCTTCGCTGAAGCCACAACTAGCTGACTGTGGCTGTATGGTGGCCATGCTCATACACAGAGACAGCCAGGAGTTGGCACCTGAGAGCGAGAGAGAGAGAGTGGTAGACAGAGAGAGTGAGAGAATCAGAGAGAAAAGAGATGAGACAGAGAAATGTACAGTGGTACAGAAGAGTTTATTATTGCTACAGATGTGCTTTGGCTCTGAAACAAATACCAGATTCAGATTGGCCTTAGCAGTTTTCCCCATTTGTACTTTGAAGACATGCACTTTAGGCTATGAAATATTGGTCTGTCCATATTATATGACCATAAAGCTAGGAATAGGGAAACTTACAGTATATCTCTGAATGACAGACTTATTACAGCCTAGGAGCAGGAAAACCCCATGATTAACAGTCAAGATTTTTTGGGTCTTTTGAACATCTTATGCTTTCTGGCTTCATCATTTACAGAGTCATCTGACTGACTCATTGAAACTGTCGGGAGTGAATGACCAACAGCCAAAAGGATAGGGAGCAATGCACTGCCGTCAACCAGTCAAGAAATTAAGCTCTCGAATCAGAAAACCATTATTGATCAAGTCCCCATCAATAAGAATCAGGCTGATTTTTTTTTTTAGTGTAGCCAATTAAATAAGCAACATTTTGTTGATTAAAACCAACTCTCTCTTTTCCTCCCTCTTCCCCCCACTTTTTTTGTTGATCCCATTTTTTTTTTTCGTCAGGACTGTCCTCGCCTGGTTCACTTAAGAAGCCGGGGAAGTTTGATTTCAACGCCCTGACTTCCCAGACGAGGTCCCCCCGCATGGCGTTCACACACCACCCGCTGCCTGTGCTGGCAGGAGTGAGACCAGGTGAGAGCCCTGCCATGAACCCAACAACCCCAACCCCCCTCCTACCCCCTTTTATAATCTGAAAAAGAGAGAGAAGGAAAGGGAGTGTCAAACTTGATCCTAGATTGCCATATTTACACCCTCAAAACTCCCCTGGAGACAAACAAAATCAATTCTGCAGTCGTGTGCCTGAAAATGAAAATGCTAAACGTACTTGCTGAGAAAGTCAAACAAAACTTTCCAATCCTACAGTTTCAACTGCTGAGAAGCAATATGCCCGCAGAGTTTCACCTGTTCAGTGTTACTGCTATCATCATGGCTTGGCATAAATTTCTCTCTCTCTCTCTTTCAGCATCTCTTCATTCATCCATTTTACCGCCATCTTTATGCCTGTTTGTTTTAATATTGTCATTGCATGGTACCATTGCTACATCCATTCCTTTGTGACTGATTTGCATCACATCTTATTGCTTCATGCATTTTGTTTTACAAGTCAATTCTTGTATTTAAACTGACAAAACTGTTTATTCTGATGTAATGAACTTGACTGAGTGTCAGAGGACCAATGCATATCAACCTAAAGGTTTTTACTGGGTTTGTTGCTTTGCCATAGTACACCAGGCAGTTTATGAGTTAACCATTTTTTTGTGTTTTTCTTTTCCTAGATTCAGTCCCACCATCTCAGTTGTATTTTTAATTTTTAAAAGATGTTTCATGTTTAGATTTTCTTGAAAATATAGAGCAAATACAGGTTTGAAGAGGAGAAGGAAGAAGTATGGATTGATACAGAATTTGAATGCATGCAGTTGCACAGATGTACAGTGAAGTGGATAAGATTCTTAATGCAACCTCCAGTGTTTGCAAGTTCTTGTTTCAACAAAGTCACAAAGGACAAGATGTCCTCATAAGAGCTTTTTGGTCCTATAGGATAACCGGTTTCTCCATCTCCAGTCAGAGAATTCCCAAAGTCTCCAGGATCTCTAGTTTGCCAACAAGTCCCTATAGGCAGGTCTCACTTTTCAAAGGAATAAATATGTCCTCCTCTCTCTATCTCTCCCTCTCATTCCATTTGTCTCTCAAAGGGATGATTTGATCCACAGCCAAACCAGACCTACCATGTAAAGGTCATTTGGACTCATTGCCCTCCATGTTGAAACGTATTGAATTTTACTTGCGGAGCTCCCTACAGTATATTTAGAAAATATAGTCCAGGCCGGATCTTTCACCATTAAGCCTTGTTGTTTATCTGCACAGAGCAGTCCTATACCCCCTTGAGAAACCAAAACACAAGATTGAATTATGCGTTTGTGTTGCTTTTTAAAATGTCCTACTCTGTTTTGTGCATGAGTTGAAGAGGTGTTAAGGACTAGCTCAGGTTTCTTTGTTCCTCAACTAACTTCTCACACTCTTCAAACTGTGTGTGGACCGTTGGCTGAAAGGTTTCCATGTAACAGAGAGGCTGTAATGAGTATAGAGGTTAGAGATTATGTATGGGTGCATTTGTGCACGTACACACAGATATACACACAAGCATGCAT
The DNA here is from genome assembly GCA_038496675.1 of Rachycentron canadum. Taxonomy (NCBI): domain Eukaryota; kingdom Metazoa; phylum Chordata; class Actinopteri; order Carangiformes; family Rachycentridae; genus Rachycentron; species Rachycentron canadum. Next base: position 14,773,930 of record CM076650.1, on the reverse strand, counting down.
GTTTAAATTTACACTCTAGTGGAGGACTGTCTGTGCTAAAATGGCTGCCATCCAAATGGAATGTCCCTCAGAGGCCTTGGTTCTATAAAGAGACTGGAGGATGATGGGAGTGAAGGAAGGAGTGAGGGATAAAAAGAAATGGGGGTAAACACAGAGAGGGGGAAGACGCAGTTAGCAAACGTGGCTTGATTTGGATGGACTGGAAATGTTAGCTCTTGTTCTATAGGTCTAGTGAGTGTTGGTGTTTATGGGTAGGACTGGATGGTTTATGTCCTGTTTTTGGCTCAGACTGACGTGGAGAGCTGCCAGGATGACTGTTGTCTGATTATACTAGTCTGGAGAGTCCGCCACTGTGGCGGCGATTATACACACACACACACACCAATATACATACAAAGGAACCTGAAAGCTGCAACAGACATAGCAGCACATTCATACTGACAGAGAACAAAATTACACAAACACCAAGAAACACGCAAAATTCCCATGCTGAAAACCACAGACACAAAAAGACGAGGACACTGATACCAGAAAACACAAAAGTTTGAACAAATAGGCACTAACACACTTTGTGAGTATAGTATACACAAGAGATAGTAGGTGACAGACATAATCACAGATGCTTGTTTACCAGGCTCCCCTCACCTAGCAGCTTGCCTCTTTAGTTTGGTGTGCCAAATTACCAAAGCCATGGAATCTCAGCAGACAAGAGAGACAGAAGAGCTGTGTGTGTGTGTGTGTGTGTGTGTGTGTGTGGCTGGCTGGCTGACGCTTTGTGGTCGGTTGGGAGTGGAGGGGAGATTCTCTCTCAAGCTTCAAACTACTGGGCAGAACCTGCAAGGATATGCTGCTGATTGATTACACATCATCGACAAGCAATAAAACAATGAAAAAATCCAGTGTGTGTGGCTCTGCCATAGTCCAGTGGTCTGTGTGTGTGTGTGTGTGTGTGTGTCTCAGAGAGAGAGAGCGAGAAATAAAGGAGACAAATAGTGTAATGCACTTTAGCTTATATGAGACTGTGAAAGCGTGTGTGCATGTGTGGCAAAGTCAGGCAAGAGGTACAGAGGAATCTAGTGGGCTGATTTATAAAATGAATGGGACCAGATGTTGCCCACTAGCTGGGGATAATGCCAGTCATTTGTAAGCAGAAGCAGCTTCAGTCAGAGAATGTCACAGCATTTTCTGTGTTATGATTATAATGGACTGAAGCAGCAACCAGGTCTTTGATGCCAGCCGTTTCAGTGCTTAGTTAAAACATATGCATGTCTTATATAATGTCATAGGTGTGCATGTTAATGTACTGAATATCAGCGTGTAGAGGGTTACATGTGCTTTGTATATGTGCTCTGTAGAAATAGAAGAGAATGAGCTTAGCCTCAATATATTTTCTCCCACTTTTTTTCCTTCTTGTATGCTCTCCTCACGTTTGTCTTCCTTTCCTGTTTCCTATCCCTTTTTTCACTTTTCTCCTCAGGGAGTCCCCGTGCCTCAGCCTCAGCCCTGCACTTTCCCTCCTCCTCTATCATCCAGCAGTCCAGCCCGTACTTCACCCACCCCACCATACGCTACCATCACCACCAGGACCCGCTTAAGGAGTTTGTGCAGTTTGTGTGCACCGATGGCACAGGACAGCCCAGCGCACAGGTAAGTGATCTGTGGATTGAACAAAGAAAGTGTGACAGTGGGATGGTTTGTTGTGTAAATGATATGAAAGAGAAGTGGTCACTGATTAGAAGTCAGTTTATTTTTTATTGAATTTACCAGTGATGCAGAATGAAAGATAGTTTGCAAGAATGTAACAAAAAAATGGTGTCATAATTACATAGAGAAATACTTCTGCATTATTTCATACCTTATTTGTTTGTTAGATAAACAGGTGCAGCAAGGTCAAGGGAGCCTAGAACAGGGAATACAGGCATCTTTATGAAGTGAAGCAATTTCACCAGAGAAGAAAATGGCTTTAAGGCATATGCATTTAACAGGAGGAGGCAGCCAGATGTGCTTAAACAGAGGAAAAAAATTCAGTTGGATAAAACGGTGTGGAAAGGAGCCAAAGCACATTTGACTCATCGTAGGTTCAACATATAATGTTATGCCTTCTCCCACAGTAAGGTAGGGGAAGATCTTGTCTGTCAGTGTTGTGGAAGAAAATATCAAAAAGCCCTTCTAGGCAGACAGATCATAGGGTAGGTATAGCAACTAGTAGGATTTACTATTGGGAAGAAAGGCTGCAAACATGGGAACGACTGTCACACACATTTGCAGACAGATTGAGATTAGCAGTGTTTGGAGAGTTAAGTATTTGTGGAAGGAACCTGAAGCAGACATTTAAGTCTCCAGGTTCAATAGTTGTTCAATTGTACTGCTGCCATTTTTGGTGACATTCCTTTATGCTCAACAATAATTTTCTCTCAAGGGGCACATCTTACCCAATCTCTAATCATTTTCTTTGCATAATACATGGTAGAAGAGCACCTAATGTGTAATACATAACCAAGAATGGGCATCAATACAATTACATTGTATGAATTTATTCCACAAGGACAAATTACTTGTTTTACCATGAGTCAGATGGAGCTGAATGGTTGTGGATGAGGAGGAAGCTAACTGCCCAAGCTAATGAGGCACAAAGGGGGTTGTTTCTGGGACACAATCAAGCTTTTTTTGAGGTGCCATGAGCCTAATTCAATTACATTTAAGTGCCCCTTCAATGACTGCAATAGCATGCCCTCACTCATCCTGACAGCTAGTTTCCAAACATCAAAACCTAGGCACGTCATAGGGCTGACTGTCAACTGGCCTTATGGGGATATTTCAGACCTATTTTCGACACATTCATGAAGGTGCAGGATGCTGGCAGTACTGTAAACCACTACTGTAAACTTTGCCTTCTGAGCAGCTTTAAAACCACTCAAATCTTTTTTCATCACTTATTATCCTTTGTTCTCCTTACATCACCCACTAAAGACGAATTGTTAAACTACACATATATGTACATGCACATACACAGCACACTTACATTGCACTATAACAGCTTCCCTTGTGACAGCTCCATTTTTCCTTTCCCAGTGTTCATCACTTTTCCATTTATTTACATCACTACCTTTGGCCAGACTGTCTGATGATTGTTTGTATGTGTGTGTGTGGTTTGTATGTGTGTGTGTGTTTGTGTTTTTGTTGTGTAAGTTTGGTGATCTCTTGTGTCCCTTTGTGCAAGTGTGTCTGTGCGTTTCTTAGTTTGTCTTAGAGTGTGCTTAACCATACTTGTGTGGATGCTGTTGACGTCTTTTCATATATGAGTGTCTTACTCTTACACAAGACTCTGTGTGTATGTGACCTTATCTTGTGTGAGTGTGTGTGTGTCTGGCTCCCTGTGCACTGTATATTCTTGGGGTGTGTCTTGCTCACCCTGTCTGTATGGTCCGTCTGCAGCCTAATGGAGGTGGCCAGAGCAAAATGCCGGGCTCCTTCCTGCTGCCCCCGCCACCCCCAGTGGCGCGCCCTGTGCCCCTCCCCATGCCCGACTCTAAAACCATCAGCACGCCCACTGACGGCGGACTCAGCTCACCCGCATCTCCGTGTAAGTCACCCCCCACTCCCCTCCACAAAACCCCATTACTGCCCCAGTCTCCCCACAGACTTCTCACAGAGGCCAGTCCAAACCAATTTTAGGCTCCCGTAGGTTGATTAGCTCTTAGCTGGCAGCTAATTTGTTCTCCAAGCAATACTACATCAAGTCTGTTGTCCTAGAACAGATGTAGTCATCATAGAAATTCAGTGTACAGTGCAGCTACAGTGGGGCCTTTTTTTAAAACTCTTGTAGTACTTCTACTGACAAAGCACAGATCTGTGACTTCTACAATGATTACTGCTGCAGTTTTTCATAGTTTAGCTGGCCGTCTGCTTCCAAGAAGGTTGCAGTCTGCTCAGTCAAACTCTCAGCAGCCCCAGGAGCTTCACTCCTATTTCATCCATCACCTTATGGACTGTATGCCACAGTACTGTACTGTACTAGTAACATCCAATCCTGACAAGGCAGAAGCCACGCCTTTGCCAAACCAGAGATCCTCTTTCAAGCTCTTCTGTATCTCCTGCTCTCACTTGCTCTGAATTTCAGTCTTCTTTTCTCTCTTCATGTCTTTGCAGGCTCTCCTCTTTCCTCAAAATCTTTTTATTCTCTCTCTCTCTCTCTCTCTCTCTCTCTCTGGTGTTGGGTTTCCTGCTAGCACCACAAGAGGCAGTGTAGTCTCTCTTTCGCTTCTTTTTGATGTGTTTTGTAGTTTGGGGGGAGCAGAGCAGAGCAGGGCCCTGTGCACGTTGCCTCTGTAGCCGCAAGCCTTTGATCAACGCAGACTTTGCATGTCTGTGACAGCGGCAATACAATCTACCCCCTTCTCTCATTTCTTTTTTGCTTTGTTCTTTTCTTTATTTGATATATTCTCATATCCTCCTTTCTCATATCCTCTTTTCTTTTCCTTTATTTCTCTCTTTTTTTCTTTTTAAAGGAACAAAATTAGGGCAGTTGGCGTGGACTCCAAAAAAACATCATGCCCCACTTTACCCACCCAATCCCCTTGCCACTTTCACACAAATCTCACAACAATTAAAAATTGAGAACAACAAAAAACACGGAAATCACAGTATAACAAGAACAACCCAGTCTCTCTAAACATGAATGATAAAATCTAATCAAACCTGTCTAATTAGTGCTATACTGGGGGAGCAGGAGAGGAGTGTCATCAGGGAGCGGTGAGGCTTTGGTTGGTTCCACCCAGACAGGTGCAGTGCGAGAGTCGGGCCATGGGAGAGGCACACCACGAACGGGGCACTGGACGGAGCAACCGGGGCATCTTCTCCTCCTTTTGTTTTGGCTTTTTCCTCCTCTTCCTGTCCTATCAACCTTTCCTCCCCTCCCCCTCCAACTCTCTCAGATTAACGTGTCACTTTATTATTTATTTATATGACCATCTATATAAATAAATATCGTAATTTTCGTCTCTTTTCTCATTCCAGTGACTGTTATCACTGTATTTTTTCTTCTCTCTAATTTTGTCTCTGATTCTCAAGATATTGTAATTACAGTCATAAGAAAAACACACACACACACCCTGACGAGCACATCCTCACACACACAGACACACACACACACAGACACACACACAACACACACACAACACACACGCGCGCGGTACACTCTCACCCTCACTCATGGATCAGTTTCCAACCCCTTCACTCTCACCCCTACACATCCCCATCCCCTCAACCTCACTCAAGTCATGCACAGCAAAAGTTCTACTCAGCCACCATGTTGGAGTCCAGTGAGCACAACTGCCCTAAATTTGATCCTGTGGCATCACTGAATGGTGTCACTTTGTAGGCAAGATGCTCCTCTTTGCCTATTAAATTTAAATGGAGCATTGGTTACCACTGGTGATGAATAGAGTTCCTCCATCGGTCACCCTTTTATTAAGTCCACAGTGAGTCCTCAGTGGTTTTCTATGATTAAGATGGTTTATTCTTGAGACCAGGGGTTGCTGAGGAGCGTCTGTGACTAACAGTGCGGGAAGTAGCTTCTTCATGTTAGCACTAATCATTACAGACTGCACATCCCTTTGCTAACCACAGATTAAACGGTTTAGTGAAGTACTATAAAAAAGAACCTGCCCGCAACATGAACAAATCACCCATGTGACTAATAGGGTATCAGTATCCCTGACCCTTTACTGTCTTTTCCCAATAATTAATTTGACATTGATACAAAGTCCTTAGTGAGTTGATATAACAGTAAAATATACAGATAATGATGAGAGCATCAAACTCTACCAGCTCAGTGTGTATGTGTGTGTGTAAAAGCATGTACACACTTGTCTCTCTCTTTATAGCATACTCCACGCCAGGCTCCACAGCTCCCAACCGGTTTGTCGGCATCGGAACACGGGACAACTTTCTGAATATCCCCCAGCAGACTCAGGTACCCCACCAACCTCCCTCATTTAATTGACATCCACCCATTCACCTCCTCCTTCTCCCTCCTCCTCCTCTGTTTTTATGTCTTATCTTTCTTTTCCGTCATTACTGGCTGCAAGCGTGACTGCTCAGTGCTGTGCGTATTTGCAACTTCCCAGCACACTGTTAAAGCAGGCATCTTTGGGTTTAAAGGGACAAGTATGTCATTCAGAGTGAAGGCTGTGATACAGAGGCAATACTAACACAATGGCTCTGCATTGGTGACATGCTACAATCAGTGATTCAGCCCATGGCACAAGTGATGATCAACTGTATAAATATTTTACTACTCTAAAAGTTGAGATAACGTATAGCAAAAAGTGTTGTCTACATCTGTGTGTTAACTGTTAGGATTTTGACAACACAGTCCCAATTCAGGCTCGAGAGCAGACGAGATTTGCATAGTTTTTATGGGGACAGATCTGTTGATATTCAATTTCAGTAGCTGTTGATGAAGATGAGATGTAATTAGCTCACACATTCATCTCCATTAAAACTAAGAAACATCTGCTGGCAAAGACCACTGTGATGCAGCTGAAATCTCAGGAAAGTGCCAGTAACTAGATCTTCTTGCTTTTTTCTAAAAAAAAAAAAAAAGTGCTTTTTTTTTTTTTTTTTTTGAGTTGACGTAATCGTCCACGTTAAAAAGACGCTTGATGGGGGATAATATAATAGACCGAAGTTGTAAGAATGTAATATACAAGTATTATTGAGAATTTGTTTGCAAACTTGCCCACCTACATTGACACAAAGTGTTGCCCATGTATCAAGGCCTTTAGTTTCAGTATTGGTTTACAGTTTCTGCACCGCTGTAGTTTCCCTACAGTGAATGTAAGCAGTGCCAGTTAGTTTCAGCTCCAGCAGTGTTGATTTATCTCTGCTAGGCCCCACAGTGTGTATTAGTGCAGCGTGTGAGGCCAGTAGTGCACTACATTGTGGTTTCAGCTTTGGCTGCGCTCTGCCACTGGGCTGCAGTGTCTTGGGCCTCCTCCATCACCAACACAACTTTTCTCATTAGGGGCTAACCGCACCTGCCTGCAGCCAACTCGGCTCTCCTGTCCTCCCCACACATGGAAACAATCTGCATTCCTCCTCGGCACAGCTCTGCTCGACTGCCCCCCCACCCCGCCCCTTCCCCTTCCCTCATGCATCAGCAGCCCACCCTCTCTCCCTTTCTCTCCCTCTCTCCTCCTGCTGCTCCCTCGAGTATTTTCAAGCTCCCCACCTGCACCACTCTCCCACAGATGTAGCCCTGGCACAGAGGGGACATCCACACACCATCCAAATGTGTGTTAGTGCCTATGCACACACACACACACACACACACACACACACACACACACACACACACACACACACACACACACACACACATATACACTTCAACTCTGTGCCAAAACTCTTGCCCCTCTTTTTTTCTCCTAAAAAAAACAACATGGCTTTTACAACAGCTTACATCTGTTCAGAACGCTTATTATCTTCTTTCTATTGCTTATCAAACATTATTGAAAAATGTCCACTTTGAACATTTCTGCCGGGTTTACAGCTCACATAGTGAGAATCTGGGCACTGGTATCAACTGCTCCCAGTTAGCTGAGCCTAGTAGGTCAGTAACAGTCTCAGCCAGAGTGAGTAACAGAGGTCTCTGCCTATCCTGCTGTTCTCTGGCATATGGAGAGGTTCAGACGATGGCCCTGCCAGCCCGGGTTGCTGCCTGCTAGCCAACTAGCCAAGAAAGAGGGTGAGTCTTCCCACTGCTGTCAGCGCAAGAAGCATAGAAAAGCTGGACTGAGGAGCTCTCTGGTGGTGAGACTTCAGCTATGCAGGAGCAAGAGCAAGGGAGATAGGGGTGCATGTATGCAAAAAGTAAGAGGCACTGAGAGAAAGGGAGGGAAAAAAGAGAGAGGGAGTTAGTTGAAGCTCGCTGCACTCCACAGTCACGTCCCGGCTGTCTGGTTGCCCACAGCAACCAGACATGATGTCATAGGCAGTTGAACTTGGACTTGAAGGGGGGTTAGAGGGGGGGGGGTCACTTTCCACTGCCAAGGATTACATTGGGAGAGCTAGAGTACGAGAGGGAGAGGAAAAGAGAAGTGGGTTAAGGGAAGTTGGAGCCAGGAGGAGGGGTTAACTACAAACACGAAACAATCATGGATAGGAAGGAGGGAGACTGAGGTGGTAGAGGATAGATGGAGGTTTAGGGGGGTTAACGCTTTCTCTGGGTTTGCTAGAATAGGAGCACAACAGAGAGTTTGCTGTTAAAGATGGGGTGACTTGCTGCTCTCCCTGGGCCGAGGCCTGTGGAATGTCAGAGGCAGCCAGAACAGCTCAGCCTGTGCCAAAGCCTCCACTCTGCCCTCTTATCAAACTGAGAAACTGGATCCCTGGAGTAGCTGCCCTCAATAGCTTTACAGTGTAGCCTGAGACCACTTGGGCCCACAGCAGAGCAGAGACATATTAGGAGGATCGCCTTACATGTAAACCGGTAGCATATGACAGAACAGTTACACTCTTGTGTTTGCTCACTGGAAAGCCATTTTAGACGGATACAAAAACTGCTGTCCTAATGCTATTTGTAGCTCTGAAATAACACAAGTGTTTTTAATGAGTAAAAAGCCAAAGTCAGCCCTCCTAAAAACAGCAAGTGGTGAAGTTGAGGTAATAACTTTTTTTGACACTGTATGGGACAGCTGAGCTCAGCAAGTACAGAAGTGTGGGAGAAAAGGAGTAGTAGGTGGCCACCTAGTGGTTCCCAACTGCTTTTGCCTGTGATCCCTTAAAACAAATCAATTCCTTCCAAAGACTTCCTGTTACTACTTCCATAGTCCTTCTGGCTGTGAACAAGTATTTTTATATTATTTTATATTATCCAGTAATTCAGTAAAACAAATAGAAGAAACAAACATTTTGTGTTGCAGCAGGTTTTTTTCTGGTTCCTGTCTTATTTATTACCATATTATGACATCTTGTGGAAGTTCTGACCCCAATGTCAGGAGTTAGTTATTTATACCATGCTTGAAAGTAAATTGTATAAGATGCAGTTCTGTGTTCATGTTTTATACCTTTTCATACTCTAAGCTCCACTTTTTCTGCCTCTTTCATTCATAACAATAACTTGATGATGAATGTAAACACGATGATGTCATTAACATGTGATGAAGAATAATTATCTTTTCTTCTCTTCTCCGCAGTCCTGGTTCCTCTGACAAGGCCTCTCTGAATCAACAACTAAAATTGTGTCATGAAAATTGGAAATTTGAAAAACAAACACATCACTGCTGAATAAGAACAGACTGCTGACACTAAAAAGGTCTTTCTCTCTCGCCAACACTATTCAAAGTACTACTACAGAACCTGGAAAAAAAAAACCCACCATGCCCCCAAGAGGACTCCCAATCCAACACAAATTGAACAGGAACGTTCATCCCCCTTTATCCAGGAGGCTTCAATAAGATTAAGTAGACAGACTCAGAATGCAAGGAAGAGGAAGAGGAAGATGAGGAACTGTCTCACACACACCACGAAATGTCAGAAAGGAAACGCAATATGGTAACCTGACAAATGACCAATTATACATTTGTTGTTTCTTTTTTTAATGTTTTTTTTTTTTTTTATTTTGTTGTCTCCACAATGAAACTCCATGCATTGGCTGGGAGATCCAAAAAGAACAAATAGTGGTAAATGATGAAGTTGGATGTGCAAGTTGAAAATATTTCCATCCAAACTGCACGCCTCCATATCTATGTATTTCTCCACCCACTTCTCCTCCAGGTCCATAGTCCCACCCAGCCCACAACCCCTGCCACTTCATCTCTAGTACTCGGTGCTGCTCAGGGTCTAGACCGACAAAACACAGCCACACACCTGTGTGTTGCCACACTCTGCTGCTTCATTCGCTCAGCCCTGAGCCTCTTTCATTTCTGATTGGCCAATCATGGTGACACCATCCAATGGTGTGACATATATGCACTAAGTGGCTGGTCTTTGTTTACCTGTCAAAGTATCAGGGCGTCCTGCTGTGGGAGAAGTGATAGCCATGAGGCGAGTGCGAGCGAGTGAACACACGACAGACAGACAGTCATTAACACTAACTCTACATGTGCTCTTTCGTCCCCTCACCTATGCACTATTAATTTTTAATAAGGGATGAACAGTATTGCACATCAATGGTCAGATGAGCGATTAGAGAAGTGAATCGAGGCTGGCTGCCACTGCAGGAATGTGGCTGCGCTGACATTCAAGTCTAGGCCCTGACACAAGCAGCAGCACACATATGCACATGCTCACACACAAGCACACACACGTACGCTTGCATACAGTACATACAGACCATCCTCTCCAGAATAGGTCTGTCACACAACCACTCACAATATCATCTTGTTTTTATTCATAGACATGGAATTTAATTTACAGGAATGCATCAGCATCAGCTTCATATTATTAGCTTTCATTTTGTTTGTAGGCGTTTTCTTGCAACATTTTTTTTGCTGGATTTGGTTTTGGTTTTGTCTCACTTGGATTGTTTTAACCTTCTCTTGCATGTCATAACATTTTTCTTTAGTTTGCAGTAATACATTAAGAATCATGCTTGAATTTCAGCGAAACAGATTTCAATGAAACAGTAAGAGCAGTTTCTCAAATCTCTCTCACGTATGGACAGCACAGTAACAACAGCTCATCACACGCATCCTTTGCATTGCTTCACCCTGTATCCCTTAGTCCAGTCAAAGGAAAACCCAGAGGAATACACACACACACACACACACACACACAGAGAGAGACACATAAAAATGTACACTAACACCACAAACAACATGACATAAAGTAATAAAGGGAAGCCTTTATATTTGGTTCTCCAAACTGCCTTTGTTAATGGTTTTTCATTCACTTAAGATTTGTCTTTTTAATTTGAGATATTTTTTCTATGTATGTCACATTGAAATTGCTATTGGTATAATTTTCATCATGACACAATCCAACAAAAGCCGACCTCACAAAATAACTGGACTGCCTAGCTGTTGGTTCTATTTTGCAGGGATAATAAACAGGGCTGAAACGCTGTTCTCAGCCTCTCTAGTAACATTAGCTCTATGTACTAAAACCATATATCAAGACTATAACAATATATGAAAGTGCCTCTGTATTCCCTAAATGCAATTAGTAATAAACTTGACTTCAGGTTCTCTTCCCACATATAAGCTAAAGCTATGAATGGTAGCGTTGGTGCATGTGGAAACTATTGGCCTAGGACAGATCTTTATAGAGGACTGCAAACTTTTTTGTAAAGACAGAGAGAGAGATCTTATACATATATATTTATGATATATGCTCCTTTTTAACTTTTACTACATGAGCTTGTTGGCAGTCTAGTTATTTTCTGAACTCTCACCTCCCCCCCACAACCTGTTTCAGTAACATTTCCTTACTGTTATCAGTATGAATCGAACGACACACCATCGCCATCTGCAGCGCAGCATTACAATACCTAGACGAACATGTCAAAAATCGACAGTAGGTTTGAAGAAAAAAAAGTGTTTGTTTTTTGATGGAAAGTATTATTATTGAAAAATATGTGTCGATTGAGCCACGTGCAATGCATTGGGTAGATCATTGTGTTTGTCTGTTAGAGATTTTTAAGAAAGCTAAGAGAAAAGAGAAAAAAAATGTATTTGTTTCAAGTCCGTAAGCTCCGGGACTCTAAACTAGAGGGCCATGAAAAATCATAGTCTTTGTAAGTTGGGGGTATTTGTTTTTATTTCCTTTTGTCTCTTTTTTAATGTTTTATGTATAATCATTTGTTTATAAAAATGTGGGAGGGCTGAAGGAAAAAAATCTACACAACTTCAGAAAAAAATTCTCTATCATCAGATGAAAACTGGTGCTTTAATGCTATAAAGTACATTCAGAACTATTATAAATGAATGGTAATGAACAAAAATAACAGACCATTTAGGAAACAGCATTATTCCTCTCTCTATTTGTATTCTTCTATTTGTATTGAATGGGGGGAGAGGTTCCTATTCCTTAAGGTTGTGACACAAAAGGCATTTTGGTTCAACCTTTAGAAAAAAAAACCTATACTGTCAAGCCTAAGAAACTCTTCTGATAATTTACCCATGCACTGCCTGAAACTCACCAGCAAAAACAAAAAAAAAACCCTCCCAGTTTAATTCATTTTTATTGCTCTCATTGGTATAAATACACAAGTTCCTCCCTGTGCTTTAGGAGATGCCTCACATTCAGAAATCTTTTTATTCCCATTATCATCTTAGTTTGTTTCTGAATTCAGAGCTGGGTCGAGCTCAGCAGGTTGTGTTGAGACATCTGAGTTGAAGTGGAAAGAGTGTTTAAGTTAAGACCTTCTGTCTCCTGTGCAGATAACAGAAACAGTGGCAAAAAAGCAGTTTGAAATTGGGCAAAAATATGAGGTCTGAACCGTGAATGAAACAGGCAGCAAAGTGAGCCTCTCCCCTGTCCCCCCCCCCCTCCTCCTCCTCTGTAAATGACTCTTATAGTGCTTGTGCTGTAGTGTATAGTTTCCCAGCAGTTAAAGGTTGTCCCTTAAAAGTGCCTTTTGTTCACAGACTCCATTTTGTAATCCAGATCGCCCTTTTTTTCCAAAATGGCTTGAGGTAGCAGGTTGCCCCTGAGTGCTGCAAGGAGGGAAAAGAAAAGGTCGTCGCCCATTCAGCGCTCAGGGACAACTTTTTTCTCCAGCTGGAAATGAATCCCCTCCATTGTACCTCCCCTATATCCTCTCTTCCTTTTCAAAAGCCGTATATATATATATATATATATAGTACAAAAGGAAACTGGTGTGAATTAGTTCTTTACTTTTTATTGATAAATGATGACAAAAAATTTTTTGAAAAGGCAAAAAAACTTGTTCTCGTTCAGCTCTTGCTTTTTTTCTTCCCCTCTGTCTCCACTGTCTGTTTTCTCTTAGACACTGGAGTAGTCTGTAATTGTGTGTCCGTCACTCTCCGTCTTTCTCTCTCTCTTTCTCTCTCTCTCTCTCTCTCCTCTGCTCTCTCTCTCTCCTCTGCTCTCTCCACTGTTGGGAGGGTGAAAAAAAAAAATATTGCCGAAAAACTTTTGTCTGAGCAGAATGCAGTTAGCTCACATGTTATTCTTGTCTGTATGCTTCACATTGTATTACCATACCCATCTTCTTCAGCTTCTCCATTCAACAGCTAATGTAAGTGAACAAATTACGCTGATGGGCTTTTGGGGGTGTCCTTGGGTGGGTTAGGAAGGGATGACAGGGGTTCAGGGGTTTGGGTTGAAGAGGTTTACAGAGAAGATTAATGGGGTCAAGAGGGTTGGATGAATTGCTTTGGGATGTTGGAAAGGGGCTGCTTGGACTAGGATAAGAGTTTGCTCTTTTGTTTTAGCTATTTATTTTTTGGCTTTGTTTTATTCCCCACTTTTGTTTCCTTTTAATTTGGATTTCTTTTAATATTTGCTATCAGGGTATGCTGTCATTTAGGCACTCTTTTGAGGATGCCTTGGACTGTAAATGAAAGCTACAAGCACCTTATAACCAGACTTGTCCTGCATGAGGCTGAAAGAGGGGGTGTTGCATTTTCAGGACATATCCCACATCCATTCAAACCAATCTTTTAAAGTGAAGTATTATTGTTCACGGCGGGTTTCACACAGCGAAACTCTCAGCAGTATTAGCCATTTACAACACACCAACCAGATAGTTGAAAAGGCCAGCATGAACCTGATCTCTCAGATTTTTGAGGATTCGGGGAAGTCCCTCCATTTTTCTCCTCTGACCACCTCATGCTGGACTTCTCTGTGTCTTTGTTCTGTTGTTTATTTTGTTCTTTATCTTCTTAAGCGTGTAAGGTTATTGGTGTAATAGGCAGCACCCTAGGCCCCCTGACTCCCAGCTCTTCTACACCTCTGTCTACACCCTCAGTGCAGCACCACTTCTTTGTGAGAACACCCCCAGAGCTCTAGGTGAAATGCATGTGTTAATTACAGTTTCTTTTCCATAAGAAGAAAAACACAGTTTGAGAAGAGCAGCACCTGATTGAATAAAAAAGGATGTTCTTGACTGTACCATCTTGCTGTGCCATGTCTTTCTTTCTATAGATTGATGCCTTAATAAAGAATCAACTCTGGAGCTGTATGATGTCCTGCAATAATCACCTTTTAGCAGACATAAGCTGTACTAATAAGCAAATTCCAGTTTACTCCAGGATCCAGGAATATTTAGCCACACTAGCAGTGTGTCTTCACAGATGAGTGTTGGTGTGTCAGTCCACCTCTTTGGTCCAGATTGAAGTAACCTACCTATTGGATGGATCACCATGAAACCTACATCCATTGGAAACTGATTTGGATGATCATTACATTTCCTCTAGCTATTTAATGGTTTGCTAAAATTTGGTACAAAGATTCATGGTTTCTACAGGATGAATCGGCCTCAGCTGCACTTGTTAGCATGATGAAAGAGCAACATGTTAGCATTGTCAGTGTGAGCGTTTTTAGACTTTAAAGCATTGCCACTAAAGTATTTACAAGTTTTCCTTAAAGCAATAAAGCAAAGAAATTGCAATGTTAGAAACAGATTCGAGTTTAATTTATGGAAACATTTTGGAAAGTGATCAAGTGTGCAACAAAATAAACCAAATGCCCAGCCCATGCCCAGGGGTCAACTACACTTAAAAATGGCCAGTTGATTTTAACTTAAATTTGACAAAATTTTGAATAAACTGAAGAAGTAGATATAAGGTCAACACAAATTAGACTAGCTTGATTATTTTAAGGTAAACTGTAAGATCTAAGTTTCTTAAAGGCACCACAATGTACATAACTGTAATTTCAATTCAACGATGAGCGATGAGGATTCAAACAACCTTGGTCTGAACATAAAGCAGTGTAATATCTTACGTACCATGTTGCAGTGTTTCAAGTCAAATTGAGGACAGAATTTTCAGGCAATGGTAAATGTAGATCTTTGTTTTTATGTAACTAAACAGCTTCTGGCCTGTTACTCTCCAGCAGCCTCCATGTGAGTGGTCTGTTCATCTTGCTGCTCTGCCATCTTGACAAAAAAAATGAACAGTTATTTATGTTTTATACAATAAGGAAAGCAAAAAACAAACACGTCTTAAAAATGGTCTACCTATGCACCATGAAGTGCCTGTGGTGCTGGGTCAGTTTCTTGCACTGGATGGTATTTCTCTTCTTTGTCAGAATCATTATCTTCCTGTTCTTCTGATGGAGTATATAAGGGTCTATTTTGTACTTGGAAAAGTGGTAGATTTTCTTCACCCTTAATGTAGAGAGATTTCACAATAAGATCTTTTAAGGGTCTCACACCAAAATTAGCGCCAGATGGCAGAGGAGACACTTACGTGAGCATCATGTAGAACCTGTGGTGGAGGATTGGCAAAAAACCCAGTAAAGGCTATTGCAGCAGGCTGAGGCTGTGGTGTAGCATGGCTTTTTTGAGCCAGGTTTGGGTTAAATGGTAGTGATGCCGATGATGGTGGTGGTGGTGGTGGAGCTGTCTCCTTAATGTATGAAGAGTAACATGAGAGACCAAACCAAAGCCACATTGTATCCAAGCTAAGCTCTGTTCCAGGCAATGGTAGCCTCTGTCTGACAGCACATTTATTGAGGTTGTGTCCATATTCTTAATTAAATGACCATGTAGTACTCCAGACCACTGCTACCACTGGAGATACAATGGTTTTTAGCAAGTGGCAACCTCCGAGGCTAAAAAACCTGCAACTTCTTGAATGGGCACTTGAAGCTGGCTTGAAAAGTGAGTCATTCCCTCTAGACATGTTAATATGTGTACAGCCTGGTACAGAAAGTGGTTTTGGTCTCTATAGATAATTTATATATATCCATTAAGACTTAAAGTTTTGCATTATTAAAGGCATGCTGCTTTGACTGACAGGTGGGTGAGCATATGATGCCAAAGGCTCCACAGGTTCCTGGATTAGTCAGGAGTTGGTGGAGTCAGGCACTGGCAAGATGACACAGTGGAGCAGCTCACTCCGAGTTTCGCCTGCTCTTCAGAAACCTATAGGTCACAGAGGCTATGTCCATCTTTATTTAAAGTCTATGGTTTTTAGGCAAAAAGACAAATTAGAGCAGCCAAACACCTGGGAAGACACAACTGTCACCATCACTTCAGAATCTCTTACTCTGCCAGAGTGTGCTGCAAGGACTGGTGAGCTCAGAATCACAATCCCAAACATTAACTACACTACTTTGCTCTATTCACATGTAATTAAGACAATCTACTGCAATTAAAGCAAAAATTCAATAAGTTCAGTATTCTACACATTTCCCATTAGGGAGATAAAACGTGCAGTAAATATAATTTAACAATTACAGAACAAATACAAAATGAATTTAAACACTAAAAAAATAATAAGAATTTTGTTTCTAGCTGGTCAGACATTTATCAGGATGATTGTCTGCACTGGGTGAATTTGGACCTTCTTGGACTAGTATAATCCGCAGCTTGTCATTTCATTCATCAATTCATTCAAATCAACCAATGACAGGAAAGAAACGGGAAATTGGGTTGAAATAGAGGTTATAAGAGATAAAAATGAATCGACATCACACATTAGGAAGTGAGTTACTTTGTCGACTCATCGACAGTTTTTCACAGACTCAACACTGATGAAATCAACAATCTAACAATCTCAAATCTGACACCAGGACATTATAGAGACATATTTTATGTGTACGTCGCCTCTTCCTCTTACCATGTCTCAGTCTTTTCAGTCAGACCCGCTGCCGTCAATCACACTACAACAACATCCATATCACATGATGTCCTGGACAGAAGACACGGGCTCGCGCAAGACAACAAGAATCTCACGAGATCATAGCGACTGAGGCTTCTCCCGGAGCCGATCCACCACGAGCACACACTGTATAACATTACATAACATTACACAGAAACCTATCTCGTGTTTTGTTTTCGTGTTGATTTCAGTCTGATTTCAACCTTGCTGATTTAATTCCTTAAGTATGAAGCGTGAAAACCAGAAAACCATCTTTATTTACAGTCCATTTTAAGCAAAAAGACAAATTAGAGCAGCCAAACACCTGGGAAGATACAACTGTCACCATCACTTCACAATCTCCTACTCTGCAAAAGAGTGTGCTGCAAGGACTGAAGAGCTCAGAATCACAACCCCACACATTAACTACACTTATCTGCTCTATTCACAGGTAATTAAGACAATCTACTGAAATTAAACTAATTGGGGTGTCAAACCTACGACAGATCAATATTGAAGGCTCTCATCTTGTATATCTTCGCACTGTGTATTTTGACTATGGATCCATGTTTTAAATATATTTATTAATGTCGTTTGAGAGGTCCAGCGATCAACGTGGGGTCACTGCAGCACTTAAAGTGGCTACCAAATCATGCAAAAGAATATAATTAAAACATAACTAGTGGAGACTGAGCACAAGATAAACAGGCTGGTCTCATAAAATTAAAATGTTATTAAACCAGAATGTATCTGCTTAAACTTTCTGTCTTTACTGTAGCTTTTAGTTTATCTGGTACGGATCAATCGAAATAAAACCATCTGTATCACTTGTCTTGTCCCTCTGTCAAACTTAATGTTGCCCTGGAAGAGAGAAATCTAATTAAATTAAATATTGTAAAACACAAATATTGTAAAACGGGAATGTTAGGACACCTGGTGTAAGACCAGAGCCTCAACAATGAGAAATATTAAATCAAAACATATTAATCTTAAATAAATATAATATTAAACTTTTTTGACATGAGCTGTTTCAGAGGCCTGAACTATGAATTCAACATATATTTTCCGTTTTCGTTTTATGACTCACGCTGACAAATAGTTTTTCAAAGAACCATCAGGTTCTTCTTCACGAGCCCGTGCAGTTGAACAAACACACCTGTACATCGGCGCTTCCTAAACACCACATCCAACTGTCCTCGAAGAAAGAAAACTTTAATGAAACGCTCGCGACCGGATCCGGGGAACAGTCTCGCGCCCCTCATCAAACGCTCGTGTGTGGCTTTATCGGATAATAAACTGACCTTTATTTGTGGGAACAAGGAGTGAACACAAACAGATAAATGAATCTTTTGAGTTATGTCAATGTTTACTTTCCCTCCAACTCCATTGTCGGGCTCAGTCTTTGCGGTTTTTCAGGTGAGTGCTCAGTAGTTTGGCTGTTGGCAGGTTTAGATGTGATTGATGTTTTGAAGTGAACCCGTTAGTTAACCTGCCCCCATTATCATATCATTAAAATAAATGATCTTCCCCGTCAGTGTATTCATACCCCCCTTTAGAGGATTAGTGCTTAAAAACTTATCTATTTATCTAATTATCTTTTCTCCGCTTTTATTTTGAACGTCTGTGAACAAACAATTTTCCTGCTGACGGTACTTCCGGTCTGTATTTTTCTTTGTAAAAAAAAAAAAAAAAACAAGAAGCCAACACAAAAATCCCCCCAATGTTTCTGATAAAGCTTGTGTCAGTGGCTCTTCCACCAGCCTCCGTGTAACTCCGCGTTGGCCGAGTGGGCGACATCGTCTCTCGGGTCGCCTCTCAGTGCAGCTCCTCAGGGGCTGACAACAAGCTGCAGCTAACAGCCAGCTAAGCTAACGCCAAGTCAAGTCGTCCGCACGGCAGCTAGTTAGCTTAGCTCCAGCTGACACTTGGCCAAGTGTCTCTCAGCCTCGGGCAGGAGCGGACCCTCTCATGGTGGTGCTCTTACTTCAATGGGGAACTGTTTGTTTTCGCAGGGTGCGGATGACCTGTCGCTGTTGAATGAGTCCGAGGGGGGCAGTCTACCCGGAGACCCTCCGCCGCCCTACCAGGTGAGCAGCCCGGGGCTTAAGTTGAAAACACCCCGGGGATTTAAGAGCATGTCACTTTGATAGTTTTAACAATCTATAACCATAAAGTCTATAAGAAGGGATGAGGATTATTATATCTGTCAACATACTGGAGAGCAAAGTGAATGGCGTAAACATGGGTCAAGAAGATAATAAATTGATACACACACACACACACACACATATATATATATAAACTATAAACTGAACTGAAATATGAGAGTAATGCAGACATCAAATTAGGTAAAGGATAAAATATTCTGACACCCCAGATCCCAGGCAATGCCAAAACAAGTTGTTTATATCATCTGTCACTTCTTAAAAGCTGGTCATTTCCCCAGTGTTGACAGAAGCACAGGAGCATTGTGGCATTTTGCTTTACCTTGTATTCCTTTACTTTCCAATCTGACACAATTAGTTTGACAAATATCAGCCTCAAAAATCAAATGTCTGCCCGCCTCAGGCACAAAAAGTAATGCAGACATACAGCACTGTACAAAAAGTTAGGGTAAAGTGAAAGTAAAGTGAGGATGTCTTCAAACATCATGCCAGGAAAACTTTTTACTTTATCAGTTAACTCCAAACAAATTGTAGTAAACAGGGAAAAAACCCATATGAAATTAATGTTTGCTGTGACACACGCTGCCTTTAAACAGAATCAGTTCTCTTACATACACTTTTGCACAGTTTCAATAGTACTCGACAGGTAGGTTGTCTTAAGACACCTAAGTTTTGTCTCGGGCTCTTCTGTCTATTCTGTCTCTTTATGTCTCTTCAAACTGTTACTGACTCCATGATGTTGAGATCAAGGCTCTGTGGAGGCCAGACCATCAGTTGCAGGACTCCTTGTTCTTTTGTTTTTCTGTATATGTGAAATGACCCTTCCAAGAGAATTTGCTTCATAGACAACACACACACTGTTCCTTCTTTTCCAGGAGCACACCCAACCAGTGCCGGTATACCATCCCACCCCAGGCGAGAGTCGTCTGGCCAGCCAGCTGACTGAGGAGGAGCAGATCCGCATCGCCCAGCGCATTGGTCTCATCCACCATCTGCCCAGAGGTGTCTTTGACCCAGGCTCTGACCCCTCTGACAAGAAAGTTAAAGAGTGAGTCATATACAGGCAAAACTTGCCATATTGTTTGTTTTCTTTGTTTTTTGAATTTCTTGTGTCAATGGAATATAATGGACCAGGTTCATTTCGGTATCACTTTTGAGAAAAGCTGCTCGATAGAAAAATCATTGTGCTGTGGCTCAGTCATTGAAGCACGATAACACACTAAACACAGTCTATAATGCTCTAAAGCCTTAAAATTGACTAACAAGCCCATTTTGTTGTACATTTTAACCAATAAGAAGCCACTGTTTACAGCATGCACATGCCTACAACCCCATGCCATTGCAGGGGTGATAACTTAATATGGACTTATGAGTTAGTTAATCAATGTGCCATCAGGGCAGACTGGAATAAAGGAACAGGGTGCCCATTGTTCCTTCCACGCTTTTTTCCATATTATTAATCTCCTGTCAGTAAATGGCACATGAAGTTAGCAGACTTTTGGGAAAAAAATATTTGCTTAGTGATTTCTGATATTATGACACACAAATTGTAATTATCTTTTTTTATTGTGTTCTCTATCAGTGATAATTCTGAACTAATTCTAGTTTTCTTCATGCTTGAAGAGCAACAAGAAAAATTATGAGGTTCTCTCTATAACAGGTGTGTTATCTGCATGATGGATTTTGAGTATGGCGATCCCATTCGGTTCTTGCCCTGCCTTCACATCTACCATGTGGACTGCATTGACCCCTGGCTGATGCGCTCCTTCACCTGCCCCTCGTGCATGGAGCCGGTAGATGCGGCCTTGCTGTCCACCTACGAAACCAACTGAGCAGCCCCAGGTGGCTGTACCTTCTCTAGCCAAAACTGTCCTAGCTGTTCAGACAGGTACCTAAGATGACGTGGCATTATGCAGATGTGTGAAGGCTGATTTTAGGATGCAGTCAGATGTTAAAAAGTATGCCCTAATGTGCTTTGCTAAGGTCTGACGACTTTAAAGTAGGACAGTGTGCCAAATCAACTTAGATGGAATATATGGAAAGCTGAACAAGTAGCAAAATATAACTGCAAAATAATTTCACTTTTATATGACAGATTTTTATGGTAATTTAATGCATGTTACCAATGTCATTTACTTCCCCTTTTAAGGAATAATGTGCAATATGTTATATCAAAGGAGAAATTTGTGAAAATGTGTCTTTGTCAAGTCGACAGCGTCAATTGTCAGACAGTGAAAACATAAAGTGAAGTTACTGTGTTTTTCAAATGGGCCCATGGCCTTGAATGTCACAAAAAGAAAGGCCTTTCTACTGAAATGCAATCAAATGCAGAAAAGTTTTTCTGAACAAAGATATACCAAGAGGTCTCAAGATTATTCATGAGAATCATTTCAGCTTTTGAAGATAACTGAAGATTTTGGATTGTGCTCTGTATCATTTTCCCTTTGAAGCTGCTTTTATAAATCAGTTTTTTGCCTTTCTACAATATGGATGCTTTGCCTGAGGTTTGTACTCTTTGTTTTGTTTTGAAATTCTGTACTGTGTCCTTTTCATTGTTAACTGTCACTGACATTTACAAAGACAAGATATGCTGTGCAGTCCCTCTTTAAAGCACCTTGGGATACCCTTCATTTAGCACTCTGTAGCTTATCGATTTCATAGGTGTGTGTGTGTGTGTGTGTGTGCGCGCGCCCGCTTGTGTGTGAGTGAGCCTTGAACTTTGCACGTTAAGGTAACATTGTGAATTAACCCTGTCAGTTGTAACCCGTGTTGTAGTTACCTCTATTTTTCTATTTTGAAGTTGTTGGAGTTTGTTTTGTGTTGATGGCCTTCTTACAGTAACTGCTGCATTTCCAGAGGTTCTGGGTCTGGTGATACAAATTTCTGTTATCTTTTGTATTAGACATACTCTCTGATACCAACTACATTATGTATAGCACAAGTTAAATGTTGAGAGAGAAGCTGCAGCAGTAGAAAGGAATTTATGTTGAATGTAAAGCATTATTTCAGCTTTTAAAGATTTGGACAGTACAAGTGACAAGAGGACTTTTCTGATTTACTCAGGCTGCTCTGCCTTTTAAGTTTGTGGTGAAGTACAATCATTTCTGATATGACCTTTTTTTTCTTGTAGTCATCCTCTAGAGGGAGACAGATACCAGCATTGTACTGATTTTTGTAGCTGTCCTAGGATGAAGTCAAAAGTTTGCTCTGGCTGCTGTTAACAATCATTTTGTGTTTTAATTTATGTGTGTGCCACCAGTGCACAGGTTTTAGGAAAATCCTGAAAGCACAATAAAAGTGAATACCAAATTTTCCACGAGTACAATGTGCTATGTCTTAAAAACCTATTTGTAAAACTTATTGAAGAAGCTTGGTTTATTTGCGCAAGTCATATTCCTGGAACAATGTGTATTGACTCCAAATTTAGTCAGTCATTGGCTTTTATTTACCATTTCTAACAATACAAAATGGACAGAAACTATTAAATTTACAGGCCAGTTCTGGATAAAATATGGTTGCTGAATGCAGGGAGAATAAATTACAAGTCTTTACAAATACTAACATGTTATATTGTTGTATTTGCCCCCTGACACCACTGCAGATGTATTAGTTTTTTTCTGTTTTATGTGAAACAATTTGTGAGTGAGTGGATTGACAGAACAAATCTGCCAATAAATCAGTAAATTATGAAAATAATTGTTAGTACCAGTGCTGAAGGTACTAGCCTGAAGAAAGGACGGCAAAATTAGCTGTGTGTGGTAGTTTACCAGCAATTGTGTCGATTGTGCAATCCAAGACCAAAGGCCAGATGAACAGCAGGCACATGGTCAGATGCCAAAACATTAGTGGAAATGTCAACCAGCTGGACTGTGAACATGAGCAGTGTCATACCCATTACAAGAAACTAGCTTGTATGAACAGTGCCAACCTAAGCACAGACCAATACTTCACAAAACATCCAGAGTATTTTTGTTGACTAAAAATTTAATTTAAAAAAAAACATATTTACAATATTTAAAGCATACATATTTCACATTTTAGTGCATGCATCAGTACAGTCTTACAAAGAAAACTGTTGAATTAAAAAGTTATTACACTCACTGTACATACAAATGTGGTTCTCAGTTAAATTACAAAAATATTACAGTATTTTGAGAGGTCTTAAAGTCACAGCTACAGACGAATACATAGTATTTATTGGTGTGTTTTGTCTCTAAAAAGCATAGATTCCCATACTGACAGTAGCCAGGGCCACAAAGAGTCCCAGGACCATCCTCAGCAGTGGAGACATGTTCATGTAGGTTCCTGAGATCGGGAGAGTCTTTACTGATTTGGAGTATGTTGAACTATTCAGCAGGTGATTTTCAGTGACACTCAGCATCTTCTGTAAATCATCAAATACCTGAAAAACAAAGCAAGAACATCCATCAGCTGCTTGTAACTTCATAAATAATTAGAAGGGAAAAGATCAACTTGTAAGGTTCTCAAAGTGACATTTCCGCTTTTAGGTTTCTCACCTGAATGTTAAACTCAAAGGCTCTGACGGCCTCCTCCAGCACACCGTTCCTCTCCTCCTCTGTCAGCTCCACGCTGTTCATCCGACTGCGGTAGAGCTGCTTGAATAGGTTTGGGCTGGAGACTCCAGGGAAGGCAAAGAAAGACAGACCCTCGTTGCTCTTGAGCCCCATGGACTTCTGAGCGATCCGACCCAGGACCTGCCCTCCAGACAGGTCACCAAGATACCGGGTGTAAGCGTGGGCAACCAGAAATTCAGGGTTTTCTTTGCCAATCTGAAAAAAAAAAATAGGAATGAAATTGATATTTCCATATCATGTAGCAGACAAACACAGATTTAAATATGGATTAAATAAGTGTGTTTAAATAAGCGTCTGTGACATACCTGTCTGAGTCTGTGGCAGTATCTTTTAGTGGCTGCAGGGACAACAATCTTTTCTCTCCAGTCCTGGCCATAGAAGTATTCCAGGTCCTTCTCGATGGACTCCAGCCTGGCCAGTTCAGCTGGGAAGTAAATTGGTGCAACACCAGGGTGGTCTGAGTTCCTGTCCAGCTCTTCCTCCAAGGCCTGGTAGATCTCATACAGTGAGCACAAGAGGAGCTGCGGAGGTGGAGGAGAAGGAGAGGTGGTGTCAGACCAAAAGACTCTGGACCCCAGTATCCCCTAGACTGTGAATGTGTCATAAGTCTGAAAAGTTTAAATACTCTAAACATTTGAGCTTTGTAACGAGATGTTACCTTATATTGTGTGAGGGTGACTTGTCCCCTCTGGAAGCTCAGCATCAGTTCTGTGTTTTCTGCCCTGACATGACTGTCTTTAGTCACTTTTTTGATCTGTTCAGACAGATCCCTGCAAGAGGAAATAAATCACAATAAGTACAGAAAGCTCAACTTTTAATGTACTGAAAGTATTTTCAGTTCAGTTAATGAATTATTATGATTTGGCACAATTGACAGAAACAGTTACAGAATAAACATAAAGGGCAAGTACAGTATAGTTAATACTGTGTGTGTGAATACTGCATGAATCACTTCAACTATAGTTGTGTATCTAACGGGGAACATGCAGCAAATAAAGCTTACACGTACAAGTGAGTTTTATCTCCTGGTGAAATGTAAACAAGTTGTGGAAAGACTTAGATTTATTTTTGGTTTAGAGACACAATGAGTCACAGCAGCTTATTCCTACCTGTCTGTCATTTGTTCTGTGGTCGTCTGAGTCTTCTTCTCTGTTTCCATTGTGGCCCTGTAAGAAAATTAAAAAGTCACAAATATGAATTTACACACCAAAAATCCTCTTCTAGTGTGATCATCAACATTACACACTGATTTAAGAGGCAGAAAACATGGCAAAAACAGCAATGTAAATGTTGTGTTTTACTCACCGGTTAGGATGAAGTCTCCTTGGTTCGGTAATTTGGTCTATGTCCACAGTGATTCACTGTTTTCTCTCTGGTTGTCCAGTAAAGTTTGAGCTCTGCTCTGAGTAACTACAGTACAGCAATATCCCTCTTTTATACAGTCCTCCTCTGTCTCCTCCCTCCAGCAGCAGATTGAAAACAGGAACTCAGAGTCACAACCCTCAGCTAAACATGACCAGGCAACTTTAGCAAAAATAGTAGGAGGGACTGAAAGTTAACATGATGCAGCAACTCGGAGCACAGCTTGGAAAAATGCAGAGGGAGGGACTAGTGGGGACTTAACATGAGTAAGGAAGTTTTAGTCATGCCCTGGTAAAGCCAGAGGGAGGAGGCTAAACATGACAGTGCAGCTGTGTAATTCCAAAACTGAATCAGAGGAAAGGAGGCGACTGCAAACATGACAGTGTGTGTTCTGAAGGAAGGAGTGGGAGGTGTTGAAACAGTGACTAATCATAGAGAAGAACAATCACATGATTTTCAGTTCCTATGAAACAAGTTTGAGAACATTAAACGTATGAAAAGTAAAAAGAAACGTTTCAGTAGAAAATTAGGCACCCGTGAAAGTAGGCAGAGACAGTATATCAGCAGTGCAATCTCAACATATATTTGAAAGGATGTGATCAAACAGGCTGCTTTTTGATAATTTTGCCCATCCTTGTTTTTTTTAAGTACTCTGACAGAACAGACAGCTTAGATTTAAAAATGCAGTATTCATCTTGAAGTTCATTCTTTAAAATAGAAATAGGATTTTTTTTTTGAAGAAATGTAGATTTACGATGAGCAAAAACACAATGTGTATAATTAAAAATAGAAATACTTCTAATAATAGAAATTTAATAATAATAATTGAATTTTTAAAAAAAATATGCAAATGCTTGTGCTGCTTTTCAAAGCTGTACAGTGTCCACAGATCTTCAGTCCAAACAAAAATCACAATTTATGGAGCAACAAACTCAAAAGTAAAAACTCCTTCAGTTTGAAGCCTGAGCGAAACTTTGACTTGACAGTCTTTTGTGACTGTGACACACTGTGTGATACAAACTACCCACAATGCAGTACTGCTGGGAGCAAAAGTATGTTGGCGCCTGAACAATGCACCTCTATGTGATCATCTCCTCCCAAAACTATGATCATTTATACTGACTTTAGATGAGGGTTTGAAATATGGGTGCAGAGATTTGCTCCCATTCAGCGACAGGAGCATCAGTGAAATGATGTAGGGTGGTAAGGCCCGGCCTGTATTTGATGTTCACAAGATTTATCCCAAAGGTGCTGGTTGGGTTTGAGGACAGAGCTAGTCAAATGTTTTTACAGATCTCCTACAGGTGCATATCAGGAAAAACAATGTGGGTCTAATGATTGGCGGTGTTGTGTTATGCAATAACTGTAAAACTATTTTAGTCAAATTTGTGATTTGTCACTTCTGTGATAGGACATAAAGAAAAACTGACTTCACTTGATTAAAAAAAATGGAAATAAGGTGTTATTAATGCCAAAGAAGAAAAAAAAGAAAGTAAGACAATGCATATATTTTGGTCATAGATTTTAATCACTTTCTTTAAGTAAAGGCCTGCGTTAAAACTGCATACATACACACATTCAGAGCTTATGTTATATGATAATTGAGTCACCTGCAGACTCGTAAAGGTGAAGCTGCAGCCACTCAGGCTAATTAGTGTCCCCGGCTCCGGCCTAACATGACTCAGCAGACAGCTGAGCACTAACCGTGACTCAGCGCCCTCGTTGTTCAGCTACGTGACCGACTTGAAGCTGCGTTTACTGTGAGTTAACCCGAGGCTGCCGGCGGTGGCCTTGCCCGGATTTGAGTCTTTTTCTTACAGATTATTATCTACCCGTGTTTTCCCTGTTTAGTCGACTAATAAACTCGTCACGACAGGTTTTGCTGCATTAACTTGAACTTTCAATCCCGTTGTTGAACTTGGACTTGAACAGCTGCGACAACAAACTTTGAACCAGAAATACGGCGACACGAACTTTATTTGTTTTCAGCTCAAAGCCATATCCGTTTGTTTTTATTTGTTTTAGGTAAAAGGTTTTCCAAGTCAACTCTGTCGGACTAGTTTGCACTATAAACACTATAAACAGCCGGGCAAAATGACAACTGACAAAAGTAGCTCAATCGGTGCCCGATCATCGTATATATATATATATATATATATATAATTAATTCGCCGAATTAGCTATTAACAATCCCTGTTTGCAGTGATAAACTTTATGTTCAGATTACCCTCACTGAATTACTTTGATACTGGAGAAAACTTAAAAACCCGATGATTCTCAGGCGAGTTCGCAGGCATCTATTTTCTATGATTTCTACATGGACGCGGGCATAAGAAATAATGATACAATTAGAAAGCGGAAGTCGCACTGAATATAAACTTATATTTATGTACAAGCTTTGAACCTGATGTCTGTAGTTTGATTTGACAAACTGAAGCTATCACGCCCTTAGTGCACCTTAACTATCTCCATGATCAATGTTACTGCTGTTGATCATGTGGATAATTGAGCCAAAGTACAGTAACCAGTTACTTGGAGTTGTATTAGAAAACCTGCAGCACCTGTCCTTTCACCTAGCACAGTATCTCTGCCTCACATCTGCTGCAAGTGTCTCTGTTTGACCTCTGGAATATAACCCAAATTTTCCCATGTGGAATCCGCCCTAATGATAATTATCTGCCCAGTGAGAGACTGCCTGGGCTCCATAACATCTGATCTAGCAACATTGCGCCTTTTATGTTTCCTGTCATTTTTGCTTACACTGGCAGACCACAATCAGACTGTAAAGTAAGTTGAAATTGGTGGGTAATGATTCATTCACTGGCCCAGTGCCATTCTTTCAATAAAGATGTCCTGTTAATCTTTTAGTGCAATACATTTTGCTCACCCTTACTTTTGGCCTAAATGTTAACAATATATATTCTAATAGTTACTTATTTCACTAAAATAATGATTTTTATAGTTGTGCTTGAAATCATTTTTCACAAAGCTAATCATTGTAGTCCCACTTACAGTTACAGGAGCTCAGTCTATCTATCTTGCACTCAACATAACTCATTTCTGAATCCCTCTCTCTGTTGGCTGTATAGATGGATGGTGAAACAGGCCTAGAGAGTTGACACAGCCAGAGAGAAGAAATGTCTGACAGATTATTTGTGATGGATCTGGAGAAACAAGGATCAGATGATAAGGATCATGGCACCAAGAGTCCCTACAAGGTGAAATTATCTTTCATCTGCAGATGAATGTCAACACTGAGCTGAGAATAGGGGAGAGACAAATTATAATGCACATAACACTTCCTTATTGATGCCAGTGCATCAATAAGACAGAGTATTTGATCGCAGTATTGATGCCTCTGTCAATATTGTGGTGATGTGTTCTCTTGCAGTAGCAGTTGTTTCTCTTCTTTTCTGCAGACATTTCAACTCTGAACTGTGGTGCTTTATGGCTGCCTTTTGTAATTTTATGGCTGTATGAGATCATACTATGCAGTTTGGTACAGGCTGTTTCATCACAGCTGTCCATAAAACTGTAAAAGTCAAAGTTCATTGCAGTGGTGTAAATAATTTAGTGCAATAATTCTTGCAAGATTTTTTATTTTTTATGGTATATGAATTTCTTGTGACATTAAAATGTTTAGTACCATTATTTTACTATGACACTGCTGATGTGGACAAAATATTTATTGTATTGTGAATTACCTTGAATGTGATGGGTTATTATTCAACTTTTGTAGGAATCAAATGGCTCTATCAGCAAAATGAGACAAAAGTCTGGTAAGGAGTAAAATTTTAGGGTAAAGGGGTATGTTTGTGTGTGGCAATATGATTAAAAGAAGCTAAGAGTAATCACTGATTGGTGTTTAAGGGTGTAGAAATGGAGCATTTATAATGCAACGCAATGTCAAACAGATGTGAATACATGTATGATCACAATCAGTGTAATTTTTTAATACTCTGCAGATAAATAATTTGATGTCAGGTTTTGAATTGTTATTCAAATTGCACCTAAAAAAATTTAGGTATTAAGGACAACTTTTTATTGTCTCACAATGATCTTAAGTGCAGATAAGAGCAGAACTGAGCCGGAGCTTTATGCAGCAGAGTCCTTGAGCTTCCCGTCTGACTACCCAGTCGTTGTGTCACTCGACAGATGGGGAGAGAAAGAAGGAGGGGAGGAGGTGAGAGAATAGGCAAGATGAAAGAGCGTGGCATTACATACATTTTTGTACTGTAAACCATTAAAATACCAATAAAAAATGTGATCCTCAAAGAGGCCAGCTGTTGACATTGTTAACTTCACCCAAAAATAGAAACCCTCAGCTGGTAAAAATCTTAATTGCTCAGGATTAATAGAAATTGCCTGTTATTTCACCCCTTCCTTTTAAGTCTCAGGACTATTATATAAACTCCTTCCAAGGAAATCCAAATCAACTTGATGCATTCATGTCACACAGCAGAGAGCAGCAGAGAGCAGCATTGAAACTTCTAAGCATGGGAAATTTCATTACACTGCTGGGGAGGGACAATAAACAGAAAAAATCTAATGGGCAGTTCTTAAGGACAGCCCACAGGTGGCCAACAAGCAATTTTGCTCTCCTAATCACACACAGTTGACCTTTTTATAAACTCATGAATTAGAGCTTGCAACGATTACATTAAAAGAGCTATTGTCTTGTGTGTCTGCTGGGACGTCCTTCTCTCGTGTGACTGTGTCTGCTCCTCTGTCTCTCTCTCTCTCCCCCTGTTTAGACACTAAGATTTATTTATCTACTCATTAATCAAAGGTTATGCTGGTCTTCTGGGTTGTTGTGGTTCACTTTAAGCCCCTGTTCAAATGTATAAGCACTGAAAAACTTTAAACTCCTTTAATCCGAGCCACAGCCACACGTACTTCCCCAGTCTGGATAATTATAAACTTATACATTTTACAAGTTTCTTAGTACATATTAAGTTACTTTGATTTACATAGAATATGTTTACAATTTTATATTGAGAGGGACAAGCCTCAGCAAGAGGTAGACATGGATGGGGGTGCACACCCTGAGGATTTCCACCTATACTTCCAACTATGCTCTACTTTTACAACTACTCATTCACTATTCATTTTTTGCCTCTGTTTCTCAACAGGAAAGTCGCATCACAATGATGGAGCACTCAGTATATCTAGATGACCATCATAACATGGCAGACTGTACTGTGACCAGACCTGTAACCCCTCCTGTCACTCCAGTAATCTGCCGGCCTTGTCCGTTCATACCTGTTTATAGTTCAGTGACAGCTATTGCTACTGCAATTAGTTCTAAAGTTAATCGAGCAGTATCAAGCCCCATGACTGACATCTGTGGTCCCTTTAGTTCAATGTGCAGTCCTACTGGTTCAGCCTGGGAAACTCTCAGATCCACATCCAGGAGTCCTGGCTGCTCTGATACAGACCCTGTCACTGCTGCAGCTCACCTACACCTCCTGGGGGAATCCTTGTCTCTGATTGGACACCATCTGCAGGAGACAGATGTGGGTAGATAAAACAATTCTTAAATGATTTGTGGTGCTTTCTTTGATATGAGTGTATTACATAGACAATTAAAGGGCTCTGCCTTCATAATGGGAAAACCATACTTTTAAATGATGAACCCTAAGTGTTGCTTCATGAGCCCACAGTATTACAAAATTGCAGTGTGTGAGCAAATGCAATGAATGGAGTTGAGTGAATTCAGGCTGCTGTACCACAAATATAACATTATTCCATCTGAATACTGTATTCCATGAAAATACAGTATGAGTGAGATTGAGTTTGAACAATGTGTGTGCAAAAAAAGGCAATATGGCAATTTTCATCCAGGAGCTTAAACATATAAACTAAAACTAATTTCCCACTCCCGAAAGGCGCCTGTACAAATAAAAGCAGCACCAAATGAAATCGCATACACTGTACTGTATGTGAAGATGTTGATTTTGGGTTTTGTGGCTCGGGTTATTTCTTCATGACAATATGCATGTTACTATAGGATGTAAATATAGTTAAGGGTTATTTTCTCTTACAAGGTTTTAAAAATGGAATAGCACTGATTTGTAGACAAAGTATATTGGTAAAAGTCATGGAAAGATGTAGAAAGAAAGCAGTGAGATATTGTAGTGCAATAATTTGACTGGTTAGACTACTCTATTGTTTAGAGGAACACATGTTCTGTTACCTTTCTGTGTTCAAAGCTTAGTATCATCAAAAGGGGAGCATTTCATTTAGTGTCTGGAGATTATGCAGCATGTTCACTGCATTAAGGAATCTTTGCCTGTCTGTGTCTCTGCAGAAAATGGTGTGCGTGTCCAGCAGCTTGTCTCTGCTCTTGGACTCTCTGCTGTGTGCCCTGGCTCCTCTAACCTGCCTCACTGCTCAGATACCAGAACTCAGAAGCTGCACACGACACACATTGGTGAGAGACACTGGTGCTTGGCCGTGTGCACAGACAAAGCAAGTGTTTGCACAAATAACATGATTGTTTACAGTATTTTTTTTACTTAAGTGGGAAACTAATTTTCTTTTTTAAGGCCTCCACCCTGGAAAACATTTCGTATGTGATGCCTGGGCTGTGAGCGATGATGAACTTACTGGCCATACACATGTTCTCAAATGCTGAAAGACACTTTTGGTTAGTTTACATCTGGAAAATCGAATATATTTTGTATTAAAATAATTTGTTTGCACTTTACATTTATTTTTTGTTCTAATCACAAGTATGTAACTTTACTTGCATACATTGTGTTGTTTTTGTATTGGTTGGTTAATTAAAGATATTTGAACATTAATTTATGCAATCTTATAATAAGGCTTTTTATTTGTCTGTAAAGATCAATAAATTAAATGACTGATTTTTAAAACATTTTAAAGCTGATCCAAATCCCAGACTCTGGATAATTGAAGATTGAGGCTTCACAAGTTTTACACACTTCAAAGATCTGCAAAGAACCATTTTGTAAATCTGCATCTGATTACAAGCAACAAAATCTGAGAGAAGACCCTAATAAAATTATAAATGTGTCCCATCTGTCTGGGACCTGCCTTTAGTCCTGTCTCAGGATGAGGGCTGCAGGACATCACAATATTTACAAGGTGTATCTTTGAAGGTTACTAACCTTGATGACTGCAAACTGCAAAGGACAGCTCATTTGACAGACATGCATGCATTTTGACAACTTCATGGGAGTGGCAGATGAAAGGTAGAATGATTCACATGTGCCCCAGGATAGTTCTCCTCCACCTCACCTCGGAATGCTTAGCAGCCTGCAAACAAAGAAACCTGTTGTGCATGAAAAATATACTTATGCGTGTGTCCGTGCGTGCATGTGTTAAAAATTAGGAGTGGTGAGACAGGTGGTTCCCTAAGACTGCAAAACTCACCTGAATAGGTGGCTTTAAGTAGTTGACTGGGAGCCGACGTGTACTGAAGTTGTCTGAGAGACACAATTCAGTGCCAACTGAGCAAAAAGAGAAGACAATACATGAACACGGGATCAACGATCTCTTGCAGAGTAAGTATATTTCTGGTTTGGATAATGCATCTCAGTAAATGAGTTTGCTGTAAATATTTAATTCTAAGCAACCAGACAGGTTTTCTCAATCATATTATTATTTGATCACAAGAATTTACCCACTGATGCACTAGTGTATGTACATCAGCTGTGCGTAGGTCAGGTTATCAGTGTTATGAAAAGTACTGCGACACTGACACTTAGTATTGGTTTAATGCCAAGTTTGAGTTTCACTTAAGTGCTCAGTGTTTTCAGTCTTTCAGAAATACTGCCCTGTTTAGTGGTCATCGTGAACATGCAGTGTCACATGTTTGAGCTTTATTTTTGTGTGCATTTGTTGGTGTATGTAGTTTGGCATATCACTCCAAGTATAAAAGTCCAATGAGAATGTAGTTAGACAGGACTGGTGAGGTGTGGTGTATCATAGACTCAGAACAGGGATGCAGTGAGAAATGCAAGAAAGGTCCCAGTGAAACGAAAACTGAGCAAGAGCTCAGCCATTATTAATCATATAGTTCTTGTTAACCCAAGCACAACAGGTGAGAGGGTTGAGTGAATAAGTAGAAAACTAAGTAAGGAAACTAAAGAAGTAGACTGATCTTTTAACAGTCAGCCAGAGAAGAAGGGTTTGGTGTAATCACATATGGCAAACATCAAAGACTCTCATCAAGTACAAGATTAGATTATTACGCTGCTGCTCAATCTAGCCAGTTCTCAGTTTTATGTGTGATTTCAGCTTCTCAAAGTCTGGATAGACAAACTCAGTTACATGTATGAACATGCATTCTCACAACACGCCCTTGCTTTCGATTAGCATGAGCAGCTTCGTACCAAAGGGAGATTAATTTTACTAGTGAGTTAGCACATTTGTCCTGTTCCTGTTCCTCATCCTTTTTCCATTTCAGATATGAGTGAACACATGAGTGACAGCTACTACGGGTCCTCGCCCCCAGAGCTGAGGCTTGTTCTTTTGGGGAACCTTGGATGTGGCAAGACGTCATCAGCAGACACTATCCTAGGACAGCTGTCTCGTGTCTCTCCCAGTGCCTCCAGAAGCTGCCAGCTACGGCAGGGCTTCTCTGAGGGCAGGAGTGTGACCCTGGTGGAGGCGCCCAGATGGTACTGGAATGGCGGCAAGATGGAAGACGGTGTCAGGAAGGAGACAGAGAAAGCAATGACTCTGGTAGCACCAGGTGCACATGGTATTTTGCTGCTGGTCCCAGTTAGTCAGTTCACAGAGGTTGGTTTTGGCCTTTGTTTGCCGCTTCAGTTGTGTTCAAGCTTTTATAACAGTTATGTTTTATGTTTCATCATCCTGCCTAATCATTAATGGCAACTCCTTGGAATTAAGTTGTTTTGTAAATCTTGTCTTTCCCATTCATTCATTAATTTTTGTTTCCTTTTCAAGATGGAAAGGTTTGATCATCCAAATTGCAATGAACAAAATGTACCCAGTATTCAATATGAATTCGGGAGTTGGCAGTGAATTTATCTGTTAAATTCCTCTTAATGATTTTGTCTTTTCCTTTCCCACTTTCCCAGATGGAGGGTTGTGTGCCTGCAGAGCTGGAGGAGGTGTTTGGGGAAGAAGCAATGGACCACACTGTGGTCCTGCTGACCTGTGGAGACTACTTGATGGGAAGAACAGTAGAGGTATTAAAGTGTAAACCTTTCTTAAGTTTATTATATATACTATTTTTTTCTAGTAGTTTTAAACACGTGTATACATTTTGATACCAGGCAATGTCTGAAAAAGTGCAGTAATAATATACCTTTTTGGAAATCTTACTGCTGGATCAGTGCACTGCAAGTACAATACATTACTTACCCATTTCATCTCAATATACTATTTGAAATGATGAACCATTGAATTTGATGGGGATGCAATTTAAACTGACTGCAGCTTCTCCTCTACATGTCCTTTTAGTAATTCCTCTTCATTCATTGTGTCCAGTTTGGACTCATCAGTTGTTCAATTGTTCAATAAATCAACAAAAATCAATTGTTTATATAAATACAAATTTATTTTAATCAATGAAATTTATTTAAATCAATGAAATTTTATATATCTGCTTTTAATATTTGATTTTGTTGTTGTTGTTGTTCTTAAGTCTCACTTCTAAATTAGAATTTGATCTCAATGTAACTTCCTCATTATATAGAAAAGAAAGTTTCTAAATTTGTACAAACCAAATTGTTATACCACAGGAATACCTGCAGAAAGAACACCCAGGCCTGAGGCAGATAATTGAGCGCTGTGGGGGGAGGTACCATGTCATCAATAATCGCCAGCGACAGGACAGAGAGCAGGTTCGTGAGCTGCTGGAGAAGGTAAGACCGAACAAGACCTTAGTCTTAGTATCACTGTAGAGTTTGCACACACATTTTTGCATGTATCCCAATGTGCATCGTTATCGTTAATGTGTTTTTAGTATCAATACTCATCTCACAATTTTATCAGATTCTGTGCAGAGACTATTTAAAACACTTGGACTTTTGAGCACTTTTGAACAAATCTTCATTGCTTAAGACAAATGATTTTGGAGTTGTTTATTTTGTTTTTAGCAGAGCATGCTATGGTTTTCCCCAGCAACACCATTTAATTATGCAGTCACACCTAGTGACAGTCAGGACTGGTTTAGGTATTAAAAACAGGGGGTTAATATATGTGAATTCATCCCACAAAGCAGAAATTATAAAATGAGACATTTTAATTGAATATGTTGGTAATTGTTTGTAATTGCAACAGGTGGACAATATGGTGCAGCAAAATGGGATATATTGCATGAAAACAGTCCAGGAGAGAGAGCTGGAAAAACGAGTCAGGGAGAGAAAACGTGAACTTATGGAAAGTTTCAGAGCTCAAAAGGAAGAAAGAAGAGAGATGACTGCATCAACAAGCATCACAAATACAGGAACACAGAGGAGTATTGATGGAGGAGAGGAGCACAGAGTCACCCTGGAGAACAGGAGGAGACAAGAGGCCGATGAGATGGAGGGAAGAGTGAATATAAGGCAGGTTTCTAATGGGCTTCATTCATCTCCAGCACCAGAGCGACAGTCATATTCAGAGAAGCATGATGACAGGCAGGAGAAGAGGACTCCTAGTTTCAGACTAAATGCAGGTAAATGCCAGTGGATTCACGTTTGAATCACTTTTCTTTTGCACCAAAATGTCTTGTACAAGAAGAACAGCAGAAAATGTGTAGGACTCATATTAAATGTTTTCCTCTGTAGATGGAGCTATACTCTCACAAATGTCTGAGGATAAGTCAAGTCCGAAAATGATTACTACTTGTAAGTCACGGGACATAAATCACTTAACAGTTCACTTGTGTTTGATGTCAATGGTAATTTTTTTATTTCCTATTTATTTTGATTATTTTCAGTTTATCACAGAATCAACAGCTTTGAAAAGCAATCCCCTGAGGCGTCTCCAACGTCTTCTCTTCATTCGCCCGTCTTCTCCTCCTTGCCCTCCTCACCAACCTTCACTGCCTCACCTTCCTCATTCTCCTTCTCCTCTCCCACCTCCTCATCAGCCTTTGCCAGTGACTCTCCATCCCCATTGCCCTCATCCTCCTCATCCTCTCCAGAGTTGCGTCTGGTGCTGTTAGGGCGATCTGGAGCAGGGAAGAGTACAGCTGGCAACAACATCCTGGGATGGGAAGAGTTTGTGTCGTACCCGGACAGCCTTACAGCCATCACTCAAGCGTGTGAGAAAAAGAAAGCACTTGTTGAAGGAAGAAGGGTTAGTGTTTTAAAAGTTATTGAGTTGTTTCCCCACATATATTTCACTCTCGCTTATTCCAACATCTGCCAAAATCCCCAAAAGCTAATCTTTTACTTTTTTTTTTTTTGTATCATAAAACAATAGAATCTGGCAGATTTCCCATGATTTGACTGTGCTTTTCCATTGCTCCGTCTCTCTCCTGCAGGTGGCAGTGGTGGATACCCCAGACTGGTTCAATTCAGAGCATACTCCAGATGAGGTGCGAGCTCATATCTCCTCCTGTGTTGCTTTGTCCAGTCCCGGTCCTCACGCCTTTCTCCTGTGCGTCCCCTTAGACCAGCCAGCAAAGATCGAGCTCCAGGCACTCGGGGCACTTGAAACTGTGTTCGGCCCAGAAGCAGTTCAGAAACACACTCTGGTCCTGTTTACTCACGCTGATCATCTCAGGGCGAGTGGGAAGGCAGGCAACAATAGCATAGAGACATACATTTCCAGTCAGCGGGGGGATTTGTTAAAACTTGTGGAAAAATGCCGGGACAGGTTTCATGTGATAGAGAGTGGAGAAGGTGAGAGAAGGAGGAATTTGGTGGAGCTGCTAGAGAAGGTGGAACAGACAGTGAAGGAGGCTGGAGGGCAGTGTTATTCTTGTCCCGCTTTTCAGGAGGCAGAGAATCGAGTGAGGCAGCGACAGGTAGAGATAGCAAGGGAGAAAAGAGGCAAAACGCTAGAGCAAGAAAGGCTAGGAGACGTTGGACAGCTCAGCTCTGAGAGGCGGGCACACTATCCCTACATGCAGCCTGTGGCTGAAGCAGAAGAGGAAGTGAGAGAAGATGAGATTGAGAAAACAAGGGATGAGGCAGAGATGAGTGTAAGCACCATGAATATTGAGAGCATTCCTCCAATCACGCTTTCAAGCTTGTCCCCTTCAGTCCTTCGCTCTATTATGGAGAAAATGGAGTCTACTACAAAAAAGTTACCCAAGCTGTTGGCAGATAGCACTGTGTGGGTCAGTGAGGGAGCAAAGAAGGTGAGAAGCAGTCCAGTGTGGGGGACAGTTGGCAGTGGAGCACAAAATGTCCAGAAAATAGTGGTTGACAGTTCAGTGTGGAATAAGGTGGGAGCTAGTGCCGGACATATGTCCAAACTAGTAGGAGATAGAGTTCCCAAGGTGGTGGTGGATGGTTCTGCATGGGTAGGATCTGGAGCAAAAGCAGCAGCAGCAAGTCCAATGTGGGAAAAAGTCGGTTCAGGGGCCAAACTAGTGGCAGACGGATCCAAGCGTGTTGGAGCTGGGATTGGAACCGGGGCAAAGAATTTGGCACAGAGTCCTATGTGGGGAAAAGTAGGATCTGGGGCCAAAACTGGAGCTAAAGTGGTGGCTCACAGTTCTATGCGTGTTGGAGCTGGAATTGGTGCCGGTGCAAAGAAGGTGGCACAGAGTCCGGTGTGGGAGAAGGTTGGCTCTGGGGCCAAAGCAGGGGCCAAAATGGTGGCTGAAAGCTCAGCATGGGAGAAAATGGTAACTACTGCTAAACAGGTGCCCAAGGTTGTCATCTGCGGTGCTTTGCTGGGTCTGCTGCTTGGTGTAGTTCTAGGGGGTGTCATTGGCGGAGCTGTCGGGGCAGCTGCTGGATCTGCAGTAACTGAAGTGGGGAGACGAAAACTCAGCAAAAGAAACACAGAAAAGACAGATGAAGCTGCAAAAAAAGCAGAGAGAAGAGGGAATGACAGCTTGGACTCACTGGTAAAACAAGGAGAGAAAGCACTGAAAACTGAATGATCGACTGAATGGGGCCTTTATAAAGTGTGTGACAAATGTAAAATTATTTGTGGTGGAATTAGTGCCATGAGAATGTACAAATCAAAAATAGTAGCAAATAGATTTTACTTTTCACTTTATTTTATTTTTGACAACTTTTAAACATAGACACTCTTGTTAGTCTTTGTGTCTTTCCTTCCTTACAGAAATGCAAAATACTGATGATCAGCTTGGAAAAGCAGTTTTTGTTTTTTTGTTTTTTTTATGAAGAAATTATTCTCAGCTTCAGTTTTATCCCAGTTAAATTTGACCTACACTCAATATTGATATTTGAACTGTCAACATATATGAAAATCATTCTCGAGATTTGGTCTAGATGACTTGGCTAAATGGATTTGTTAGGGCACATGAAAAGTATTTAGGTGCTTATCTTGCATAGGGTGTGCAAGATGCGTTAAATCCCCCAAGAAAATAATAACGCAATTATTATGAAGTACTGTAATAATGCAGCTATTATTTTTATTGACACTTTAACCAAGAATGTCTCATCACTTAATGTAAACTGTAAATTAATATACTACACTGGACAGTACATCAATCTCTCAGCAATCAACAATCAAACAAAAGTGTTGTACAAATATTAAATAAATATTAATATTTTCACCATTCATTTTACACTGGCTTGTTTTTTGCATTTACTAAACCTCTGTATTACAAAGCTGGGCCCTCTGTCTACGTATGTGACTGGTGAATTAGATCTGCTAGCATTTCAGTGTGCATGTGGGTGTAACTCTGATGGCAAGAGGGGCACAACAGAGGGTTAGTGGAGAAGGGGTGGAGGCATGGCCATTATCTTTCAGTCCCAGCCTGGCCAGCATTACCCTGCTTGGCCCGCTGTATTAGACGAAGGAGAGAAGATTAACACCCCAGCAGTCTCGACTAACATAAGGTTTCATTTTGACCAATATAGTGCATCACGGCCACATTTAATATAAAATGCTGCAGCGCTAAAAAAAATGTAGGAAATTTAGGCAGATCTAAATCTAAAGGGAACAATATTCGTGAAAAACAATAGGATTCACTTCAGAAGTAAGGAGGAGCTATCTATATTTTTACACTGAATAGACAACTAAAACTTTGTATGAAATTAAAATGTGGGAAATCTCACTTAAATAAAGGTACAGTAGATATGTTATGTTGGACAATATGAGGTATGATCCATATGTATATATGCATTTATCACAGAAGATACAGTAGGAGGTGTAAATAATAAAATGAATTCCATTTAGCTGTTTCAGGGTCCAAATATAGTTCATGAAACATCTTTGCTTTTCCTACTATGTTTGGCAAAATGTTTGCTGTGAAACAAATGAATTGCTTTGCTTTATCCTTTGATTCATTACACCTTGATGCAAGCAGGCCTTTTGTGAGAGTTTATCAATGGCGCTGCTACAAAAACCAGCAAAAACTTTAGTGTGTGTGTTGTAGAGCACTTCAGTACCCCTTTAAAATTGTGTGACCCCCGCCACTGTTTGTAATCCTCTTAGTAGTTTCACAGCGAAGCAGGGAGGGGACAGACCAGACTGGCATAGCAGAGCGGACAGAAGCAGCCGTAGCAGTGTTGTGAAAGCAGCCCTTCCTGTTGTGTGGTCCCGAAACCGGGTGTTGAGGGGTTCCCAGAGCATCCTGGTGGCTGTTTTCTCTCTCTGTTTTTCCCCACTCCCTTCTTCCATACAGCTTGTTACCACACATGTCCAAACCCCCCCCCCCCTACACACACACACACACATGCACACTGCCGCCACTTCTTCTCCAGGAAACTCGTTGGCCATCAATGAGACAGCACTAACTGTAGGCGTTTCCTGGCCACTTGATAGAGCCAAGCATGCAGGCACACCAGCACCATTGCACAGCTGCTATGTACCCTCCAAACCTTTTGCTTATGTCCCACCATGCTGAACCCCATCTCTAACCACATCCCACATCCGCCCTGACCTTCCTCACACACAACCACACACTTACAATTGTTGTTGTTATATCAGTCTTTTGCTAATTCTTTACCACAGCCACTTGAATGTTTGCACACGCACAAACATAACAAAAACACGTACAACACGTGCAGCATTCCTCCCCTACCTGTTGCCTGGAAAAATGGAAACATTTCATGAGATGACGTTGTTTTTTTGGCCTTTTTTCCAGGGCAGGGATTGTGACAGAAATGTCAGTGAACAGTTTTATCTGGCTCCAAGTTGTCACATCATCCTCAATTTTTTATTTTTTTTGTTTTGTTTTTTTGTTTCAGGCTTCCTTGGTAAAAGTACTGTTGTCAATCTGTCATGATCGTGGACAGCACAAACAACAAGTTTTGACATTGACTATTCAGCCCATAGAATATGTGGTGACAATTTCCTTGTGTTAAGTTATGTTAATATGGGCACATGACTTCTGTGCATATGACTGTAAAAATGTAAAGTTTAAATCAAGAGGTAAATTTCCACCGAATATCCATCATAATTCTAATCTAAAAGCATTCAACCTTATTGTGATCATCTCACACTGAGATGATTACATACTTAATGCTTTGTGCACACACAAATGTTTCCTAAACTGAAACCAGCAAAACATTTGTGTATGTGGATGTGTTGAGAAATCATGCTGACGAAGAGCAAAGTGTTTGGAGCGCAATAAGAGGATGTCAAATAAGGAACAGCAAACTAAAACACACTTTATTTCTGTCTGGTACAAGTGTGTCACAATGTCAGGGTGGGACCATTGACACTGCTTCTCTACAATAGGAACAGCAGGAACATTTAAAACTGCAATTTGATTCCAGTTGGCATAAGTGTACTGAGGAAATACTGATTATTTACATGTAAACTTCTCAGACTGCATTTAGATTGGCTTTGTAACCCTCTTGTGAGAGATTTTACATTTTTGTGGGTCTACAGAGAAGGAAATCACAATCCTTAATTTCTTTGAAGAAAAAGGTTTAGATTTGTTATTAAAACACGAACAATATTAGCCTGCTTTCTAGGCTTATTATCTTGATTTTTTTTTTCTTGTTTGGCACAATTTATCCATGCTATGGTTTTAAATTGTTTGACACTGACATTTCATTTTTGACAAAGAAACACTGTGACCTTGTTTTGAAAAAAAAAAAAAAAACACAAATGCCTGTCACCCTGCCCCAGAGCATATTTCAGTATGTTACTAAAACAGAGCCTCACATTCAGTGTTTACACATCACAACAAAAGACATACAGACAGTTAAAACTACAAAGTATCACCAAAAATCCATGTCCTACTAATTCATACTCGGTGGGAGTTGATCTTCCAGGACTGTGACCAGACTTGCTCCTGAAACACTTAGAGATGACTATGTATCCTGTCCTGTCCATTAGTCTGATATTTAAACTCCCATTGGCTTCACACCTTTCTGCTTGCTTATTTTGTGTCACCGCTCATCATTTGTGGCTGCCACCATCCTTATCTGACCCTTGACCTTTCCCAGAATGCCTTGGGACACCAAAGAGGTCTTGGCCCCATAGCTTTCCTCACTGTCTGTGTCACCATAGCAACTGGATGTTGCTGGGGAATTAGCCAGGGCCACAGAGTCAGTTGAGTCTCTGTCTCTGTGGACTGTCGCCATGGCGGCTGAAGATGGCATGGCGCCGGTGTGGGACTGAAAAAGAGGGTTCAGCTTTTTTCTGTCTGAACCTGCTGTGGTTCCCTCATCCTCAGCCTCATCCTCAGCTGAGTCCCTGCTCTTGTCCTGGGCCTGGTCATTGAGCAGAGTAACCAAGAAGTTGATGTACTTCACAGCCAGACGAAGGATTTCATTCTTACTGAGCTTCTTGTCTGGTGGGTGTGTGGGAATAAGTTTTCTGAGCTCAGAGAAAGCCCCGTTCACGTTCTGCTGTCTCCAGCGCTCACGGCTGTTGGTGAAGACACGCCGAGCAAGTTTCTGAGGGGGGCCTGTTGGACACACATAAATACTGTATGTGAGCTCTGCCCTAGAAGATAAATTGCTTTAGGCTACTCTATTTATTTTACGTTCTGTATATTTTCCATAACCAACAACCAATTGAAGAACAGTTTGTCAATTCCTCCCACACCAAAAGATCTCACACACATGCACCTTTATTTCTCTTATCATTTATTAAAAACTACAGTCATTTCAGAGAATTATTTAGTTGTTTTATATATTTGAGCTCCATTAAGCAAACCAGACATGTTGAGCTAGACGTTGGTGTTTTTTTCACCACACTTCATGACAGAGAGAAAATTACTGACTTTATCTTTTAAGTACTTTCACATTTCATTCTCCATGCTGTGGGCAATTCCACCAATACACTTTCAAACATGCTATCATGCAAACTACAGTAACTGTGAGCAGTACTGAGTAGCTGATATGAGTGTGATTCTGTATTTTGATGCAGAGAAACTCACATTCATTGATCTCCATTTCAAAGTGTGATGAGGGTCTTCTCTTGATCCGACTGGTGTTGATGACACCATAGTTTCCTCCTGGGGGACCCAGGTAAGAACTACAGATAAAAACACATGTGAAAATGTGACATCGTAGTAAATGCCTGCACAGTCAGCCTAAAAAAATAAAAAAATACAACAGAAAATAAAAATAGATAACAAACACACCAAATGGACAAAGGAAGTAGATGGTGGAAGCCATTAACTGAAGTGTGAATATGTTGGTGGTGTTGATTGAGTGTGCATGCAGATTTTTAGCCCAGTCTCATTAAGCCTGGCTACTCACTGATTCTTCTTCAGGGGGATGAAATAGATCAATGCTTCCTGCTACAAACAAACCAGAGAGAAGTGGAGAGGGAATCTTATTCCCAGACCTCCATGACAGATGGGGAAGCCATAGATGTCGCCACAGTGAAAAAAGTCCTTTTTTTAAAAAATATAGCTAATGTTCTTCTCTAACAGAAAGAGACTGTGGAAAATCCTTTTTGGAGTAAAGAATAGATGAACAGTAGGAGGGCTTTGATAACGTCTGCAAATGAATGCCTTTCTTCATGAGTGTAAGCTTTGCCAATTCCTCAAGCCCAAAAAGAGCTTGAAAGTGCTGCTCTATTGCCTTTTGTCAGTTTAATGACTATTTTTAGCTGCAATTAAGAGGTTGTATATGTAGATGGGCTTTTGATACTAAATGCATGCACAACAAAGAAATTAGATAAATAAAAATAATAAATAAAATAAAATGCTCAGTAACCAAATGTTCCGGTGAGAAATGTGAGGTCCCTTTACAACAGCACACATCCTGCTGTCAATTTCACATAACCGTACAGTGCAGTTGCTATTAATCACAATGGGAAGTCATGAAATCCCAGCAGTTGAGGTTTCATATGAAACAGAAACTTGGCATTGTGACCAACGAAGCGGCATCATCGTCAGGAAGCCATACTGCAATAAATCTTATAGTTTAGTGTTACACATCTGTTTTTATTCCAGTGAAAAAGGACAATATGTTTGTATATGCCTTTTATATGCTGCATGTTGTTACGTATATTCATATAAATCTTTTACCAAATTCACACACTGGCTCATATACAACATCCAGCATTTGAACATTGCGGTTATTAACAAGATTATTTGATAAAACGGTTGGCTCATAACATCTGGATATAGGATAACGCTACTAATGTTGTGGTTCACCCCTCCTAACACAAAATGATCATGGTGGTTGTAAGACGATTCACTGGATAGGAAAGTGTTAAAAACATTATATGTATTGATTCTTCACCAATGATAGATTTTTTGATAATGATGAAACAAACTGAGGGAACTGGGGAAAATCACTCCTCTCACCCACTGTTATACATGTGTGACAAGCAGGACAATCAAAATGGATAAATGCAAAAAAAAAGCCAAATCTCACCTGGAGAAGAAGGGGTGTGCAGGCATGTACTGCTGAGGCATCAGGGGCCCTGGGGAGGGAGCTGAAGGGCCTCCAGCACTTCCAGAAAGTCCAGGGCCTCCAGGACTTGCCACAGGCAAACAGGTCAGCTGGCTACGGCGAATGTCCCCATGAGGCCCATGAAGGAGGCTGGGAATTGGATGGAGGGCAGTCAAAGGGGTGTTGGGGAGCGGCAAAGGGGGTTTGCTGTGACCAAGACTGATGACTGGAATGTTGGGAGGAAGAGGAGAAGATAAAGATGATGTGGAGGTTGGAGGTTGGACAGGACACGGAGAAGTCTTGGTTGGTGCCGGAAGGAGCGGCGGTGGGGAGGACAGAGTTGGGGACCTGTTGGCAGAAGCAGTAGGGGCAGTGGTGATGGTGGTCAGTCCTCCTTGCTTCTCCTCCTGCTCTTGCTCAGCCTCCATGACGATGGACTCAGGTGCAGCAGTTTTATCTCTGTGGTGATTGGTTAACACCAGTGGTGTGGTGATGGAGGACTGAATCGAGTCAGCGGTTTGGACATCCGT
Organism: Rachycentron canadum; assembly: GCA_038496675.1. Taxonomy (NCBI): domain Eukaryota; kingdom Metazoa; phylum Chordata; class Actinopteri; order Carangiformes; family Rachycentridae; genus Rachycentron; species Rachycentron canadum. Next base: position 14,729,559 of record CM076650.1, on the reverse strand, counting down.
GTGTCCCTTGTGCCCTGCCTTGTTAGCAGGATGTGAGTGGCTGGTGGCGTCCAAGGATACTAAAATCTGGTTCTGGGGGGGACTGTGCTGCTCCATGGATGCACAGGTTGGGGAGGAGGCATAGGAAGAAGAGGAAGAGGGGCGAGGTAGGTCGGTTGGTGAGGCAGGTGGGCTGGTGGGGTTCAGCTTTTCCATCATGGTGGTAAAGTCTCTGAAGCTCTTGATCCTCTCTGCTGCCCAGCGTGTGTGCTGTGAGTATGTGTCACTGTGTCTTGTCCTGTGGTGTCTTCATTTGTGTATGAGAGTAACTAACATGTCCATGTGTACCACCTGCAGCTACTACAACAGGCACTTAAAACCTCTCTTTGCCAAGTCTATATGTCTTTTCTCTAAAGGCAACAGATAAAAGTTTATTTCCTCTTCCTTTGTCCCACTTTCCTGCAGATTTTGCAATATTTCTTTGCTCTACCTCATTAAAAAAAAATTTCCCTCCAAACTGAAATTTTCTTATTGTTGCCAGGGTCAACGTGAGATTTTTCACGCCGTCAATCTAGATGTAATCTGCCTTGGGTAGCGCTACAGCTTCTGTCTGATCCAGCCTTATTACCTCTGCTGGCCGTCGTCTGATTCATTCCCTCACCTGAACATAACAGAAGGTGCAAATGAAACAAAATGTGGACCTTTCAATGTATTGCAATCATGCATGAAGGGCTACTTCTGTGGTATTGTCTCCGGGTGCAGCGTGGAGCTGAGTAGGTTTTTGCAGACTGATTTGAACTGGATGTCTGTGTTTTTCTTACAGTACATCCTGAGCAGGAGATTCTACGTTTTTGAACGAGTCTCTAGTGGCTCCGCTTAATTAGTCTGTCTATATGTCTGTCTGAGCGTATTTTGAGGATGTGAGTCAAAATCCTTTTAATCCTTCAAAATGTCCCAGACCAGTAAAGATTGGATTGATATCAAAGAGTCTGTTGAACAAAAGAAAAAGAAAGAAAAAAAAAAACCCACTCAGGATATATATTTTTGGTAAACATTTTAGTAAAGGCAATAAGACGTCCAAATGTGCTCGAAGGTCAAATGGTGCGCAAGCACCCCAAGAACTTGTACTAGATGTGATCTGCAGTTGAAATCTGAATTCAGTTCATGGAAATTTACATTCTTTATCAATAATAATATATTAATGTCAAGTGGATTCACTATTGTACTCCTTCAAGCAGGGAGCTGTCACACTGCTCTGTAAGACATAAAATGCTGATGATCTCTTAGGTTTTGCAATCGCAAATGTTCCTGTTTTGTCTTTTTTTATAATTTATTTTTGGACAGTTCCATTTTATACAGTGATGTGTAGAGATACAGCTGCCTTTTTTATGCAGCTGTATATTTAATTATCTTGATGAAAATACCCTTTAGAGACACTAACAGAGTAGCAGGCGAAAGGTTACAGTATTAAATGCTCATCACTGTGGGATTATTTCTGCTTCACAATTGTTGAACTATTTTACTGATAGCTAAGAAACAAAAGAGCGATCACTACCGACTGTATATATTTGGTGGTAGTATCAGTTACACATTATTTAATGCCTTGTCATATCAAGTCTGTATCCTCTGACAGTTTAATTCCTAGGCCACATTTCTGCACAAGATGTCTAGTTGTTTGTGTTATTCAAATTAAATATACCAACAATATTTCATTAAAAGTATTCTTCAATAATTATCAATAATTTAAAAAAAAAATTACACTAGATTTTATATTTGTCCAAAATATATATTTCATTTTTGTTGAGTTAATGTATCTGTTACTGCCTAATGAAGCACAATATTGTGTATATGTGCTGTAATGTGTAGACTGTCCCAAAAAATGTAATTCAGTTTTTATCAGACTAATTTTTTAGTTAATACATTTAATCAACCAACATGATTTTATGATCAATATATTACTTAATCTATTTACCACCATTTAAATGTTATAAAAACAAAATTATACATCACTACAACATTTTACTGAATATCCAAACAAATGTGCTGTATATGACATAAACTTATGTTATATTCATTGTTATTTTTCTTATTTACAATAATTGTTCAAGGTGGCAAATCCCTAATGTAATTAAATATGAGTTAGGTAAAATAAAATATAGCTTTAAATAATCCTGAATACTCACAGATACATTATTACATCCAGTGTGGCTCATCAGTTTGTCATGCAAAATCCGAGTTCAAGTGATCTGTGAACGCACATGTTGTATCTCCTCAGTGTTTAACGTCCTCCCCCTCCTCCTCTTCTTCCTCCTCCTCCTTCAGGTCGCTCACACCACTGCAGCCTGTCACTGCCTGTCAATCTCTGAGATCAGAATTGGAGCCAAACTGTCTGATACGGCTCAAAATAACTCCTGATACTCAAATGAGTTTCTCAGAAAATTAATAATTAAAAATGAAATAATAATAATAGTAGTAACAAAAGTCACACAGAACTGAAGGCAGAATGAGACGGAAAGACAATCCTGCAGCACATATTTGTTTTTTGTTGAGAAGTTGTTCCTTTGAACGAAGACACACTCAAGGCTTGGAGATGGATGGTGCGGGTCTCTTCCATCCCCCCTGTCCATATGTCATTCTCACCTCTGTCACTTTCGCTCTTTCTCTCTTTTTCACTGCGCTGTCTATCTCTCCCTCTCTTCGCCAAGAAGACACAATGCTCCAGTTGGTTGCCAGTCCGAGAGCTCTGGTACTGGCAAATGTGAGGTGGGTGAGAGAGGGAGAGAGAGGGAGAGAGACTGAAAGAGAGGGAACCATGTTGCAAGGAGAGTTTTCCGCTCCCTGCTGGACAAGAGGATGTGCTAGTACAATATGGTGGCTGCTGATAAGAGCCTCAAAAGCTGGCTGTGGCCTACAGATAAGGAACCTCCACTACCCCTCCTCCTCCCCCTGCACTACCAATACCAACACACACACACACACACACACACACACACACACACACACACACACATACACACACACACGCACACACTTGACTGGTCAGTCCCAGACTTTGAATGGGACCTGGCTGGTTTCCAAGAAAATATCCGCAACTACACTTATATCACAATATAATAAACAGACAAAATTATGTACTGTGCACACATGTGTCTGCTCATCTGTACACATATGTACACACACATACACACACACACACACAGTGAATGTGCTCGAATTAACAAATACCATGAGTAACACAATTACTTGGGGAATCACCTAGTGTGAGATATTTGTTTAAAAATGTCTGCTATTAAAGTTTAAGTTTAAGTTTAAGTTATTAAAGTTTTTTTCTTGTATTTTATGTTTAAAAGATATGATTGAATTATATGATTAAATAAGATTAAAAGCAAATAGATCCTCAGTGAAATGTATTTGTAGCAGTGTAACTTAAACCAATGATTTTAGTCACCAGAGTTGAGACAAAGCAATGTAATGAACAGAGAGTGCCTGAATCCAGATTTTGTTTTGGTGAAGCCTGTCTCATACCGGTTGTAAGCCCCTTTAGTCTATTAATTGATTAGGTCCTTGACACAATATTATTTGGGAAATATAAATCATTTATTCAAGCAAAGGTGCCAAACATTTGATTGTTTCAGATTCTGAGATGTGATCAAGTACATGATACTTTTGAATATATTTAGGTTACAAACAATTTGCATATTTTATTATTTCATTTCTCTGTATTTTCGAACATTTTGAAGGCCAGACATGACAGTTAATCACTTAAATGAAGATAATTCATTGGACTTGAGACAAATATTTGGTCCCTGGTTGGAGCTTTTCTCTTATGACATCAGAGCCCACCTGTGTCACTGATGACCAACACACGTCGTCATCGTGGTAACTTTCCTCTCCAAGTGCTCCTGAACTTCCTTCCTGAATCTATCTCTCACCCATTCTCCCCTGTGCTGAACTATTCCTACTCATTTATTCTGTGTGTGTGTGTCTCAGCCTCAGGGTCAACACCTCTTTTACATTCCCTCAGTCATTTCCTTAGACAGACTGAAACACAAACGTTATAAAGGCTTTACAGTTAGGTGACCTTCAAGGTCCTGGGAAAGAAACCAGTTTGCTGAGCAACTGCCCAACAAATCTGTCATCACCTTCATCATTACCATCATCATCATAATCATCATCGTCATCATAATCATCACAATTACCATCATTATAAACAATAAGATGCTCTGGGGTCTGAATATGCTGAAATTAACAAATTGTCAATTGTATATATAATTAGAGCGCAGACAGTGTCATCTGCTGGTCTGTCACACTGTTCTGCGTCTGGCAGCTGTGGTTCCAGTTGATCACACTCTGTGTGTTAGAATAACGTTGTAGTGACACCGTTGCGCCTGCAGATGCTGCATCAATTTGCCTGAAACATATATAAAGATACACAAGGGACAGAGAGCAATCCTTAGGGATTATATTTTCCTGTGCTTTTTATACTCTTGTTAAAAATGAACTGATCTAATCCTGTCACATTTTTGGTTCCCTGAATGCAGCTAAGCTTCCTTAAATAATTGTGTTTAATTATTTGTGGCTTTCTGGCTGTGAAATCTGATAAAGACAAATAAATACAAGTCAGGACAGAATGATTGAAATGAGCACTTAATGTTAATATTTTTGTGGCATAGAACAATGAGATTAAATAAAAACCTCAAAAACATAAAAATTCAATCTTATGTTAAATGTTTCAGTGAAATAATTGGAATTGAATTGTTTCATATATTTATTACTGATTTACAAGTTAAGATTAAAGCAAGTTAAAACTGAAGTTCAATTTCTTATGTTTTTATGCTGTACTTTATGAAAAAGTTTGTTCTTGTACTGTAATAGTAGTTTTGAAAGATCACCATTAAATATTTGTTTTTAAAGGCTGCCATAAAAACAAGTTTGTTGAATTGACAAAATGACAGAAGTTAGACTTGAATGATAAAAAGCAACCATGCATGTGAGGTGAAGACACAGTTTTTATGAGCAAAGACAAAATTATAGAAAATTAAAGAAATAGCAAAATCCTCTGAAGCATTAAGCTGCTTTAAGTTTCTTGACTGTTTTAACTTTTAAAGCTGTTGGTCACAGTCTGGTGTATTGTATGTGTCTTGGGTTTCCCCCCTTCAATAAAACCCTGACTTCAGCTGACAGTCACTCTTCTGGGCTGCTCCCTGAAAAGTGAAAAGACATACAAGACAAATGCTTGACTCTCTCACTTCAGGCCCCATGTGAACACCCAAACTGTAAATGGGGAATAATAATAGAAACAAACGATAACAGACAGTATCCGCTTCTCCCTTGAGTGAGGAAGAAATCAAGAGAGGATTGTTTTAATCTCAGAGCTGTCACGCCCTCCTCCTGGCCAACTCAAAATACCCCACTCATTAAACAGAATATCGAGGTGGGAGCCTGTGCGCACGAGTGAAAATACAGTTGAAACCTCAGGAAAAAAAGGCAAGTGTGCATGTGTGACCACTGTTGTTCATGCCTTCAGTCATTTTGTGTGAAACCCTTTGGTGAAGTTATTTTAATTTCAGTCAAGAAGGGACTTGCAGGTGTTTGAGTGTTCACACGCAGTACTGCCTCTGTTGGTGGAGCTGAGATTTTAACCATTCACTCACTCACATTGTTTTTCTACATTCCTCCAATACTGCAGGCTGAAAAAGTTAAGGACTCTAAGCTGTGGTATTCAAAGCATGGCACACATAATGTAATGTGTTGAAGCACTACTTGGAAGTTCTGCGGATGTGAGTTTGATATTTACCATTGAATTTTAATGTCCAATAACTCCACAAGAACAATATGGTTAAATTATTCATTTTGAAAGACATCAAGAAAGCTTTTGTATGTTTGTCAGTCTGTGTTCACCACAGCAGTCGCACAGCAGAGACCTTCCTCTAAGATGCACATTGGCCAGGGTGGAAAGTCCCTTATTGACAATTTTAACAGAAAATTACAGAAGTTTTGCATTTGTCATTATAACTACTAAGAAATAATACCTTAAATTATAAAATCTTTAGTTTTTTCAAATTAACATTTGACTGGTGTGTTTCTCTCAATTCTCAATTCATTTGCTCCTTTATTTTACACTCTAAGTGATGTAGAGTTAGCTAACAGTAGCTATTAAGAAGGTTTTTTCTTTCTTATTTTTTATTTTGTAGTCTCACGTTTCAGATAGATAGTAAATGGAGAATAAAATAATAGACCACATAGAAAGCACATTTTTCAAATTTTTCAAATACAATATTCTTATGGTAGAGAAGTATTTTTCACCCTGACAGAATATAATGTGGGTTTAGAGTCTTAAAAGTTATATGAACATACACAGAGTGTACAGACACACATGCACATGCCCAAGAAAACACACACACTCTCCAAATTGGGCTCCATGGCCACATTTCCTCCACGCCATATAAACACTATTGTGTATCGGGTGATAGGGATCACTGGAACCTAATTGTTTGAGGCACTATTCGTAGTGCATTGCACGGAGAAAGTGACAAACAATGCTGTGAGCGCTGGCCGGGGCAAACGCTCTCTCCTCTCCTCTTTACTGCGACAGATGTCGACTATGTTTATATTTCCTGAGAGTCCTGGAGATCAGCCATCCAGCTACACTACAGACAACAAGAGCAGTTTGATATTATGGAGAAGAGTCAAGTAAAGGTTTAGTCTGCCAGCATTGAATCTGACCTCAACCACATAAATTACCATGACATAGATTCTGTCTCTACTTCATCAGAAATCAGCAGGAGTTAGATTAAACTACAGGTGCCATAGGGAATACATTTCTTCATGTACCTGAAACCTTTCAGGAGCATAAACAATTTTTTTTCCAAATTTTTGTCAGGTATTAAAACAGCAGCTCAGACTCCTGTAAACATAATATAAACAGTAATGTTTTTTCTAACCTGATATGTATAAGATAATTGTTGAGGAGAGTATAGAGCATGTTTGCAACTATACTGTTATACCATAAACAATTAGAAAAACAATTAATCACAAGAAGACACAATGTATAAACATTATTTCTACCCTGAAATGAACAAAGACTAAATAATCCCCATCTGCATACCTTAAAATAGGTTCAAATAGATAAACACAAAGAGCAGTGCACTATCACACTGTGAGACTCATGGACAGTTTAAAAAAAGATACTATCTATATATATATATATATATATATATATATACTTCCACACACACTGCTCTTGCAGACAGACTTTGATGTGCATAATTGGTGGAGTTCCCCTTTGAGCTGACGAGAAGCAATCATCCACTTCATCTCAAGGAGATTATCATTCAATTATATATTTCATCCTAATACGGCCCTGAAGCATCAAGACCCCAAAACTGTAGATTTAGAAACACAAACTGAAATTGAAACAGCTGGTAAGAATATCAAGGAGCTTTACGTTTATCGTTTTGCTGTATAAAGTTCAGGGTGATTCTGATTACTGTAACAACACCTCATACAGTATGAGGCACATGTCTTCGGTCACACATCGCTCCGTTCCCAGGATGCACCTGGCGAGGGCCAAGCGGGCGGACGTGAGGGACAGCTGTTTCCTGTGCACACTTCCTGGTTTGGCAGAGCAGAGAGCAGAGGGTTGTGGGGGGTTTTAGTAGGGGAAGAGGGGCGGAGTAGAGGGCTGCACAAAGTGGTGGATTTGGGTGTTTGGTGAGGCCTTTTCCAAACAGGATATGTCTGCCACAGCCACAGGTGTGAGGGTACGGATGCTCATATTTACATGCATTTCTACAAAATTAATGAAATATTCACCTCACTGATCAGAAGGGAGGGAAGAGGAAAAAGTATATAAAGAAAAGAAGAACATAGACATGAGGAGGGGGAGAAAGGGCTCTTTTATTGTCTCCTGCCTCAGAATAGACTGAGCCAGCTGGGATGGAGCGAGCAGCCGGTGGGCTAATCAGAGCATAATGAGCTCAATCAATAGTTTCCTTGATTGCACACATACTCTACATTCCACACCAACATTTGAGCTGGAGCCAGAACAGAAGCACCGTGTTTTTAAGGGGAGAGAAAAATATACAAATCCGTGATGATGTTTCACCACAGAGTTTGTAAAGAATCACCAGCAAAAGATCTAGGTAAGGTACAGGAAAGCCTATAGAGGCTGTGTAATGTCTGATCATGAGGATAACTAGGTAAATGCTACAAATAAATAGATGTAAGGACTAGACTCTGACCCATATACTAATAATATATCATGGGCTGTATGAAGAGGATGAGGAGACTTTAAAGTTTTTGCTGAAGGAAGAAACTAGAAATGCTAACTGGTTTATTTGATTTTTAATTTTGAGGATTCAGATAAACAGTTTTTTTCCATCAGACAAAAATATGAGAGTAAAGGCAAAAAATAAAAATACAAAATAAAAATACATAAAAAGCAACGCAATGTGTATTTATGAGTGTATGGAGCCCATAAAAGCTATTTTATTTATTTATTTACAACCATTAAGTTGATACAATTAATATGGTGATGCAGTGGTTAGTCTCTATATGTCAGCCCTGTGATAGACTGGGGACCCAGCCTTTTCCCAATGTCAGCTGGGATTGGCTGCAGTGACCATGCATTGATAAGCAGTATAGATAATGGATGGAACTTCTCATTTTATTTTGCAATTTCCTTACTTGTTGTTCTTAGTCCAAGTTTAATTATGTGCATCCATTCCCTGTGTTTGCCACATTTGCACTTAATGATATTACCAGAGAAATTTAACCACCACAAGCAGGTAAAAATACACCATCATATGGGAAACATACACATTGTAAAGGTGACTATAACAAAACTAATACTCTAGTAATAACCCAAGTCGATTCTTCATCAGGGTTTCATCAATGTAGAAAGTCAGTGAGGATGAGCCAGTGAGAGAGCCAGCCAAGTATCTCTCACTGGGAACACTGGTTTGACTCATTTGACCTCAGGGCCTCAGTTTGACCATTGACGCTGAAGCATCATCAACTGCTCGGGATTACGTGCAGAACTTTACGAGTGCGCAGTGGCTTTTCAAACGGCCAACACGCATCCACTTCCACTTTTGGCAACATTACTACAAATATTTCCATATGAGATGTGCACTGACAATAGCCTGTGTGAGTGTGCATGTGTATGTGGGTGTGTGTTTGTGTGCTTGTCTGGTTCACTGTATAGTGCCTTGTGTGCGTTGTAATAGTTTATGGGTGAGTTTGTGTTTGTGATTGTCATCAAGCATACATACATAAATGTGTGTGTGTGTGTGTGTGTGTGTGTGTTAGTTACAGGACTGCCCTTGGGTCATGATAATACTGCGTGGAACAACAGTGTATTGTGTCTTCCTCTCTCATATTTCTCATCATCAGCACTGCCGCCATCCAAATTCCACTGGTGTGTTCACAGCGTGGTGGAGGGACCCGGCCCTGTTGTCAACCCCCAGCCTACAATAATAGGAAACACAACATCACTTTTCCACTTTCTCCCTCACTTTTTGCTGCTAATTCAAAATATATGAGTTCCTGTTTGGAGCTCTCTTGCTCTGGACTTGATTGTTTGGTTTGGATAAAGGCTACAAGCAGTTTGCTTTTTTTTCTGAAATGATTTAGTTTTACATAATATGCTGCTGTTTATGAGTGAAAGCTGGAAACTATTTGTAATGCAGCAACGACCTCTTCTGCTTTTACATGTATATGCCAATGTACACAAATATATGTGGTTGACTCATTTTAGAAATATGCTGCCTCCTGTTCCAGACCTATTCATATTGAAACATTTACACTCAGCTATTACGGTTTTTGATCAAATAGGGCTCAAGGTTATAATATTTCATTATAACCTGACACAATATTTCTTTTCCATCAGTTTTCCACCACAGGTTCTGACTCACACTGACCTCAGAATACAAGAGATTTGAGCCAGTTTGTTCCAGTTTTACACTTTAAAAATCCAGTCTAAAAACCCCTTGAGCTCACTCCTAAACTTCCAAATATAAATAACAATAATAATAACATCAACATCAACGTCAACGACAAAATGATAATAATAATAATAAGAAGAAGAAGAAGAAGAAGAAGAAGAAGAAGTCTGTAATCGTGGAACCAATCTGCACCAAACTTTTGTACTAAGATTTAAAATAGTTTGTCATTCAATGCAAATCTACAAAATAAAAATCTGGATATCTTCTTCAAAGTCTTTTAACCCCCCAGGCCAACCTGTCTGCATATACTCTTGAACATCCCTACTACTAATATACTATTATATCCCTATTATATGATCATTATTTCAGTTACTGAGTTATTGACAGGGATGCAGCTGTTGTCCTCGTTTTCTACTGTGCGAATTTGATTGTTTGTGCTTTTATTATTTCACCACTAGATGGAGACAAATGCTAATTTTTGAACTTCTGCACCCTCCAAGTCATATAGTATTTGTCCTAGAACAGTAAACTAATGTCACACATACTCTTATAATTATGATTTGATGATTGTTTTTTTGTTTTTTTTTTAAAAATAAAACTCTAATGTTAAACTAAGGATAATGCGATTTTCTTGCGACTCGCTAGAAGGAAGATGTCAGTCAGGTGCATGACTTGATCTGGCAAAAGGCCCTATGAAAGAAACACAACACTTATATAGTATAGCTGCATAAATAAGTCAATTTATAACATGTACTCAAAGAACGTTATTAATTATTTAGTGCCTCTTTAACTCTTTCAATTAGAAAATTTAACATGTAAGCTAAGACTTTAACTGTTCTGCTTTTATAGATTAAATCAATATGGTGAAAATAAATTTTCCCCAGTTTTGTTTGGAATAAACCTTGACACACCAGCCTGAAGTGCTTCCACTCTCTTGATGAAAAAAGGACACTGTTGTGTTCATACAGTTCCATGTATGAATATGTTCTGTTTGTAAACTGGGGTTTGTTGGGTTGAATGCTATGATATTTACAATAGTTACAGTTATGAACAGTCAAGAGTTTAAATATGATGTTAATGAGCTGTCAGAAGATAATTATATCATTTACACTAAAAAAGACTTCTTCCATTGGTTAATCTAAAATTTTCTGCTTTTTATTATTGCTTTTGTAAATACAAGTACAGTCTTTTTGTCTGCATGACATAGTATAAGACACATACACACACGGACTCTGCTGGTGGGCCGCTGCTGCACTGCTCAGTGTGTGGGTGGTCTGGACCAGGTGGAAGAGAGGGGGATTAACACTAGGCCTGCCTGAAGGAAAAAAGAAGGAGAGAGAGATAGAGAAAGCAAGAGAAGGAGGAGAGATAGACATCTGTCTGCCAGATGTGAGGTTTAGTGGTTTATGAAATAGAGAGATGGAATGAAAAGATATTTGGTCACAGGGCTCAGTGACAACTGGACACATTGTGACTGAAATAACGTTCAGCTTTGACTGAGCAAAGAGGAGAGGGTGGTGTGTGTGTGTGTGTGTGTGTGTTTGCTCTGCTTGTCTGTCATTTGGTTTTATTCATAACACAAACATATCCACACATGCGAACACTTGTTCTCTTTCCGTCTCTTCTTCCGTTCCCTGAGGAACTTCTGTAGGCTGCTATTATACAGTATAAACCATCGATGACCACCTGTCAAAACATGTCCGGTTACTGTGTGTGTTTTTTAGTAAAGTGTTGATGGGATAGAATGAGACAGGTTGAACTTCCAGGCGAACAAAAGACTGATTGTAATACTGATTTTAACCCAAAGTAATTATCATGCTTTTTAGTTTTGAACATTTTTGAACAACAAAATTTTTAAGGTCTGTCATTAGTACACTTTCATGCTTTTAAACACCAAAAACCTGTAAGAAATCATACTAATACCTTAACAGCTGTTTTATACATATAAGAATTAATGTGAAAATATTACATGTACTTGTAATTTTTATTATCTTTGAATTAATATATTCTGTATTTAAATTTCTGATTGTTATTTTTAGTGTTACTTTCCTGTAAGGGCTTCCTGAACCAGAAAACCAGACGATTAAATGTCTTGAACAGTATTTAAAAAAAGCAAATAAGATTAAGATAGTTAAATGTAAAAAATAAAAATGAAATGAAATGAAATCCAATGTTCAGTATTATTATCATTCTATATTCGTCAACAAAAGAAAACAATCATATTACACAACCTTTCTCAGAAGAATATCTACTGTTTCTGAAGTCAAAAATCAGCATTTTGTCTTATACATGGGCTGCTTGTGGATGGATGCTGAATTCTTGTGTTAAAACACAGTGCCCCTTTGAGGTTCAGCTTTGGCTGAGTATCTTTTTTCTCAGTGACTATATGTTTCTTTCCTCTGCAACATGTGTTTGCGTGTGTGTATGTGTGTGTGTGTGTGTGTGTGTGTGTGTGTGTGTGTGTGTGTGTGTGTGTGTGTGTGTGGTTTACAGCTGTTTACATAGCTAACAGTGGGTAAGCCCTGTTCAACAAGCCCTACCTTAGGGATTGAGGGCTATAAACTCTGGATGAAAGCTGAAGCCAAATTAATAAAGTTTAACAGGATAAAGATGTGGCTTGTTACACAGCACGACATTAAAATTGCCTCCTAAATGACAGAAAACCATGCGTATTTATGAGTTCCTGGCTATAGAATATCATATAATGAAGAGTTTCTGTTTATATTGGTCCAATTGCCATTAAAGATATATGAATGTATTTTAATTTAAAACATTCAAAAATTAACTAAAATGATCAAGAGCAAATTAGGAAATAACAGTTTTCATGTTATGTTAAAAGTTATTGTTATTGCAGAGATCGGGATGCTAACCAGCTAGCACTAGTGTGTCCCATCTTGTAATGCCACTTTAGTAGTGCCACTGATAGTAAGTCACTGTAACATCAGCATGAGGGGTTATAGAAGTGCTGCAGCTCAGGGGGCATATTCAAACCTGAGCTCATAACATTGGTTCTAGAGTAAACAGCTGTTAATGCTAACGTTGGCTATGTGGCAATAGCAAATACTTAGATGTAACACTTTCAAAGTATTTGCCTTTTCCCCACAGGGCCTTTAGCTTCTTCCTCATATTTCCTCCTTGAGGCTCAGTTGACCTCAGAGCTCTCTCTCCTAATAAGTAATCGAGTTAAACCAGGGAGCATGGAAAAGCAAACACACATGGATAAGAGTAAAAGAGGCCTTAATCACTCCACCTAAGCTACAATGGCGAGGTGTGTTACCTGGCACTCTTTAGTTATTTTCATTGATTCTCTGGTTATTGGGTGGTATTAGGTTTTATTTCATCTGGCACTATAATAGTTATTCTTTCGAAGCTGAGCGGCAAAACCTACCACACAAGTTATAGAGTAATAAAATGCTGGGAAATAAAATTCTTGGATTCCTTTAAAAACTCTGTGTTATCATTATGATTGTGTAATTATTTGGATTCTGAATATAGACATTTACCATTATGAGAAGTGTGTGTGGGCTTTTGCGGGTGTTTAGGCCTGTGTGTACTTGAGTGTGGCTATACATATCTATCAAAGTGCATGATGTGCTTTAAGCACGCATGTGTGGGTGGTGAACACTTGGTGGTGGGAGTCTCCAACCTGAACACAATGTCTGTTTGTTCTGTAAGTAAGAGATGTAATGAATAGTATTATCAAGGGCACAGGTTGTGAACATAATATTAACATATTATTTCCTTTCAAGTTGTTATGTTACCAAACAATTGCTTATTCACACACCAACAACATTATCATTTCTTTCACATGTGTCCACCTGGTGAATGTTACTCACCTTTTAACTTTTTTTTGGAAAAATATTAAAATGTAAATTTTTGGCACTAACGTTGACAAATAGTGAGTTTATAGAAATACAGACAGTTCAGATGAGCTTCAGATTCAATGATGTGAATGGAGATTTCACACACACACACACACACACACACACACACACACACACACACACACACACACACACACACACTCTCATTCATCCCTCCTCAGGAAAGCTTGTATTTGTGTATTTGTATGGTCGGAAATGTGCTACAAATCTGGCAACCATATGCTGGGTCATATTCAGCTTTCATGTCTTTCAACTTGGCCGTTTTTCTAGTTTTATGAAAGAGTCTGCTTTCCCACACATGTGCATCTGCCTTACTTCATAATCTTATTGTTTTTGAAGTGAATCCTAGTATTGTGTGGTTGCTGACAGGGCCTTCTGCTGTGTGAGTGAACATTTGGGAGATTATGGTTCAAAGAGACAGCACATTCACTTATTTCTGCTACAAGTTGTCAATAACATGTTCTGACATTAATCTTATATTGACCTTTTGCTGGATCGCACAAGCATAGAAAACAGATAAATGCATGCTAGTTTATGACATGAAGCTGAGGGGAGACACAATGTAATGTACTGTAGGCCGATATAGCTTTGTAAACTGTATAATAGTCAATAACCCATCAATTCAGCATGCTTTCACCACTGCTAGAGAAAAGATCAAAATGTATAAAATGAAGAACAGAGAAAGGCACAATATTTCACGGCATGTGGATATATATGGGATTTTTGGAAAGAAAATAATTAATACAATTTCCAACATAATATCCACAAAAGATCCCTGTACTCCCAGAGATGTATTCTTGGCCATTTTCCCAAAAGCAAAATATCCATACTAACTCATGAAAGTAAGTGAAATTGCTCTACACTGGAAAGGTGTTTATGGAACATCTTTCGTTCTTTAGTCCTGTAGGTTGCCGTCATCACTTCTCACATCCTGCTGTGCTGTACGTGGTGAGATTGCTGACAAAAGTGATGATGAGTGATTGTTCTCTTGAAGTGGTAATGAAGATATGATTTGCTGCCAGCCTTGGATTCATCATTACCAACTTGCAAAACCAGCATGGTGCACACAGGCAAAACTGGCAAACAGAGCAAGGAAGCCAACTACAAAAAACATTGTAAAGCTTACGTATGAGCACAGGAAAGAGCGAGCAAGGTTGAAGGGGAGTTTGCTTTTATGAGAGCTGAGAGTCCACCAGGGTGGTCCTTCACTGCATTCTCACATGGTCGGCTTGTCAACACAACACAACAGAAGAAAAAATACATCATTGCATTCCTCAGAAGCTCTCCCAATTGCAACCCCTTTCTGAGCTGACCAGTACAGTAGATGGTTAAAGGAGGAAGAGGCTAGGAGGTGGGGTTGACATCAAAACAATAGACATTGTGCCATTTAGCAGAGGTTGAATTTATTGGTATCTTAAAGATAGCATTGACATGAGACACTTGGAAGATGTTGGATGTTGGTGAGTTGACAAGAAAAGTCCAACAAAACATCATCAGCTGTTGTCAATATTACATGTCCAATTGATATTGGCATTAGACATTGTCCTGGCATTGAATTTTGATCACTCAACATCAAACCCATTCAACCACATATCAACATCTAACAACACTGGTGGCCCGCTGCAGCTGCAAGCCTGCAGGGTTATCTTTTACGCCTCTGCTAATCCTTTTTACTTCTACTTCTCCTTCATACTACCTAGACCTGAAAGATATTTATTTTTGCTGGTTCTTCCTCTGTTATTTGCTAAAAACCAGTACAAAGTGAAAAAAAGTCTGAACTCATAGCAGCTGCTCATGTGAATATATTTGGAAAAAGATTGATCCAAAAATATTCAAGAATTATCAAGCCAGAAGCCATTAATGAACCCCCCACCCCTGCCGCCGCCTCTTGTATCCCTGGCTTGAGTCACCAGCACCTGTCAGCTCTACTTTTTTATGAGCACTGGAGGCAAGAGTGGATACAGAGCAGCAGGGCAGAGTGGTTTGGAGGGAGGAGAAGTATAGGAAATGGGAGGAGGAGAGGAAAGGGGGATATTTGTGATATTTATGGGCTGTAGTGCAGTATACAGCACAGTGTTGAATTGGACTGCTCAAGCTTTCAGGGAGCAGCTCTTTAGAGAGATCTTACTTTCCTTTTCATGCCGTGCACGAATGCCACAAATGCCTTTAAGGATGTTTTCATCCATCTAAAATTCTGTTAATGGCAGTAATCATTCAGAAAGGGCATTCAAAACTTTCCTTTAAATCAGTAAGTAACAAGTAAACTGCAACTGGGATGGGATAGGATTGGATAGTTGCCACTCTCAAAAACTCAGCTCCAAACAAACCTTACTCTGATCATGAATGGAAATATTTTACCTCTGTTAGATGAATTGTAAATTATAAAATAGAGTTACTGGAGACATTGTTGGCAGAACAGCAACATTGGGGCCAGTCCCGTTAATGTGAATGTTGCTGACTGACTGACCGACTGAATGATTGATTGTGGATTGAGTGATAATCCATGATTTGTATTGTCTGTGCTTTTAATTTCACATTTATTGACAATGACAGTAACATATGTTCAATGAGCACAAACTACAAAATACAATCAGATTATGCCCACCAAAAGGAGCTGGGTTAAGTTTTGTTTTCCTGACAGCCCCTCAACCACTAACCATTAAACCTGTTGAAAATGAATGATTTTCTTGATGATGATGTTTAAGCTGATATTAAAATGAAAACCCATCCCACTGCCACTTAAAATTTTTCCAGTGCAAGCACATCTCATAACTAAATATTTGCAGCACATTGAAAAAGTCAAGTCTTTTTGTTACTTTGTGATCCAAGAGAACACATTTAATAACATGTTAACCTTCAAAATTGGCAAATTAATATCAGTGTTGGTTTTGGCTGTGCTCCAGCTATAGGTGCATATTTTTTTCTTCTCATTATTAATCAACAAGTGATTCAACCCATGAGTCATTTCTTCAGAAATAAATGGCATTGTCCAAAATCCTATAGGGAGCGTTATAAAACCCCTGCTGGCAAAGCTGGATTAATGAAGAGACAAGTCTTTCTTTCTTACCTATTGAGTGGTTGCTTCACACAAAGGAACCAACCATGGATGCTGAACCACAGAAACAAACTCATCATCAAACAATCTCATCTGTACTGGATTCCTGCACTTTTATAGAGAAAGTGAAACTCTTTCGGCCTTTGCAGAGCAGCAGAGGACTTCAGCTGATTAAAATACAGACACACTGGTAATAAAAACAGGAACGTGATAAATCAAAACTGCTGAATCTTTTCTAGTGGTCAGAGTTCAAACCGGTGGAAGAAGCACAGATTGATGGACACTGTACGATGAACCCTTTTCCAGTATATGAGGAGAACAACAAAACACTCTTCCTGTCTTTCAGCTGTGTTGAAGGCACTGTCGAAGAGCAGATAAGAAATTGCATCAACAAGGCTCATCTTTGCTACTGGATGAAATTAAGAACTGGGCTACCTTTGCTGTTGGACCTGGTCATGGTCTTCAAATGAAGGGTGGCAGATTGATTGTGATGAAGGAGACAACAGCATTGTCTACTGTAATGCCCGTAGTCAGGGAGGTTATCGAGTAGAAGCTGTTAGTGACATTAATTGACATGAATTTTCCAAACTGAGTGGTCCTGCAACACTTGTTGAAACAGGTAGCGACTGTCAGGGAAGTGTGATCTCCTTTACAGCTCAAAGTGAAATTTTAGCTTTCACATAATATGAGACTTAGTAAACTGTTGTATACTATTATGGCACTGAAATCCTTTTTACAACTAATGAATAAACGGTATTTATAATTTACAATCAATTCATTTTAAATTTCTTACATTTTTATTTTGATTTAATTTTGATTTCAGCTCTAACAACCATGAAAATGATGTATGGTACTGTGCTGACATTTTGTACTGCACTTCTCTAGAGTACACATTTTGTGTTGCTTATGAAATGTAGAGAGGAAAATACATTTTGCCAAATTTATGAATTATATGAGCTGTCTTGACTAGTTTTTGAATAAATAGTTCATTAAATGCTCTGTTTGAATAAAAAAATGAAAAAAAAAATCACGCTTGTGATATCTATTTAAAATAAATAATGACTATATAAATATATTTGACCTTTTTGATTACACGTATAATAACAATGAGAAGAATGATGAGAAAATATTGTACTATTATATTGGTGGTGAGACTGGAAGTGTCTCAGCCCTGAACAAAAACCAACAAAATATTCATTGGACTAGACCAAGAACTCCTCCACAACAAAACATACAGGTCCATGCCTATAGAACAACACAATATTGCTGTTTCAAAACTAAAACTCTTCCACGGGACTTTCATTAATTTCCTGTTATATTTTGAAAGAACTTTCCTTGTCCATCTTTCCTTTTCCTGTCCTTTGTGATTGCCACACCCTAATGTGTTTTACCTATGTTCAATTGTCTTGTCCCCTTTGTGTATTTAAGTCTCTGTCTTCACCTTTGTCCTTGTCAGTTTGTCTGTTTTATGTGTGTTCAGTTTTCCTTGTGTTTTTCCATTAAGTCTCCCCTGAACATTTGTTTTGGTTTTGCCTGGTTTGATTCTTGACACATTTTTTCCACCATATCCCATTTTTGTGTCTCCATTTTGGGTTCAGTTCTCCTTAAAACCTGATGTATAGGTCCAAAAGCCTGAGGCGATGTCGATACTGAGCTAAGTCATAAACTAAAGGCTAAAGTCTAGGAAATAAGGCTGGAAGTCTCAATGGATCAAAGACACATTGGCACAAAGGGAAGGGAGAACACAGACTAAATACAATAAGGGAGACAATGAGACATAAGTGTAGCATGTTAGGACAGGGCACGTGATTACAGTGGCAGGAAAATATACAAGGCAAGGAAATTACATGGAAGGGAGAGTTAGTAAAGTTAAAATAAAACAGGAAATGTATAAAAAAAAACAAAAAAAACAAGACATGGTTAAAAAAAATTAAAACATAACCTGAGAAACAGAGCAGATCTTGTCTCTACAAAATTAACTTAAATTGAAAAATGCATACAAAACTTTTCATGGTTGTATTGAACCTTAAAGGGTGTCAGATAAAAGGGGCTGGGAGAAATCAAGTCATTTTGGGGCAGATATAATCTTTCATTGTCAATGACAGGTTATGTAGATGCAGCAATAACCTTTTGGCAAGTGAAAAGGCATATTCTACGGGTTGTCTTGGCACATTAAAAGTAGCCTGTTTCAACAGGTAAAGGAACCGAATGAGCTATAATCAGTCAACTATGACCTTCATGAATGAAGAATGAATGTTTTTTGAAGAATGAAAAATTTTTTTGAGGTATAAACATAAACACATATGTAATGTAAAAGAACAGCAATCCATTATTGGCAAGTGGAAATACACTGGCACTAGTATTTCAACTAAAATGACTGGGTGAGCTATAATCTTTAAAATATAACTCTTCTGAATGAAAACAAGCCAATTTAGGGCAGAAACTGTCTCAAAGTCAGAACAGCAATCACTTTTTGGCAAATGAAAAAGTGTTGCTTTCAAGATACGTAAACCAATAAAAAGGACTAGATTGGTTATAAACTAGGACACTGAAATGGTAAAATAATGCTGTTATAAAGATACTGATATTGCAAAAGAGATAATTTCTTTATTTTATAGGGTTATATATCCCCTCTGTAAATCGTGTTAATTACAGGATAGTTTCCACATATTTAGACTATTAGACTGGTATTGCCTGTAATGTTGTAAATGTTATGCCTGATTACAGATAAAAACTGCAAACACTTGAATATTCCGTTAAAAAAAAACTTTGAAGATACACCATTTACGCCTTTATACCATTGCCACGTGTTTTTGCATGCTATGGCTGTTTTATCCAATAAAAAAAAGCTGCTGACATGAAACATTATACAAACCGGCTAGTACAGCTTTAAGAGGCCGGTGTTGGTCAGCATTGGGCAGACGACAGCTTCCTCTGGTAAAGACACCACCGTGAGTGATCTGCGGGGGACTCACTATTACAGTCTCACCATGAGTGCAGTGGCTCAAGCGGAAACCGAACCGCAAACATATAAACAAACTGTCTTTGAATCTTGTCGCGAATGCGTTTACAGGATCCCTGCTCTTTTCTACGAAAGAGAAAGTGAAACTCTTCTGGCCTTCGCAGAGCTGCGGGAGACTGCGGATGACTCCAGAGCAAAGAAGCTGGTCATGAAAGCAGGAAAGCTGAGCCAGGACTCCCCTGATGTGAAGACAATCGAGGTAATCAACCCCAGCAATTGTTTCCTTACACTACATGTGAATGTGTCAGTGGCGTGTGGAGGCTGTTACAGATGAGGAAGTGTGAAAGTCTCTTCCTGGACATATCCATGGCTGAAGAAGTTCTGCTTCTTGCAGTAATTCTTAATGCACAAGTGTAGTTTTGACACACATCTGTGTATGTGCATGATGTGTGCCATACATGTGTATCATAACTGATCACAGAACAGTATAAAATGAAACAAGGAGCTTTAGCTGATGACCACCAGTCAGAGATCCCAGAATTATCCTCAATGCACATGCACAAACCTCCAAATGAAGGTGCTCTCCTCTCTGCTTGCCAAGCTCAAGTCTTGGTCAATGGGACATGGTCACACCCACGAAAATGGCAGAAATGACAGGTACAACAGATGAAAGGCAAGCTAGCTTGCAGAGGCAATGCCCTTCTGCCACCAGAGGAGGGTCTTAAACCTGCTTTCTGAAAGCTGTTCTGAGATCAGATGTAAGGAGCGCTATCACTTCAACTTCAGTATCGTACTAGTGGTATTGTACTAGTTGTGTATTTCTGACTTCAGATGGACAAACACTGCTTGTCCTGACGGCACCCCACTGGAATTAACAGTATTAATTTGAACTCCTTCAAAACTGCTAAGTTTTGTTTACACACCTCTGAATCTGAATCTTTTCTAGTGGTCAGAGTTCAAGCCAGTGGAAGAAGCACAGATTGATGGACACCGTACGATGAACCCCTGCCCAGTGTATGAGGAGAACAACAAAACACTCTTCCTGTTTTTCATCTGTGTTGAAGGCACTGTCGAAGAGTGGTGGCAGATAAGCAATTGCATCAACAAGGCCCGTCTCTGCTACATCTCAAGTGATAATCTTGGGCAAAGTTGGAGTAATGTGACAGATTTGACAGATACACTGGATGAAATTAAGAGCTGGGCTACCTTTGCAGTTGGACCTGGTCATGGTCTTCAAATGAAAGGTGGCAGATTGATTGTTCCCGTTTATGGTTATGCTAAGAATGATGCTCCATATGCACTCGCCCTGTACAGTGATGATTTTGGTGACCACTGGAAGTTTGGCAAAATGCTTGAATCTAAATCACTTGAATGTGGAATGGCAGAGTTTTTTGATGGAGACAACAGCATCGTCTACTGTAATGCCCGTAGTCAGGGAGGTTATCGAGTAGAAGCTGTTAGTGAAATTGATGGGCATGAATTTTCCAAACTGATTGGTCCTGCAACACTTGTTGAAACAGGTAGAGGCTGTCAGGGAAGTGTGATCTCCTTTCCAGCTCAAAGTGAAAACACAAACACAGAGGGTGACCAAATCCAGAATAATAACAAATGGCTTCTCTACACGCACCCAAGCAATACATCCAGAAGGATTGATCTGGGTGTTTATTTGAACAAATCCCCACGGGATCCAAATGCATGGAGCAAACCCTGGATCATTAACCATGGACCCAGTGGTTACTCAGACCTGGCTTACATTGATGATGGTTGGTTTGCATGTCTAATGGAGTGTGGTGTCAAGACAGAAATTGAGCAGATAGCCTCTGTGGTTTTTAACTACAACAACATCAAGCAAGGTATTGGAAAGTAAATATCCATTGTAAACATCTCATTTATTTAAATTAATGACCTGAAATGACAGTATTAATTTTGAGTGTCATTATATGAAACCCAATCCATATAGAAAAGGATCCATAATCAACTATAGAGCAATTAAATAACCTGTTATATTTGTTGTGATACCTTTTCTCAATAGCTAAGACAAATACCGTGTTTGTTCATATTAAGTGTAATGCTTGATAAGGTATACCATCGCCAAATAATTCTGAATTCAAATCCTTTTTACAACTGTGAAATCATTAAAAGTGATGAATTGTGATTGACAATCAAAGTTGTACTCACTTATGCTCAAACGAATGCAACTTCTTCAGTGAATTTTAGCCCATGCTGAACGCCACCATCATTAAGCCATTAATACATTTAATTAATTAAACACCTGCAATCATAGGGAAGCAGCAATTCAGCAGCATAGCTTGTGGCCAAGCCATGAAATGCCTTACAAGTGATTAATAAAGTTCTAATCATTTCTAATTAATCAATTCTAAGACTGACTGGTAACCAGTGAAGGAAACTCTGAGCAGACCCAGTTTTGATGTTGTCTTGTAAGCAAAGAACAACTAGGGGCCAAGAACAGAACCTAGGGGAACACCACAGGTCTGAGGCATCCAAAAGAAGGCATCACTCAACAATAATTATTCATTATTTAAATTACATCCATATTAAGTTTGTTGTGCCTAATTACAATGTGCAAATTCTTATTATCAATACAATCAATTTTTTACTTTGCATATTGTTTTTAGATCAATACACATCCTCCATGAAGGACAACTTGCTAAGCGATGTAGTTGGATCGTAGGAATATAAAGGGATACATCAATGTAGTCAATGAATTGTTACACCCCTAATAATAACTTTACCACCCTCATAGCTTCAATAACAAACTGGATGTCTCAAAGTTTTCTCGCATCAATTCTGATAAGTCTCAAGATCTTGTAATCAGCCCTTTCATTTATTTCATATAAGAACTGATTTTTATAGGTTAGCCTGTTTATAAATATTCTGTTTTCTTGTAGTTTAGCTCCTTTTGATTGTTTACTGATTCTATGTGTACTGTACGTCTATATATAACTATGTATAAAGTTATGCATATATACTTGTATTTGGAATGCATGTGTTACATAGCTTGTTAAGCGATATATGAATAAATCATCATTATTATTGTTATTGTTATTATTTAAACATGTATGATACAAAACGTCCCATTGTAACTGTATAATTAACACCAATGCTGATGTGACATGTAACATGAGTGCATTAATAACAGTGACATGATGTTTTGCTGCCCAGAAAGTGAAATTGAAAAAGGTAGATAGAGGAGAGTACCTTTTTACCTCCTCTATCTTAAGTACAGTCTCATTCGCATCCATTCAGTTTGATTAGGCTGCACTTTTTGTGTACATTTCATACCTTTGACATGAACTAAGTGAACTTGAAGGAGACAGGATGGGCTGTGCATTTTACTCCATCCACAATGGCACTGTCCAAAAAATTCAGATTGACAAAATTAAAAAAATTAAAAAAGCATAAAAAAGTGTCATGACGCGTCAGTGTCACACTTTGAAACCAAAAAGTCCCTTCATTAAAAATGTTTCATGACCTGTAGAGATCCAGATGGGAGATGTGTGGCAACACATGCAGAATTGAACAAAACACAGAAACACAAAGATAAGTTGCCATGATTTTAAAAAATGCCCTTGGTAAATCTGAATTATTCTATCATTAAGTCATCTATTTTTTTTTTTTTTTTCTCAAAATAGGCTTCCATGCTAATTCTTCTCAGGTCTTTATAAATAATGAGTTTTGCTGTGATATGCCTCTGTCATCTGTTTAGTCCAGGTATAGGGGATTGGAGAGGGGTTGCCCGTTGTTCAAACATACATACTCCATCATAATTCCTGTCCGGGCTGCAACTCATCTTAGGGGCTGTGGCTCACACTTCGCTGACTTTAACAAGCTACACTCCATGGAGATACATGGAGGGGTTTTTTTTCAAAGAGGGGAACAGACTGTGAGCATATGGATGTGTTGTAATCAAATAAAAGTGAAATATGACTGAGCATGCCTGGAAAACCAAACTGCTCCCTGAGGGAGTGGAAAAACACTTAAAAAATGTTCCCACCTCCTTAGCAACCCTGCATTGTAAAATCAACTATATTTCTCTGACAATAAAAATATGCACAAATGTGTAAAACTGCAAAAAAAAATTTCTTCACCACTTTGAGGAATATGGCATTGACAGGAAAACACTGCAGGAAAGCAGATCATCACTGCGCATGAGCTTGATGCATGTAACAGGTACTAACTCCACTTGAAGGAACGATGTAAACATAAATGCAACACTCTGAAAGATGCCATTCTGCATAATCACAATTATTATTCAATCTTTCAAAACATTTTACTGCTTGTGTCTATATAGTTATAATAGTCCTATAAAATTTGTATTGTGTGTATTGCTTTTGTGATGTGTTTATTTTTTTACTTAAGGATCTCAAACCCTTCCCCACACACAATGAAGCGCTTATGTTTCCACCTGACAAAACTAACAACACAAAATAGGCCTACATCCAATGTTATTCAGCGGCACAGTTTTAACTTGAAATAACAGCTGACGGCCAGATGACCAGATGTGTTTGATATTTTTTGATGCCATGTGCTACTTATTTAAGCAGCAGAGACTGACAAGACCAGAGCAAGTTGTTAGGCGCATTTTGACTAAAGCAGGACCTCCTGTAAACATGATGTGGAAAAAAAAAAAAAAAATCACACGCACACATAATAATAATCGATAGACAAGGGAGGAGAGTGAAATTGCCCAGATAAATGTTGAGATCTTTTATGATTGCGTGTGCTTAGAGTTATAACAAAGCAAATCAAAATAAAATCAACCAAGTAATAATGTCACATTTGAACAATTTCTACTTCTTTCTTCAAACCAGAAAAGAGCAACTTTGTTTGTGCAAATTTGTTGATTTGATAAATTCAACATCAGCATGACCTGTATACATTTGGATTGTTGGTGGCTTTGACTGTTCAGTGATTTCACATATCAGCAAACCATGTAGGCAGCCTTTTGATTTATTATAATAGCCTATTCTTTTTCTTTTTATTATTATTATTATTATTATTATTTATATTGTGTGATTTTTCTTTTTTTCTGGTCAGCCTAAATTGACTCAAATAAAAAAGAAAGACAATCAGAATAAACTTATATCAAAAACAGCCCATCAAAATATAAAAAAAGATGACAGGCTAACATTATTTGATAGTGATTATGATAATGACAAAACCTTAAATTGCACATACAAGGTGCAAATCCAATAACTTTTTATTCAAATAAAGAGCTGTAATTCGCTTCAAGCAAACATTTCTAAAAAAAAAAAAAAAAAAAAAAAAAGTATTGTCCTGTTTGCAAGCAGTCATCACTAAAACCTGTACTGTTTCATATAAAATACCATGGATTTATTCTCAGGCAGCGAGGAAGAACATTCAGTTAATTTCTACTTGGGTTCAACATAAAATTAAGTTAAATTAGACGAAATTTTTATGACCCCAGTAGGAAAATTGGACAGCTGAGTAAAAGGGTAGCCGGGCAGGCCTATCATCCCATGCAGCGAGACTGGAGGCATGAACGAGGAGTTTGGAGCCAAAGTGGGGACAACGGCGCAGCGTCCCGGGTCGAAATGTTCAAAGGATAAATAAGAAGGGAAACTCTTGGAGAGGAGCGAAGACAGCGCGGGTATGATGCTGCGTACAGGTGGGATGTCGGGACTAGTGTGGGAGCCTAGACGGCTTCCTGTGCCCACATCAGGACCTTGGAGACAAGAAACCATCCTGTGCGCTCCGAGGAGAGGACAACCAGACACCAGGCTGCGCCCCTGCGTCCTGGAGTCTTTCAGCGTTTCAAAATAAAAATGTTGCCTCTTGAAGCGTTTCCTCCGCCGAAGAAAGCTCCCATTTTCAAACATATCAGCCGACATGGGATCCAGGGTCCAATAATTCCCCTTCCCGGGATTCCCAGGCTCCCGTGGCATTTTGACAAAGCAGTCATTTAGAGACAAGTTGTGTCGGATTGAGTTTTGCCACGCGGGGAACCTCTCCCGATAATACACGAAGCGCTGGCTTATAAAATCACATATCTCGCTGAGGGTGAGTCTCTTTTTGGGGCTCTGGAGGATGGCCATGGTGATAAGAGCGATGTATGAATACGGGGGCTTCACCGAGGCGGCTCTTTTGCCTGGACCGTCCTGTAGCTGGACAGCAAAGTCTCCCACCTCCCGCTCTTCAGGAGCGAAGGATGAAGCGCTTTGCTCCAAGTCCGCATTTGTCTTTTCTATCAGCGACAAATATGCGCTCCTCGCATCTTCGCCACCACCGTCCGTCTGTCCCTCCACGTCAATGTCCGTCTCCTCCATGAGTGTACAGTCCAAGGTCATGGTCCTCTGAGGGTCCGGTGGCACGACAGAGCCCCAACAGGCGATGAGACCGCCTGTCTGGGACAGAGCAGGCGCAAACCCGCTTCTGCGTTTTCATTCATTCGCATCTGACTGGATCTGCGACTTTTTAGCCTCCCACTCTCAACTCCCTCCTCCTGCTGCAGAGTCTGTTTCCAAAATAACAACACACACAAATGTAGAGCAGCTGTGACTCAAGGTTCAGATTATTATTGGTCCTGTGACAGCTGACGCTACTTCAATAAGCACTTTGGCAAAATTAAGTTTTAGATTATAATTGTTTATCTACATTTATAGGCCTGTTGCTCTTATAAACACTTAATGTATTTATTCTCAGTTGGTGATTAAAGTAATGGAGGAAGTTTAGATTCTTTATTCAAGAATAACCAGACTATAAGGATACTATCCTGCATTCAAAGTGTTAAAATCACAAAACAAACACAAAACTGTCTGTTTCTAATAATTAACTATATTATTGCATCATTATCACAGATGAACAAACTTGTGAGCAGTTTTTTATGGTGTATCTGGTTAAAGTGGAGTCAGTTTTAATTTCTTTATTTACAGCTGGGTAGTTTCATTTGAGGCAATTAATCAAGGTGATAAAACATTTTATCAACAAGTAACTGTGGCTTTTAAATAAATATAGTTAAGTAAAAAGTGAAACAGTGTTTGAAATGTAGTGGAGTTGAATACTTAAGTAAATGTACTCACTCTCTATCACAGCCTCTTATGGTTTAAATTTGATGTTGAAATGACCGTTGCAGGTGGAACAGTTATAAAATGAAATATGTTTAATGTAAAAAACAAAACAATCACATTAATTTTATTGAGCTTGTTTCTTTATGTTCTTGGCCACACAACCCCCATTTCCTTCAGTGTTCCTTGTTGGTTGATTTGGCTTGGTAAGAGGCAACCCCCCCCCCTCTCTGGCTGTTTCAAATAAGAAGACGTAATCTATTTTGAAATAATAGCTGCACTGTATCACTCTGTGTGAGGCCACCCACTTGGCACACGAGGCAGTGCTGCAGGGTGGGCTGAGGAAACTGTGGGAAGTCTCCTTAATGAACAATTCTTCCCTGTAACTCTCACTATAGTTTAATGTGATATACATACCCCTCTGAAACTATTATTCCATTTTATTTTTTAATAAGGGTATTTATATCACATCTAGGCCTTACTTCTGTCATTACACACATGAAAGAGCCATGAAATAAACTTGATGTTTCATACAGACTTTAATACAGACCAAAACCCCAGTCAAGTTCACACAAGTTTTTTTCTCTTCACAGAAAACAGCAATGCTAAGAAAATCAGTGCACCAATTTAACCAGCAACAAGTCAAACACCAAGAAAAAACAACCACCCAAATCAACCACAATTATAAATGATGACAAAGACAACAAAAATAAATAACTTAATTTAACTTGCGTGACTAAATACAAGTCTATTGAACTTGGCAGACAGTCTTGCCGTCAGGTCAAGAGAAGTAAATTGTTTTACAGTTAATAAGAATGAACAAAGCACGAAGCTGATGCTGTAGTTTTTGGTGCTGTACAGAAATAACTTTCTATTGAATCTGACCATTATACACAAGCAACACTGAAGCCATTTAGATGAAATCCGTCAACAGTTATGACTAAACTTTCCACTGAATGTCCTTATAGTAGCACTACAGTATCCCATTTTTATCCCAAATGATGCTTCTACAAACTGTGTGTCTGTGTGCTCGGTATATCCCTCTGTGTGTAGATAGAGGGAAAAAAAAGGTAGGTATCAAAAATAGAATAGAAGCAGGAAAGATATCAGTACAGATCATTTTCAGACATCCACTATTTTTATCTTATTTTTACTATTTTTTTCTTCTTGCCTCTCTTTTGTTTTTTAACAGTTTATGTTTTCCTGTGATGTTTGCAGCACTTGAATAGCAGCAGCAAAACTAAGGCGAATGAGATCTGTTGCCTGAGCTGCAACATTGTAGCAGTAAAACAAACAAATTTAAATAACCTGAGTCAAGTAAAAAACATGAGGTTGGTGCTGGTTGTTCATTTTTGCATTCACATCCATAGTAAACTTAAGAGGACTAAGAGCTACAGGAGCAGAGAGTATATAGTCTCCAACTGGTGCATGCAAGTGTATGTGCACAGCTCTGTCACATGCGGACATAAAAACCTTTTCTCTGTGTATGGTCCCTAAGCGGTGTGTTTCCGCTGAGCTGAGGTCAACCTCACCAAGTTTCCACACTTGAGGCAGCATGAGTTGGAGTTGCCCTCTTTCCTAGGGATATGCCAGCAGTTGACACAGCGCACTCTGTACTTCTTATACCTTATTAAAAAAAGTACAGGGTTGACTTAAGTCCTTTCCTTTTTTATATTTAATTTTCAGCAAAAACAAGGATTCTAGTATTTGTCTATTAAAGGTATATCTGAAAAATGTCCCAGTTAGGGATCGCCAATCTAACAACACAGCAACACTGATCAAGCACAGCACACATCACTCTTTTTGTCAGAAGGAAATTCATGTTGAAATCTGCTGCAACAAATTATGAAAGATAACACATGAACCATTAGCAACAATAAGGGCGAGTGCTTCATGATAGACTAGATTAGGACTGACCAGACAAGACTGACAGACAGATGGACACATAGGCTGACAGACAGATAGGTAGGTATCCAAGTTTCTGTGTCGTGAAAGGAATTTACTACAGTCTGTCTGTGACACCTAAATATGTACAACTAGGCAATATGTAGGCAAATCCAGCAATGTTATTGTATTAGTGTGTAGTCTAGACAAATTAAGAGGGTGTGTTGTAAAGTTAAATGATATCTTCAACACAGGTATGTTGCATGTAATGTATGCATTTTTAAAGATATTTGACAGCAAATAGTTTTAATTTGAGCTACCTTATCCCGCAAGCATTACAGAGTGGGGTCCCGTCCTCTGCATCTCTCCACATGGGGGTCTTCCTTGTGCAGCATGATGCACAGACTTTATCCTCTGATGGAAGAGAAAAAAAAAGTAGTTGTCAGTGCATAGATGTTACATTTCAGCAAGAAGAATGCAGGATGTACAAATATATTTGTACATCCTGCAGGATGTTATGCAGCATTTGATGTCATAACATTAACTGCTGAAGATTTTTTCATCTGTAAAAGATTTACAAATTCGCTTTGTTATAAATGGTAAATGTAAACAATAACTAAAGTGAGTTAGTCACTAACTTAACAGTGTAAGGCTGTATATCTTGGTGGTGTCAGATAAGAGTAGCAGTTTGGTCAACAAATGTGTTATTTTCTTTTAACCAAGTTGACAGTAAAAGTTACGTTTGGATTTATATTCCATTTCTACTTCCTTTTCTCTGTATTTACTGCTTGGCCTTAAGGCTACTTCCCATGATAGCCGTTATGGTCTTAGGATGTTTACATGGCAATTTCCTAAATACTTATCTAATGACTAACACCTGTCACCAGTGAACCTCAGGACTTGCATGTTTTAATGCAGCAGCATCCTCTAGTGGACAAAAAGGGTTCTCTGTACAACTACATATGAATAATGAATGAACAAATGATGACCCTCAGTCCAGTTTTTCCCTTTTCACCCCCCCCCCATGTTATACAAACTGAAGATTTTGGGTTACAAACCTCTGATTTTGAGCATGATAAATAAAATTAACTTAATTTAACATGATTTATATTTTATTAAGGTAATTCCACAAAATTATTTTAAAAATTTAGGACTCTAGATTGCTGTTCGGAGAGCCTGAAGTAAGGTCAACATAGCTTCATTGAATAGCGCAGGTACTCAAGTGTTACTCACTGGAGACCGTGTTTGTTGGGTCACTGTCTTCATCTGAGCTGCTAGTTTTAAGGGATTTCTGGGATGTCCGTGTCCTCAGTCTCGGCTTTCGGCTCCTGCAGAGCTCCTTGCTGTGATGAGTAAACATGCAGGGGACAACGATAATGTCTGTGAATGTAATTTAAGTTTACATCACCATCTTCTAAATTCCCCATGCAAAAATCTGTCAGTACCTGTACTTTGAAGTTATGAGGAGTCGACTCTGTTCCCTGCTGACATCTAACTCTGTGCCCATCCTGAATGTCACTCCCTGGAAATCTGGGTCTTGGATGTCAACACTCCGGCTAGGATGAGGTTGTTTTCTTGGCGTCTTGTTTCTCCACTGTTGGGAAGATGGAGCGCAGATTTCCTCACTTTGCACTGGCCTGAGTTCTAGTTGTAATGCTGCAGAAGGCACATTATAGCTCGAGGATTTCAGTTGTTCAACAGGGAATGATTTTTCCTCGATGGAAACATTTACACATTCTGGTTTAGATCCTGTGATTTTGTTGTCTTTTTTTGGGAGTGAGAGACTTTCCCCTGTAGCACGAAAGAACAGTGATGCTGATGACAGCTGTGAACAAGGCTGGATGTCACCTGGAGATGGCAGCTGGGTATCAGATGGGGGCTCTGTAGGCAAAACAATATTTGCATTGTGGTCTACAGTTAGTGCTGACTTCGATAGAGCTACACTTGTGTCTTCATTTGAATCAAAAGTCAGCTGAGTATTAAGGGATCCATTGGAGATATGTGCTTGTGACACAGCATTTTCACAGAGGGGCACTTTCAAAAAATCCTCTTCCATTAAAAAACAATCCTTCTTACATTTCTGGTTCCACTCCAGTCTGCTTACACTGAACTTGACCTCCCTCTTGTCCCCATGCTGTGGTTGAAAAGATGCTGTTGCGTTTTCCTCCACTAGCTCCGATATTCCAGTTTCTGTTTTTTCTATGCTCTGTGGTTGAGCACTGAAATCCACCCTAGCATCTTTCACACAGGATTTTAGTTTATAATTAGTGGCTCCCCCGCTGAAAACCCCTCTCATATCTTCCACATGACTGAGAGAGACCGTGATTTCTTGTTTCTTAAGAAGAGATGGCCTTGGAGTGTATTCAGCACCTACACCGTCACTTCTAACTCCCCATTCTGTAACATCTGCTGCAGCAGTCGATGACTTAACTGTTAGATGGCCCAATTTTCTGGTTGATAATATTGAACTTGAGTCAGACTCTTCTACATCTCTTCGATACATGAGCTTCTCGCACTGCAGGTTGATCAGACTCAGTACTTTCCAGGGGCTGTTACATTCATGATGTGGCTCAACCAAAGTTGTCAAGTTGCTGGTATGACTTTCCTCCTTCGCTTTGTTCACCAGATTATAAGGAAATTTATGAGACAAACTGTGCTGGCAGGAACTATTAAAGGTTTGAAATAAGCGTGCATTGTCTTCCTCCTTTTTCACAATGAAATTATCCTGCCTAGGTGTCTCATTAAGCCATTTGGAGGGTGAATTTGTGTCCAGGAAACTGGTTTTGACAGGAGATGCTAGCCTGGAAACTTCTTGAAAAAGGTAGAAGAGTGCAGAATGGGAGGCTTCTTGTTCCGCTGTGCTTTGGCTTTCTTGGATGAAGGTAGTTTGTGTCTTTTGTCCTGTGCTCATGTTGAGGCAGTTTCTGTATCATAAATGAACACAAAACAGCCTTTAGATGAGTAGCTTCCAAGCTGAGGGTCAGAGTGCCCCTCAAAGGGTAATGGGATCACTGCCAATGTAGGGAATAAGTTAATTAAAGGCTTGCAATATAAAACTGTCCATATTTTGGATTTTTACTAAACTTTGTTTGGTAAAGCATATTGTTATACTTCTTACTGCTATGAAATCAACTACACTTAAATAGAATTGCTCACACCACATAGACATGCACTCTGTGGCAAGCAATATAAAGCTTTTTTAAAAAATTGCTCCACATTAACACAGCAAAAAGGTTTAAGACTACTGTTCTCAGGGGCTGAATGGGATTTCAAATTACATTACACAATTTGAGCTGTATTAATAGAGTGTCTCCAGTAGTGAGCTGTGTCTACACTACAGTAGATAGGTAGAGCTACTGCAGTGTGAACAGTTATGTGGACTAGGGACAACAGTAGTGATGTAGTTGACCACATGAATTGAGTTTGGGATACTTTTCTTAAAACGTATAGTGTTCCTGAAAAACCAGGCCGCATTACTGTAGCTTACTTTAGCTAACGGAATCTCGAGTTTTATTAGGCTATTTAAAAGCTTAAGAAGGCCGAGCTGTCATTTCCCATTAAATTGGGCACGAGAAGTCGCCTGTTTTCAGAAAAGTCGCGTCTTCAAATAAAATGTAACTTATCTCACTTACCGGAGGAAAAGTAACAAAACGCCGAGGCTTCGTCTCAGTTCAAACGTGTTCTAGAACTCAAATGTAGCCCTTGACGATCTAGAACGTCTGAGATTTTCGCGGGTGTGATGAGTTTTTGACTGTCGCGAGCGCAGAAGCGGGTCCCAGTGATACGGACACGGTGGTAATCAGATTAATATAAACCTGTTTAAACCCACTAATGTTTAAATCGGGATCCTACGTTTACATATTATAAAATGTTTCCATCTTTTGTTTCTCTCATATTTGCATCAGTGGGCGTAACTCCACTTAGGCCCAGGTGGACAACACACAAAAAAAGCAGTGGGTCGTTCAGTGGACCCATGTATTTGCTCGATGGCCACTCTGAAGCACAGTTGTGGGTTCGTTGATCGCACATTATGATTATTTAATGTGATGTCGAGGGCGGCCCCTATCATTCCCACATCCACAAGTTCACCGATCATTATCTCAATGTGTCTGCTCCGACCTGACTTAGCTTTCACAGCTAACACACCTTTTGTCATTTTAGGATAATCAGTTAAAAATATGGTCAAAGTAAAATTCAACATGGAAAGTCGACTCGGTTAGGCACCAATCGCTGTGCACTCCTGTTAATGCTCACCTGAGATCTTCGATCAGCTACAACATGAAGTGCGCCAGCTCACTTGGGACTCAACTGACGGAGCTGGTTGCCATGAACGATCCCTGTTTTGGACCATGTGAACTTGCACGGGTGTTTTGGGTTTGATAGATTACACCTGCTTGTGCATAAAAGTGTCGCCCACACCAAGCTGCGGTTTCACTTCATAGCTGCTGCGGCTAAATACTTCTTGCAACAACACGCTCGTCTTTTTACCATTTGCTGAGTAAAGGTGGAATATGTCCCACAATGGCCACCTGCTGCTCATGGAAAGAACTAGTATTGGTCATGTCAGTTTAGATAAATCAATGGATATTTAATTTGTGCCTTATTTGAGTGTTTATAGTTAGTAGTCAATGTTTGTTGGTTAATGAGGGAACTGTCGGGAAAAAAAGGTTTCTTAAAAGTGATTTTATTGCACAACTTTAAATATTTGTATTCCTAAGACATAATGTACACAAGTCACTTACATCTGTGCGTTAAGTTAGACAAGTACAGTAGACCCAACAAGTAAAGGGTAGATGTGGTAAACTTCCATGGTAACTGAAGCCCAGCAGCTTTGTACTAGATCTCCACCTCGATCCGGATCTGATCCGAGCACACCTGAACCAGATTATTTAATCGCGCTAAAATCACTAGCACCAGTCAGGAAGTGCTTTAAAATACTGGAAACACAAGACCCTTTTCATGGCGGATATTTCGACTTGTCAAAGCAGGAAAAGAACAGGTGTAAACAATAACTATGGCTCCATTCCATTAAGTCACCCAGTGAAAACGCGTCGGAACCCAGGCACAGACTCACCTTAATGGAATGGAGCCATCATTAAAGTTATAAATTCCACCTGTGCTTTTCCTGCCGTGACAACTCAAAATGTAACTTTGAGAAGTGTCTGTTCATCTGAACATGTTTTGAAATGGTTGTGAATAAATTAAGTTCCATCAGCCTAGATTCTAATTTGTTAAGAGCTCACCCTTTTCAGGCTTTGAGGTAACCTTCATTATAACATAGCATACCACACGGCTTCTTCTGTATCTGGCTTCAGTACCTGAAGCTAAACTCAGGCCAACTATAAACAGTGCGTTCTTTATGATAACCCATTACAATACCTAAAAATGAACTGAGTACATAAAATGAAAGTGAATCAGGGTGAAAATGATGGACTGGCCAAAAAAACTAAGAACATAATCTATTGATACTTGTGCGTATATGAGCTGTAACAAGGAATGTTCCATTCAACAGCACAGAGTTGAACGTTGTTAAAAATTGCTCGGCAATGTATGACACTATCATGAAATGTCTCTTAAAACTCCTTACGTTTTAACAAAGAACAGTTGTGAGATTGAATGGTGTATTAATTCTGGCCTGAGAACACTCCACAGAAATAAATACATTATCAGTTAAACCATCACAGTTTTTTTGGGATGTAACCATTAATGTCACCATCAGTGAGATTCAGTCTGACTATGCATCATCTCATCAGCAGGCCTGTCATGTCATTGGTTAGCTGTGGAATTTGTCAGTCAGCAAAACATCTTGGGAGTTGCTACAGACTTTAATATACTAGCCTGCATCTCTTCATGGTCGCCCCCTCACTCAACCAGCACACACGGTGTCTAGCTCACAGCGACACCCTCTTATTCTTCTCCAGTTCCCCTCTTTACCATTTGTGTCTCTTCTCAGTGAGGTTTGGGAACATGACCATCCACATAGAAGTTCCTGGTGACTTTGGGCAAGGTGAGTTCAATGCCATCCAGCTCTGGAGTGAGAATGATCTGGCATCCAAGTCGGGAGTTCTCCTGAAGCATAGGTGCCATGTCCAGCATATCATCCTCCCTAACAACCAACAAATCTGTCAATACTCACATTTCTTTTACCCTAACACAAGCATTTGTTGGAATTCAAATGTTATGGTTAAAGAAGATGTCATCAGTAGCAGACCTACCGCTCAAGAGGGTCTGGCAGTTTGTCAAAGTGGTCAGCATTCACATACACATGACATGTAGAACAGGCCAATGATGCCTCACAGGCGCCTAATAAAATGTAGACATAAATAATTAATAATTTTCTTCAAAATATGCACCAATCAAATATTCCAGAGAGGGCTTTAACTGTGTAAATGTTCACCTTCCAGGTCAATTCCATGTTTGTGAGCCAGATACAGAACATTGTCTCCCACTTTGGCCTTAACTGGGATCCTCTGGCCAGATCGATCTATATAC
Source organism: Rachycentron canadum (assembly GCA_038496675.1). Classification (NCBI taxonomy): domain Eukaryota; kingdom Metazoa; phylum Chordata; class Actinopteri; order Carangiformes; family Rachycentridae; genus Rachycentron; species Rachycentron canadum. The sequence goes on along the minus strand of CM076650.1, from coordinate 14,694,310 downwards.
ACCACATTCACCCTACATGGCAAAGAAGAAATCTTATATTGTGACTTTAATCCAAAAAGCTCAAGGTCAAAACAAGGTTTAAAAAATAATTTGGATTTTTTAACAGTCATAGACTTATACTTATACTTGAATTTGTCTTGACAAAGTTTTGAAAAAGTTTCATGTTCACCACACAAGAAAGTTCTCACAAACCCCACAATATTACTACATATCCAAAAGGTGAAATTGTTTTACAAATGTGAAAAAAGGTCATAAGACACAATTGTTGTATGGCAAAATGTTTCTACACATTTTCACCCTTAGTATATGGAATAGGTAAATGATAAATAAATGTATTAGTTTTTTTTGGTATCTCAATTTTTTGTTGATGTTTTTTCTTAAGTGACGGAACTGTTTACTTGCTCACTTTTGCTACACACATTTAATACCACTTCTTGAGAGGTATATAAATATTGAAGAGCATAAATCCATTTCAATTGCCTGCATTTAATTTCTGCCTGTCAACTTTACAAGCTGGGCAGAAACAGTGGAATTAATATTGCAAATACCTAACTAATGTAGGTACATGTGGTGCTGTTGTGGTGAAGTCTCAGGCAATACAAAATTATTTCCTGCCAAAATTTCATGAGAGAGTGCATCCAGAAAAATACTGGATAAAAGTTACCCATGAATAGTCTATACAGAAACCAAAGTTATTCTGTGCAGCCCTTTTTTATATATTATGTGCACCAAAATATTATGAGCATCTTGTGAATGGACAGTGCTTATATAACATTTTTCATCTTTGGTACAGAGCATTTTAAATATTTTGCCTATCATTGACCCAGTGCATATAAATGGGAGTTCAGTTTTTCAAGGACACTTTGACGTGTAGTCAAGAGGAGGTGGAGGTCAAGCCACCAACAATGCAAACAAGGAAGACTTTGCGTAAAACGTAAACTTACACATCCTCTGGGTCCTCTGCATTGGAGCTTCCCTCCTCACTGTGGTGAAGCCCTTTAGGAGAAGAACAACCGTTATGAGGACAATGAGGTGGTATCTCAGCTTCTCCTGACCGTTAAGGATAAGGAGGATGTGTGACTTGTTGCACTAGATTTCACAACCTCGTCTGGGAATAGTGAAGTTACACAAGTGTAATTAAGCGGACTTTCGACTCCAATAACTGCTGATCCACTACGACCACCCAAAAACAAAGCTTTTTCGTGCCACCCGCAACTTCAACTTCGACAGAAACAGATAACTTATTACCACACACTCAGACATACCGTAAATAAAGAGTGCCGAGATCATAACCAGCCTCTAATTGGGGCTAAATGTGTTAGCAAGCGGCACCACTCACCTATACTCGTCTGCAAATGTCTGTTTATCGTGCGGAAGCTTTCGAATGAAGCCCTCCTCTGCAGATTAGCTCCGACGGTCGCGCAGCTCTTTAACCTGTACAGGGGACATGAGCTACAGTCCGGTATAACTCGAGAAAGTCTCAAAGTCAGCCCCATGCTCGACCGGACAGCAGCTGCGGCCGCCATGATTCTGTTTTGGTCACATGGCCGAAAGCGGCCAATGGAAGAAGAGAACCGGCAGAGTGACGCTTCTGACGTAATACGCTGTCCTGACAGCAGAGGGCGCCGTTGCGTCACACACCGCAGAGGAAGCCATGACACAAACGTCACATCATGCAAGTACATGCCACAATGTAAATATACAAGTATTTACAATAAAAAACAACCCGCTGAAATTTCGAGCTGTGGTCATGAAAAGTGGCATGAAATGAAAATACTCAAGTACTTAATACAAATACGGCAACATTATAACTCAGTGCCTTATTTGAATAAATGCGAGCTACGTAGTTGTTTTCCACCACAGGAGAGTCGGAATATAAATTACAGTATTTTAGAGCTCAAAGAAGAATTTATTGAACCTACTGTAATAAGATATTATGAGGTCCCGGGTTTTTCCTTTCAGAAGTGAATGGTTTTACAGTTGTTTTATTTGATTTGATTTTACTAAAAAATTAAACATTAGAGTCAGCAACTACTAACTACTGCATTTCTATCTTGTATTTCCCCATACTTAGCATACATTTCAGTGCTCATTGTTAAAGGTCTTGCATATTTTCTGTAATTATTGTTGTTATGCTTATTGCTGACTTGTTATTTGACCCCACTCTTAACACCAAACTGCCCCTGCAGGGATATTTAAGTATAAAAGCCTCCACTACAATTATCTCACCTTGCACTCATATTGAGAACACTCCAACTCAACTTGCTTCACTAACTATAGTTCAGTATTATGATGTATAATAATCTGTAATATATATCTATCTATATAAATGTAATAAATGTTGAATGTTCTTACTTGGTGCTATTGTAATTTGTTTCAGTTTTAGGTCTGACCAGTCTAAACCTGTTAAATTCATGTTACAGTTAAGAAAGAGGATTTTCCCATAGTTCCAAGAATCAAAATGAAATCTTTCAATTTTGCATAAGTCCCATTCAGTGTCAACCTCCAGACTCACATTCTCTCAATAGTTAATACATGTTCTGCCCTGTTTTTGTGTGCTGCAGAGGAAGGCAAACCTAGATAAAAGAAAATCTGATAGCCATCTGATAAAACTGTGTTCTATGACTGCGAAAACTGGTGTGCGAAGTTATGTTGTGGCTAGTGGCCAGTTTCTTTCTTACCTCTACAGGAGAGATGTCTTCCTTACATTAAGAAAGAGAGAAAATATGAGAGCATATATATATATATATATATATATATATATATATATATATATATATATATATATAACTTATTCTCTCTATATATCTCTATATATCACTGTCTTGACATCCACTTGGAGAGAAAGGAAGTTATCCTAAAGAGAACTGAGCTATTAAACATAAATTCCCTTTACGGAGAAGTAAAAATACCACAGAGGAGCATTGTGTTGATGTTTGAGATGGGATTTATAGGCTTGAGTGACTATAATGACTGATGAACTCATCCATTGGGACATCCCTACAATTTTTGTTTCTTTTATTATCTTTCCTTCAGTATCTTATAATAATCTCTGCTTTCAGGGAAAAGCAGATTCTTGAAGTTGGTCTTGAAATGTATATTAATCCCCCATCTGGATCTGAGGTTCCTCCCATGTGGATGGACATAAACAGTAAATTGTGCACTCTCGTGTCTACTTTTTTTAATTACTGGGTGTCAAGTCACTGGCATATAGATTATTGCACTTTATATTGTCTAAATCCACATAATGGAAACACTACTACACTTTTATGTACTCTCCCAGACACACACCTGCACAGTATTACTGTCTAGGGACAGTTTACCTGTGTGTCTGTGAAGTTTGTGGTTAGAGCACTTAGTGTACCATGGGACCCTCTTGTCCTCAGGTCCTGCAGGTGTGTGTGTGTGTGTGTGTGTGTGTGCGCGTGTGTATGAAGAGGTGTGCTGGGTGGAGGTTGTTACACGCTTGAGTTGGATATAAAGTCGGCCCCAAGCTGTTTTTTCTTCACATTACATTCCCCTCACTCCCTGATGACTCTGTCATACAATAACTCACACACCTCCCACAAACACACATGCTCATATCTCCTTAAACCATATTTAGGCAAGACCCTGCTTAAGACAAACATGCACATAAAACAAACTTACTCCCACACACAGATCACAGAACTCAACACATGTCCCTCACCCAGAGCCCAGCAGCAACAACATGTGTGGATATTTTAACATTTGTGTAGGGAGCTGATGAATCTCCCAAAGTGTATACCATGTGTATGTCTACAGCTTATGTTTCCAAGGACATATGGAAGTATGGAAAAACACCACATTTACCAAGAGTCCTTTGGGTGTCATATAGTCCCATCAGCACCCCCATTATTTAAGTTGTAAATGTTTTCCCAATGTGCCAGTCACTGAGGATAGACAGTATCCCTTGTTACCTAAAGAGCACATTTTTAAGTAATCTTTTTGAACCCAGAAAAGAGATTTATTTTAGCTTCTTTTAAAATGTAAATCTGGAATAATTCTACGCTTCTTTAATTGTCAACAAATCCCTGCTAAATGATTAGAGTTAGGGTTAGTTAATCTGTCTAACTAATGTCTGACTAAGCTAATTTCTGTGTAGACCTCCATGGTTGTCCAAAAACTATTAAAACACATCAGTGAGCAACGCTGTTGCACAGCGTGAAATGTTTCTGCATCAAATTAACCATGGGCATTGTAATTTACTTTGGCTCAATCCCACTGATGTCATAAATACTTACTGAAGCACCTGATGTTTTTTTTTTGACTCACAGCTGAAAATAGTTTGCAGAAAATTCTGTACTTATTCCTGTTCGATTAATTTTTCTGTTTTTGAAATTTCTCAAAAACATATATATATTATATATTACATATATATATATATATGGGACCTGTCTTAAAAGTTTTACATCTTCAGAACCAAGCGACATGTGGCCACAGATTGAGAATGGACGTCAGCAGGCACTGCAAGATGAACCAAACCAGCCCTATTCTTTAATTTGACCCCCTCCATGGTGTTTAAAAGGGCTAAAAGGCTGAGTGTTTTGTAGAAATTGTAGAAAATTATGAATATCAATAAACTCAGACCATGAAAATATCCAAAATTGAAATGCAAGGTTTGTATGTAAGTATGTAAATATAGTTTGCAAATGTCTCCTGCAAGCTTATTCATTGTCTGTACTTCTCACATTTAATCTTGGATCAGGCTTTACTGTAAATACATCATCAGTTATTATCATCTATATTCCTATTCCTTATTTTTTACTTCCCTCCACTGGGGAGGGTGCTCACAATCAGATCCATGTTCGATGAATGTCTTGAAAGTGCAGATGTAAGTGAGTTTCAACATTTCCCTGAAAGTTACTTTGAATTTTGAATTTTACAGCTCATTACAAAATGTAAAGATTCCTTTTGCCTCAGTGCTCACCCAAATGAGATAATAGGGCAAACACAACATTTTGAATAGGTCTCAGTGCTAGCAACATTACTGCTGACATCTTGATGAGATAGACTTAAAGATAATCTATTGACAACTAGACATGTCTGAACCACTTCCATTTTACTGTAATCTTATCATATCATCTTCATGTTTGTGTGTGTGTGTGTGTTTGTATACATGTGTGTACCTGCAGTTGTACACATGAGCTCTGGCAAGCCATATCATGACTTTCAGATGACTCACAGAAACTTCTGAGAGTAGCTAATTAGAAACAGGTAAAAGAAGTGCCCTGATTCCCTTTCATGCTCTATCTGTGTGGGAATGCTCATTTCTGAGCCAGACAAAAGGGAAACTTACCATCACTGTGAGTAAACACAGCAACAGCCTGGGAGCTGGCATTATTACAGGGAAAGCTACCTCTTACTCAGACTCTTGTGATGTTTATATGTCTGGGACAATTTCTCTATTGTGTGTCACACATTAAAACATAGGAGGATTTTAAGAGCCTCCCCAGGGCTCAAGGTTGTGTTGAGTTGTTTGTAATTAATGACCTTTTTCACATGCATCACTGAAAAGTGCACAGCGGCCAGCAGTACGATGTTTGCTTTAGCTCAAGATCTGGATGAGGTTTAGTGGTTTCAGTCTGTGGTCTCAGTGACTGCCGTCTGGACTGTGATAGACAGCGTTGACCACTAACAGCTGACCTTTGACACCAAAAAAAGAAAAGCTGCAGAAAGGGGTCAAAGACTTGGGAGGCCATAGAGGTGCAACGAATCATGTCAACAAATCCAAACACACCAAGGAAGTCATGGGTTCACTCCAACTATGCTTTTTGTTGCTGTGTTTAACATATAATGCCAATTTAGGGAGGAATATTAACAGGATTTCCTGACATTTAAAAAATAAGGCTAGCTATATTCTATGTTTTTGTAAGTATCAACAAACAATTGCACACAGATTTTTAACGTATTTGGCATGCTTGTTGTTTCAAGCATCTTGGAGAACCTGCCCACAGTAACTCCATGGATTTAGGTTTAGGAGTCTTTCTTTATGTATCCCAGACTGACCATTTGTTGCAGGACACTTTGTTCTTCTTGTTGCTGAAGATGACTTTGGTTTTATGTTTAATGTCATTGTCATGCTACAGAATGAATTTGGGATCCATGCCCATGCTCTACACAGCACTGAATATATGTCTACGAGCACATTAGCCTAAATTAGAATGATTGGCTGCTTGCCACGTATGTGTGTGTGTGTATTTTTATGTGTGTGTGTGTGTGTGTGTGTGTGTGTGTGTGTGTGTGTGTGTGTGTGTGTGTGTGTGTGTGTGTGTGTGTGTGTGTGTCTGTCTGTCTGTGGAGTACTGTGTGTTGTTGTTGACTTATGGCTGTAAAAGTGACTATAATTGACCTTCCATGGTCCAGACCTTGATTCTGTGAAACATTTAGTTCAATGTCTCTCTGGGGACTGAGAGGTGTTAACTCTGTGACTAACTGGACTGTTTCACTCCACATGATCCAAGTACAACTTTTCACTGCAGCAGTAAATTTTCTTCATTTGAACAACATATTTCAAAATGACTGAATAGCCCTTAAAAACACCATGTCTCTAGTCACAGTTGTTTGCTTTTACTTTTGGAGGTAATTCTCATATAATTATAATGAAAACAAAGAATGGGTGCCAGGGCGTATGAGCACACCACCCCACTCTGTCTCATCTAATAGCGGATCTAGCAAAGCTCCAACAATTCCCATTCTGTCAGGACAGGCTGTATTTAAGACAGAGGGGCTCACAACTAAACCAGCATGAACAGAGTCTGGTTCTTGTTTTCCTGCTTGGCTAAAGAGAACACCAACGCCTTATAAAGGTTTTTCATCTGTCTGGTTTTGTGAGTCAATTTGGATTTTTTTTTTTTTTTTTACCATCAGATCATATTCTTTAATAATTTTTTCCACTTCCTGGTACAGTCACATTTTTCTGTTTCAGGTTCCAAAATGGCAGCCAGGGAAACAAAAGATTCAATGGAGAAATTGATACTCAGTTTTGTACTAATCACTCTGCCTTCCTCTTTTTCAAGCATGTGCTATTCTGCATGAAAACAGTCATGAAACTTCCAAATATTCTCCATGTATGGGATCAGGCTGTACATCAGACTCAGTACCTCAGTTCTGCTTGTCCTGTACACTTCGGTCCTGTTTCCCTTCCTTTACATTCTTCCTGTCCATTCCTGAACCCTCATCCCTCATCCATTTCATAACGAAACAAAACACAAGCACTTTTTTTTTCGACGAATCGGACAGATGTGTCTACAGACTATCCAGTCTAAACAGTGTTATCAGTGCTGCTTGCAAACTGAGAAAACCCATAGCTGCATGAGACAGGAAATCTATTTTGTGTGTGGCTGAAATGTTGTTTTATCACTGCATAACTTGACAGCAGGCATCAGAGTATGTGCATAAAAATTTTGTGTACTCAGATTTCCAAGCATATATTATTTGTTACTGGAATGGCAACACATTTAAAATCCACTGTGAAATTTTAAGGTGGGAAAAATGCATGTATCATTGATTAAATCTGCGTCATATTTGAACAGTTCCAAACCATTCGTTTCATATTATTTATAGGGCTATACAGTAAATGCTTTAGTTTGTTATCTGAAGGGGAAATTGTGGTACGTCAATCTCATATGTGGTATGTTTCTTTTAATGTGTGTGAGATTGTGAGTGTGGTTGTGTGTGTGCGGTTTATGTGTATGCTCACACAGGGTCAGGGCTGTCGTCTCCTGCCTGGGTACTGTTATTATCTTGAGCTCAGGGCTTTATCATTGCACAGCAGAGATGATAAGAGAGAATTCAGGACGTGGCATAGGCCAGTCTGGGATCTGTCTCTGTCCATTATACACACATGGTGCACGTACACATACAGTCCGCTAATAACTAATAACTACAGTCTAATCTGGCCCCTAAATGTGACACTGTAAAATCTAATACACACACATAAACTAATTTTGACAGATTCATTGCTGTCTTTTTGTCCTCAGGATATAAATCTTTAATGTTTCAAGAGTTAAGGGGCACTGAGTGCAGAAGGATTTGTTGCTGTTGAATTTTTAAAGTGATGTGATAAATGACATTCCATGTACTTCCATAACTTTGGGATGGAGGCAGAAAGCACAGAGGCAGATGGAGAAATGTATCCAAAATCATACCCCTGGTCACATACAAGCGGTATTTATAATTGAGGCTGTAAAGTTTTTTTTTTTTTTTTGTAATTTGGTTGAACTGACCCTTTAAGAGGTGTTGCAAAATCTCAAGTTAAATCTGCCTAATTTGAAGAAATTCCTATATGTGATCATTCATGTATGTCACTTGGCACCTATTTCACATGTATGATATATTAAAGTTTTTTTTTCTTTTTGCTGAAATAAAAAAAACTCAGCAGACTACTGAAAAATATGTGAAATGTGAATTTCTGTATACAAACGGCACCTCAGTGAATTTGATTTGCAGACATGAATGAGATGCAGAGGGATTTTCTCTTTTGAGTTCGAGATTTCATCTAGGTCTCTCTCTGATGTTGGTGTTTGTACTGAAAGCTCTGCTGCGGTTGAGGACATGTGAGAAGATTAGTCTCTCCAAGCCGTGAGAGAGCTCTGGTGATTTAAGATTTAAGCTACGCTTAAGCAAACTTAAACAAAGCCTTCATTATTTTTTACATCTCACTGTTTAGTGCAGCATGTTGGAGGAGGATTATGACCAAACAGATTTATAGGGAGAAGGAAGAGAAGACCATAAAGGGCCCAAGTGGGTCAAATCAAACTCAGGAAAAGCCATCCAGTTCAAACTGGCGTCTAACTGTCATTACATTGTGCTCTCAGACGAGACATGTCCAATGAAAAAGATGATCTAAAAAACAGCCAAAGTTTTCATTTCATTTGACATAATAATTTGTTAAGTAAATTAACATTCCACAGACTTTTGCATTAGTAAGACCATCTTCATTGTGTAGAAATGATATGATTTTCGTTATGGAAATGAAGACACACACACACACACACACACACACACACACACACACACACACACACACACACACACACACACACACACACACACAATCTGCCTTCCACCAGCTTTTCCGTCGCTTTTACTGTCTGTACTCTAATATGACACAATTTTTTTTTTCTTTTCTTTATCTGATTCCTTCAAGTTGTACCCCCTGCATTTCACACACGCACACACAGACACAGACACAGACACACACACACTCACACACACACACACACACACACACACACACACACACACACACACACTCCAGGATGGGGAGGCGATGATAAAGGCTTGGCAGGTGGCAGTTGAACGGTCTGGTGCAGTTGTTCCTGGAAAAGGGGCAGCTCAACCGGGATGGCATATCTGTACTGGGCATCACAGCAGTTCCTGTCACTGCACTGTGTGAGTGATTACCCTGGGGTTTCCTGCTGACACGGTCACAGACACAGACATGAAGGCACACAAATGCACTTGCTGTCAAATGTATGATGTATCCATACACTATAAACACACGCAACTGAAAAGGGCTTTAAGTCACGTGGTGATTAATCACCATCCCCTCATAAAAGCACTGAAGCAAAACCAGACACTTCAGGAGGTGACATGGTGTGAACAGGTGTGTCAGACGCTACTGTAACATCAAGCCAGTGCTCAATACAGCTTTAGTCATGCACATTCCTACACATGAACACTCACACTGCACACATCCAAACAAGCAGCCAGACTCAGAAAGACAGAGAAATAAGTATACAAACACACATACACACACACACACACACACACAAACAGACCAACACTGGATCCTTTAATTATCCGGATACACTTACCTCATCCTCTCTCTCAAGTCTATACAGCAGCACCTGGTCTCATTACTTCACAAAGGCTAAAATAAACAGAGCAGTCTCAGACACTTAGTCAAGTCATTTTGATTTATTTATAGATCACATTTACAAAAACACAAATGCTAGCTTTTGCCAGTATTGAAATGATTGAAATGAAAACAAACAGATGAATAGCTAAACAGATAACTTTAACAGACAATGTTGCAAACACAGGCAGAGAAGAAGTTGACGCTCAGCAAATTAAAAAAGTAGAAAAGACAGTGTGACTTTACTGGAAGTTTAGCCACAGAGATTGTCTGCCAAATCTGTGGTCGCATAGTCATTTGACAAAAATTTATTTAGTAATCTGGTTTTGAATTAACGTTGCTGAATATATGGGGGTTTCATTTCTTCTAGTCAGGACTGTATAGATGAAAGGGGAGTGAGGGCTCGTGGGGGTTGGCTACACATTCCACTGACACAGAAGATATACACTCTAGAGAAGTCTAATAGTAAACCACCAGCATGTGGAAATCCCCTGCATGGAAAGAATCTATTAGAAATTACATTCTCATTTTCCTCGAGGCATTTCCATATCCAAAGTACCAAGGTTTTTTCTTGAGCCATATTTTACTATATGGCAACATGTAGTAAAATTTTAACCCACAAATTAAAAGCCTATTTACTATTTATTTTTTCTTCCATCTTTATGATTTTGTTATCTTTGCACACTGAATCAGTTATTCATTGTTGAGACTATCCTCCCATAAAAAAATTAACAATGAACATTTTGTTCATGCTCCAAATACTGGTCAACTTGAGTTTGGGTGTGAATTTGATTTGTTTTACTCAGACAGGAGTGTTTGAGGGATGGACACTTGGTCCAGCAGCATGGCATCTTAGATCATGTGTCCTGATTACTGGCACTTTGCCACCTTAAACTCTCCCCTTGGGACCTTTCCTGTGTTGCAAATGCCAAATGTCAGCAGGAGACAAGGGTGGCGGGCTGTCACTCAAACCCCATCCAGTGCAGTATGAAGAGACTCAGAACAGATGGCTTTTTTTTTTGAAAGTAACATTTTTCATTATGCTTTTTGCTGATGTAAGTTTTTCCTTACACAGAAAATGAATAGTTTGAGCTGTTTGGTTTGGGTTACCTCCACTGGAGAGGTCAGCTTTGCCATCTGTGTACAATATGAAGACATGCTTGATGAGGAGCCACAATACCATGCGTGCAAGCAGGAGCAGCAGGCAGATAAAATAACACAGTGTGTCCTTTCAGCAGGTTCATCCTGTGAGTTTGTGTGACAGTTACAATAAAAAGTACATGTGTGAGAACTAGGGTTGAAATTTTTTGTAAATGCTTTTAATGATTCATATGAAACCACAGAATGGGAGGATATACCAGTTACATAGACTGCACTCCTTCATGACTCTACAACTCCCACCATGCCAGTAATTACTCCCGTTCTCTTCCCAACTCCTGTTTTCATCATGTGTTTCATGTTGCTATGTTGAAAGGCCTTTGGTGGAGAGCACCATGTAAGGAGCAGGACTCACCGTAAACAATGTTCAATCACTGGTATCTCTTTGTATCTTCCCTCCTTTTCCAACTATATTTATTTCTTCTTTTCCTCACATGATGAATGGAGTGCCCAGCTTCCCCAGACCCATCCTTAGGTCTGTATAAAACACATACCATCTATGACTTCATAAACTCAAGACCATCATCCATCACTGTTATCAACAAAGGCCTTCACTGCCGTCCACAGGGGTCCATCTACTCTCCAACACTCACACACTGGTCATGAAATGTTGTGTGTCCCTTCAATGCTTGACAGCAGGTTTTTCTGTCCCTGCAGGTTTCCATTAACTATCTGCTGATCTATCACAAGTTGAAGTCGAACACACGCAGTTGGAAACAGGAAAGAATTTTCTGGACCATTTGTGGTGGTTTGCTTTCATGAATTCTACCTGGAGATTAAAAGGAAATGGAGAATTTAGGATATCATTGTGTGTGTGTGTGTGTGTGTGTGTATTATTGTTCTGGCCTGTGTCTGGATGTTTCTGTGTGCGTTCAGTTCAGCGGGTTCTGCCTGTGTGAGGTAAATCACTCTGTTCCAGGACAGAAAGCCTGGTGGGCCGCACCCACAAACCACACTCTCCTCTGGCTGGCTCTCACTCGTACCAGGGTATAAGCCCGTTGGAGTCTATACATCTTGACTTCCTGTGTTTTCTCTCAAACCAAGTTTCCCTCATTGTTTCTTTCTTACATGTGCTTTGGCAAGATCTCCCCCTTTAAACAATGTGAACGCCCAGTCCCGAGAAAGGAGTGAAGGAAGGAAGGGGATAGAGAGAGAGAGAGAGAGAGAGAGGGGAGGGGGTGGGGTGAGGTGGGAGGGGTGCTGGTGGGGGAGTAAGAGTAGGCCAATTTCTGCGACGCCTAGCACTTGCCAACCCCAAACCCACAAAGAATGAGATCGGAGGAGTAACGAAGGAAGGATGGAGAGGAGGGAGTAGAGGGGCTTATGAAAATGGCCATGGATGAAGGCAATCTTTAATAAAGAGAGAGCCTTGGGTTTCTGCGGTGGCTGGTAATGGCTCCAGTTGTCTAGGAGGAGGATTGAACAACACACTTTGTTTACACAGACTAGTGGGGTTTGCTAGCTTTACAGTTTGCATCACTAGGATAATGACAACATGATGTGGGTCACTTTACTCTTTGCAACACTACACCAATTCAGTCACAAATTCAAATTGCTGTTAAAAAAAATGCAAAAACTCCTGTAAACAGTATGGTGAAGTTGTGACATAGAAACTAAATGTTCTTTGGTTGAATTATGCTAACTGTTAACATGCTAGTATGCCAGGAAATTGCTTTGTACTATAGTAAGTCATAATAGCTCCTCTATAGTTGTTATAGTCCAATAGCTCTAGCTTGCTAATTGTCAGTTACCCAGATAGCTAGGTCAGTCACTAACATGGATGTGAGTTCACACAGTTTATTCATCGTGACTGAATGTTCTTTGGTGTTATTTGAACTATGCTAACTGCAAACGCACAAGTATGACGGGAAAATTCTTCCACTTTAGTAAGTCACAATAGCTCCTGCTCTATGGTTGCAATAGCTCAAACTTGCTAATTGTCAATTAGCATCTAGGCCAGTCACCAACATGGATGTGAGTTCGCAGAGTTTATTCAAGTGAGGTATGTGTCTTATTGTCTGTAAACCATTTCTATTTTGTGGTCCAGTTCATTATCCTGCTGATCTGGATTTTTTAAGAGTCAGAAGTAACACAGCTAAAGCTCAAATAGTTTCTGCACAATTCCTGCAAAGGCCAGCAACAGCTCACTGCACGTCTGTGCAAATTTGTATCTTAAGCCATGTTAAATAATTCAAAATATTTGTGAGCAATTAAATTGAAATAATGTTTTTTTTCTGCCCACTTTTGTTTTCAATGTTGGTGTAAGTGGGACTCATACTTCATCATAATGTGAGGCTCAGCAGAGTGAGTTAGGAAAATCAAGTGTTCATTTTTGTCCTGGCAGTGTTTGTCAATGTTTTGTCCAAACAACAAATCTAGCAAGGATAGGATTTAGCAAGAGGAAAAGGTGGACAGGAGTATTGTATAAATATATTTTATAAAGATAGATGTATGTATGCTATGTCCCTGTCAACATTGTGATTATACAATTGAAATCTTTCTAAAATGGCATCTTGGAGAAAAAGTTAGAATCACAGTGGCTGATGGTCAAGCGTGGGTCATGTTGTGAAAACAGCAGTAATTCAACAAGATTTATTACTGAGGCTTCAAATAAAGATCTGTCAGTTGGCCAGTGATAAGATTTAGTGGTGAGAACTAACCTAACTGTGACCATATAGCCTCCAGAACAGTAACTGACTGTGCAGCAGGAATGCAGGGAATGTGTCACCCCCTCCCCCACTCTCCCTCCCTCTCTAATGTGTCTCTCAAGGGGTTCATTGAGGGAGGATGTGACATCACCTTAAGACTGTGCAGTCACTTGTCTGTCGACTGCCATGTTATATATTTGACATAAAATCCATGTCATTAAAGCGGCACCAAACAGATTGGGATTACTTAGAGTGCTGTTAATGTAAACAAAGGATCCTGTGACACGATTATAGTGTCACTTCCTTGTTTAAAGCCAAAGATCATTTAAGACCAATGTCACTCACAACACACTATTGGTCTTCCAAATATACTCTTGCAGGGAGTGAGAAGAAATACTTTGAGCAAACTGAACTTGTGAATGAGGCTTGTTGTTAGTGTAAATCTGTTGTTGTCTGCACAGGATGAAACTCACACTGAGCCCCACAGGACAACCAAAGCCTTTTATTTTCTTCTTTGTTGTTAGCCTCTGTTAGCTTGTTAACTCACTGTGTTTACTGATCCACAACATGTTGTTCTGAGCAGATAAAAGATGTTTTAAGAGACAGTGAGAAGGGAAGAAGATGATCACAGAGAATGCTGTTGCTCTTTTGTTTCAGTTGTTGTTTACATGAAGCACACAGATGCAGTGAGTTCATCAAATTGGACGTGTTTTACTGTGAGCAAGCAGATGTGAACCACATTAGCATCATTAAGCACATAAGCGAGTGCAATGACTGCATCATTAAAAAACTCTCCAGATGCAATTTCTTCCAATTACCCCCTACTTATGCTATGATGTGGCAAAAGTCTTCACTCAGTCAAGATCTGCTTATAATTTCAGATTTATAGTTGAGCTGACTGCTTAAGGAGCAGTTAGCTCCAGAGATCAGAGCCACATAAACCAACACCACAAGAGTACACAACCAGTGTTAACTAAGGACAGATGAGAAGATGGGCTTGTAAAACCTCAATTGCATGAAACAGGAGAATCCTTCACTTTTGGCATACAAATGCACTTTAAATGCACTTTAAAGTGTGGACTTTAAACAGTAGTACCTGCAGTATCTTTGTGTTTCTAGGAGACTTTTTCAATGTATCAGGGCTTTCACATTCTTAAGTGCTGCTACTAGAAAGAAAAAAATATATACAACCTATATACACAACTAATATATACAAGCATTTGTTTTTGCAGTTCGTTCTGTAAAATATTAAGAATCTACTGTCGATTTTTATGGCAAACAGAAATGAACAGAAACCATGTCTGCCTGGAAGCTGCTAGCACTAATGTGAAGGATAGATGTACATGATTTGTAGTCATAACACAGGGGCTAAACTTGTTAAATCACTTGTATGGTCCTTAAAAGCTGCCTTGTTATCTGAAAACGATGAGTGTTTGACAGTGCTCCACTCCTTCTCAGTTGGTGAAATTTCTACTTCACCACCTGTCTCTTTTAGTGAGCTGTCATCAGCCCCAGGGCTCAGGTAACCCATATGAGTAGGCAACTGCTGAGTAGGCAGAACAGATGCATGCACTGCAGGTGATTTGAAAAAAAAAAAAAAAACATCTATCTTGTTTGATGTGCTGTTGGCATCAGTTTTGTTACTGTTTTCAGCGACTGTGACTTAAGTCACACCTCTTGCAAGTGAATTTATCGCTGATCAACTGCACAAAATATTCTCTACAGCAACATATACACAGACTCACAAACAAACACCAAGTCGACAACCAGAGGGATGTCATTAGTGGAGCATTGTGCCAATCCCCTGAATATGTCAATTGCCACATTTTCAGTGGTTCAGGTTATGGCAAATTATAATTAATTACAGGTTACTGTGATTAATTAATGAATTACTGTAACTGGACCCAATCTGATCAGACCAGCATGAAAATCAGCCATGTTATACTCACATCCCACACTTCAAACCACAAACCTTCACTTTCACCCAAGCTACTTCCTGCATTGACACTGACAGGTGGCAGGTGATGTATATTGTGAGTTGGCTTCCAGTTGGCAAGAAGTTTGATTGAACAAGTCGGTTTGTTTACTCACAGTGGGACTTGCTAGTTTGCATCCTCAGAATGATGACAACATGGACTGACCCACTGGTGACAGGTTTATAATGATGTGTTCTTTAAGATATTAAGATGGGTGTTATTTACTAAAGCTGATCAGAAACTCAGCAAAAGCAATCTGGATCACTTCTAAACAATAAAGTAATGATCTTTTAGATGAAAGCGCAATGGGAGTAGAACTAATACAAACATGATTAAATAAATATATGAATCATCTTTTATCCTTAAATTTGTTGACAGTGTTACTCAGCTGGAAAACTGAAATTCCTTACTCATGGGAGAAATGTCTGAAAACTTGATTCTACATGAACTGCCTAAGGAGAGCAGAGATGGTAACGACTTTCCCATGAGAGCACAGCTGCCTGGTTATGGACAAAATTTACCGGCAACAGCAGTTTATGTGCTGCTAATCAGAGGCCAATTTCTCTGCACAAACAATGGAAATTGTTACTATTGGCACAAACAAACATTGTTGAACTCTCCACTGGACATGCTCTTCAGACAAGCACACACAACGACTACCAAGGAAACATCCATTTAACATTAAGTCGGGACAGGAAACGGATAGTAGGGTCTCCCCCATGCTCAGGTCTGCTCTTGAACCACCCAGAGATGTTTATATCCTTACAACAAAAACGTGACTGAAGCCACAGTGTTCAGTATTTCCCAGAATAAAAATATGATAATATAATCACTGAGGTGTTATCATTTAGACAAGTCATAGGATATGATTGCTCATGAGGATTTGGCAAAGAAAGGCTTTCTGATTAGATGCAGCCCAACAGTCTCAGAGCTAGTAAAAATAGAGCTCCTTTTAGGGTATTCAAAATCGCCAGAGACAATTCTCATCCTTCTCTTGTGACAGAAAACACATCTCCTCATCTCCCCTGTTGTATCCTGTGAGTCCTTTTTAACTACCACAGAGAACATCTGGAGCCAGTCACTCCACCGTTGGCTTGTGACTCTAGCTCCTAATGGAACATGTGAATATGTTATAAGATCCGGCCTGAACAGCTGCTATTAGCTCAATTACATATTTGGCTGAAGAGCAGCAACGTGCTAACTCTTCACGCATTCTGGTTTAATTGTGTAAATTGATGTTAATACAGCTCTTAAGAGCCAAGGCAAATGTTGCAGAGGAAAACACATCTAAAAACAAAAACCGTAACACTGAGCCCTGAAGCTTGGATGAAGGGTTTAACAGGAGTGGGTGGGGTGTTAAAGTGGGAATGAGGTAAATGTAAAGAATGAAAACAAGCTCTCAAGAATCACCATTAAGAGACAAAGGTCATAGCTGACAGATACTGTTGCTGAACCTTGTCTCATGAGAATATCTTGGTTTTTTTGGAGCCCCTGACTCCCCCTACCTCTCTGGCCTGGGGCAGCTTTACAGCCACTCACAGACATACATACACAACAAAGACATACCTGAACATATGCAAATACACATTCTCATAAGTGGGCCAAAGGTGTCAGTAAACCTCTTTGCTTCCACAGTTTCCCCTACAAACTTAAAAGGTAACCCGTGGTGTATAATATAATAATAATATATAATAAATAGAAAATTGCGTCTGCAATTAGGGAGGGCTTGAATTAGAACCAAAATAAACAAGTCCCAATAGCAAAAATATACAAACATGGCCTAGAGATATAATGGTTTGTTCATTTAATCACTTTTCCATGTCCAGCTGGCATGCCATGCAGAAAGAGTAATATATATATAGTGGTAGGGAGTAATAACCTATTGATTAATTGTGTTTTAATATATTGTGATTCTCTCGTTCAGTATCTGAATAACAATAATGTAACATTTGAATTGTCTTTATTTGTTTTGTTGCTGTGTAGCATAGATACTCCAAAAAGAGTTGTCCAGAAAAGGGCATGAAATTGTCAGCTGTCCTGGAGGAAATAAAGTTTGGGTGATAGCCTGGAAGGAGATTTGGTCACCATCTGTGTTCTGTTTCCATTGGTCTCATCCACATATTACCAACCGACAAAATACTGCCCTGAACTGGACGGAGAATCAGTAATCATTAGGAAAGAAAGGCATAATTTTTTTCCCTTCTTCCCTTTACACTATTACTGTCTTTCCTTTTACGTGTCATTGTCAGGCGGCACGCTGAATACATTTTGGCCTATTTTTTTATTTCTACCCTAATTCTATTTAATTTTTCCATTTTCCATTCTCCAATTTCAGCCTTTGCTAATCACAACACTGGCCTCAACATCGTAATCTGTACTAAGTCTGAGTCTGGAAAAGACACTGCCCAAACGAAAAGAGATTCTGTAGAGTAGATTATGGAGAAAGTCACAGACTTAAAACTTGGGTTTGTGTTGTGAAGCTACTACATTTGAAGTATTCAAAGTGCTGATGCAGACAGAAGTATTCATGGGCAGGTTGAGCAGATGCCCATGGGTTTAGAGAGTTAGCAAAGAGCCATCTCACTGGAGGAAAGTTTGAGAGGGATTCAAAAATGAAGCTGAGATGTGGGGGAGTAGGAGGAAGAGGGGGATTTGAGGAAATAGAGAGAGAAAGTTGGAGTGAGGGTGAGAATGGAAGCACAAAATAGTCGACTGTACAGTAAACAACCCCCACTACCACCACCACTCCTGTGTGAGGAGAGGGGCCTCCAGCATGTCCAGCTGAGTTCACACACTCACACTGATTACTACCACACATTTCATCACAATGCATTTTAATATTCCTCTCTGTCATGTACCCACCCACAGAACATGTGAAAACTGACTTGAATCCTTTGATTTATAGTCCAACATCAAACTGATGGACTGACTGTAAGTGCATGTTTTGTACTTTGTGTGTCTTTTGAGAGGTAATTAAACGCATCACGTTAAAAGACATTTTGACCAGTCGTCCCAGCGTTGCAGGGGATTTTATGTTTTCCTGTCCAACCATTAGCACAGATGTGCCAAGGCAGACATTTCACCTCTGAGCCTTACAGGTTGAAAAAGCCAGAGGCGCATGTTCAGAAATGGAGGAAGGTTTAGGTTATGGAAGAAGAAAAGATGCTAGATGACCATGTGAGGAATTATGGAGGATCTTTTGCTCTCCAGTCTAAACAAGCTCCAGAGAAGAGTATCATTTCTCATCTGACACTGGCATATTCCTGGATTTTTACTGGGAGAGCTACTTATGGCTCTTTTTCCATGTTTTCATTAAAGCCCTTCTATGTGTGAGGCAGGAGAAAAGTATGTGCTATAATGTTTAATCAATGTATCATCAGTTTTTTTTTCTTTTCATTTCTGTTCAGCTTTCTCTTCCTCTCTTCTTCAAAGTGATTTTCTTTTTATTTGACCCAATTCTCCACCCCTCCTCCTTTTCCTCTGCTCTTCTTTAATTCTAAATTGCTCCTGGCATCATACCTTTTAGAGAGGGGAAAGGGGAAAGGTCCCAGAAGACAAGTCCCAGTGGGAATGTCAGAGGCACATCAGGAAGCTTGTGAAATCCATCACTGCTGGCTCCTTTTCCAGCCTCTCCACCACATGTAAAAATACCTTCACCTCTATCTGGTCCCTCTCAATACTAACATTAAGCACTGAAGACCTTGCAAACAGAGGCTTAGTGGATAGTAAAGTGGTTTATAGCAGCCAGCAAAGATACAACCTGCTCTTTCACCTAGCCTCAACAGTTGTACAGTTGCCCTTAGGGGGAGCTCATTTGGGATCAGCATGCTGCCCAGTCGCTTGTATAGTTGTGCTTCCGTAAACAACAAGGCCTATCAGTCACTGGGAAAACTAAAATACCCTCCCTTCTGAAAAGCACCCAAACAAAACACCAAAATAAGACATGGAGCTGAGACTCACAGCGACCTGCTGATCTCTTTAGTCCCTGGGGTGCTGATTGGTACTGACACGCAACTATGTACAGACATATTATTCCCAGCGTTTCACTTGTTTCACGTGGTTAAAGTAGTGTGAAAATGAGAAAAAACAGTTTGATAATATATTGAATCTGCATGTTCCATCACGCCTTTAAAGCTACGTGACAATTATGTTATGTCTTGCCTGTCATTTTATACACATTTCCTGGTAACTGATCCAAGCTTGTTTTGGATACTTTGAAATTTTGACTTGAGTTTACAATTTCTGTGGAAAATTCTTAATAGACCTGCCAATGGGTTCGTGCGAATGATGAGTAAACTCCACAGAGCCAGGATTGTTTGGTTCAGGTAAGTGAGCCCCTGGACCAATGTTTAATTTGAAACCCCTCTGCTGAGTTGACTCAACAACTTTGATTGTAGCTGCACATTGGTGACAAATGAACAACTGTAAAATTTTGTTTTTTTTCTGGACATAAACCACAAAGTAAACTGAACCCTTAAGCAGTGGTGAGTTGCGATCAAATGAAAACTTTTTTAATCAGAAGTCAAGACTCATTGGGACAGAGTTGAAAACATAAGAAATGGACTGGATTTTTAACAGAGGGACGTTCTGGAACTTTGAGACTCTGGAGATTTCTTCTGTCCCCCACCGGCTGTCAGCTGGGTCTATTTCTGCTCTCCTGAAGCACGAGGGCAAGGAGTGGGGTTGTCTGAAAAATGAGGAGTTAAACATCGTTGTGGAAGAATTTTGCCCACTCCCAAGAGGTTATGTGTGTGAGTGTGTGTGTACATGCCCATACATGTAAGTGCATAGGCTGTTGTGATTATTCCACTGCTGCAATCGCTCACGGTGGAGCAGGGGAAACCCTGCAGTTCACATTCAGACACTTCAGATCAAATTAAAATTGCCTTTGCTTTTTTTCAGTTTTCACCATGGAGCAAATTAGTTGAAGAAGCCAGCTGGTTTGTATCTGTGTACAGTCTGCACATGCACTCATGATACTCCATTTACTGAAACCTGCACTGAACTTGCTCTGCATCACACTGAAACAGGACCCAGCTGCTGCTGTGCTTGTGACCTGATATTTAACTGCTTGCAATGGAACAAGCAGCACAGAAATGTGGTTTCTGGAGGAGGGGAGGTGGGATTGGGGGGGTAAAGAGACGGGTGACTGACACATAGCCGTGGAGGCTCAGAAACCGAGGAAGACATTAAGTTTGTGCATTTGAATTTCTCTGAACCGCACATAATTGGTTGCAGACCTTGAATGACATCAGAGCGTTGACTTCCACTAATAGGCTTTCTGAAGGAGCCATGTCGTTCAAAACAAAACAGGCTATCAGAGACCATACATGAAGGTTTACTCACAAGAATCTAAAAGCCTATATGAAAATGCTTTTTCCCATGCCATTTATCTCAATCTGTTGTCACTGCTGGCGTCTGTTGGCAAGGCAGTAGGGCAAGATGTGACAGATATTACAGGCAGAGCTAAAGGTTGAAATATGCACCATTGCTCTGATAAAACTTCCTATCATAAAGCTGAACAAGCAAGTTTGAATAGTGGAGCAGCAAAAATGATTTATGGATAACAACATATATCAGATGGCAACGTGCCAAATGCACTGAAAACATAGCTCAGATCGAGGACATGTGTTTAGTCTGTTGCTGAGTGGTGCAGCATTTTTCCTAACAAGTATGTGGTGTAGCAATGTTTTGAATTAACTTATTTGAGTGTGATTGTGTGTGAAGATGTACTCTAACTAAGTTGTGCCAAACATTGTGTTAACAGGAAATCGGCAACTCAGCAACACGCTTTTCTTTTCTAAGAAGCCAAAAAGTCTTGTAAAACAGCAAAATAAATGTTAATAATGTTTGTCTTTTATAAAGCATAGTTTCACAACTTTCCTATCAAACTCAGTAAAGCCATGTTTCTGGTCCGAGCTTATCACTTAGTCCTTGCTGCATACTTAATGTATCATAAAGACATATTGATCTTCTCATTTAACTCTGACTCCAACTAGAAACAAATTATTCCTTAAACTGAATGTCTTTGAAATGGCACCATGTAATCTGGTTCAAACTTGCTTTTTTACACTCTTCATCACTTTGAACTGACTGAAGCACCAATGGGAAAAAGTCTTTGAACCATCAATGCTGTAAGCTTCAATTTGGTTTGGTTTGAAAGTGATGGGGCTAATTTATCAGCTGAGATTGGCAATTTTTTGAGCGGTATGCTCTTTATGTATAAACACTGGAAGGAATGAAAAGGGGGAAGTCAGCTTTCATTTCAAATCACTTCCAGTCACGCTAACCTTACCGTCTGGTTAACTGAGCTGGTACTCTGCCATTTTGCCCAAGCCTCTCTCTTTATAAAACACCTCCTGAATGGAAACAAAGAGAGTTACTAAGAAAGAAAGTGAGCAGAGGTCAAAGGTAGAAAATGAGAGGGAAGACAAAAAAGAAGGGGAAAGTAGAAAAAAAAGGTTTCAGGCCTGAGCTTGTCTCGTGCCCTTCTCCTCACTCTCACCTTATCAGTGTCTTGGCTGCACGTTTTTACAAATTATTCCGAGATGCAGAAAGGGGTAGAAAACTTGGAGATCTGGCATTCATTTACATTCTTACTGGTTGGTGCCTTTTCTTCTCTCTTTTTAATTTCAACAAGAAAGAGTGAGATGGAATTTCAAGGGGCCAAAAAGAAACAGAGCAAGACTCGTTCAAGCAACAAAATCCCTGAGTGAGCGTCCCACTGGGATCCGTACGGCTGGTGTGTGGTTGTAATGTCTTTGTCCGCCCATCTCCTCTCATTACCATCATGTCCCTACAGGGCTGTTCATGTGTATTTGTGAAGATGTGTTTGAGTGTGCAAACGTGTAATCCCACTGCAATGGTTGTGTTATATGAGGAAAAAGTAATTTGCAACCTAAATATGAAAATTCATATAACATATTTGGTTTAAGTTGTGATTACAATTGTGCAGATGTTGGATAAAGTTATATCTGCATTAATTGTTTTTTTTGTCTTTTGATGGCAGCACATATGTAGTTACAATGTTAAAGTTGCTATAGTAAATGTCTAAACAAATAATTGTCTATTTGTTACACCCCTGACACCAGCACAAAGCGATATTAGCATTTGGAATTGTGTTGCAGGATATCTGTAGATCCACTATTCCCTCAAGTTTTATCTCTTTTATTCACCATCAGTTCCTGGGAGAAACACCTTCCTTATTTCCTCATTAAGTGTGCCAGCTAGTTGCTAACTTTTGTTTGTGACTAGCTAGTTTTGGAGAGACTGCGTCCCACTGCAATTGAACCAAAACTCAAACTAAAGATGCACACCACAAAAAAACACTTCAAGCCATAGCACTGAGGGAGACTGCAGATGGACGATAATTATCTGTTGGTATTTTTTAAACAATGATCTGTTGTTAAATATTCATAAGTGCAGCTTTAAAGTAAAATATTTTGGTTATATTTCTTCACAAGGATTTGGCGATAGTTATATTGTGTGTTACATGTTACAAGTGACATTCCTTTATCTTCTTCAATATCTCCCCAGAAACCTTCTCCCTCCAAGAAAACCTAGAAAAATGCAAATTTGTCATGATTTTTCATCCTAACATTTACTTAAAATTTTTATTTTTGAGGTAGAATTTGCAGTAGTTATAGTTTGGGTTTGTGTTTAAGGTAACTGATGAAGTGGGGGAGACTTGGCAGAGTAGTATTCTTTCATTTGAAATGAGATGTGTTTACTAAATATATGTTTGGAGGGGCATGCCAAGTCTCTAACTGGCTGATGCGTGCCCAAATGCCCTCTGGGGCAAAGCCTTAAGTGGAAGGGTGGGTTGATTCTGGCATCGAAGGAATGAACACATCATCTTGAGGGTTGATTGAGATGGTTACAGCCCCATGGAGCCGAAGAGGGGGCTCAGTATCACACACTAAACTGAGAAAATTCTCAATCTGGATCTCATTAGCCCTGCAGTCTGCCAATGTTGGAGTGAACACATCCAGACTCCAGCCACACTCACCCAACAAAGCTTCGGCACTCAGACACATCCAAGCCAAAAGAAACAGACCGTCTCACCAACAGAGTGCTCAGTGACCTGAACCACCCCTACAGCAGAGGATGGAAACCACTGGATGAAAACTGCATATGGGTTCAGATGTCGGCTGTCTGCAAACAGTGAAAAAATACACAGAAAACAGATGTAAATACAATACATGCAGAGGTATATGTCCACGCACACAGTGAGCACACACAGAGAGATCACAAATTTATCTTTGTCAAAGGTGTTATCTAGTCTTATCACTGTAATTAGGGCAATAGGGGGCAATTTCCTACCAGAAAGGAGCTTAAATGTGATGACTCATTGCTCCTCACCGCATCTCCCAGCAACCACTCGACTGATGTCAGAAGAAGACCAGATCGCCTGTACTCCTTTCCCACAAACCCCCCTCCTTCCCGCAACTTTTCTTCTGAACTCATTCCTCAACTCATCCCTCCCTCTGGAGCCACCATGCCCTGCAAGCACTTCAAAGGAACACTGATCCTCATAAATTTGCCCGAGTGGACCCCCAAACCACGGCAAGTCGTTTGGAAAGTCCAAACAAACAATGCACTGATGAGTGGGCTGGACTGTCTTAGGTCATGCAACACAACCTCCTGGGCCCATTGAGAGATTGAATACTGGAAAGTAAACACCATGCTTCAGTGGGACTGTATGGAAATGTGGAGAGCTGAAGTTAAAGTAAAGGAGGAGAGAGACAATCTGCTGCTGTGTGGGTGACAGGAAAAGGGGACAAAAAAGGAGAAAGATATACTAATGCTAGCAACCAGGAATGTTTCCTTATCGTCACAGAGCTGGTCTGGCCAGACTGATTTTTGGGACTTATCAGTGGATTAGGACTGAGGACTGAGTGGTGATAGATTGCAGGAGGGGTGGCTGTATGATAGCCTCGGAAAGACCCCAGGCTGAAAAGTGTTTAGGTGATGAAGAGGACTTGGCTGGTAAAGAGCATTTAGATGGTGTTTCAAAGCCCAATATGCCATGTTCATATCTCCACCTCTTAGCTAATGAAAAGCTCAACCCTTATGAATGTTTGAAGCTGTGAAATAATGTCTGGGTAGTTTTATTGCACTGAGAGGAAGTATGGGTCAGGTTCATGTGCAGGCCAAAATTCACCTTCAAAAAGTCAAATAAATACCACAATGCCATATATGTTTCCAACTCTCAAACTGTAGGTGGTCCTGATTTCTGAGACTTTCTGCTGGCAGCATAGACCTACTTCTGACAACCACGTCTCTTCACACAGGCTGCAAAACATCAAGGATGTAAAAATATTAATGCTGCAGCTAGAATTTGTAGCTGCCATCGCTGCCAGCTCACTGAGGCCATCATAACATCATTCACTTGGTGGAATCAAATCAGCAGAGCAACTGTGGTCGACAAAATATTAACCCCTCATTGTACCACAAACAGGTCCTGATGGTCACATTACTGGTCTATCAAGGTCAACATTACATTCACACCCAAGAGGACTTGGCTCAGCTGAAAACAGTCAGCATCACAGAGGTATGTGTGGTGAAAAACAAAACAGAGAGGGAAATCCATGCGAAGAGTGTTTGCAGAAAGTGGAGCCTATAAAAGGCAGAAACACGATGAATATGAATCAACTGGGAGAAAAGAAAAACACCAGGAAAACTAATATAGATGATAATAAGGACACAAACAAGAGGAGGAGATGAAAGAGGACAGCCTTTCCTTCCTGTGCAGGGTAGTGTGAGTCCTGTTGGTCTGCTAGACTACTCATCCTCAGTATCAGAGTCCCGTTGCCTGCTGAGGCTTTGATTTGCAGCTTTTGCATTACCCTCGACAGGATATTACTCTTTAATGATCTCCTGAAAGGGTTTGCCTCCTACACACTGTGGAGCAGACAACACGGGGTGTGGGTGAAACATGTAATGTTTAATCACACAGACATACATGCAAACATAGAGCAGAGAAAAGTTTACTCACTAACTTTAAATCCTAACCCAAATACACACATATATGCAGACAGTCTACGACACACATTCATGAAGGCTCACACACACACAATAATAATAACTGTATACAATACACTAAATAGCATTGCAGTCTTGTGGCTTCACAGTGACGCAAGTAGACCATGGCCATCCTTTGTGATGGGAGAAGTTCATGTTTTTTCTTCAGCCAACGACTGGGACTGATCCCATTTCAGTACAAAGCCCTGAGCACACTACCCTTTTCATGAGTTGGCTCAGCATGATGTGAACATTTGATCTGTTGATTCAATGTGTGCCGTTATGTCAATGGTCACACTTGACCATCATATCAAGGGACTAAAAAGCAGCCACTTAACTTGAAAAAACAAAGAAATACTCAGACACTGATGTACACAAAGGTGCCACAGGATTCTTCAGCTGAACCAGGTAATTCCACAACAAAACAGGTTTAGCTGAAGGAAACCTTTGAATAGACACACATACTGTAGTGTAATGTATCAGAGGAGCAATTGGATAAAGAACAGGATTTCCAACTGCCAAAAAAACTGTGGTAAAGAAAATTTGTTTGAAAGAGCTTGATACCAGAGTAATGCATATTAAACCAATAGCAAAGTCACAGCTATATCAGATGTGTTGAAGGGACAATGAATATACAGCATGTGTTCCTGCATGTACTACAGTAATTTTATGTGAGGCTCATTCAGCGTCCCGCTCACCTCTCCCCTGCTGTCTTTTATTCTGATAAACACTCCTGCTGGCCCTGCAGGGGAGGTGTGCGTGTCACAGCATGCTGCAGTCTCACTGGAAATTGGGATGTCATCATTATCAGATAGACCATGTGAATCAGATTCACTTCACTTCCCTGGCTGCATAATTAAGGGTTGCAGAACAGATCATCGTAGCAGCGATAAACCTAAATTGTCAGGGACTCTAGCGAAACAAAAGCTCAGCGTCCACATTTCACTTTGCTCAGGGAGTCTGGGGAGTTGGTACTGAGCCATTTCTTTTCAAAACTGGTTCTTCCAGCAAAATGGCAGCAAAGCTTTGCTCACCTTTCATTTCTTTAAGGAAGTAGGAAAGTACTAGCACTTATTTAAAACAAATTTGAAAGTTTGAGGCGGCCTGCATCAAGTAAAGTTAACTGTTTCCTCATGCTGATTATATTAGGAAGATTCAGTTTATATCAGCTATTTGTATTTGCCTACATATTGATTATATTGTGAACTTTAAAATGTTGATGCCGATTACACCGACGTGCATCCTCATGATATAATGATACAGATTTAACAAAGATTTGGCAGCAGTCAGCAGAAATGATTTTGCTGTATCTGGGTGTCAAATGTCTGTGTTAATGTACTCATGAAAGAGAGAAAGTGAGAGAGAGAGAGGGGGAGAGAGAGAGAGAGAGAGAGGGACTTAAGGCCAACCCCCTCTTGTGTTGAAACTAAGGTCTCACTTCAGTTCATCTTACTTGTCAGTTTCACTGTGAGTCGCTTGGTTCTTGTGCTTGGATTCTCCTTACTGAAGCGCAGATCCATGAATCTCAGAATAAGGGCAATGCCCCAACAATTTCAAGGTAATTTTGTGATTCCCATTTTCATGCATTTCATTCTGCTTCTGTCTATATAGGCCAAAATGTTGAAAAGTGTTGATTGCGTGTAGAGATCATTTGTGTTCAAATTAATCTTGTGCGCTATGAAACCATGTAGAAAAGACAGGTTATTAAAACTTTTGATTGAATTCTACCAGTAATCTAAAACAGATGCTGCAAATTCACAGAAATTTTATGATTGATATATAAGTCATTATGATATGTAAGTCATTGTGTATAATATATAAAGAAAAATCTGGAGATTATTATTATACCAACATTGATACATGCAATTCATGCAATTGTAATATATTCTGCTCTCTCATTTGAAACTGTCTCTTCATGGGTAATTTGAGACTGAAATATCATACTCATTCAAGATCTCTATTCATTCATTTTCAGCTAATCTAAACGTCTCAGCACTCTGCACTCTGATGTTTGTACCAACATGGACAAGTTATATGAATTTCCCAAATTCTTGGCAACAGATTGAAAAGATTTAAGTCTCCAGACCATTTGTTAAATGTTAACATATGACTCAAGCGAGAAAAACATTCCTTCACACAACAGACTCAAAAGAATGCAACACTAATTACCCCCTGATTGTTTTCAACATTTAAGTAATAACTAAATTAATGATACCACTAAATACCACTAAACTTTGGATGTACTGTTTCTGATTTGGAGGTTTAAAGTGTATTTGCATGTTCAGGGAAATTCAAACACACCGCTGCTATACTGTGAAAGTAGAACGATGAAGCTGGAGGGAAAAGCAGTTGCGTGTGTCCCAAATTAATTGCACATGTTGAGATGGTTCTTGTCTAACAACCTTACACTGACTGACACTTTAAACATAACTGGAAAAACGAAATGTTTGTTTGACATAAAAAATGATCCCCATGTCTATTTGGCTTTTAGTATCACATTCTGCTCTACAAACACAAACAGCAGCAATCACAAGTTTTATTTCATCACAATTTATATTCAAATGGCACAGGCATGTTTGCAGTTAACCTATCTCACACCATTATACTTTACTATTTATGTCAGGGCAGGGTTTAATTTTCAGTAATCACACCACCATGCTGTTTTTCTGTGAAGTGTTTTTCTGTGAATTCATGAATTTCAAATTATTGCCTCTTGGCTAAATGGTTTGTATGTTATCGTAAAGTCTCTAAAATTAATAGTGTTCACTCATTTATTGTAATTTAAGAGTGTGATGTTATCAAGTTGATCTTCAAGGTTTGAATTTTCATGTTTCTCTGCAGAGTCTCGGCCCTCTAACCAGAACAAACAGAGCTCAAGAGCACTGTCTACTGGCAACAAGGAAAACATCTAGGGATTCTGTGGATTACAGTCTGTTATTTTAATGTAATCTCTCCTTTTATTGAAGGACCTTGGGCTCTTTTTTTCTTTTTTTTTGTTTCTTGGACAAATTCTCCTGCTGAAAGCATGTCAACAAAAACGACTTCATAGCCACTGACTGCAGGCTGAATAGAAGAAACGCAACATAAAGCATGGAGGCTTCAAGTTCTGCTCATACAGGGATTTCATCCTCTACGCCCATATTCCCCACCTCCCCGATTCCCTCTGCTCCTGGGTACTTGCAGTTCTTCTGGGAGTACCAGGACAATTCTGTCATTGTGGAACATTACAACTACACTGGCAAGCTGCAGAAAGACCGCTACCGTGAGGGACTCAAACCTGAGGGAATTGCATTTCTGGTGGTGTGTCTCCTCATCGTCCTTGAGAATGCTGTGGTTCTCATCGCCATTTGGAGGAACAATAAATTCCACCTGCCCATGTATTACTTGCTGGGTAACCTGACACTCTCTGACCTGCTGGCTGGGATTACCTACATGGCCAACATTATCATGTCCGGACCTAATACTTTGAAACTGACGCCATTGCTGTGGTTCCTCAGGGAGGGAGGGGTCTTCATCACTCTGGCTGCCTCTATTATTAGTCTGTTGGCCATTGCAATTGAACGCCATGTTACAATGGTGACTATGAGGCCATACCACGGGGCAAAGAGGGGACGGATGTTAGCACTGATTGGTGCAAGTTGGGCCTTGGCAAGTTTTTTGGGGGTCCTACCAATTCTGGGGTGGAACTGCATCCACAGACTGGACCAGTGTTCAACAGTGCTCCCACTTTATGCTAAGAGTTACATCCTCTGCTGTGTAACTGTGTTCAGTGCAGTGCTCCTGGCCATCGTGATCCTTTATGCCAGAGTTTTCCGCATTGTCCGCACCAACACACAGCGCCAGAGGCTGGGCCTGTCGGGCAGCATGCGAAAAGGGCTAGCGAGGAAGTCGCAGAAGTACATTGCCCTCCTCAAGACAGTCACCATTGTGCTGGGCGTCTTCATTGCCTGTTGGCTGCCCCTCTTCCTCCTCCTCCTCCTGGATTTTTTCTGCCCAATCCGCAGCTGCCATCTGCTCTATAAGGCAGACTACTTCCTGGGAGTAGCCATAGTCAACTCACTCCTCAACCCCATTATCTACACTCTTACCAGTAAAGACATGAGGAGAGCCATTCTGAGACTGCTGTGCCAGCCATGCCTGATGACCAGAGACGGCGAAGTAAAGAAGTTTGGGATGCCGTTCCTGGAGTGCAGTTTCAGTAAAACTGAGGTGGCCTCTCAGAAATTAGAGGGGGGAGTGGAAACGACCGTTTCCTCTGGGAATGCTATCACTAACCTATCTCCAATTAAAGCTCTTTACCCCAAACTCTTCATCAAATCATAAGGACGTAAAATGATGGATTGAGCCATAAATGTATGAATGAGTTTCCCACTAAACAGAAGTCACGCAGCAGATGTCTAGCTACTATAGTTCTGTTATACTCTGATGTGCAGTATAGCCAGAAATAGATATTATAGAGGAACAAGAGAACCATGTTTCAACAAACAAAATGTTTCATCCAGACAAGTTAAAAGTTGTGCAGTTAAAGCAATATGACCACATCTGGTAACTTCAATGTGACAGTACAGAACAGACCATAAGGATGCTATTTAAATGTGAACAAGCAAACACACTTATTTTATGACTATAATGCAAGTGATGACTCTCCTCAGCTGATTTGCACTGAAATTTCATAATGCATTCCTGTGGTTTTGTGGCTTTTGTGTCAAAGCGTGGAAGGATGTTTCTGTAAATGACTGAAAAAGTGTAAATAGTGTAACATTTTTACTAAGATCTGGTGCATTGATAGTGAGTGTAAAGGTAAATGTGTTTGCCCTTTTTGCAGTTACTTATCAAAGTGCCATAAAAAGATCACAGACATCTGTGTTGTGTATTTATCTGATGCTGAGCACACATTTGTTCGGGTTTGGTGTTCTGTTTTTTGAAATGTTAGACCGGCATCTGCAGGAAAACATACAGAAACTAAAGGTCATCATATTATATGTTTAACTGACAGATGTAACACTGCTTTCTTTCTGTAGCAACATACTGAAGTAGTTAAACTTGACTGAAACCAGATCAGCTGCATTCACCTGTAGAATAGATCCAATAAAATATTTCATCAAAAATGATATATTTCAACTAAAGCTGTAGCTACAATTAATCCTGCAATTAATAAGTCATTCAGCTGGGTCAGAAATTTTAAGAACACAAATGTGCCTGCACTTATAAGCTAAATCATACAGAATCAGGGCAGATTCATCAGAGATATTATTCCAGTACTTCCCTTAACTATTTTCATGATATTAACAGAATATTTCTGGCCATAGTTTAAGGTACTGAATTTTTCTTATTATGACATGAGTTTGACGTCTTTTTATACAGATGCTTTTTGGTGTAGTTTTCCAGACCTTAATTGATGGATGAGGCAGTCAATTTTTTGCACTGTAATTCATGTAGTAAACTGTTTGTATTTTGGAAAACTTTTTATATCTTCTTTACTGTAAATTATATCTATTTTGTTACAATAAGGGCTAGCAATCTTTCTTTTCATAAAAGAAATAAAATGTTTTTTTTTAATGATTCCAAGTAGTTTGGGGATTTATTTTCATTGTGTGCACTCTGAAATTGTCCTTTTAATGAATGCATATTTGTTTGTAATTCATTTTGTGTATCTGAGATTGTTTAAGTGGTAGTGGAATGGAAACAGTTCTTGAAGAAGCACCACAGGAAGTCAACCCCCTTGTCTCACATCTGTTAATGGCATTGGCCTACATACAGTGTTCTTCTACAAGCTCTGTATGTCTGAGGACGGCTTAAGCACTGCACAATGCAGCTTTTATTCAGAAATTGAGCACTACATTATTCTTTTTTCTTATTCTGTCAACCTGTCAGCACAAATAGCTATTGCCTGACTCTGATTTGCTGTCCACACTTGTCACGGCTGAAATTGAGAATGTATATTTGCAGCTGGCTTTAATGTTAGTTCACAGAAACTGTATCTTCTGTAGGCAAGAAAATCTCAGTAGGTTGTTAATTCAACTCTACGCATTATCCATGGTTTAAAGATCATTGTAGTCCCACTTTAGTTCATATAATTACAAAACACTGCTTTAGGGTATGACTATTACAAATGCCAGAAGTAGAAAGATTAACATCTGTTCTGATTTTTTATTTTTAGTTTTTATATTTTATTTTATTTATATGATTTATTTTGTATATACAAATGCTGGTGGTTTGCTACTGCATTACATTAGAAAGATCTTAAGACTTAAAACATAAGCATATTATTGTGATGCAATTATTTATAGCTCATGCAAATATACATGTAAACTTTTCACACCTCTCAGATGAAACTGTCTGTGCAAAAGCATGCATGCATTTGCTTCAGCGTGAGTCATTCAGCCTATTTCATTATTACACTTTAGATTTAACCCTCAGTGACCCAAAGACATACTTGCCTACAATAACTGGTCCTACATGGCTCTAGTTATGGTATGATTTGTTTAGGTGCAGATGTACCTCCAGATATTGGCTGGATCCACCAACACCGTGACTGCTGACCTCTGTCAGCAGGTCAAGGAATTATTATGGTCCTCCAACTTCCTTCCTGCTGCTGAAATTATACAACAAACTGAACAGTTGGAAGTCATAAATCATTCATCTTGATCACCAAGGACAATCCCAACCTCAGGTTTGCATTACCAATGCACAGATGCATTGTGCCATAACCACCTGTGTGTTGACTTGCAAGATGGAGAGCATGTGTATGAAAGTAAATCACAAAACTGACATCAGAGCCCCCAACCCCCCACTCCAGAGGCATGGACGGCAGACAGACAGTATGAGACTCTGACTATACACATAGACTAATGGCAGAGTCATTCTGGCTAATTATAAGTGAAGGACGATTCAAGGCTTGTCATATCATATCAAGGATTTTTCATGACTGTTGGTGCTTTGTCATTTATTTCATTTAGCTTAAGGGAGCAGACATGTAATCACAGCATGAGCTATTTGAAGTAATCAACTGTGAATCCTGGCTTTTGTGCATCAAACCTGAAATAATTTTGGGTTATACAATTACTGGCAGCTCAATTACAAAGGATTAAAACTCCTTAATTTGACAACCAGAAGCTCACTCCTGCAAAGATCAGCAACATGGACATCATTTTGATGTAGGTCAAATGGGTCTTTGGCCCTGCGGTATCACAGTTGGGTTTTGGTGCCATCTTGTGGCCATCTTTAAGAACAGAGGATACATATGCTGCGTTGACCTGAATTACGTATTTTGCAAGAAGGGGAAAAAAAACTTACTGGTGTGTCAGCACCTGACTGGAGCTAGCAGTTTTCTCTGAATCTGCTTTGCACTGAAGGAGCCATTCACAAACATGGATGTTTGGGGGAAGAGAGCCTGACAAGAAAGGTGGGCACCACATACAAACGAGGAAGTGATTTCAGTTATGGGGTAATTGGGAGGCATTATGAGGATTTCTCTTGGGCATCAAAATGTCATAACGTCATAACACATAGCATTTTTAGTAATTACCTATTGACATTTCAATTGATTTTTCACATAAAGACATGCAACTGGATTTGTCCTTGTTTTATCTGAGACGAGGCTTTAATTGACATGACGTCACAGCTCCATGTTGGTGTTATTTACTTCATTTGTCGCAGGTTTGATTGATGATAAAGCTACAGTTTGTGGCGCTCTGCCAACTATCGGCCTTGTTTTTCCTTCGCTCTGAGAACTCTTTCTCAATAAGAGCCCCCTCCCTCGGGACGTATATCACTACCATTACTCTTCAACGGAGGCGGGTCTAGCGCCGTGGAGGCGGACTCTTATTGTGAAAGCCAGTGGAGACCGGTACAATGCTTAGTCACGGTGAGTTACTGCTTTCCCCCCCTCCTTCCTATGTGGCGCACAGCTCGGCAGTCGGCAGACCGCGATGGAGGAATTGAACTAGACTACGTGAGTTTCTTTAATTACAGCCACAAACACCCAGTAATTGTTAATACAAGCTGAATTGTGTGTGGGGTTAAAAGCGACGGGACCTGCTCGCCGTGTGTTTGGATGCCGCTTTGTTAGCATGTTTGAGCTCGGGTCGCCTCACCGCCGTTACGCTGCTGTCTATTATTAGGAGCCTCTTTCGCTGTCAGCTCTATTTCCGAAACGTTTAACTTGTTATTTGTGGTGTCTCCGCTGCTTTGTCATGTCAACACTGAGTTCAATTCAGTCGCAAACCAAATAGAGGGTTTAACCGAGCCTGCTTCACCTGTGTTGTCCTTATTTTCGGTGTATGTCAGCGCTCTAGGTTATATATATAATATATATATTATATATAATTTTATCAAAACAAGCGCAGAAATGGTCAGTGTGTATAACTAGTGAGTGGACCGGGTGGCTTTGTGTGAAGGCTCCTCATGTTAGGCAAATGGCGCGGAAATCTAATTCCACCTGGGTTTATATAAGGACTGGCTTCCCTTCTGGGTCATGTTTTGGTACATCCAGTTCCACTGTTCCTCAGAGTTCAGGATGAGTCACCGAGGAAAAGCTCTTTGCCAAAATGCACATGAAACATGTTAAACACTGTTTGCCTTACTCTCGGCCCGTCCTCGTTTTCCTGCTTTGTAGCTTTTAAAAACCCTTGTGCTGCTGTGCCGTGTCTCATATGAGGTGTAACTGTTATTAACTTCAAAGTTTGAGTCACTCCAGTTGTTGTGCAACTCCTGCTGACTGGCATCCAAGGTTTGCAGGCCTGGACGGTGCTGGGTCTATCAGAGGTCTTTAGTTTAGTCCCATCAATATTATCATGTCACACTGTGAGAGACTGGATGAGGCTGCATGTTTGGGTCTTTGGTTTCATTGTCAATTTGCAGTGTTGCAGATACTTAATCAGCAACTTCACTAAATAATCGTTAAAGTCACGTTTTCAGAACTGATGTCAAATATGTTACATGTTTGTGAGGATTGGCAGCTTATCTCTGTTCTGTATCAATATTGTCAACATCACTTTAAGAGTGTTGTAAGATGAACTGTTGTAATTTTTTTATTAATACAGATACATTGATAATGGAAGTTGTACTTAGATACAGCCATAAATGTTTGATTAAATGTCAGAAGTAAGTTTCCTAGAGCCCACTATGATGCCAAAGGAAAGTCACTTCTCTATCATATCAAAAAAACAACGCAACCAAGTTTTACTTGGTTAAACCGTCAAAATAGACAAATTCATCATTTTAGTTCTAATGAAGTTGTATTCAACAGCATATATTTTCCTCTGTAGCATACTTTAGACCCAACTACTGTGTGTATATCTTAGCACTGAAAAAGGAAAAACTTTCTTACTGTATATTATATTACATGACATATCAGCAGAGATGGTCTGATAGCTTTTTACTTTGTTAAACGTTCCAATACCTGAACTTGTGCATTGGCAGGAAGTGGGTACTGATCTCATACCAATTTATCAACAAAACATTTTTCACAGCTGTATACTACTAAGCCTGTATGGATGTGATGTAATTGCTATCATTTTTAGATAGCATGGCTCAGTTGTTGTGCTACACAGCCACTGGCAATTACTGTTTCAGACCAATGAAGAAATTGATTTCCAGGAAAAATAACGTGTGCAGTCACAAAACTATAAAGTTTATTAATAAATGACATGGTATTTGTGAGCTTGCATACTTCCTGATACAAGATATTTTAGGTAGTTTCAGAGTCATTTCCGATATTGATATCAATGCCGGGACCAATCTCAATATCAGATATTTTGCTGGTACCAACTGAAACTCTGTGAGCCTGTTTGTTAGCAGGCAGATTCTGTCTGCCTCTGAGAACAAGCTAGTTGAGCAATATGTTCTTC
Organism: Rachycentron canadum; assembly: GCA_038496675.1. NCBI lineage: Eukaryota > Metazoa > Chordata > Actinopteri > Carangiformes > Rachycentridae > Rachycentron > Rachycentron canadum. The sequence continues at coordinate 14,658,774 of CM076650.1, read as the reverse complement.
TGTGAAACTATTTTACCCAGAAATCTGGAGGGAGCCGAGCACAGCAGTAAATCGGAATCACGGTGTGTTTCATATTACAGTAGACTGAACTGCCGACTGGCTCACAGCGTTTTTGAAGCTCCCTGATGGCCACTGACAGGTACCATATGATAACATAAAAATACCTAGAAGTAGCAGATATGTTTCCTCATCTTTACCGATTAAAGAATAGACAGTAACCTATTGGGAAGCAGCAAGGCCATACATTCTGTCATGAGCCCTGCGTTTTCTTATCACTGCCTCAGGTTAACGATTACTGTGTGCACAACTTATGGGAGCTTTGTTATGTAATTCTGAGGGCACATGGTGACATTGTTGCTGAGTAACTCTGACTTTTCCTGATTAGACATCAGACAATTGGACTGTTACTATAACAGGCGGTTCATATTCTGAAAACAAGACTGTGCAACAGTCCAAGTGTTCTTCACCATAGACTTGAGCCCACATATTCCCAGTAGAAGTATTCATTTCCAAACTGGTCTGCAAGGCCATCTCTTCTTGGTTTATCATCCACTGCAGTGTGCTTCTCAAAATTTGTTAAAGTATAAGTAGCTGTTGATGCAGATTGAAAGATTATGTTTGTTGGTTAAATTGTTTGAAACTTGTGTTGATCTGTTTGCATGTGTCTGTTGTTAGTGAGAATTGGGGATGTTGCGCAAACCATTCCCTCTGTTTCAGACCCCTGGTGGTTGGTCACAGGACAGAGTATGAATCCTCAGTCCTACTGGGCAAGATACATTCAAGTCTAATTTGAGTCACTGCACTATCATTCAAAATGGGCATTACTACCTCCTGATTCTTTATAGACTCACTTCCATTTATGCCCATATGTTTTGTTTTGGGGTTTTTTGCTAACATTGTAACGGTCTTTTATTAGTGCAATGGTCATAATTTTGTGTCTGGGTTTAGGTGTGGTATTAACATATTTGTCCAGCTTCTTTTCACATGTTGAGGAAAATTAGATTGGTTCATCTTCTTATCAGTGTCGCCTAACAACCAAACGTCAAAGGAACAGATCCTTTTTGCTATCACGTCTAAAAACTGCATACGCGTCATGACGACTAGGAAACCTTGATCCCAGTGAACTGCACCCGGAAGAAAAGGCTATGGGTGTGAAAGTATGACGTAAGATAGAACACAGTGGACAAACTTTTGTTGTGCAAGTTGATGGAGATGGGCTTGTGCTGAACCACTGGTTTCATAAGACAATGTATTTGTCAACATTTTGTGGATATGCACACAGTTTTAAACATGACAGGATTTATAAACTGCCACATTAAAAGCTGTTTTAGTACCTTATTATGTCACTGTATACACATACAAATTCATGATCTCTTCCTCTCTCTCCTCCCCCCCAGTTGTCAGCTGAGCCAACAGCTTCCAAGTAAACACAGCCGTGCAAACAAATTCCTTAGCTGGGAAACCTCAAGGAAGACTTCTCCGGAGAAAGCCACTGAACACCCCTCTCATTCCCAAGGGCTCCAAGTTACACTTATGACACTTTTGGCACTTGAGCTTCTTTTTTTCCTTCCAGTCGACAAAGCTTCCGCTGCCTCATCTAGAGTTTCTGACTTTGCAGCTCTCAGCAGAAGCGTAGCAGATTTAATTATTACCTTTCTGAAATGAAGCCGTAAATCAGACTTTTTCTTTTCCTCTCCAGAGAAATCAATATGCAAGATAGACCTGCCCCAGTTGTGAATCTTGCAAACTTTAATCTTCAAATGTCTTTCTTTTTTATCTGATAAATTGATTTATTGAATATATTTGAGCACTTTAAATAAATTTGGTGGGGGAAAAAAAAGGTATTTAAAAAAAAAAAAAAAAAAGATGATTCCCTGGAGAAGAGACACACATTGTCAGGATTGATTGACAAGTTTCTGTCAACATCACCAAGGGTTTAGGGAAAAACACTTGTTGTCAACGCAAACAGTTGAAGTGATTCCTTTCAGTCCTCTTGCACTTGTTCAGTTCTGTCACTAAAATAGTCTATGCTTATTATTCCCTAACTCTGCAAACCTACCCCTCAGACAAAACTCAGAAACTCAAAGACTCTTTGATTATGTTGGAACCTCAACATGTTACAGAGCACCCAGCCTTGACTGGCAGCTCGCATTGAAGTCTCCAATAATGCCATAATGAACAGTATTGCTAGATTTGAGCACTGAACAGAGCAAGGAAATCCTCATGTCCACATAAATCAGATTTAAACGTGAACTTGTCTACAGACAAAAATCAGGCAGACTTAGGAGAGCCTTACTTTTATTTTACACATGCCTGCATGTGGTGCAAGGATGCCCCATAACCGTGTCTGCTGTTCTTGAGAAAGAGACTAAGGAGGAGGAGAAAGGGTAGGAAATGACAGAGTGCCTGACAGAATGCAAAGCGCTGGTGACTCCGTCCACGCGCAATGGCCACCGCGTCTTCAGCTACACGCTAGAGAGCCACACAGCAGCTGCCTTTGCCATCATGAACGAGCTGCGTCTGGAGCGTCAGCTGTGCGACGTAACACTGCGCGTGCGCTACAAAGACCTAGAGGCAGTGGACTTCGTGGCTCACAAGGTAGTGCTGGCCTCCTCATCCCCAGTCTTCAGGGCCATGTTCACCAATGGGCTGAAGGAGTGTGGTATGGAGTTAGTGCCCATTGAGGGGATACACCCCAGGGTGAGTCAGATGTCCTCTTTTCTTAGAAGAAATTTTTGCTGTATTTGATTTGACAGACCATTTCTCTCACCACATTCATTGACATTAAACACGATTCAGGGTTGTTTTTTTTTTTTGTTTTTGTTTTTTTTTTTAACATTACCACAAAGTTTTAAAACCAGTCAAGGTTTCAGGCTCTTTCCATGTCAGCATCGACCTTACAACAAGTAGTTTGTTTTCTGGGAAATGTTTAAAATCTAATTTAGAAAAAAAAACTTTGCTTCTGGTGTGTGGCTGACACAAGTTGCACTTTTGATTTGTATTGTAATGGAAGTACACACTGAAAAGTAAAATACTACCACTACAACTAGAGTGCACTTACTTTGACCTTTCTTACTTAATCTCAATGTTTCCTAAACACACTTAGTTGCACACATCGACACAGTATCTTGTTAGACTTGTTAGTATCATTCTGTCTGTATTTTCCAGAGAGAAATGAATAGGCACGAGTTATTTCTTGCCCCTTTTCTCTCAAAATAACTTTCTCTTCTATTCTCACTTTTTCCTTGTCCCTTTATGTCTGCTGTCACCTTCCACCAACCTTTTGTCCTCTTCACCCATTCAGGTTATGGACAGGCTGATAGAGTTTGCATACACAGCCAGCATCTCTGTGGGTGAGAAGTGTGTGATCCATGTGATGAACGGTGCTGTCATGTACCAGATAGACAGCGTGGTGAAGGCCTGTTGTGACTTTTTGGTCCAGCAGCTCGATCCCAGCAACGCCATTGGCATCGCTAGCTTTGCCGAGCAGATTGGTTGCACGGAGCTCCACCAGAAGGCCCGAGAGTACATCTACATGAACTTCAGCCAGGTGAGGCTCAACCAAATTTCAAACTGAATTTGTCTGAAAACATTTTTTGTAATCAACCTTTTTTAAGTTTATTTTTGCCTTCATTTAATAGATGACAATGTAGAAACAAACAAGAAATGTAGGGAGAGAGACAGAGATTTGATTTGACAGACCATTTCTCTCACCACATTCATTGACATTAAACACAATTCAGGGTCTCATAACAGTTGAAGTCATAAATACATCATAATAAATCAATCGAGGACAAAACTGCACTTTTTTTTTTTTTTTTTTACCAAAAAGTTTTAAAACCAGTCAAGGTTTCAGGCAAATGTACCCAACTGGGAAACATTATGCGGCATGCATATTAAACATTACACTACTAATACGCCCCATAAAGTTTACATTGAAAGGACTGGAGCCACAAGATTCAAATGAAACTTGGCAAGCTGCCTGTTGGTATGAGGTATACTACAGACATGGTATCAGTCAGACACCATTTAGTAATATTTCCCTACTGTGTCAGATCAGTTTTGGATGCATATTTTTTCTGGTCAGACAGGAAAAAACACTGTAGTTTGAATTAATTAAAGGGCAATGATGTGCATATTTAAAAAGCTATAGCACTAGTTTAAGTAATCCTCAAAAGGTGATTTAAAAATAATAATTTTTTTTACTCTTAAAACAGTGATACATTATAAATGTATCTGCGTGGCAGAAAAAAGAAACTGAGATTCACAACTTATAGTACTTTTATTTATAGCTTTTACCAGGGAACTTGTGTGTAAAGTGGTTTAAGTAAAGGCTGTTTGACTTGTTCCACCGCGGTTTTTGCTGGCTGACTTTTTTTTCATTGCAGACCTGCTCACAGTGATTGTCAGGAATGCAAGCTGTGAGTCACGAAGAGTGGTGTGTGGGTTTATGTGTGGTTGTAGCATATCTGACTGCAAAACATGACAATAATTTGCCATACAAGAGAGAAATAAAAACCCAACGTTGTTTCCTGATATGTTGAGTGGAGACAGCAGTTTGTGCGGCAGGTCACTGAATCAAAGATGTGTCACATAAGATCTATCAGTAGGTCCCCCTCATGTCTTTTTAATTTGAGAAAATTAGATAAACCTGGATGAAAGTTTTTTTTTTTTTTTTTTAAACTGTTTTGTTTCTCAAAAATATAAAAATAATTTTTTTCATGCATACATGCCCCTCTGACAATTTGGATTTCCTGGATATTTAGTTGTGCGCTAGTCTAAATAAGCCTTATGTTATTCCTGTATTGCCACAGAAGGGTGTGAATTATTTTTGGCAGGAGTCGGATTTGTTTATTGACAGCTGTGTTAAACATACTACAACAAGCTGACACTGAAATTCGTCAAATAATCTATTAGATGATAGACAGAAAATGAATCAAACATGTAAAACAAAACCCCCACAGTTTTCAGGTTCTAGCTACTGTGAGAATTTTCTGCTTTTCTCTGTCTTATGTAATAGTAAGACTGAATACCTTTGTGTATTTGAAAAGCCAAACAATGAAATTAAGGAAAATTATGGTAAGATTAAGTGATAGTAATAAAAATCTTAACTTGCACCCCGACTCTGAATTTTAGTCTCCTGTCCTCAACAGTTTTTTTGTTTTTTTTTTTTTATATGCTTTTTTTTTTTTTTTCTTCTTCTTCTTCATCTTCTTCTTCTCTTCTTTAGCATTTTATCTAACAGACTTTCTATGTTTAACTGACCAGCTAAGCACTTGTGTTGTAAGAACACTGATTCAGTTTTGGTCTCTACTCCTACTTTCCAGGTAGCGACCCAGGAGGAGTTCTTCAACTTGTCTCACTGTCAACTAGTCACCCTCATCAGTCGTGATGAGCTTAATGTGCGCTGCGAGTCAGAAGTCTTCCAGGCATGTGTGGCCTGGGTGCGCTATGACCGGGAGAATAGGCGACCGTATGTCCAGGCCTTACTCCAGGCTGTCCGCTGCCATTCCCTCACCCCCAACTTCCTGCAGGCCCAACTCCAGTCTCTTGACTGGGATCCCCAGTGTAAAGACTACCTGGCCCAGATCTTCCAGGACCTCACTCTACACAAGCCCACCAAAGTAATTTCTTGCCGAACTCCCAAGGTGCCACAGCTCATCTACACAGCAGGGGGTTATTTCCGTCAGTCTCTCAGCTACCTGGAGGCCTATAATCCCTGTACTGGAAGCTGGCTAAGACTAGCTGACCTGCAGGTACCACGCAGTGGCTTGGCAGCCTGTGTGATCAGTGGGCTTTTCTATGCTGTTGGTGGAAGAAACAACGCACCTGATGGCAACATGGACTCAAATGCGTTGGACTGCTACAATCCTATGAACAACTGCTGGCTGCCATGTGCACCAATGAGTGTGCCTAGGAACCGGATCGGAGTTGGTGTCATCGATGGCATGATATATGCCGTTGGTGGATCACATGGGTGCATTCATCATAATAGTGTTGAAAGGTAAGTGAGTGGGATATTATTATTATTATTATTATTATCATCAACTCTCCAGAAGAGACTAAATCTGATGCTTTGTTTATCCTGCTAACAAGTGGTTGAATGTTGATAATGATAATCTTTTAACTAACAATAGCTAGATCTGTTTTCATTGTGCTGCAAGTGTGCTTTTATTTTGTGCCAGATTTGTTTTTAAAGCCTGTTGGATGTCAACATGTCTGTATTTTTGTGGTGTTCCTTATTGTATTGATCCAATAATAAGCAGTATGACATAACAACGGTCAGGTAACTTCCTGGAAAATAATTGGTTTTGTTCCACTTCCTGTAATCTATTTTTAAACCACACAAGCTTCAATACGGAAGTTTTCTACTTCTATCTTTTCTATCTACTGGGAAACATCTTTTGTTGTGAACTTAACAGTAAATGATGCCATGTCATAAAATATGAAAGGGAAAGTTTTCATGTTTGTTTCATGTGTTTTTTTTGTTTGTTTGTTTTTGTTTTTTTTACTGTCAGCCTGAGGAGAAGCACTCTTATTTGTGCAGCTTCTTCTTGACACTTATTTCAATGACCCAGCAACCACAAACATTTAAATTACATTTTAAAAAAAAGGTTGGGTGATGTTTAACACACACCCCATCAACGTGACTTACCAACCTAGCATGTAACATATTTTAGAGACCTGTGACACAATCCCTAAACTGCCAGGTTGTCTATAAAAAAATGAATTATGTAAATGCTCTTAATTCATGGTTGAAAATTTACTCAAACTCTGGCTTTAGTTTTCAGGTGACACAGACAGAGATCAGTAACACATTGCAAATATTAACCAGACAAACCGCGTAAACAAAAAAGGAACGTGCCCCCCCTGTCTAGATGCCCATGGACTGGCTCATTTCAGTAGAATCACACATACATTAATGAATCTGCGCTGTCTTTTCAGTTCCCAGTAGTAGGTTAAAGTACCATTAACCTTGTGGCGCGTTCCAATAAAACAAGTTTTGACTTTTCAGTGAGACCCTGAGTGAACATCGTGTCCTTGATACAACATTGACTAACTCTACTCCTTTGTTAGGATAAATGGGGAAATAAAAAGATAAAAGATTAAAAAACTCTTTTTTTTTTGTTTGTTCTCTACAGGTATGACCCAGAAAGGGACCAGTGGCAGCTGGTAGCCCCCATGTTGACACGGCGTATCGGTGTGGGTGTGGCGGTTATCAACCGCCTGCTTTATGCTGTAGGGGGATTCGATGGGGCCAACCGGCTCAGCTCCTGTGAGTGCTACAACCCAGAAAGGGACGAGTGGAGAACCATGGCCCCCATGAACACTGTTCGATCTGGAGCTGGTAAGTAAGAAACACAAACTACTTTGCAATGAAAAAGTGGTCTCCACAATACAGTCAGCTTGGAAAGTTGGGCCGTGCAAGGTTTAATACATGGTTTTGAAAGATATATTCATTTTAATTTGCTTCAGCACGCTCTCTGAGTTGTGTTGATGAGATCAATAGGTAATTAAGACAAATTTTAATCATAATGTTACTGATTTGATTCCTACTGGGAACCATAGCTGCATGTGACGCCTGTGTTATACCAAAAAAGTGTCCACTAAAGGCACCAAATGTGCAATATGAAGCAATAAATATGTCTCTTACTGAGTCATAAGTAAGAAAAAATACTAAAAACTCTATTGAAAACAATCATATTGATTTTATCTCTATTCTTTCTGACCAGAATTGCAGTCATAACAAAAATGTGTATAGAAGTTTTGCAAAGTCTTGAATAAACTAACCTTTGATCTGTATTTCTCTAGGTGTCTGTGCACTGGGGAATCACATTTTTGTGATGGGTGGCTATGATGGCACCAACCAGCTGAACACAGTGGAGCGCTATGATGTGGAAACTGATGCGTGGAGCTTTGCTGCCTCCATGAGGCACCGACGCAGTGCTCTGGGTGTCACTGCATTACATGGACGCATCTATGTATTGGGTGAGTAGAAAGTGTAACTAGAAACTGCCTATTGAGTCAAAGTACCAAACAATGACCAGATATATGAATAAATTTCACTGTAGTTGCTGTCAAACCTGTTTTATTTTATTTACAGTCAGGGCCAGACACATTTCCTGTTTGCTGCAGGCACATTTTAGTCTTGTAGATTAGCCACATTTGTTTTGGATATTTGAGTAATGGCTAAATGTTAAACTAACAACATGGACATTATTTAATCCCTGTCATTATTAATCTTGTTTACACCTGTGGTTGACAAGTCAATCTGAAGAAGATCAATATCACTATTATGTTTGCAGGAGGTTATGATGGCAACACCTTCCTAGACAGCGTGGAGTGTTACGACCCTGAGAAGGACACCTGGTCAGAGGTGACGCACATGATGTCAGGGCGAAGTGGGGTGGGTGTGGCCGTTACCATGGAGCCCTGCCAGAAAGAAGTGCCTCCCTGTCAAAACTCTGAGAGGGAGAGTGGTGCAGCATCCCCTGCTTATCAATCGGCCAACTCCAGTTTTTGTTCTCACCACAATCAGAGGCACAGTGGGCCTTTCAGCAAAGGCACCTGAAGGTCACTGCTAGATGCTGTCACACATGCACATACGGGCACCCTAAAGCTCAACTCTGTCTTCCCAAATTAAAGTAAGGATGCTCACAACTGATTAGAGACAGAGGAGAGCTGAAATCCCACATGCTGCCTCACTGGCTCTAGACATTACACCTGCGATGCGAATTTAAAAAAAAAAAAAAAAAAAAAAAAAAAACAACCCAAAACTCTTCTATAAAGTGACAAAAAAAGTTTCTGAGACCAGATCTGAAATTTTATGAATCACCATCATCTCCCAGGTTTGAGCCATAGGAGGAAAGGGCTGCGTCCTAAAAAGGGCCATTTATGGGCTCATAGAGTCATCAGGGGAAAAGTTTGAAAAGTTCAACCTGAGTGGAGGAAAAAAAAAATCTAGCAACCCCTTTATGTAAAAAAAGACAAAATGGTAGCATTCGTCAGGCAGAATGGGCAGTAGAGTTCAAAGTGCCATTACAATGCCTGTGGGCATTACTGTCATCAGTATATTGTCTCTAGGTGCTTGTGTTGGAAAGGCACAAACAAAGTCACTGTATGTTGTGTAGAAATTGTAGAAGTTAACCCAGACAGCCACAAGATGAAGCTTAGACAAGTCAATGGGCCTTATGCAAGAACATCTTTTTTTTTTTTTTTTGTCCTAGACTGCTCCAACTCTTTCTTTTTTTTTTTTTATTCATATGTGCTCCACGTCAGATTCAGCTCTTCTCTTCTTTTTGTAAATTGTTTAATTCATATAGACTTGTGCCACCTTCTCATGCGGAGGCTAACCCAAATCTGTATATAAGACTGTTTGGCTTATTCCAAACTATACGTGTCTGAAAAATATATAAAAGCTTAATTAATAAAAATAATACTACAACAGAAATCACCCCTAAAGTACTAATAAATTACTTGTACTTGGCACTTAAGAACAAATCTAGTTGCTCTTGCATGAGGCCCAAAATCTCAAATTCAAGTGTTGGTACAGGAGAAGCAGGATCTTACAGTAACTAATGAGTCCTTTCACTAATAGCCACTGGTAGGTTTATAAAATGTGACATTTTTGGAAATGGGTGTTAGAAAAACATTGAGACTTGTCTGGTGTAAGTGGTATGTGGTGTGCCAAGAGGATGGAGAAATGTATTTTGATTGTTTAGAGGAAACAGAATACTGTAGCATTTAAAAACTTGGATTTAAACATCTCACAGAATGTGTTTTATAAAAACGCTAATAACTGACACAATTGAGAACCTTTTACTTGCAGCTGACTCTTTGGTTTTCACATCCACCAGACCTCAGAAACAGAAGTGACCATGTTTGTGCATTAGTGTTCAAATATTGTATGCTAATGACAAAAACTTGCTTAAAGAAGTGTATTTGTAACAGCAATTTAAGCTACAAAGGTTTTTAAGTGATGTTTTGTACATTGATATTCTAAGAAGTCTTGTACAGAATTTCAGAGCTCACTTTTTTATTTATTTGTTCAGATCCTTTTGGTTTTCTTGTTCCTCTAAACTGACATCAGCTTTGTATTGAATTGGACCCTGGTGTTGTGTTTTTGAATAACTCGCATGCATTGTAACTGGGTAGGAATGCTTGTTAATGCTAATTTTGGATGTTTGTTAAAAAAAAAAAAAAAAAAAAAAAGCTTTTCTTTGAAAGGGACTTTTTTTTCCTGTCCATCAGTAGCTGGAGTGGAAATTAGAATATTTAAGGTCTGCTTTGTACATTTTTTTCCAGCAAAAAAGAATGCCCTGTACAATAATACATTGTAAAGTAAAATATATGTTTATTGTACTGTTGTAGTCATTTATTGATGTATTGTTTTGTATCTGGAGTTGTATTTACATTTACCTCCTGACCACAGGAATAATGGTTTTAATGTAAAGCATCGATCTGATACGGATCATAACATTAAGCTGCAGGTTTTCTAAGCAGCGGTGGCCACTGGAGGGAGCTGAAGGTCTTTTACACTGAAGCAAACCTGCATCTGTTTACTGAATTAAATACTATCACCATGTGGCGCATTGACAAATCAACCGGACTAATTCGAATTTCACCAGATACCAATAAGATAAGTCATATTTTTGTTTGGTTTCCACTCTTAGTGTCCAATAATCGACCACCCAAGTTGGCTGACGACAGGTTTCATTTCCTCACTGAACCTGGCAGGTGGATGAGAGAGACCATTATTATATTATCCAAGAGGAAAACTTCCCTGATTATGTGAGCTTACAGGAGTATCAAGGCCTAATCCTGCCAAACTGAGAAACGCCACACTGGCCCTTAACAAAGGAAACTGCTCAGGCTGTAGAAATATTAGATGGTGAAAGATTGTCACTCTTTTAATACATGCACCGTTGGTGGACATTGATTGATTGAAGTGAACTACTATTAGAAGTCTACCCTAATTTACCAGGAACCACGAACATGATTCAATCATACAACTGATAAAGTATAACTACACTCACATTCACTTTCCTCTATGTTATATGATTGTAACCTATCACAAGATATTATTGTGTTTATGTCTTATCTCAGGACTGGTCATGTGTAAGAGGGAAACTCGGATTTCGATGGATCTGATCAAAGAAAACTTTGTATTTACTCAGTCACTTGTCAGAAATTTTTTTTTTTTTCTATCAGCGAGAGACTAACAAAATAGTAATAAAAACATAAAATGTGAGTGAAACTAGATAATGCAGCTACATAACCAATATGGACTATTAAGAAAACCAGAGTCAGGATCCCGAGCCTCACCGGACACCAGTGGATCTACTTCGGGCGCAGGTAAGTTAAATTCACCTGGTTAAAGCGGAAAACCACCGATTAGTTTATTGCAAAATGACTGTGTGTGAAGACAATTTAACTTAAAGCTCCTTTAAAGACAATTAATGGGCGTTAGAGCATGAACATGTGACTCCATAAGTTTACATATATAATGTAGTTATTCTAAAATCCTGTACCTTTCATGTTGTGGTGATAAACTTTCAATAACAAAAACAGATGCAACATTTAGAAAAATGATCAAAATCCCACAAGACGTTAACTTCAGGGTTAGTGTAGTTGTTGACCCGTGGCGAGTGTCACTTTGAAACGCTTTACATCAGAGTTTTATTTGAGTAATTGTCTAATTTGGACGTGGTGATGTTTGAAGTGCTTAGGCTCCAAAGGCATTGGGGTTTTTTTTTTTTTTTTTTAACTCATAACTTATTTTTTTTTTTATTATCCTACGTCACCTTTTCCTGAATGGGAGTTACTTTTTCTCGGGTATTGCGGTCAAACTAGTTTGTCCACCTTGAATCCGCCTTCAGCACAGGAGCAGGCTGTGTATTCATTCAAGCCCATAGTTCCCTAAAGCTCATAGGCGCTATAACAAACCCAAATTTTCACTCCTGTAAATATATTCTGTGTTTGTGCACCATGTGTCTCTTTGTGCCATATGACTTTAAACCCTTTGACAAGATGTTCTCCAGAGGCTGCACTGTGTTGGAAGCCTATTTTAGCCTCAGTGTTCACAGCCACTCATTTCTTTCATCAGTGTGGAGCAGCAGCCAGGATGATCCCAGTGGGTGAATTCAGAAACCTCGGCGCAGAGCTCAACTCAAAGTATCGGGTCTTGAAACCATGGTGGGATGTTTTCTCAGAGTACCTGTGCATTGTTATGCTAATGATTGGAGTGTTTGGGTGCACCTTGCAGGTGAGGCTCTACAAACCAGCCACTTTGTGGTCATAAGCTCTTTAATATACTTAAATGTTATTTAGTAGCATAACCATTACTAACCTAATACAACCTACCCTGCCTGATGAGACCTTTGAATCATTTCTATCTATTGTGGCACATCAAAATAACTGTGGGAACATTTTTGTTCCCACACACCCTCCTCTCTGTCTTATTGCATATGCCACAACAATTCCTACATTATCCTCCAAGTCAGGCAAAAACATAGACAGTGTAACTGAACTAACTTGTCTCTCCTGACCCACTTACTGCAGATTCAGATCACTAACTTGCTGCTTAATGTGTCTCTCACTTTCTGTCTATTATTTCTGTGTCATGTTAAAATAGCACAGGAGAAAAGCAATGGGATTAAGATGTGTTAGTAATTTTGGCTACTTGTTTCCTTGTTTTGTTAACACGCTATCTCTCAGTGAGAAAGGTGTGTGGCTTTATTAAAGAACAAAAGCTGCCACAGTCCATCTCGTAATTAGTGCAACTTTCCTGACGCAGACTGACAACACATGACTGGTCCAGTGGAAATGATAAAAAGAAGTCCGGTAAATTGCACCCAGAGGCAGCTGCTAAAGAACTATATCATTATCAGGCACAACCAGTTCTACTAGATCGGAAGTTTAACTGTTGCTTACAGAAAATATTACACAGGCTATTGAGTAAGGCAACATTACTAATATAAACATAAAGACAGTAAATGTTTGATTTCACTTCTGATTACAGGGGATCTGTAAGTCCTAAACAAGCATGAAATCAACTGTTATCTATGTGTCCAGATGGGAGATTTTATTTACTAAACTAAAAGTTGGATTGTTACAAAGTTGGTTTGTGCACATAGGAGGCTGTTCCCCTGTGTTGGTTTTCAGTCAGCACTGCCAGACCTGTACCATACAACAACACTACTACACAGTTATATCATTTTTGTTATATACTGCTGATAGGTACAGAAAAAATGGGAAATGATAATAAATGATTAAGGCTATATTGTCCCATACAGGTTTCCTATGACCTTTGATACTTTGACTATATGAGCTTGAGTATATTGAATTGGTGTAAATGTTTTTTAAAAGTCTTAACTAAGTCTTTAACTCTTACTGACAGTAACCATGAAAAGACTGTAAGGTATCTGCAACTTTGAATTGAATATCAATATGTATCATCATAGTAAATGAAAATCAATTACACAATCAAATCAAAGCTGTAATTCTATATTTTTCCTGTTGTCAAGAAAAAGACAAAAAATAATAATTGATCTTAGTCAAAAACTTTGATAAAGCCTGATATAGCTTATTCCTCTGCACCACACGCCTTCATCTATGTCTAAAAAATACTGAAAATACATCTGGGTGACATGTTCCTTTGTTATGATGAATATGTGAACGCATATATGAACATTGTCCTGCTGCTGTCAATGTTCATCACATGTGCATAATCCATAAATGACAATAGTCCTCAAAAATGAATTTTTTATTATTACAAATTACATTTTTTTCAAAAAATATTACAAAATTCAGTTGTTGTGACATATTAAAGGAAACAAGATGAAGAGTGAACAGTAATGTTAGCAGCGCTCTGAGGCTGTGAGCTGAAACTAATATGGTTACGAGATAAGGTCTTTGCTCTGTTTGCCCTCTTAGTTTGGTAAAATATCAAAACAATTTCATCAGGGTGATAAATGTGACTCACCATTTATTAGGAGGCATCATCTGGGAACCATAAATGTATGTACCACATTTCATGGTAATAAAGAGATAAAAATGTCAGCCTCAGGGGTGTCATGGGAAAAATCATGGACACCAAAGTAAATTTTTTAGTTTGGACCAAAGAAGTTGAGAAGCAGCTAAAATATACATTAGAAATGCAGGGAGGATTTGTGACTTTAATGAAATTTATGTGCATCCATTCTCTACAGCTCACCCAAGACAAGATTGCTTGCTTGCCCAGTCACTTCACCAGTCCAACACCCGAGGTAATCGACTGCAGCCACATCCGCACATACAGGGAGAATGAAACGTTGCAGCACACACTGGTCAAACCTGCAAGCCCCATTATCCAGGAGGTTTTTGGCCGAAAGAATAATCTGGACATCCACCAGTACGTCTTTGTCAACCACTACTGCTACGAGAGGTTTGTCCACTGGTATGCCAAGTACTTCCCATACCTCGTCGTGATCCACACTGTGATTTTCATGGTAGCGAGCAGCTTCTGGTTCAAGTTCCCTGGGACATCTTCTAAACTTGACCTCTTTGTGACCATCCTCGGGAAGTGCTTTGATTCACCCTGGACTACGAGGGCCCTGAGTGAAGTTTCTGAGGAAAGAGGAGAGGAGAAACTGGTTAGTTGGAGGAGGAATACCCTTTCAAATAATCCCACAGAGCGACGAGCAGATGAGGAGGAGACTGTGGGGCTTCTTCAATCTGCTAGTATCAAGTCTAATCCAGAAAAAAAGACAGAGTCTCAGTCGACCCCTTCCGTCTTGGACAAGAAGGAAGGAGAGCAGGCTAAAGCTCTTTTTGAAAAGGTGAAGAAGTTTAGAACTCATGTAGAGGAGGCGGATATATTGTATGTCATGCATGTGCTACAGACTTCACTAAAGGTCTTCAAGTTCCTTGTAATCATTATCTACACTGCAGTACTGGTACCGAACATTGAGGTAGTAGTGCGCTGTTATGTTCCTCCTGAACTGACTGGGTTTGATATCTTTTGCTGTAACCACAACAAAGCCCATCTTTTCTCCAAGCTTGCCTATTGCTATATCTGCTTTGTAGGAGTGTATGGACTTCTATGCATCTATACCCTGTACTGGCTTTTCCATCGGCCTCTGAAGGAATACTCCTTTGAGCAGGTCAGACTAGAGACAGGTATTAACGATATACCAGATGTAAAGAATGATTTTGCCTTCCTCCTGCACCTTGTGGACCAATATGATTCCCTTTACTCTAAACGATTTGCTGTCTTTCTTTCTGAAGTCAGTGAGAGTCGTCTTCATCAACTTAACCTCAACTATGAGTGGACTGTCAAAAAGCTGCGCACCCGTCTTTCCAGGAACACCAATAATCAGCTGGAGCTGCACCTGTTAATGCTACCAGGGCTTCCTGACACAATCTTTGAGATCTCTGAAGTGGAATCACTCAAACTGGAGCAAGTTAAAAACGTTACCATCCCACATAGTGTGGCAAAGCTAGACTCTCTTCGGGAGTTGTCACTGATCTACTGCCCTGCAAAGCTACAGTTGCCTGCACTGAACCACCTCAAGGACCATTTAAAGGTCTTGCGTCTAGCATTTGAAAGTTTAGAAGAGGTGCCTCTGTGGATGTACTCCCTCCATGGTCTTGAGGAGTTACATCTGAATGGCCCTTTAACCAATGAGGTGTCTAGAAGTGCCTCTCTGGAGTCCCTCCGAGGGCTTAGAGCTCTGAGAGTCCTAAGTCTCCGTTCTAACCTTACAAAGATCCCACCTGGTATAGGGGATGTGGCATTGCAGCTGCATAGATTGTGCATCTATAACGAAGGTTTCAAGATCCAAGCATTTAGCAGCCTTAAGAAGTTAACCAACCTAGTCTCACTGGAGTTAGTTGGCTGTGAGTTGGAGCGCATCCCAAGTGCTGTCTTCAGCCTGAACAATCTGCAGGAGTTGGACCTGAAAGAAAACAAACTGACCACTGTGGAGGAGATTCTGAGCTTACAGCACTGCCGCCGTTTAATGACACTCCGATTGTGGCACAACAGAATAACCTACATCCCTGATCACATCAGTAAGCTGCACACCCTAGAGATACTGGACATTAGCTGGAACAAGTTACGAAAGCTTCCTTCACGATTGTTTTATTTGACCAAGCTCAGGCACCTTGATGTCTCCCACAACCAGCTAACTTCACTGCCTCCTGAGGTTGGCATCCCACAGGGCCTCCAGTTCTTCTCTGCTTCCTTCAACTCTTTAGAGACATTACCAGAGGAGCTGTTCTCCTGTAAGAAGCTAAAGACATTGGCTCTTGGAAATAACTGCCTGTCGTATCTTAGTTCCAAAGTGTCCAACCTGGCCCAGCTGGTCCGCTTGGAGATTAAAGGGAACCGTCTGGAGTCTCTGCCTCTTGAAATAGGAGACTGTTCCCTGCTGAATGTCAGTGGGTTGATAGTAGAGGAGAGTCTGTTCGATCTGCTGCCATCTGATGTACGAAGCAGGTTGAATAGCAGCTAGGTTTGTGGACAAATGGATGAATCTTTTCTCAATATTAGTCTGACTTGGATTGAGGAAACAAAGAATTGATCCAAGGTATCACAGGACTGTTTCATATAGACAGAACCATAAGCAAATCCCTAATTGAACAGGATAATGAAAAACTAAAAAGACTTACTTACTATCAGTCATCATGGAAAGTCTTCTAATCTGTGTCAGTGAGTAAAGAATCAACTTGCACATGTTTTTGTATACATTTTCTTAAAAAATACCTTTTTAAAAAAATACTTTATTAAGTTCATGGGTGTTCTGTAAATACATTACTACATTTATTTTTTACAAAACTGAATTCTTACTTTGATTTTATAGGTTCAGATCGCATTTTAATGTAAAGTTTACCAAGGATTATTATAGATACAGGGTCAGGATACTGTTATGTGTGGATGAGACAGGCACTGAACACTTTTCGCAAATAAAAAAGCATGACCACAAATTGTAATAGGCTACGATTTTCTCTTAGACTTGTTTACTGAATAGTTTGTGGGTTCTTCAGAGTGACAGTCAAGGGATTTCTAACTGTACTAGATCCTGTTGGATAGGTTTACACAGTGAAGCATTTCCCACAGTGAGATGGCTCACATTGCTCCCTTTCAGGCACGAAGCAAGTGGAAAAAGAAAAAGCCTTTCAGTATCAGAATAATAGGTATCCAGTCCTATGTTTACATATTCTGTCAAATGACTGATAAGTGATACAGCTTTTTTTCTTTCGACACACTATCTATGAATTAGTGGCTTCACTTCATTTTGTGCTTCTCTGTTTTATTTTTACTACCTCTTTATCACAATTTTCACAATTGGTGCAGTAAAACAAGAAAGCCAGAAAGCAGGATGTGATTTCCAATTAACCACAGTGACCAGTTGATGTGAATAGGTGTAAAATTACCAAACAATATGATGTTTATTTTGCACATATGACCAGATGCAAATACATTTAGAGTGCCTTTTGAAGACACAGAAACAAGGAAATAAAATGTCTTAAAAGTGTCTGTTGCTACACTGGAGATTATTGTAATATTACCTTAACTATTTCCTTTGTTTCTCTGCCTCAGACTCAGCTATGCGTCTGTATTTCTTAGTCAGGGCTTCCACTGTTCTGCCTGAACTGCAGTGCAGTCATGTCCTGGCATGCTTGGCTGCAGAATGAGATCCTGTCAGTCAGTTTACGGACATACCTCAGTAATATTTGTGCATACACTGTACTGGCCACAGTGCCACACACCTCCACAAAAACCTTGTCTTTATTTCTTCTATGTTTTATCATTTAGATGCATTTGAATGCTGCAGAGGTTGTATGCTAATGTTAATGTTAATGCTTTAACCATTTCCACATTTCTTTTCCTCTGGTGGTACTAAAGTGTGTCACCAGCGTTTGCCAAAACCAATGTAATCATATCCATGTTACCACGAGGATTGTTTGAAGTTGTCAGGGCTGATAACTTGACTTCAGTGTCATACATGTGAAGGGTGCTATGGAGGACTGGTTGTGTAATCTAGCATTTACATTTGAGTAGGAAAATCTGATTCCATGTGTGCTTCTGTTGTTCCAATTTCTGAAGGGTTAGATTTCAGTGCCCAAGTCCAGCAGCTTGATGAAGTGTAACAAAGTGTGAACACCCTAACAGAGCATGTTACAGTATCTGTTGATGCTGTACAACAATTTGCCACTTGTGACGTCAACCCAAGTTTTCAATATGACAGTAAATTGGTATCAAAGTCCATTTTTTATATAATTTTACCACCACAATACACTTTTATACCTTTTATATACACTGATCAGCCATAACATTATGACTACCGACAGTGAGAAACATTGATTATCTCATTACAATGGCACCTGTCAGTGGGTGGGAAAGTGAACATTTTATCTTCAAAACTGATGTGTTGGAAGCAAGAAAAATGGGCAAAAAGGATGTGAGTGGCGAAATTGTAATGGCTAGATGACCTGTGATGTGGTTCTGGTCTGGTTCCTGGTATGTTCCAAGAGTCATGCTGGATGATATCCACTTGATTTGATCAGAATGTTGAACCATCTTAATAGTTTCACCTGAATATTATAATGCATTTAAATGCAAAACAAGGACTGTCACTAACGGCGTGCATGTAGTCAGGCAGGTGTGTCAGAAAATTCACTTTTCCATCACAGTTTTGTCATTCTTAACAGACTCATACCTCATTTTCCCTCAATCTTGTCATTGTGTCTACATCTCTATGCATATGCCGGTCTGTTACTTTGAAGAAGCAGGCTGACACTGGTTTTTCTTGTTTAGTCCCACTATCTTTTGCTGCTTGAAAACACACAACAGTGTTAACACTGGGAGTATTTGCTCATCTCACAACACACCTATGTTTGTGCACCGTGAAGTCAGTAGCTCTACCTAGTGGCTGGTTGCAGGTCTGTCTGAGTCTCTATTTTTCACTATCCTTATTACAACAGACTGATTTAGTTGTTAGGATGAGAAAATAACTTAAATATTATTCATTGTTGTGTGTCTTTATTTCACAAGATAAGGTAGTGGTTGCACAATTGATAGAGAAGCAGACTTCTGACCGGAAGATTTGTTTCAAAACCCAAGACTGACTGAAAATATGGGTGGGGAGGGTAAATGACTCTTTTTTGTTCTACTCAGCAACTGCTGAAGTGCCCTTGAGACAGACATTTAACTCCAAGCAGCTCCAGTAGATTTGTTCAGTGGCTAGAAGTCAAATACTGTGGCTAGACTGTGTGCACTTCTCATCATGTGTGGAACTATGTAAATCTGAAACAAAGTGAAATGTGTATCTGCAGAGTATTAAACTCAGAGGTACCACAAGTGCAGTATTCAGACCCTTTATTTAAGTAGCAATACTAGGCTACACATTTAAATTTTTACTTGAGTAAACATACACAAGTAAAGTTAAAATAATAAAAGCTGTTTTTTTTAATTATAATTTAAAAGTGCTTGTAGCTGATACATTCATGTATAATTAGCATTTTAATGTAGCTGGTCAGCTTAAAGCCAATAGTAACTACTTCAACTAATTTAACAGCCAATCATTTGTAAGTTGATCATATATTTTGTCTGTAAACTCAGAATAAAGAAATGTATGATTATATCTTGCAGATAAATGTATTGGAGTAAACAGAACAATGAAATATAGTGAAGTATGATGTGATTGAGACAAGAAATTCTCCACCAGTTCAAGGAAAGTGTATGATTTCTCTGTCAAGTCAACTCAAAGTTGAACTCCATTCAAATGTGCTGACGTTGTTTTTGTTTTGTTTGGGTTTGTTTTTGGGTTTTCTGTGACGTCAGGGGCCTTTGCTCACAGAAGAGGCAGGACAGTAGCTGAACTGTATCTCCTTTCTTGCCTGTTGAACTTGGCCTTTGGCACAGAAAAAAAACCAAAACAAAATACCCATTGTACCATAAGAGCCCTGAGTACAAACATCAGCAAACTGTGCTGCTGTTACCTACAATCCTCAACAAAACAGGGCCCTCATTCATTATGAGTTTCAATCCAGCTATCTGTGTGACCTTTGGGAGTTTTCATTGTGCAGTGAATTCCAGTGTGCAGTTATTATGAATGCCCTTGATGGATCACCTTGGAGGAAGTCTGGGGCACTAGAGATACGCAGTATGTCATAAAGTTAACAGTACACAAACCACTGTGATTTGTCTCTGAAGGCAGAGCATATCAGTATGAACATAAAGGAACATGTTAACATGGTTTTGCAAAAATATCTTTAGAGTCAACCAAAGTTCATTTCATTTCTGCTTCAATGCAATACATGTTGATATTTTTTTATTTATAAGAGAGCTTTAGAGTTTGAAAAGACTTTAAAATGCAAAAATATAAATATCCTCTCCCAACATTAGTGGTTTCCAACATTTTTGCCTGGTGACCCAGGAAAATGAGGCAATACTTAGACCCAATGTCATTTGTTTGTCAGTTTCACTGCTACATTTAAATAATTCTTATAATGGAAGACATAAAACTGTAACATATATGTAGCAGAAGAGTTTGTCATCTCCTCTGTCTTATTAATCATCTCCCAACCTTCTAAAAGGTTCTACCCATTATGTTGTGAACCACTGGTCTCTAAATGGTCTAAACTGGAATAAAATGAATATGTAAGAAAAACAAAAATGTATTTTATTTTGTTGTAACAAAACTCAAAGGTAAACTGGAAAATTATGTAATATAGCAGGTGAACTCTTCCCTAAGGTCACTCCCCACACCATCCGTCCCAGGAAATAATAGAGATACAGTGGTTGCTGCACCCCTCATCCACTGCCTTACCAAATATAATACAGTACAAAAAACCACACTATGACTTCTCAGCTTCAAATTCAACACTTTATTTTGTGCTTTTATCTTCAAATAGTAAAGTGAATAATCTCACTTTTGTTTTAAAAGTATTTATATAAATAACATTTCAACAATTGACAATAAATGTCGCTATTTACAAAATCATAGGAATGTTCAGTCCTATTCCAATAATAAATAAGGGTGAATTCAAAGTCTAAGTACGTCTAATTAAGAGAAACACAACTATGCAAAGCAATCAGGGTGCACCATGTCAAGTTTGTAAAATTTTAAAAAACACATACATTGTATCAACTGTTACAATTCTTACACAATGGAAATAATGCAATAATTACAAAACACTGAGGGAAAACTATCTACAAATGTGCACTCCCAATTAACAGGGAAAACAGATATATAAGGTGCCTAAATTGCACTGTGCAAAAGAGGTGTCTACTGTACATAGCCACCCATCCACTGAAAATAAGCTGCCAAGACAATGTGTCCTGTGTCACATATTAATGCTGAGCCACTATTAACAAAAAAAAAAATCCTTTACACAGCAATGAATTCAAGTCACCAGGTCTGAAGCAAAAACAAAAGTGTGAGGTTATGGTTACCAGAAGGCACCCAGCACCCAGACTGCTGACTAACTATGAATGTCAGCGGAAAGCAAGTCAATCATATCAGGCACACACGAAGCTCGAGCCACGTCTATCACCGTCTGCCCGCTGATGTTGGCGTGCTTCAGGTCTGACTGCGGTGCCAAGAACTCCACAACATCCCGGTGGCCTTCCCGGATGGCAATGTGGATAGGCAAGGCCCCACTCAGGTCCGGGGTGTTAACTGAAGCACCATAGTCCACCAGAACCCGCAGAGTGTCCAGGAATCCGGTTCGGGCTGCATCGTGGACAGGCGCTATCCCATATTTGTCCTGGACATTGGGGTCTGCTCCTTTTTCCAAAAGCAAACTGGCAACCTTGTTGTTCCCCATCATCATCACCTGAAGGAGATATAGAAAAAGCCACTATCACGAAATCATGTCAAATGGAGACCTGAACATGTTGGTCTGGTTTAATATTAAAAAAAAGAGCACTGTCTAGACCTGCTCTATATGAAAACTGCCCAGAGATAACATCTATGTGAACTGACTACCTCTTCAGTATTTATAAAACTAAAACAGGTGACTAGGTGACTAGTTTGTTGATTCATTGATGATCATTTTGGAGATTGTGTTGATTTTCTCTATAGTGTATATATTATAAATATACATTTGATTATAAATTAAATATCTTTTGGTTTGGACAGTTGGGCAAAGCAAGCATATAAATTTGTCATTTAGAGGTCTGAGAATTTGTGATAGACAATTATCCCTATTTTGGAAATAACTAGTTAAAAGTTTGATCACATAAAATCTATCTTTAAAAAAAAAAAGACTATCCTGACACAATCTTGTCCATTTCGTCTACACCTGATATAAATAAGGGACAAAATGTTTGCGGCACCTGTCAAATTGAATTAAAGTTCAAACGACACCTGAACTGGATATAACATTCATGAATGTATGACTTACAGCAGCAACTGCGCTTATATCCCCTTGTTCGTGTATTTATGGTGAGTTAATATAAAACAATCCACATTGTGCCAGAGTTGAGCCGTTTTCCAGACAGTAGGCCGATTAGGATTGTGGCACTGCTTGACTTTAACATAAAACATACACTTTCCTTTAAAACGCGACGCTACAATAAATTCACCAGCGGAAAGAGTTCAGAGAAATTTAGCCTTACTCAATACGGTGTATGTCAAGAGGAAAGGGGATGAGTCTGTAACTGACAATCCTGTTTCTACAATATACACAGAAATACAGTCCACACTTCGATTAACATGTATGACCATTTGAACATGGGGACTGGTCCTTACCTGCAGCGCAGTCATGCCAAATTCATTGGGGGTGTCAGGGTGCACCCTGCTTTCCTCCAGGATCCTCTGCACCTCACTCGTATTCCCTTTGGCTGCTGCCGCCGTCAAAGCTTTACCGGCATCCATCTGACTAAGGACCATCATACGCTCTCTTCCTGCCTGTTTGGGAGACGAACAACAGTTTACTAAAGCGAAACTCACCCACGGGCTCGTCATGACGACAGGCAACCATCGACGAACACAACAGAAACGAAGCTATGATTCAGGAAGATTAGTTTCGGCTACAGCTAGCTACTACAGCATCCGGCTAGCGTAAGCTTCAGTTCCCTGTTGACGCCATGTTATCTGACGGTGCTAGCGTAATGTTACATCGGACCGTTTTCACAAAGCATGTGTTTAAATAACAAAGCTTTGGGAAAGCGCTTGTTTTACCGAGAAAGAGAGAGGGAGAGAGAGAGAGAGAGAGATAGGGACTGGTCAACTGAGTGTCATAAACAATTAGCATCCAGGCTAACCGCTAACATTACAAAGAGAGCTAACTGAAGAGCTGTTACGCTCTTACCTGGTTCAGTTCAAGATCCACGACGTCGCCAAATCTTTTCCCCCGCTGCTTTTAATGACCAGTATTTTTCAAATTAAATCCAAACAGGCAAGGTTTATCAACATTAGAAAATACATTTGCGCGCTGATATCCACACAGCGGTGTCTCCAGACTACAATTTACAAACATTGGCGAGAACACACGCTGACCAATCACAGCTCGCCCAGAGGGTGTCGCTCTTCCATATATGGTAAAATAGGCGGAGCTACAACTCTGTTACTACACTATCACTGTGGTAACAGCAACAGTCGACCAATCAGAGGAAGTGTCGAAGAAAGCGGGCGATTTGTATGCGTTGATGTCTTGAAAGGGAGTTCATTCACATTTCTGACCTTTGGTTGTATTTCTCCAGAGGCAAGTGTAGAAAAAAGGCGGGTGCAAGTTTTTAATTTTAGGCGGAATTTAGTGACTGTGATTGCATAAGACGTTACGACAAAATGAGGACAATTTGCCCGGTTTGCTGTGAAAAACTCATGAGAAAAATGAGGGGCACAAGAAAAACACAAAGGTCATTACTAATAAATTGTTAAAGGGATTTTAATTAAGCATTTATTTAAACGTGCAGTGGTCACATGATAAAAACATTCAAATCAAATTGCACTCATATTTCATAAAACAAGATTATTCACATGATATTGAGCTGGTGAAATTTTAAAGACACTCTTTCAGTCCAGTTAAAGCGATCTTTGATACTCCTCTGGAAGTGCTCGAAGTGAGTAATATACAACAACTTCTTCCCTCAGGCTTTACACATTGGTCCTCAGCTGGTAATCTAAATAAAAAAGAGAACGAATGTTAGTTTGAAGTTAAATGTGAGTTTTTATATTAATAGTCTAAATAGTACAATATAATATAATAATTATTATTATAACAAGATTTGATAATTATTTAATGATGTACCTCCACTCTGTGTAATGTAGCGGACCCAGGGCAAAGCCTGGTAACCACTTTTTTCTATGATCTTCATATATCGCACCTGGTGAAAAACAGTGTGAGAGACAAAGACACAACATGTTGAGGCAAGAGCATAAATTTGCATCATTAAATCTAGATTCCTTGTACAAGCAAACAATATCAGCTCTTACAGGACCTGACTTGACTATCTACAGGCTGCAACTAGATGCCCTAGGCAGAGCAGTGATCATCTCAGGAGATGGTTAGTGCTTTGCCCATATTAAGCAAGATACATCATGTTCCAATAGACCGATAAACTCCAGAATAAGTTCTTAGGTTGTTTGCAATTAAAAGACAACTTCACCATAAACACACTAAAACTCTATGTGCACATACCTGTATTCCCGAAACTGTGAAGTATGGGATTTCAAATTTCACAGTAATGGGAGGTTTGCCCTCTACCTCATCATTTTCCACACTGGGCAGGCCAAAATGAGCTCTCATGAGAAACTCTTTACCTCCCTGGATAGAGTATGCATACATGGACAAATTGATTAGACAGATATAAAGAGAGATACAAGGAGAAAGACAGAAAGAGTTAAATACAAAATAAATTTCAATATTTGTTAAGAATGTCGATATACATTGAAGACAATAATACAATTTGAATTCCATTGCGTGTAAAAGACTGAGTTTCTTACAGGGAAAGACTTGATGGTCCACACCACCAGGTTCTTCTCAGGCACATATTTGGCATGGCCTGTGCTGGTCTTGAACTTGGGTGAGTCAGCATCACTGGGGACAGGAACCCTCACTTCCACATTATTTGCCACAGACTGTTTTTTAAATTGGCCCTTTGCCTAAGAAGTACAACACAATACAGCAGCATCGTGAGAAAGACTCCTCCTTGTTGTTGCCTTATGGCAGTGAGTCATATCACAGAGTGGAAAGTAAACAAAAAATGGGGGAGACAAGACATGACAGAAATAATATGCTCGTTGTTCCTTTCTAGTGCTATAATAGTTTCATTCCAAAGCATGTCTCCAGTCAAGGACATAAGATAAATAAAATAAAATGTTTATTAAAAATTGTTTCTTGAGTAGTTAAAAGTTAGTTAAAGTTAAAAATAGAGTTGGTCAGTACCTTCACCATGATTTCCACTCTACTGTGAGAGAACTTCTCTATGACTGATTCGATCCATATCAGCGGCTTCACCTGTAAGAGATACAGGACAGTGTTTCATTATGCAAATGATTGTATATTGTAATTAAAATCATGCATATAACTCAATATACATGTAATTTTAACTTATATACATTCAGACAGACCAATATGAGGCTCAATAAGACTTTCAGTGTTACACTAATAAAGTCATTATTAATTATAAATATATGTATTTGAAAGGTGACTCATTTCAAATCCTGTATAAACCCTTAAGTATTGTAATATAGAGCTTTTGAATCTAATTTGTCTAATTTATTGGGTTGTAATGTTTACATGTGATTTTACCTGCTGTTTTTAACATATAAAATTTGGCATTTGCTCCATCAGTAACAAATAAACTAAATACATCCATTTACAATTCCTTGGATTTCATGCAACACATGCAGAATATGAGGCACATGTGAAATTGATGGCAAATATAACCATTTTAATATGAATACTTGGTATTTAATTGCACTAACATGAGTATTAATGCGGTAGGACATGAGTTCAGACTCTCCGTCAGGAGGGATGAAGGAGATAGTACGATCACTCTCAAAACGTGAGAGACGGACACACTGGTGGAACTTGACATCCTCCATCACCACTGTCTTCCCTTTGTCACCTGAGCATTAAACAACACATTGAGTGGCATTAATGTAAACATAACTAAAGATGGTAGATTAGCTATATTTCCTAGAAAACTGCAGAAACAGATAGATGTGGCTAGCCAGAGGATTGCAGACGTACGTCCAGTCAGGGCAAAAAGCACTCGATCATTGAGGCCCAGGCGTAGTTCAGGCATCCCAGACAGCATAGTTTTAAGCTTGATGCTGCCCACAATGTCACTGCTCATAACACTGCCATTGGCATTCACCTAAATAAACAACACACAGTGGTCAATATATCTGAAAACATTATTTAATTAAATAAATCATTATCATTATAAAGATCATTATAATCATTATAAAGACACAAACACTACTTGCACTAATACATGTATAAATTGTTATGAATCAAACACACAGCTAATGGAATGCAACAGAAGCAATGCAACAATACCAGTACACTATAATTACTATACAGAGAAGTTTTGCACTACTTCCTCTATTATGGCACATTCAACATACCACAAATAGCTCAAAATTCTATAAAAGTAATATTGTCACACAGCAGTGCAATTATCAAAGTTCTGTGCTTCCCACCAATTAATCCTATAATTAATAATAATGGCAGATGCTATCATGACAGAGCTCAATAAAATAGCTCCACGTCCAATCTTACCAGTACGTTGATGGATTCAATGACATCAATAAAGACCTCATTCTTCTTGTATTTAATGCCCTCTGACCTCCAGGAGACAGCGTTGGTGACAGTGGTCGGCACCTTGGTCTTTGCTACCTCAAGCTTGGCACCTTCCTGAGTAATGTATCTGCAAGGGATGAGATGAGAGGAGATGTCCTGCTGTGATTTAACCACCACCACAATGTTTATATACATCACATGTTTACGTCTGTCTGTGTGTCAGCGGGTTGAGTCTCACTCCTGTAGGATCTTGCTGTCGGTAGTCTGGGGGAATCCAAAATCCATCAGCTCATCCAGCAGCTCATAGACAACCACAAAATTATCCTGGATGCTCTCCTCCTCCAGCTCTTTGAAATACTCTGTGAATACCTGCATGATATGCACAACAGACAAAACCCTTATCTGTGGAGGCTCTGACTAACTGTCAGAATTACCACTATATTTGCCTGCCATCTCTTCACCAGCTTCTCGTAAACTCTGGAGAACTCGATGTACACCAAACATTTAAATGATAAAACATCACTTTTTGTGTGTGCCGCTCACCTCTACTAGTTTGTAAAGAAAGGAGTACACAAGGGAGGCGTTGGAGTTCTTGTTTGTGGTGGCCACCACTGTACAGAGATCAGGTTAAGGAGTACACTACACATTCATGTTTTGTTACTGTTGAAATCACTGAAATTGATTGTTTTCCTAAATTTTAACCTTAACTTGAATGTGAATCTCTATCAGTAATTTATAGCCAAGAACATAACTCAATAATCTGTGTCATGTAGATGAAATTCTGTTTGATTTGTGAGCTACATTTCACAGTTCAAAGCTAACTACATTTCTTCATACATCATGAGTCCAGCCTCTTAGTAAGAAGCTGTGAAACATCCAGCACAAGGATACGGTACAGGTTGCTGTGTTTGATCCACATGAAGTGAACATTGCCATGTGCCATCACAGGACAAATAAGCCCTTCCTCTTCATGTTGCATGAGTAAAGGCATGAAGTGGTCGATCTCTGCCATGTCCACATCTCCTTTGTAGTTCCGACAAATCAGCACCTGAGGAGAGAGAATAGCACCACATGGTTATTATCAAATAGTGGTAAATCTAAAATCACATCTTATTTCAATAAATGGCTCGAACAGTCTAAAATACAACCTGCTGTTGGAAAAGATGTGGAGTGGAAATGTGTTTAGATTTAATCTAATTACATGACAAAAAATATAGTATGTTTTTTTTTTTATTGTTGTCACAATATCAATCACAATATAGGAAACAATTACTCTTCACACAAAGTTCACTGATGAGGGGATCCTAGGTAAAAGGAGTTATTGCCTCGCTGATTTCACTACCAACTATATAGAAGAGAAGATAAAGAGAAGCAGATGAGATGGGACCTTTTCTAAGCTATGATACAATTAGAGCATTATAGATTTACCATCAACATTTAACATTTTGACCATCAAGATGCTAATATACTCATGATTTTGTATAACAAACTATTACGTTACGTTTACATATAATCATTTATGCACTCACAACTGAGGCACAACACATCTACATCTATTCAATGAGTGCAAGGTGATCAGATGAAGACATGGACCGAAGGTGAAAAGTAAGTGCTAGTTAGGTTTGGTAGGGTGGGAGGTTTTAGGAGTGGAGCTTTGCAGACAGACTTTAATGATTTGATTCTGGTGGTCAAGGTTTTAGGTTGACTTAAAACCTGTGGGGGTGTCATATTTTGTACCATCTGGAGTTTCCCTGTGTGTAAAGTGAGGCCTGCCAGAAGGGCATTGCAGTAGTCGAGGTGCCTGTTTTTTCTTATGTTGTATAGTGCAATTGCATATTTAATACAAGCATTATTATAATATTACATAACTCATTGGTGATCACTGCAAGTGCTGTCACTCACCGTACCATACTACCCGTAATAGTCAGTAGATGTTTCTTTAAGAATAATGTCCTACAGTGCTACAATATAAGATCTCTATGATAAGATGAATACAAAACAGGTCAAACCAGACACCTGTTAAAGAGCCAACAACCTCAGGTCATAACCTACAGCAAATCCCACATCAAATGAAATATCATATAATGTGTTGCTGTATAAATCACACATCAAATGAAATGCTACATAATGTGTTGCTGTACAAGTCACACATCAAATGATATGTCACAATGTGTTGCTTTACAAGTCACACACCCTTTGATCACACATAGATCATCTGAAACCATGTGTACTTCCACCTACGTTTCTAAGTAACTAACTTGTGTGTCAGGTGACATTTTCTTGCCAGGAAAGTTGGGGATGGTTTGTGGCCTTGGCTGCCTACTACAAAAAAAAAATAAACAAAATAAAATAAAAAATGGTGATACAAAGACTGCGCAACATACAGCTGCAGCAACACATCTGGCCACTTTCACGGCTCGGTGTTATGACTGAGGCTGCAGCCAGCTGTATTTCCTCTGACAGACGCGTATCCGGAAGTAGCGAAGAAAGGGCCAATGAATGAATCGGCCGCAAACTCGGGTATTAATTTTTAACGACGCAAATGCTATTAATGTTTAACAGTTAAAGCAACAGTTGAAAACTTAGCCTACACAACCGAAAGCAGGGGACGAGCGTGTAGTTGTATAAGTTAAGTATAAATCCAAACACTTATAAATCCCAATGCGCTGTCATCAGTGTCTACAATGGGAACTTGCGTTGATCTTACCTTCCCCTTCAGGTCCAGCACGAATATAGCGGAGGCAGACATCGTGTTTGTACTCACACCAGCACAACACGCGAGTTTACACTGCAAACAAACTCTACTTCAACTTCTCCGGGATTAATGTGGTCTCTCCATCCAAACCGGGGGGACCGAGGCGCCTGAGGTGTTCACGAACTCCACCGCTTCTTTTTCCCTGAAGGTGTCGTGACGTCACCTCATGCAGGTGAAACATTCACCAGCTCACCTGAGTGGGGGGGGCTCTCTCTCTCTCTCTCTCTCTCTCTCTCTCTCTCTCTCTCTCTCTCTGCCCGCGAGAGAGCGCTACAGACACACAGATCAGATCAGATCAGAGCAGCACGGCCCTTTGAATCATGTTGGAAAGTAACTGAGTACCAATCATGGTACTGAGCTACGAAGGTGTTGTACTGTTTTTCTTTATAGTTCAGGGTATATTGCACTATATCTATGTATTTATATGGCAGTCGTTGTTCCACTTTTCACATTCAAATTGACATCATCTGTACATATAAAACACATTGTTAAAGATGTTCACAAAGCTGCTGGCTTGTGACCCCTTTTTATGTTAGAGGCAAAAGCGGCAAAATATTCAACCAATAGCTCATAAGCCACACAAAAAAATATTAAGAAAAAAAAAAAAAGTCTGCACTATGCTTTTTATTCTTTCTTACTCCATAGATTTATGTTGTGACCCTTATGAGAGGGCCCAAACCACAAGACTCTATACTATACTATCAAGTTTTCTCTGACAGCAAAACTATACTGTTCTTTGGTCTGGTTAGTTAAACCAAACACCACATGTCTATTATTTCTTATAGTATGATAAGATAAGCTGTCAAAATGGAAAATACTATCTCTACAGTATGTACGTCTGTGTACTACTGCTCCCTGGCTTTACTTTATACATGTATTCATTCATACATATAGGTTTGTTTTTTCCATGACCAGTTCAGCTCGAAAGGTCAAACTTAAGTTGTAATTTTATGGTTTTTGAGTACTGGTACTCTCCAAAGGATACAGGGTACAGCCATAAGCATAAAGGCATGAAGTGCAGGATAGTGACATTACAATTCACCTTTTTCATTCAAGCTGTGTACTTTGGAATTTTATTTTGTGCTTTTGCAAACAACGATTAAAAGCACATTTTGTCACAACAATCAGATCTCCTTCACTGTCAGGTGATATGGAACTGAATGAATTTTATCCTTGGGAGACTGTCTTATAATAATAAAGCACAGGTAATTATAGTTTGAATTACAGCTACTGTGTGCATGTATCAGCCTTGTCAAAGACCTTGTGAAGTGAACTTATCTGTCAGAGCTATAAAAGTCTTTGCAAAACACCAATAATGCAGTGGCCTTGGCTCAAGGCATCAGTACCTCAGTTTTGGAAGGAAACCTTTTTTGCAGTTTTGCAGTGCACACTGAAATGTAGAGTAGTACAGCAAGAACATATTCTGTTTTAAGAATATTTCTCTTTGATGAACATTATCAGGCACATGATGCACTTAATGACAACCAACAATCTTCACTAAATTCATCCTGCAGGTACAAAGTAATTTGAGGTCATTTAGGATACAAACAGGTATAGATCACTCATTGAATACAGGGAAAATTCTCATCCACCCATCCAGGCAAGCAACTTCCTTAGTTGGTTTGTAAAGAAAAGTAAATGGTACATAAAAATTAATTAATTAATTGTCATTTCAACTTTGATTCCTGTCATGTCTGGGTGCATATTTTTCTTATTTGAAAAAAGGTAACGTGGAGCTGTCCTGTTGTCCTGTGTTAGATGTTTGCCAGACAAAGACCTTGTATGTTGAGATGTTCCATAAATAAAAGTTTTAGGAGCTTCAACATTTCACTGTATGGACAGCCTCTCCTTTTCCTTTTTTAGTATTCCCAAGTGATTATAACCTTATTTAAAAATATGTTGGACCAAGTTAAAGTGGCATTCAACTGTACTTCAGTAAGCACAAACAGTGGGGGTATAAACTGACTTGTATGAAAGGGTACATACATGTAGTCATTATTAGAACCTACCTTTATCTGAGAGCATGACCTGCAGCCTCTGGCCTCAGGCTTGTGCAAACACTTACTGATCACATGCTTGGGGAACTTGTTAAGCCATAAACCTTGCTCTACAAGATTTCCACAAGATCTCCACAAGATCCCCCCTGCCCCCTTTTGGGTCTGTGGTATTATGCCCCATGTCCAAGCCTGTTTCCGTTTTGGAAAATGGATTCATTCTTAGGAAGTATACATAGGAAATGGAGTGTGTATAGGAAGGGTGTGTGACTAAGAATAACATAGTGTTATAAGGGAGGCGTGTTAATGTGTGCCCCTGAAGACCCGATGGAAGTCAGTCTTTTCCAATATCCCATTCTTTTTGTCTATCTTTGGTTGTCCTTATCTGGACACTGTTTACTGAATGAGACATGACCACATCAGAGCTATAAATGAGATAGCCACACCTTACACATGTGTTTACACAGGAAGCGAGCTATAGTAAGACTTTGGACAAAACAGCTTTTGACACTTTATTTTACTAAAGCTTGTGTATTTCACCCAGTTTGCCATCATTTGTTACTTTTCCTTTTAGTAAAAATTATTTGGTTTTAAACATAAACTTCACAACCCAAATTAATGTGAGACAACAGGAAAAGTATTTTTCTTGAATCTAAACATCCTCATTATGCCTTTCACCTACCACTACATGTTGAATGTGTATGAGTCTCCCTCATTGGTGCATGTGATCTGGATTATACAGGAGATGAAAAATGTACAGACACAGCTGCTCCTCCCTGCAGCAGCCACGGTCCAGCACAAACACATGGAAACACTTCACAGTCAGACAAGGGAAAAACATGACTTTTATTAAATCAGCAGCTTAAACTAAATTGCATTATATCCAACCTACTGTAAACCCAAGATATGAGTGCTAACCAGGGATCAATACAGTCTTAGTCTGAGAATTGGCCCTACTGCAGCAGCTCAAGTAGATTGACAGAAAATTATTTGCATCTTTTTAAATACTAAATAATTTTTTTCAGTAAGTAAAAATGCCAAATATCAGAAGAATAATCTTCAAGAATCTGAAGATTAATGAAACTGATATGTCCAGTAGGTGCACAATTCAATTCAACAGGATTATTACAGGATTATTACTTTGAAAAGTAATAATTTAAATAATTCATATTAAATTAAAGAAAATAATTTAGAATAACAGGAGTTGTCTGATGAATATTCTTATAGAGGGTCAAATAAAATAAACTTTTTATCCCCATAAAATGACTGAGTGGAAGTTCATAGGTGGCTGAGTGAAGTACTGTTTTGTTAATGTCGTCTGACAGATTGCAGTGGACACTACCTTTGTCAGAGATAGTTAAACTATCAAAAGCTTTATTTTGGTTTTGGGGGGATGATATCTACAATTAAACTCAGCAAGAGCTCACAGATTTTTTAAATCTGAAAGTGTGTCAAAGAAAACTCAAGTTGAAAAATGAAATTGAAGGATTGTCCTGGGTTTATCATTGAGTGTTAGGGACTTGATTCATCTATGCCAATGAGATGAGGTTCTGTTCTTGTGTTGCATGAATAAATTGATAAGTCTAATTAAACCATTTTTAAAATACTACTCCGAAACAGCTCACCTCAGGTTAATCAAAACACTGAAATTAATTACATTTAGTGAGCTCAGCTGAGGTCATGATCATTCATTCTGGTGTCATGGGAAAGGCAGCAAAGAACTGTTTCTTTAACCTTTCCTGATTAGCCACATGCTCACCACTCAAGGACGCTATTGTTGAAAGTGATAATATACCGTCAGGATCAGAGAAGTTGAACTCAGCATGGCAGATCAGAGCGAAAGCGATATTAGTGAGACATCCTGTGATATGTGCCTTGATAATGCCTGTGTGTGCTAGTTTTGGCCTTGGTACAGCATACCCAACAGCGATGTTGTGACAATCTACATCTTTCACAGACACATTAGAGCCACATCAGTTTAGAGTTTATTAAAACAAACAGATTTTTTTCAGTCAGTTGCATCCTCCTGCCTCCACTGGAGACAGCGGTTCAGCTTGTTTGACCCTCAGGTTGTCAGGCAGAGACCTAATTGTTACCTAATCTGGACAGTTGGTGTCCTGTTTGTAACCTGACAGGGGAATATCTATTCTCCATCCAACCCCCTCTCCTCCTCTACACCTCCTCCTCCACTGTCAATTTTTGAGGACACTCCCCTTTGCTTACGAGATGTGGTGTGAGATGTTGCTCCACCCTTTTGGTACCAGCTGCCCAATAGGAAGACAGCGAACATATGTAAATAGTGAGGTGAGGAGAGGACATGGATGACAGAGAGCATAACTGGGGACAGGTGTCATTTGTCACCTGTGCCTCAGGTGAGTCTACATTTTGCCTCATGGGTACAGCATATTACCAAACAATCATACCTGGGCTAATATGTCATGAACAAGTGTCAACAATGACGGTAGAGATGGAAATGTTATGGATGCATTTTGACTGCGGATGCAAATAGCTCCAATGGAGGTTGAAATCAATCAAACAGTCTAGAGTTAAGTGGACAGACAAAGCAGTGATGATCTCTGGCCTTTATCAGATGTGAAACTGTTGGATGCAGAGTCATCTATACTGGAATGTGGATCCCAGTTCCTGACAGACAACATGCCACTTCCTCTCTGTAAAAAAAACCTCATCAAAGAGGTCACTGGTTGGTGATGTCAAGTACACACACACAGGCTTACATGTGTTTTGTGTAGTTTTGTAATGTTAATTCAGGATTTTTACAATGCTCAACTGAATCAGATTCTGAATAAGGACATTTTGTCGACAACAAAAGGTGAAAATTTGCAACACCGTGACCTCATACATGAAAATCCAGTTCCTCTAGTTATTAATCATCAAACCTTCTCATAAACCTGTATACCTTGCCTTCATGTTAGGAGGGCTGTATCTTATTGACAAAGCATTGCCCAGCTACTATTGATGCCACACCACAGCTTCCTCAGTGACTACCCCCATGACACGCTCTATTGTACATCGAGGAACCATTATTAACCATGAATTATGGAGGAGGTTTATTAGGTTACTGAGAGGATGTTTGCTGGTTGTTTGCTTTTATGGGCTCATCAGACCAAACAGCTCTCTCGCATTTACATGAATCAATATTGCTGCTTTTTATATGTTTTTATATGTTGAAAGAAAACATTTCTGTCTAATGGGGAAACATGGTAAAATCTTATGCAGAGATGTGAGTCAGGGATTAAGAAAACCAAGGCAAGTAAATTGTTTATGGCACTTTTTCCAAGCCCAAAAGCCAAATCACTTTGAATTTCAAAATGAAAACCGCTTACACATGTTTTAAATCATTTCCTGCTGTCATTGACCCAGATAATTGTCACTCTACCTAATGGTGTGAGTGCAGAAGTTTATTCATTTAAATGCCTTTAAATATCATGGGAGAGGGGAAATACCAAACATTTTACCTTCCTGCTAGAACAGAACCAACTGGTGACACCAGCAGATAACTCAAATAACAGGAACCCCCTTTACTTTTTTTTTTTCTGGTTCACATAAAACAACACATAAAACTCCCTATGATGTGATAACAAATTTGATCTTCAGGCAAAAGGCAGAGACGGAGGATAAGAGTTTGATGGTGATTAGTTTAAAATCTCATCCACTTTGTCCAAGTTAGTGTTGTGTTGTAGATGGACAGTAATTTCAATGTGGTTTCTAGGCAACATAAAATTAACCGGTTTCATGGACATCCATTATGCCCAGTCTTAAAATAATTGGCTTTGTCAGTGGAGAGCTCTGTAACAACATTTTGAGTTAAAGTCAGTTTGTATCTCATTATCTAATATAATTTAATCCATCAGGGTTGGATTGGATGAGACTTTAGCTGTGTCTCTACTCCAGTATACAGTAATGTAATATGTGTATCTTTATAATTTGTTGCAGTTGGTGTTGTCAAGAAATCAATGTACTTAGTTTTATACTAACTTAAATGAGACTTGCACCATCAGATGCTAGTTACTATAAATCACAGCCATCCACATTTTTTTTTACTGGCCATTAGTACTTGAGTTTATTTTGCCAGCAGTGTTAATAGACCACATACTCAGAACTTAGATTTAAGTATACAACACTGGTATTGTCTTCTATCAAATGTCCCAGTTTATCTCAGTCATGATAAAACTTTTTTCCATTTGTAAAACTGGCCAACATTAATATGGAAGACAGGTAAAATGTGTTTTACTTCTTTTATTAAAAAAGACAGACAGCTAATTAACAAAGCCGTGTTCACTGAGAAAGAAACAGTGTAACGATGGTGTAAAAAGAGTTTCTCCTGCATTTTTCTGCAAAATGTAGTACACTGTCAAAAATGATAAGCAAGATCCTGTAGCAGTGACTCATACAGGATGTCGTACACACAAAACTAAGCAGGTATCAAAGGCTTTGACTGAGCATAAGTTAAATAATGACTGTACAATGTAAAGGTTAAAATGGCCTAGCTGGAACAAATACAATTCATTAATATAGTATGTACTGTATGTATTTACAACCAAGTGGCAATAACCAACACATTTTCTCTTACATTTCTATAAATAAATAAAAGAATCTTATATGTATTTACACTATTTTTGATTAAAATTCAAAAATGTAAAAAGGCAACACAAGAGTAAACTGAAGTGTTTTACAAAATATTTACAAAAAATATTTACAGTGAAACAATTTACAGTACAATCAGGTTTTTACTTTTACTGTCTTCATTAAAAACAAAACAAAAAAAACAAATATTTCCTTCATTTTTGGTTGACTTCAGAAAACTCAGCAGCTTTACCATTTACACTACAAACCATCTGTGACACTAAAGGAAAATGCCTCTGATATGGGAGCATTCACAATGTGCAAAACTGTGTCCAGGAGAAGAGAGGGCTATAATTTATTGTAACAGCAGCTATCACTGTCTGGGGTTAAAGCACTGTGGCATTAACTACCAAAGAAACTGGTTTCAAAAGTAGTGGGGTCAGAAAGGCATTAACTGTATGTACATCCCATTAACTTCACTAAACTACCATAGTGTGGATGGAAGGCACACATGCGTGTTAAGACAGCAAAGGTCTGGCTTTTCAAGTTAAACTTGAAATTGAATTTTGGTAATCAACATACTGAGGCGATGCATTCGGTTAAAGCATCAAGAACATGATCCTCTGAAACTGTACGTTAGTCCTTCATTTTGAAATCATTTTGTGGTCTGAACTAAATGGTCTCCTGTAGTTATGTTCCATTTTGTCATAAGTTTCAAAGATATTTTTTCTCTTCTTTTTTTTCTTTCTTCAGACTTGGACGGCACAGTGCTGAGGTCAGAAACATAAGCCACAAAATGAGGTCACTGGGGCAGGGAGGGGGTTGTTGAGCAGCAGCAGCAGCAGAAAAAAATGGCCTTTGTTGCTTCATGTTTGCATCTGGAAAAAAATAAAGCTAAAGCTAGTGTCTTCTTCATCTTTGGCTCATGCTTCATCCAAGTCCTTCATGCTCAGCATTTGCCTCTGTAAAAAATAAGTAATACTGAGTAAGAAAAACTGTAAAACCACCTCCTTTCATCATCTAGTGATACATGATAAAGTGGCCCCAAAGTGAAGATACCTGAGGGTAAACGTAGCCATCGGAGCTGTTCGTGCTGATATGTACCTCGTCCTCTGTGGTTTTCTGGTACACTGGATTGTCAAAGTGGATGGTGTTGGTGTTCTTCAGGCGCCAGTGTCTCCACAGCAACACTGCTCCAAACAACAGCAGGGACATGACCACTGCAGAGCAGGAGAAGAGGTGAAGGTCATTTACACATTGCACATGACTGCACAGGGAAAGTTGTGTTCTCGAGTGTTTGAGAAGTGAAATGAGGAACTTACTTATTGGCAACACAACATAGAGAGCAATAGGGTGGGATGAAGGGGCTTCTTCAGGCACTGCTGACAATCTGTTACCTGATAAAACAAAGAATATGATGTTTTTTTTATTAATTCCTTAATGTTAGGGGAGAAGATCAATACCACTGTTGTGAGTTTGTGAGGCAAATCCTACCATATGTAACTAAAGCCAACAGATAGTTAGCTTAGCTTAGCAAGCAGTGGAGACTCAATTAAGTCATTTTACCCAAACAAGAAATACCTCCCACATCTTTCCCTCCATAAATCCACAACAATTCTGTTACCCCTGGACTGAGTTTTCCCTAATTTCCAGTCTTTAGATAAGCTGACTGCCAGTTGTATCTTAATATTTACGTCACAGACATGAGAGTGGCATTAATCTCCTCAATTAACTCTGTTTGTGATCCCTTACATAATCCCATACATAATGTTTTCTTAAATTATGACACATTTCTTTAAAAACATATTTATTGTGTAAGGGATCACATAAAGGAGAGAGTGGTGGTTTGTGTACCTTGACCAGTGGCAGCAGGCTGCTGTGTGCTCTGTGTGAGCTTCATAGATG
The DNA here is from genome assembly GCA_038496675.1 of Rachycentron canadum. Lineage (NCBI taxonomy): Eukaryota > Metazoa > Chordata > Actinopteri > Carangiformes > Rachycentridae > Rachycentron > Rachycentron canadum. Next base: position 14,620,791 of record CM076650.1, on the reverse strand, counting down.
AGGTAGATGTCAGTTCTTTGTTAACTCTCGTGGTGGTTGTAGTAGTTGTAGTTGTAGTTGTAGTTGTACTGGTAGGGACAGGATGTCTGGGTGTAGTGGGCTTGGTGGAAGTGTTGGGGGGAGGTGGTGCCCCTGTTTTGTTTTTGGTGGGAGGGGCATCTGAGCTTGCTGGGAAAGAAAAATGTTAAGGTTACTGTAGTGATTATGTGTTAATTTTCAGTTAATTTTTTGAGTTCAATGCGCAGAAGACATTTACCTATCACACATGTCCTCATGTCAGGTCCCATGGTTTTGTCATCAGGACAGGCACAAGTGTATTTAGGAGAGTGCTGGTTGATCTGAGGGGCAGGAAGGCAAAGAAACTCACAACCTCCATTCATACTGTTACTGTCTCTGCACCAGTTGGTACCTGCAGCACAGAAAAGTGGGTACAGTAAGTATTAGAAAACATTATATGGTCGTAAAAATTCATTGTTTGTTATCTTCTTTCTTTCTTTGTTATCTTGTTAACTTCCATATCTAGTGATGTTTCTGTACCGTTGGGCTGTTTGAGGTTGTGATACAGTATGATGTCCTCTGGCTGGCTCAGGTCCCCTGCCAGCTCGGTAATGTCCTTTCCTGTCAGACGGTTGGCACTAAAAACAGTACCATTGCTGCTGTCTGTCCAAAACACTTTCTCCTGTTTAAAGGAAAATTAATAGTACTTCAGTACTTCTGTAATTATTTGTTTAAGTTCCAAAAACACAAACAGAATCAATAAGCAACACTGATTATGTCTTAGTACCACTGATGCAATATCATAAGGATTAAAGTGTGCACGTAGAAATCAAAGCTCTGGCTTTAAACTTTTCAATTCAGCCAGATAACTGCATATTAACTAGATTACTGAATGACTGGCTTTAAACAACAGTACTTACTAACACAGCACAGTATGTTGAAAAAACAAGTGAAGAGACATTTCATTTTAAGATGAGGGTAGTGCAAATTTTCCTTTGAGGAAGAATTATGATTCTGTTAATGTTTCAGACCAAAGTAATTCACTCCATGCACCCCAGACAGTGTGACAACACCTAAAATACCTTCAATCTTCAGTGACTTAATTTTCATCTGAGAATAAATTTACTTCATCACTAACCTCAAAGACAGCCAGAGAGAAGGGGTGGGACAGCTTCTCCTCGCTGAAAATGACAGTGCGTCGCATCCACCCATTTACATTGATGCTGGAGAGTGTGTGCATCTTGGTGTCCACCCAGTACAGACGCTGGTTGCTAATGTCTGTCCAGCAACATACACAATGAGATTTGACTGGTTATCATTGTTGTATGCTCATTATACAGTTTGCATTGAAGTTGTTGGGTTCCACTACATGTATTCAAGTTCTTCTTACCAAGGGCGATGCCATTGGGCCAGATAATGTTGTCTGTCACCAAAGCAACACGGTCTGCTCCATTCAGCCCACTCTTCTCTATCTTAGCCTCCTCACCCCAGTCTGTCCAGTACATAAAGCTAAAGACGACACAAAACAATACAGAAAACTCTAAAATAATAAACTATAGATGATAACAAAGTAAAAAGCAATTTCTATACTCATCAAAGGTAAGATCTGTAACCTAACTGAAACTTTCGCTTACTTATTTACTGGGTCCACTGTGATCGCTCTTGGCTTCTGCAGTTTCTCTGTAATGAGGGTCTTCCTCTTGTTGCCGTCTGTCGTTGCTACGGAGATAGTCTTCAAAATGCTGTCAGTCCAGTAGATGTTGCCATGGATCCAGTCCACTGCAATACCACTTGGAGCCTCAACCCCACTGTCAATTACTACGGTGTGGTGAGAGGAGTTACTGGCCACGTCAATATTGCAGCTGTCGGGAAGAAGAGAGAGTCATCTGAGAGTGAGATATCACTGCAATTCTCAACTCACAATGGAGTAATCGTATTTGTCTGGTGTCTAGTTGAATGCAGTGTAGAGTTACAGATACAAGGCTTGTGGTGCAGTGCAAGCCTAAAGGTAAGATCATTTACTTTATCCAATGGACTCCCCCACACAGACTGATAAAGAATCTTTCTAACCTGAAAATTTTCTTCAGAGACAGATCAGACCAGAATATGACCTTGTTTGGCATATCCATGTCCAGAGCCAACGGATGTTTTAGCTGTGGGATCAGACTGATGTACTTGTTGCGATCTGCCATTATCATCCTCACCTCGTGTCTATTGGTGAAGTACAGGGTGGGTATGGTGCCTGGAGGACATAAAGGAGAAGAGTCTTCAGACAGAACTTTAAATCTAAGGAAATCTTTAAATTCTCTCTTAGGAGTAAGTATTGAACAGGAACAGGCTTTCTTTCAAACGTTACCTGATTCAGCCTTGCACGTTTTGGTCGCTGGGTCAATCTCATAGCCATTTTTGCAGTCACATTTGTAGGTGCCAGGCAGGTTGATGCAGATCTGACTGCAAGTGTTCGGTTCAGCGCATTCATCAATGTCTACAAGTGGAGAAACATAAAGTCAAGCAGTTGGCAAACCGGGACTTTTTTTTTCTAGTTTCTAATACACTGTTTCTGAAAATATATGTCCATGACCCAAAATTGGTTAAGACCTACTTTTAAAATAGATTTCAAATGACAAACTCACCTTCACAGGTTCTCTTGTCCATGTTCAGGGTATATCCAGCAGGGCATGAGCAGTTATAGCCAAGCTTCAGATCATTGCAGTAATGGGAGCAGCCGCCATTTTTGGTCAAACACTCGTTTTTGCCTGGGGAGACGCAGTAACACGGGGCTTTCAAATCGTATTCATGACAACCATTTTCCTAATAGTAGCTCACACTGACGATGAACTCATTCATTCAAACCACAAACTATCTGGGCCAGTAGCTCGCCTATAGCTGGTCCAATTATATTTTCCACACTGTGATGTGGTTTCACTTTTAATTTTTTAATGTTAAGCAGTGGAGCTTAACATTTATACAAACTCCAAAATACTTCCCAGTCTGAAGATTTTTGGCTATTGGGTGGATGGTTGAATAAGATTTCACTTACCACACTCTCCAACAGGTTCATCTGACAAGTCCCTGCAGTCTCTCTGTGTGTCACACACCTTCACCATGCTGATACACTCCCCACTGCCACATTTGAACATTGTTGGGCCTTCACATGTATAATCTAAAAATGATGAAACTGACATTCAAAGACCTGCAGGCTTTTTCATGGACCTTAAGAAAAATATAGCTTTAGCAGCTTTAGTATACAAATGTGTAGAAGAAAATAGGATGGATCTTTGCAAGAGTCACCTATATGGCAGCCAATTTCATCACTGATGTCTCTGCAGTCGGCCTTTTTGTCACACTGGAGGCTGCCATGGATACAAGTGCCATCATTACACTTGAACTCATCTGGACGACAAGTAGGATGATCTACAAAAAGAAGACAAATGAGTGAAAGAGAGAGAGAGAGAGGAAAAAGTAATGGAAAGAATGAGATGACAGAGAATGATTAGATGATGAGATTTACTGTTGCTCTTGTGTCAATATTGATGACACAAAGTGTGTGCATCCTGGCTGACATCTGTTAGGCTCAGTTTTCAATGAAAAGAACGATTTATTAGATGGGAATAGTTTTGCTGAGGAGAAGATGGGGGAATGGGAAAACTCCAAGAAAGCCAACTCACTGCAGTTGACCTCGTCCGATCCATCCACGCAGTCTTCGCCTTCATCACACCTCCAGCTACTGTGGATACACTCCCCATTAGCACACTGAAATTCGTGGGTGGCACAGTGCACCGTCGTCTTGTTCAGCTCTCTCCCACATATCTCTGGCCACTCATCAGACCCATTGGCACAGTCCTTGTCGCCATCGCAGCGCCACATGGCCGGCACACACACTAAGTTGTTGCACTGGAAGGACTGAGCGCTGCATTTGCGTTTGGGGCAGGAGGCCTCATCTGAGCCATCTGAGCAGTCGTTATCGTTGTCACAGACAAAGGTGCTGGATATGCACTGGCCACTGCCACAGCGAAATTCTCCAGTTTTACATTGTTTGGCCGCTGTGATGAGAAGTTTGTTAGAGTTAGTGTGAATTATTGTCATTATAACTCTGTTTGCTTCTAAGTACCAGATATATATGTATGTGGCACATCAGTTTGTCTTATCTTAATTTAAAGTAAATTACATTTTTTCCCATACCTAATGAGTAATTTATTATATAAATGGTTTAAACCTCTTTTCATGTGTCTTTGCAATACTGAATATTCAGTTTTATGTTTGTGATGTTTATGTATAACTCATTGTTACTGATAAGGTGAAACTCCGGTGTGAAACGTACTGCAGTTCTTTTCATCAGCCCCGTTCTCACAGTCAGCTTTGCCATCACAATGCCAGCTTCCTGGGATACACTGTTTCATGGGGAGGCCACAGCTGTACTCTGACTCCAGACAGGTTTTGGTTGCTGAGGACAGAAGCAGAAAGTATAACTTAAGAGATAAGATTTGTGGCTGCAATTGAGTATGATGTAAAATTAAATGATCATTAACCTCTATAAACTACTGTTTGACGGTAGATTAATTCATTTGTTTCTGATTCACTGTTGTAACTGCTGCTGATGATCATTATGTAACAGGTAGGTCAATAGGTTAAATTACCCGGTCAAGAGAATTGTTTTTTATTTGTTTAATTTCTTGTGTTAATCTTATTTTAGTTAAAAACATAGTTTTATTGGTATCAATCATTTTATCTGTCAATTAATATAATGTTTTGATCATTTCTGTTTTTGAGCAAAACAGCTGTTTTCAGCCTTTCAAATGAGCAGGTTTGAAGTTTTTGTTTGTCATATCATAAACGGAATATCATATAAGGATATTGTTTTGAATGGTTGGTGGGATAAAACAAGAAATCTGAAGATGTTACATCGGGCTGTGGAAAATCATAATGGTTGCTTTGTTTCACTATTTTCACACATTTGCAAGAACAATTGTTGATTAATCAAGAAAATAATTGCCAGATTAATACACAGTGAAAGTAATCATTAACTGGAGCCTAATTCTGTATATTATGGGCGTAGGTCCTCAGTGATAAAATAACATACCACAGGTGGCTGAAAGTTCATCAGTTCCATCACCACAATCGTCTGTTCCGTCACAAATCCACGTGCGGGTCACACACTTCCCATTTCCACACTTAAACTGTCTGGAGGTGCACACATATGCTGCATCTGTGGTGAATGATAAATTGACAATGCAGTTCATTCAGTGTAACATCTTTCATATTCAACATCACAAGCTCTGACTTTATCAGCATTTACTACTCAGTTTACATTTTGCTGCTTGTGGGCACCTTGCAGTAACTTGAGCTTGTATAAAACAGATAACCCAAGAGGTTAATATTTAACTGAAAATTACACACTGCAAAAAAAATTGAAGGCCACTGAAATTCAGATAAGTGACAGTGTGAAAACCCTACCTTTCACTCTTTGCTTAACTCAGAAGAATGACCAAATTGAGATAACAGCAGTGTTAGTTATACAAAAATGTTAATTTCTTCTAATGATACAGTTTCTACTCATCAGCCACGATTCACTTAATGTTTATTTAGTTTATCTCCTGTATTATGTTTTATTATTATATTATATTATGTGTTTTATTACTTTAACTGGTGACCTTATTTGCAATACTCAGGGGTAGCAAACATTAATGTTACTGGAAGGTAAACACAGAAAGTTTAACCAAACCACACACCTCTATTAGTCACTGGTGTGACACATTTCAGGTATGGAACAGGACTCACACACCTCTTTTTGTCATATAGGTGGCAAAAGCTTCACTCTTCGCTTTGAGTTTGAGGTTGTACGACCTTACAATGACTCTGGTTTATTTTGGGCTCTGGGGTCTTGCCCCTGAGATGATCACACCTCAGTAAACCCACCAGTCAAAGCAAAGAGGGCATCAACATCGAGGGACATGTGAAACTATCACAGGCCCTTCACACTGCTGAACAAGTGTGTATCATCCTCCATCACCTCTGAACTACCAGTTTCTCCTGTGACCTGGAGGCTGGGGACAGTTCAGACTATCACTTTAAGACAATAGCATGGGAGGGGTTGAACAATCACACCACCAGTTTCTGATTGGTCTCTGGGAGACATTCCTCCTAAGAGCATTGCCACAGCCACCAACACAGGAAGTCTGTCATGAGTGTGATGCTAACACCCCTGGTGTGATGACAGTCAAAAAAAAAAAAAGAGTGCAGGTCTGGGCGTTACCAGCAAAATTATTAGATTCAGGAGATTGTAAAATAAGGAGAGGATGTTTTCTCAATAGTGGGCTTTCCACCGAGAGTTGCCTCCCTCCACCTTTGGAAATGTGAAAACAAAAAGGGAAGTGAGAAGAATGTTTCTCATTTTTTATTGCTTGGGAAGATTGGGTCAATGTGGGGTTTCACCGATTTACAGGAGAAACTTTTGCTGATCTTCAGAAGCTCCTCCAGCCCATAGACCCATGCTTTCAGGTAAACCATGAAACACACACAAGCGCTCCCATACATGCCGTGGAAGCCAGGGTGGGCAGCCAATGGGGTTTCTAGGAATAGAGTTTCCAAAGCACTGTCCAGCTGTTTCCCAATATATGCTGTGACAAGTTAACAATGATATTTAAAGAGTTTCTTTGCAACTCTCACTCTTTTTGCCTTCTCAAGAATTGTCCTTTTATTACAGTCAATGGAAAGGACCAAAAGTAGGTCAAACACTGAACACTTCCTGTCCTTCAAAACTCTTGACCTCGTCTCAGAGGATAGGAAACTATAAACTAGATGGATGTTTTAATTTTCCACTGCTAATCCTCCCTAACGCTTATTAAATATGGGTCATGAGCCCCCGCTGGAATACTGCACAGTAAAATGAATTCTTTACAGTAAATTCTGTGGAGAAAAGTGAAAGGTTTTGCTTGACTATGAGGAATATATCTTTAGTCAAGTATTGCAAAGTCCAAAATATTTAAATCTGCTTAATCTTTACAGGAAACAAGTGCAATCAAATTTAATAATTCTATTTAGCTCTTTTAAAATGTAATTGAACACATTTTTTGTTGTTGGTGAATGGGGTCACTGAAGCTACTGTCAGGCACAGTTGAGAAAGTCAAAAACAGCCAGTACTGCATCTTAATTTGAACAAGAGGAAGAAGCTAGGTGGTACTGATAATTAAACTGCAGCGAGAGTGTTTGAACGGCATCTCAGGCAAACTGTACATCCGCGGCTTCTGCAGAGAAACAGAATCCCTCAGATGCCATTAATACCCACAGATAAATCAAAAATATGTGCAGTCCTAACACTACCATGTAAGGTCATTCGAGTACTACCTCAGACAAAGAGACTGCCAAGATCAAATGTATGAAACATGACAACAGAAACTGGCCAACTGAATGGTAGGCAGACACAAGAGGTTTGACAATTCATCACCACAACACTTGCATGAAAACAATCCTCCTTTGTGACCACATGTGACTTTGTTAACTAACAATGCTCTCCTGTGTCTTTATGGCACATGCATGCAATAAGCACACCCAACAAACCATCACAAAGAGGTGTGTTTATTGACTCAATCATACATACAGCAGTTAATAAACAACTAGTATCACGTGAATAATGAAGATTAGAAGCACTGACCTCTGCTTTGGATCTGTGCTGGTTCAGTAATCCCACTTAACTAAATTCAAAGTGGCTGCTGGGAAACAAATGAATACAGTTGTAATGTGTCCAAATTAAGCTTGATCGCCACATACCAAGGACCTATCTAACCATCTGTGAGCCTAGACTGTTAGTGTCAGACTTCAGATATAAAACTTGGTAGTAAGGTTTTTATATCTGCAGACAAGCAGAAACTGTTGCATATTTCCCCATGGCTTCCATATGATCTTAGTATCTTATATGCTGCTTCAAATATGTGGATGATGCTGCAGACATGGTGTTGAAAGCAGATGATTAATGAATCAAATCTCACAGCGTCTGTCTTTATGTGTCAGCTCTGTATTTTACTCTTTCTAAAAGTGTGTGGCTATGCATTCCAGGGGTATGTTAAACACAAAGTGGATATATTAAACAAACCAGAGCCAGACCTTCAAACAAAGAGAGAGAAAGCATATGTGGATATTTCCTTCTACACGCACAAAGTAGATCTGATTACTGGAAGTGAGCACCAAGAACTGAAGGAAAAAAAAAAACAAAACAAAAAACTTAAGTTTTAATCTGAAAAGATCTTGGGGAAGAGTAGAGATTACTGGGGGATTACTGGAACAGATGGCAGAATGGGGCTGCAGCCAGGTTAATTCTCAACACACTGTGGGCCTTAAGGGGCACAAGGTTCACTCCTTCTCCAATTTAGATTTTTGTCTCAAAATAAATGACTAATTTGTGGCCAAAGACACAGCATAGCTCTAGAGGCTGAGCTCCAAATAAAAATAGATACGTTTATTGGATGGTATTATTCTTAATTTTCATACAATATGAGCATTGTTCCTGTCTATTAGGTGTAATGTAGCATTATTTTTTCTGCATGGCTCATCATCCATCAATTCTTAATTTTGATCATATCAGCCCACATTTTCACAATGAATTTGTCTCTCTACTTTTTCTTTATATAGTTCTCACCTCTTCCTCTTTCTTTCTTTCTTTCTGTAAAGCAGGTTTTAACTTCTGTTATTTTTTTTGGGTTTTGTTTTTGCTTCAATTGAGAATATATGTAATGTATCAAATGTGTAGTATCTGGGTACCTTTGGATGTACAATATGACATACAAAATGTTCCTTAATCCATTTACACCATAGAAGTATAACCCTCAGATGCTATTTTCTGGGTCATGACGTCGACAGTGTGTGTGGTATTAATGCGCAGTAGATAAGTTGACAAGAGGGGGTATGAAGACACACACTAGTGTGAGATGTGGGCTACAAGCCAAATGCAGAATTTCCTGCACCACATTGGCTCCATCAGGCTGCAGGAGGATGCTTGGTGATAAAGCCGCGCCCTTCATCGTTGACAACCGCCTGTTTCTACTTTTATTTCTCCTGTGAAACTTGAAACCGGCCGGTAACGCGGCGAAGGCGATTGGTTGTTCGGCTGGATTCTGAAACCAAACCTGGCCAATCAGAGCGCGGTGCGTAAATTCCATTCACATACGACGACCCTGGTATTAACTATTTTATTTAGATATAAACATTTAACTATTGTAGTTACTGGTTCATTTAATTTACAGGAGAATTTTAAGTCAAACCCAGAATGAACCAAGTCTTGAAGCAATTCATCCAAATCGCTCCTGGTATTCAGGGCAACAGCCTGTTCCAAATGTTTCAATTTTTCAAATGTAGACCAACAAAACTAAATAATGCCAAAATTAATTTGTTATACTAATTATTTGTGAGGGATAAACTTTAAAAACCAGTCGCGCCGACTTGGAAACACCCGAGCATCCCTGCGTGGTGAGAGAGGCAGCAGACAGGAAATCTCATTCCTTACCTGCTTGAGACGAACAGTGAATCAGCATCAGCACACAGCAACATGTGGACAGTCCGGCAAGTCCCCTCCACGTCCCAAACATGTCCTGTCCTCCTTGTTTGTCCTTTGACAGCTAAAGTAAGGGCCAGTCGGGTATGAGCACAGGTATGGAGGAGAGGCAGAGTTCACCGCAGGATCTGTGCGTAAAAGGCTTTGGTTTAGATGGAAGGGACAGAAGGCAGAGCCACGACGCAGCCGTGCGTAAGACAAGTGTCTGTCAAATATTATGGGGCTCGAGTCACATCTGACCATTTTCTATGAGGCTGAGAGGAGGGCGGTGCTACAGCAGTGGTGTGATGTTAGAAATTGGACGTGAGCACCGCCGAGGGAGGAGCCATAATGTTCTATCGGTAAGATGGTGTGTGTCAGTCCTCTCGTCATCCTCCATCCTTCTCCTTCTCCCAAACTGGTTTGTTTTCCTGTATGTGTGTGTGTTGTAAGAGAGAAAATGAATGAAAGAAAAAGGGGACGGAAAAGGGGACAAGGACAAACATAATTAACAAAAGCAGCCATGACAAAGAAATGTCCAGTTTTTATATTAACAGTCACAGAGGAAGCTGACGCAAACACAGTTATATCAGAGCCACAGAGAACAGGATCTTACTCTTGTCTTCTCTGCAGCAGCAGGGTTGGTGAGTGAGACAAACTGCAGCTTTGTTTCCTTCAGAGATAAACTACTGGCAGATCTCACTCCAGCCTATAGTGCAAACACGAGTCTACTAATAAGATAAAAACGTCATTCCACACACTATTAATATTTACTATTATAGTTACTGTTTTAGTAGTAATGATTATTAATCATTCATTAATAGTTAAAAAAAAGCAAACGTGACACAAATTGACACAATAATAAATAAATACTAGATAGATAATTAAATAAATAGACACATTTTAAAATGAAAATCAAGTCTAAAAAGAAGTCATAGGATGAAGGTTTCCAGTGATACAGGATTCCTCTGCCCTCCTTCTATGTAAAAATTCAGTGTGATAACATGTTAGTGCGATAAAGTCTTTTTAGTATAAAATTCCTTCTGTGACGTAAACTATCTTTCCACTGCAGCTCAGCACAGAAACAAAAAAATGGAACATTGTAATAAAAAAGACTAATGAACCTTCAAATTAACTTCACATACACTTTGGAATACAGTTGAACACAAAACTGTGGCTTTCATCCTCCTTCACTTAGAATTAAAGTGCATTAGCACTAGATCTGTTAATGACCAAGATGAACAGGTTTAATAGTTACAGCTGGCAAAAACTGTTTCAATGGACATGTGAGTAAATAAGATAAAATAATCTACTGATGCTGCAGCTGAACTGAGTGAAATATCGTATATTGCTTTTGCTTAATGATTTAACTAGGTGTGTCCAAGGTTGCATTCAGTTCCTCTGTGAAAGCAAACAGAGCATTTGCAAAACAAAATAATGCCATTATAAGTGCTGCAAACTGAGTCTATATATTGTAGTATTGACTACAATTCTAGTAGCAGCTCATAGGAGCTAATATGAGTTACTTGAGGGCAGATGTATTACAGTTCAAGATTAATTTATATTTTCCCTCTAGCTGGTGTTCACAGGGGGGAAAGTACTTCAGATCAGTTAATTCTTATATTTCCCAATATGCTGATTCGTGTAATTCCCAGAAGATTGCTTTATCTCAGAAAAATAATTCATAGGTTCTTCTGACCACCACATGTTCTTTGTGCATGATTGTGGTGAACGTCACTGAGGTGGAAAGAGCTTTGGTTTATGAGACATGGTCATGAGAATACTTGTGGGGTGAAACAGGGAGAAATGGTAGAAGGATACTGTGTGTGTGTGTGTGTGTGTGTGTGTGTGTGTGTGTGTGTGTGTGTGCGCGCGCAGAGAGGGGGAGGACCTTGGCTTGCTTCTGGCAGAGGCAGAGAATGAGCTGTAGGAGGTATTCCTGGAATGTCGAAAAAGCAGCTGGATTACATATTCTGCTACACCCACCATTACTATACAAACAGATACACATATACACACACGCACACGCACACAGCAGTGTGCGTGTGCGTGAGCAATGCATTGATATCTACACCTTTCACCACACCTGACCTCTAGAGAAGACATGGACAAAAAAGTTGTGTGTGGTTCATTGAGATCTTCTCTGTGCTGCTAAACCAAACGTTTGTCCCATTTTTATTTAAATTGTATTATAGAGAAATACATGAGACCCATGTACGTTTAAAGCTGGTAAATGTGACTTATTAGATGCCCAAATCCCCTCGAACTGAGACTTAATACTGAGGAATAATAATAAGAGGAAACTTTAAGCTGTTTTCACAGCAGACATTTTACTTGTTATGGTAGGAAAAGCTACTACTATATTGGTTCTGTACTATTAAGACATCTCAATAAATCATGACAGTGTGACAGTAAGACAACATGCCACACACAGCAGCAAAATATGATTCAGCCATTATTCATTTTATTATTTATAGTCTGCCTGTCCTTTTACTTTGACTTCCCTTTGGTAAAAAAATTGGGTTGTATTATCTTTAACCAAAATTAACTGATCATCAAGAATCAATTCATCAAACAAATTATTCTTTGACATATGAATTTCACTGTGCACTGTGTTTGCTGTGTCCTAGCACCGTTTGGTAGCACAATAAATCAGACTAAATTACCATTTTGTTATTATTTGTAATTACTTCTTGTTTGAATTACTAAAAAAAAAAAATCTTATGTATTGATACTGATTCAGAGGCTCATCACCAGGTTATCTGATTCATTATCCCTCACTGAGAGCAGCTCAGCAGAGTCTACAGTGCAGAAAACATGAAACAATGATGGGGTACAAGGTGACTGTCATGAGTTCTTATCATGCACATTGCTGCTAATCTCTTTACCAAACACCGAACAAGACTAAAATTTACTTTATTAAATTTACATCTGAAATGCTGGAGTATAAAGGTCATCCTGAAGTTTGTAAACTGAACTCTGTCTGTGCACTTATTTGAAGAAGAACTTTGACATTCAGTTAAAGTTTCTAGTGAAAAGCTTTCAGAAAACAACAACAATCCCATAGACCCACACTGACAAATGTTATCAGTACAGTTCAGGATGTTGTGTGTGGTGTGTGTGTGTGTGTGTGTGTGACATGTATATACTGTGTACACTCTGGTGTGGTGGATGTGATCTACAAAGCAACAGTCTTTTTACAGTTCCTGAGTACTTTTGGTAAAAGCCTGAGTCTGCTGCCATTTTGGGAAGTTCAGAGGTTGTAGCCCTGCCCCTCCCCCTCCTCCAGCAGAGGCTAACAGCTGGTTTTGAGTTGCTGAACCAATTGAGGGGTTCCAAGAAATCGGGAAACCAAGTCCATCCCCCTCCCCTCTTTACTTCAACTGCCAACACAGGCATCACTCGAGGTCGAGGTTCTGTTTAAAACTGCACACATCTCAACATGTGCCAGGTTACCGCCTCCAAACGCACACTGTACATCCAACATATTTCTCTCTGTGCCCACCAACCCGCTCATAAGATAAACATAAATACAAGGAGTATACTAAGAGTGTTGATAGCATCGGGATAAAGAGCTTGTGTGTATTCTTTTGTTTGCATGACCTTTTCAAGAGGTTAGTGCAATGGGATTACAACCCTAATGTTTATATTGATATCATGTTATATGTTCAAGTTCATTGGAATGACCAAAGAAGAAATTAGGTCAAGTTCGGGTAAAAATAATAACCAAATCCTCCAGCAGATGCACAATTTTGAGGAAAACAATTTTAGCACTGAGTATTTTGAAGGTTTTAAATCCTGTTTTTACAGTGACTAATGCAATGCTTCAGCTGAAAACTATGTTTTGTATTTGCATGAGCCTCCTGGTGGTAAGACAGAGGCATTACATCCTCCAGCATTAATTACTAAACTGTTGTCAGGTTTGTTTAGCCTCAATATTTACAATCCAGTTAGCAAAAAGGCTTTTAATTTCCTGAACAGATTCAGATCGAATGTGCAAAGAAGTGTATGTCACTGCAGCAGTTTTACTAGACATTTAAAAAAATATCAAATTCCTTTGACGCTGGGTGACAGTAACGGTTTGGTTTCTTCCCCACATTCAAATTTATTTTGGCCAATTAACTGTCCATGACACAAAAATATTGGGTTTATTGTTATAAAAGATTAATTTATTACATTTATTTATCAGGGATCATGTACAAAAATATTGATCTATTGCAGACAGAAGACTCACACTATCCATGATCAGAATGGCTGCAAAATGATGTATTCATTAATCCATTCATTAATCTACTGTTTCATTTCACCTCTATATCACAAAATGACAAGATTCGCTTTTACTGTGGTTTATTGTTACGTTTCAAGTTCCAGCGATAATGACACAACACAACAGACAGATTTTAATAATTTAGTGGCGGAAACATTGTTGCTTTGGTTATATGTTCTTCACTCTAGTAACCTAGCATAATGAGAAAAGTACAGTACTGAACTTGTGAGCTGTACACACATGCATGGACATTATATTCTAAAAAAACTCTATACAGCATATCCAACACCATACAGCCATCAGGCATTCACAAGCAGAGAAGAGCCACTGTCCCTCTGGTCCTTTGTCTTGAAATTAAAAACATAAAAAGTGCCAAAAGTACATCAAATAGTTCTGAAATCCTAAAACCACCACACAATAAATTAAGGAGAAGCAATTAACATTACAGTACTCATTGATGAAATACAACCTCGTGATTCTTTAAATCTACAATCAACAGGTTTAAGTGCTTATACTGGAAGTGTGACGGGTAAAAGCAGCAGCAAGGTGGAGTAGGTTGTTTTTATACTGTTGTACCATATATACAATATTGGAGAGCAACACCCTAAACCGAGAAACTCTTCTGGACTCAACTCCATTAAACCTCAGTCAATAACTGTGTTGCTAAAGAGCTTTCGAGAAGTCCGGAAACTGCGCCTTGATTTCCAACCCAAACAGTGAGCCCCGGTCACTAATATGCAATGTACACCCACACCTTGGTAATCACAGTGGCTCCAAAGCGGCTGACTGTTGTTACAACACATCACAGTGAAGTAGAGCCGAAGCAGCAGGTTTGTTTATATTCAGGAGTAAGTTAAGTTGAGGTGGTAGCTTCAAGCTGGGTAAAAAAAAAAA
>CM076650.1:14570520-14605610 GCA_038496675.1 Rachycentron canadum | reverse complement strand
TAGAGCAGCTCCTTTCAGAAATACCTCAGTGTGTAGGTTGTGTGCTTTGAGAGAGAGAGGGAGTGCAAGGAAAAGGGAGAATAGTGAGGATGGCAACTGGAGTAGAGAATCAGTTAGGTTAGTTAGCAGTGCCACTGTGAACATACAAGGTGGAGTATGTGCACAGGGTGTTTGTGCTACAGCTACAAACTAACAGCAGCAGCCAGACTTTCACCACAGGAAGGACAGGTAGCACAAAATCATGACATAGGACAGACCCTGTAATTAAGAAAATCCTTCCTGCTGCTACAGTCATGAAAAGGTATGTTATAGTTTGATACATATTTATGACATTGGTGTAGTAAACAGATGAATCACACACTGAGTATTTGGCTCTGCTTGCCTGTCTGTAGAAGTAATTGTGTGCCACTTCCATTAACATACATGAGAGAGGCAGAATATTAGACACATCTATGAATATAACACATACGAGTACAACACCAACACGAATTAAGACTCTTAGTGCTAATGCATGTAATACAAATACAAATACAAATACACTTCAAGGCAGAACAGATGTATTGGACTGTGTAAACACATCTAATAAAATGGACAGTGGGTGTATGGACTTTATCAGGAAAACATTGTGATTGATGTCTTTGTGTGATTTGTTGAGATCTGGTATTATACCACTCTTAGTTGAAACTGAATGGTTGTTGGCCCAGAAGAAGAAACCCATTGTTGGGATTATATCTCAGTGATATAAACAATGATACATTTTGTTTTTCATTGACATTATTATGTGGAATAAATAATAAGATTAAAAAATAGATATGTATTTTGTAACTATGCCTGATACACAGAGAGTGTTTTAGATATGGAAATCAGCCATTTACTTGGAGAAAGCCTAGAAGATAAGAAACAGGACTACGTCAAAACTTAGTACATGGCTGGACCACTTTTATATTGTATATGGCAGGAAATATCGGGAAACATTAAAGACTAATTTTAATATAGCCAAACCTGTTCCATTTACATATTTTTTGTGTTTCTGTTGTCATATTCTGTCTGTTACATAACTAGTTTAAAATAACACATTGAACTGAAAACTGAAACTAAATAAAGCTCAAGACTGCACATTAACCAGCAGTCACTTCCAAGTTGCTGCTCTGCACTGCTAAAATATAGATTTTATAAACAGGTTCCTGTCTGACAATGGCTGTGCTATGATTTTAGTTGTCACGTAGAGAGGCGTTCCTGCGGAGGGAAAGCCCAACCTAGTGCTTGCAGGACGATACTGGCAACTCTTTTCAACTGAAAGTGGCAAAGGTTTGCCTAAAAGCTTGCTCAATTTGTTGCTTGGTGCCTTTTTGAAAACGAAAAAACTGTCACTGAAAGGGTCTGAAAAGTCAATAAATCTTGTGACATTGGCACCATTGTTGTAACCATAATCAATCAGTCCCACGACATTTGGCTGACCAGTCGTGTTGTCAGCTAGTAACATGTTTTTGTGTTACATTTTTTTGTCTTTTACATTGTGGTGTCACCCTGTTGGGGTGGGCCAACAAGGACAAGGATATAAAACAGGAAAAAAAGAATAGAGCAATAAGAATGTGTGTCTGTGTTGCTTTTTGTAATGTGTCTCTAATGCTGTGTGCAGGGACACACTGCACTCACCAAAGTATAGAAAACTATCCATCCTCAAATGTGCATGTGTAGAGCGGCTCAGCCCTGCATGTTCAGAGGGAGTCATTTAGATTTATATTCATACTTATCATACGATGGTACTCACCAACAAACATGTCAGACATTTTGAGAGCAAAACGAAGCGGTATGTCTCTCGTTCAGCAGTGAGCAGTGTGGCATTCGTCCCCTCTCTCAGCAGGGTGCTGTCATCTCAACACCAGCCTCCATCCAGACATTCTCACCCTCTGTAAACATGTTTGACTTTATCAGTTGACTTTTGTGCCATCTGGCCACTCCACACAGGCCAAGGGTAGACATGCACCATTTATGTTTTTGCCCCCAAGAGACATTAGCAATGCCCACATCTATTTTCAGTGCCCCTTTTCCTACCCATGGCACATTATTATTGTCACATTTTATTTTCCTCATTTCTGGTTAAAAGACTTTAAGGGCAGGAGGTTTTCCCCTGTTCCTGTCACATCAGTGCCATATTAGTCTCTTTGATTTTCTCGCTTTTACTCTCTTTGAAGTGCAGAGGTATGAGCATTAAGCCTTAATTACATGACGTGATAAGTCTTGTTAGTTTAACCAGAAAGAGGTCAACATCTTAAATCAGCTTTATTTTATAAACTCTGCTCACATCCTGTGGCTAAATTTATGCTGAAATTTTAGTAGCTAAATCAGATGGGGATTCAGCCCTGATTTGTTATTCCTGTCAGTGAAATCAGCCCACATGTTGAAGCAGTGAGATGGCATTGCCAAATCAGTTTTCATAAAGGTTCAGGTTCCTAAAAAATCAATACTGTGATATTTACTACAATTAAGCTTTACGGGTTTAAAACCTCAAGGATTGTGCACATTTGATTAATGTAGTCGTAAGCCCACCTTTTGTTTTTTTAGTAGAAGAAAAATGTGATAAGAAAGATAATATTGGTGTCTTATTTTTCAGACTTCAGTTGAACGTTTACAAGGCTGTTTATGTTTGCGTGGGAGTTTGTGATCTATGAGCCTTTGAAACTTCATTGTATATTGTGCCTTCAGAAAAACACAGTAGCTTCATTTTCTGCATTCTTGAAGTATTCTTCTGAAGATACAATTTTTCAAACAAATATGTGGGCAGAAGCAGTTTTTTGATATGCTGTGATATGATTTGAACTGGAAAGAGTGTCTGATTGGCTAAAGGATTAGGGGATAGACAGGGTTGATGTCTGATACTGAGTTTATTTTCAAACTGCCAGATCTCTTTAGATCAAACAGTGAGAGGAAGCTGAAGGGCAAAGTCTTACATGAAAAAAGAAAAGAATCCTTTTCTGTAATTTCAGAAGAACTGATAAACCAGGTTTATTGCTTACACCACTGAACTATTCCAAATGATGAGAAAATGAGACAACAACAAACATGGTTAACATTTCCCACTTAATTAAACTATGAAGTACTCGCAAATGCAGCAGACATGTGGCAACATAACTCCCACTGGAGTCCCTGTTTTGGCCCTTTGACAAATTTTAGTATTCAGAGACTGTGAACATCTTTAGTTTATGGATAATATATAAAAGATTGTAGGTTTGGTAAATATTCTATATTTTCAGATTGAACCGTGTAGTAAACCATGAAGATGAAAAGTGAGACAGATGATGCAGTTTTGCAGTATACTAGATCAAAGATCATTGCAGTACTAGATCAAAATCTAGAAAATTAAAAGGAAGTTATATGCTGGTTGTGCTAGAATAAACCCCCATTTAGTCACTCAACACACACACACACTCCCATAAGGACACAGTAACAGCTCACTCTCATCCCTACTTTTCCCCTCATTATATATATGGCATATGGACATTAACCTCCAAGGAAAGAAATGCATGTCATATTTTGCTCAACAACTTGTAGTGTTTTCATAATTTCCGACAAGTTGGTGACACTAAATTTACATTTCTTTCTGTTTAATCTTTCTGTTTAATCTACAGGGAGATGAGTTGTTAGGAACATGTTGTATATACAAGCACATGAATAAATGAAACAATAGAGATTTACCACAGTCACATCACAAGATAATCAGTTAGGTGAAGCTTGGGATAGTGTGGGCTTGACTGCCAGCAGCAGCTGTCTATGGTTTCCTACCAAAGACATTGAGTGACAGGGCTTCTTATCTATATAGACTTGAGTGTGAAAACAACATGCAGACAACGATCAGATGTTGCACCCAGCCACAGATTGAAGTGTTGATTATCGGTGGCATTAGCAGCACAAAGAACCAATGAGGAGTAATTTGATTCAGTGTTGGAATCAAATATAGATATAGCCTAATAGAACTGTAACATTCAGCTTTAGAGTACCCTTTCTAACTAGTTTTCAGTAGTAGTCAAATGGAAAGTACGAGTTTCAGTAAATGCCCCAAAACCACAAAGCACCCTATTATAGAAAGAGAAAGTCAGCACATCAGGGTGTTTGGATGAGTCAACTAAAACACTAGATGTTAGCACAGGAGACCAATGTATGTTTCCTGTATCCAACCAACAGTTGACCTTTTAGTTTATTTATTAATTTTTTGTCAATATTTTATTTATTTATGTATTATTATTATGTACTCAAATAGCTATCACTTGAGTAAAGTGCTTAATAGTGCAATGATTCATCTCACACTGGTTTTTTCTTGGGTAAGGAAGGGATCATAAACAACCGTCCGTCCATGTACAGGTTTTTGATAGAAGCCAGACCTTTCTCCCTGCGAGCATATGTTTTATCTGAACGTGGAGCAATAAGGAATCATAGAAACAGATTGGTGCTAGCACAGAGGTCTCAGATAGGCCCAGTACACTTGGTTAAAAATTTTGACAGTCTCAAAACAAAACTCAGCCCCTTTAGTATTCCAGGTTTCTCTAGTCTAGAAAACATTAATGCTGGCCGGGAGAATTAGCCGTTTATATGTAGCTATAACGGGGCCAAACAGTCCCCCCTTGCCAAAACATCAAGGCCATGACATTGGCAGCCCAATAATAGTGTGTGAATACTGGCAGACCTAGTCCACCCATAGACTTCAGCTTCTGATGTGTTTTAGAAATCCTGTAGTTGTTGTAGTCCCAGATATAGGACACGATTGCAGAGTCAAGTTCTTTGAAGATTGCTGATGTGATGAAAATGGGAACATAGATGAACCTAGCAAGGGTAGACATCAGACGGACCTATAAGAAGATTTTACAATTCTCTATATTTGAGTTTTGAGACTTAAATAGCAACTTGGAGTCAATAGGAATTATCAGTCCAAGACAGGTAGAATAGTCATTAACTATTTTGAACGGTATACTCCCCTAAAAACTTGTGTAAGTGTCAGAGAGAGGCATGAAGTCACTTTTTGTCCAGTTCATTGTATACCCAGACAGCTTGGCAAAAGTGTTAAAGTTTAGAAGGGAGTTTAATGATTTTTCTGAATGTTTTAAGTAGAGTATCACATCATCAGCACATAAACTAATGCATGTCTCCACCACTTTTAGGCCCACAATATCAGTGTGGTGGTCGTAGTGTATAATGGAAGACAGCTGTTTATTCAGATGGTTCACAAGCATCTTTGCGATCATTTTCCTGCAGATGTTCTGGAGGGCAATGAGTCAAGTCTCTTTCCCCCATTCCCCTTTTAAAGATGAGGGAGATGTTGGCTTCATATAGTGTTTCAAGACATTTTGTTGTTTCTTTAAGAATTTAATAATCCCAAACCACAATCTTTCTCTAAACCTAACCAAACCTAACCATAGTGTCATATCATAAAACACATTTATAGGTATAAGATATGGTCCTGCTAGAACAAAAGCTTTGATCTGTTCTCCTGTCAGTATCCTCTAACAAAGCAATAGAATTGTTTTTGTTTGCTTATACAGTTTGAAAACCCCTTTCAAATCACCTCAGTTGTTAAATGAGGTGCAAATGACAAAACGAAACTACTTTTCAATTTGAGAAAAAGTTGTGAAATTCAAAATGTTTGTATTTTTGTGAGCTACAAACGGCTTAAGGAGGCCAACATGTGATGGCCCTGAGTAAACAGCATATGTAAGAGATGACAGAAGGATATTGACCTGGAGCTTCCACGACCCTCCTGCAGCTCATGTTCATCAGTAGCATCATACTGTACATGCACGTGCCTCAGAAATCATTTTTATGCAAATAAATATTTCAAGGTGACTTGTGCAGGATGTGTCTGTGTGTTAATGAGAAACCATCAACTTGAAGTTGCTTTGACCTTTATGAATATTTAGACAAACTAACTGCATCATGCACAGGAAGTTGTTTTGTTTTTTTGTTCATGTGAGAGATGACATATGAGCTTTGAGCCTTTATTTGATTGGAGGCAGCATTTCCATATTTATATTAATGAAAAGTTAGATCACTTTATTTGCTGGAAAATATTAAGGGGATTAATTAATTTCTTTGCTGCTTTCATTTTAGCCACACTAAAAAAATGTAATATGATAATCTTGTCTCATAATGAACAGAAAGTGCTCTTGACTATAAATCCTGTCTTCTCATGTATTATTGTGCAGACATGGTTGTTGTTGCGCTCAGACTGACAGTACAATCAATAAGCATAGCCAATTAATGCTCATGTAGTGTAAAAGTCGATGCAAGATGACATGCGTAATCTCCCAGGGAGCTTTTTCTGCACTTGTCTTCAAATGTTTGTTTAAACTTTGATGGGTGTTTGTGGACCTCCCTCGTTCTCTTCCTCCCACCTCTCTTCGCCACACTCCCTAGCTCCCTCCCCCAAGCCTTCTGTAGCTCAGCAAGAAGAGAGAAATGGATGATGGAAAGAAATGTTCACCATGGCATGCCTGTGTCAGAGTTCTTCCTCAGACATGGGAATGCAACCACATGCCTACAAACATACTCAAACCCACTCTGCATGCAGGAACACACTCGCACACCCACTCACTCACAACACACAAAGCTCACTAAGATAGAAAGAAACATGTAAAAACACAGAGGAACAAGTTGCTTCATGTTGGACTATATATAAACTACAGGCTGGAGGTGTTTGTATGATTTACCAGCATGTGTGGATATGTCTGTGTGTGTGTGTGTGTGTGTGTGTGTGTGTGTGTGTGTGTGTGTGTTTTGTGTCCCTCATGATTTTGCTATAAAGGGCCTCAGGCCATGTGCGTTGTCACTGAAAAGATTGTCCCTCCAGTACGCTGTACTCCTCACAGGGGATCCTCACAACGCCTCACACGGACAGATTGAAGTAGATAAGGTTTGTGCATTGCCCTGGGAGCATACAGATCAATTATTTAATTTTGCATATAAGGAATTTCATAAGCTGTAAAGGAAATTGGAAACGGCAACTTGTAGAAGAGCAGATTTGACAGTGGAGCGGAGCATGTAATGTAATGAGCTTGAATTAGGTCACCTCCTCTCTCTCTGCCATGTTCATTTCCACTCTTGAGTGTGTAATAAAACACTCCTCACTATAGTATTGAAACATGTGGGTACACTGTCAAGAGATGTTTGGCTGTATTGACAGATCACCAGCTGGTCAGGATTTGAGTCCCTGCTGTGTACTGTGTCATCTCACATGTGGGCGGTCCCTATGCATTTATAAACTTTGGGACTCAAAAGCCTCATGCGTGCACTAACAAACACAACACTTAAATAAAGACCAGAGAAACCTAGATACACTCTGTTCAGGACAGCATCACTCCACTGTATCTTCAAAAATCATAGATCCTATATTATTGTTTAATATAGGATATAGGATATAATTTAATATATTGTTTACAGAACCTTTAAAGCTTCACCCACAATAACTTAAATTGTGACAATTGAACCTGATTGATGGTATTTTGGTGGGGGGGGGGGTATACACACAGCTCCATTGTCTCCAAACACACTGTTTGAATTCCCATCCACTACGCTAACACTATTCTCGTGTTATATATTGTCAACTAGATTTTTGCTCCCTAAAACTTGGTTAATGATGGTTATTTGTTAATGAAGTGATTGTTGAGTCTGGAATTACGCACCTTTGGAGAATATAACACAATGCTGGCAAAACCAGTAACAAGAGAAAGCACGTTGAATATGGATGAAATAACAACATGAATAACGGACGATTCTCATCAGGTTCTATTGTTCAAATTAATTAAAAAGTGAAACCAGTTTTCAGTTACAGATTTAGGGAAGCTTACTGTAGAGTTGTAAGTGTTTTTATTATGTGGAGTACTGGGCAAATGAGTTAGTGTGCTGTTGATTTGGGTATAAATGAATAATTAGTACTCCTGCATCTGTCTCATCTGTGCAGAATAACATGCTTTCTTTGATGTCTTCTATGTATATCACTCCCTTTCCCTCCCCTTCTCTTTCTCTTTCTGTCTCTCTCTCTCTCTCTCTCACATACAATCTGTTTTGAATTTCCAATGCATTTGTTATTTAATTTTTAAATGGTTATCAAGGTCATATTTAATGCTTCATAGCTTGTGTTTGTTCATTCAAATGGCAGAATGGTATTAACTCAAGTTATGTAGAGTCACACGTTAAATTCTTCTGCTCCTACCCTCAGCTTCTCTTAGTGATGTTTTCTTTTTGTTTTTATCTTTCTTGCCACCTCTTGTGTTCTCCACTGCTCTGCTCCCATATGCCCCCATCCCCACCCCCACTCTCTTTCCATCCTTGTTCAATTCTTGTTCTTTTCCTCCACAAACCGTTATTTTTTTCTTGTCTTTTTTGATCGGTTTGTTTCTTTACCCTCCCACTCTGCATAGTGACACTGCTGAAGGGATCTTTCTCTCGCTCTGTATCTCTCTCTTTCCCCCACTTTATCTGTCTCTCTTCTTATTTGTCTCCCTCCGACTCTATCTCTACCTCCCTCCCTCCTTCCCTGCCTCGGTCCCTCTCCCTCTCATCCTCTTCTCTCACTATCTCTCCACGCACACTTGATTCATTTTACACATTACGGAAGCATCCATCATTTTGCTCTGTGAAGGAAGAATCTCTCCCTCTTCTTTTTTTTTTATCCGTGACAACATTTTCCACTTCTTTTTTTTTTTTTTTTTTGCGTCTGTCTTCTCTCTCTCAACCCCTGCACTCTTCTGTGGATCCAATCCTAAAGCTGGAACCAATATGTTTTATTTCCAGCTGGTCATCATGGCAGGGACCGTTCTGTTGGCGTACTACTTTGAGTACACGGACACGTTCCCCGTGCACATCCAGGGCTTCTTCTGTTTCGACAAAGCCTACTCCAAGCCGTATCCAGGACCAGAGGACAACAGCAAGGCGCCGCCCGTCCTTGTCTACTCCCTTGTCACCGCCATCCCCACTGTGACGGTGAGTCTGTGTTCAACTTGTAAAAGAAAAAAAACGCACTTCCACAGGTGCTCATCATACACACACATACACACACACACAAACACACACACTTCTTACATAAACAGACAGGACATTCACCTACATGCATCCACACACGATCGACCCAAAACATGTGAGACACACACACACGGGTAGTGCCTCCTCATCTACACGTGGTGTTTGTGGCTTGAAAGAGGGGAGAGAGGTGTGTAGGTGTGTATCCTCGTGGTCTCACTGCTCTGTTTGTGTGGATGCGCTCTCTGGTATAACCATGGCAACGGGCACTATATTTGTCCTCCATAGAGCAGAGATAGCTACAGTGTAGAGAGAGCCTGTCCTTATTTCAAGACGGCACAGCATTAAAACATAGTAAAACCTCAGCTCTTCCACAAGAAGAGGCGCAGTTTCATGATTTTCACTGTCAGTCTTTTATCAAAGTATTTCAAATGCATATGGAAGCTTCTTTAATAATTAAACATCTATACAGAATTATAATTTGTAGGTCAATAGATCCAGGCAGAATGCACATTGATGCAGACATCACTCTTCACCTACTTCATTTCTCATTCATTGTAATAACTTGCATTTACACTGGAACTAAATCAGTTTTAAATGAACATTGTAAGGGACAGTAATTGTTGTTATTAGTCTAGAATATACTCCATTACAGCACATACTTTCTTTTCTGTACTGTCAGTACAGTGGGACATTATTAATAATAAAACATAGCCTCACATCCTCATCAAAGCTCTGTCTCCATGACTGTCTCTCTTGTCCCCTGGGGCTTGTCTCTTTGATGTCCCGTAGTTAAGTGGCGTTACAACATGGCTGCTTCTGAGCCACATATTAGGGCAGAGTGCGTGCACACATACATGCATACACACACGCACCTATGCACAGGCAGTCCTGGGTCATTTTCTGCTGTATAGACAAAACTCCCCCATTCCCTTCATCTGTTACCCATTAAAAAAATACATTTTCTTACTCTTGTATTGACAAGCATTTTTGATAATTGATCAGTTTTATTCTACTACTATATTGGCATACATTGTCATAGAGTGTTATTCTAGATTTTGTCTTGAACAGTTTAAACTTAAAAGCTTCACATAGCAATGTTTTCTTCCCTAAACCACATATAACAGATGCACAGGTGCTTTTTGTATGTGTGAATTTGTGTATATGTGTTAGCTTGTTTGGAGCCTAGCATGCAGTAGAATAGATGGGGGCTATGGGCACCACAGTATGTGAGCTGTGCAGAGTGGGAACACAGTGGCGTGTTTTTGCCTGGAGTGTGAAGCGGCTTTTTTGAAAGTCAGAGCATCTGTGTTCTCTCTCTCTCCAAGATAGTGCTCCATCCCACGAGCCTCTGTTCAGATACAATAAAGACACAGATATTCATCTCACTTTTCTCTCAAATTTGCCTCAGACTGTTAGTCACAAACAGAAATTGGTTCTCCAACTGACACTACAGACAATCACTGTCCCAACTTATATTGGCTTTTTGTTTGTTTGGATTGTGTCTCATGTCTCATGTGCGTGACAGCTCAAACCAGCTCTTAAACTTACCAGAATTTCTGCAGGTTTCTCTTATTTTTTTCTCCCTGCCCCCCTCTCTCTTTGCTGCTGTCCCCTTTTACAATTAGTAAAATTGTAAAAGTTTCTTAAAACATTAATTTTACATTTAGTGTTTGTTCTTCCATTCAGTGGCACACAGGTTATAAAAACAATGGTAAAGACAGTTGTGTTTGTCAAGCCACAAAAATCATTCTTCCATCAGACCCCTCACACCTGTGCATTAAACAAGGCACCAGCTTTAAGTAAGTCTGTCAAATCTTGGAAATGAAAGCTGTGACTGTAAAGTTCATGAGACTGCTGCGCTGCCCCTACCTGCCATGCATGGCAACTGCCAATGTTGTTGCCACTGCTTATTCCTTAGGTTTACCACATAAAGAGCACACGCAAGTGTGAGTGGGTCTATGTTTTGTCTCCTTCATGCGGGTGACATGATGCACATTCCTGCTGATCCTTTCACACTACTCCACTGATCTAGAGGTGATAATGTGCAAAGAAGAGTGCTAGCTAGAAAACAACATTTAAAGAATGTAAGATTAAATAAACTTAAAACTTGGCTTAACAGATGTTTATTGTTAAGGAAGTATAATCAGCACATTTGTTAGACCCCAAGAATAGACTATAGTGTGTTTTGGTAATGTTGACATTAATTCTTGTGTTATATTAGGGTTAAATGTCCACTTGTTATCATGTTACTGAAGCCTGGTGCAAAATCCATTCCCTGAAGTAGGTGGTAAAATACAATCAAGCTCCAGCAATAGCTAAGTAAGTGTATGTATAATATATATAAATATAATAAGTATTTTATGTTTTATCCCTATTTGGGGTGGAGCGATTACAATTGATTGTTGACCCACCAATTTGAAGTCTGCTATAACTCCAAATGTTGAAAAGTTGCAATGATCAGTTTAATGTCAAACTGAACCTGCAGGGTTTCAACAACTCATGCCACAGCTGAACACAGTTAAGTATTGATGTAGTAAAGTGAGAATTAGTGCATGGTGTGTGTGTGTGTGTGTGTGTGCATGTGTGCATTAAGAGGAAAAGAGAGCGGAAGTGAGAGGTTGAGTGAAATAGAGGCACTTGTGTGGTGCTTGGCAAAAATGCTGTGCAAAAATGCTGCTGCACTGATGCACTGAAAATGATTTCAGTGCATCAGTGAAGGTAAGTGCGTAGGTGGATGACGGCGCACATCTTTTCCTCCAACGCCACTAAAAGAGGTTCTGTGTCTGCAAGTGGGAGTCTGTGCGTGTGTTGTGTGTGTGTGTGTGTGTGACTAGTGCTGGTATCTGAGCACTAGTCAGAGTAGCTACAGGCAATGTCTATGACTCCCTACAACTGTAGCTAATTCTATTTGCAAAGAACACACATAGACATTCATGTACACGTTAGCATGCACACAAACACACACACACAAAATAATTAGCAAATGGTTCAAATACCACTTTACCCTGCTCTTTCACCTAGCTTGGCATGATAATTAGCGCTGAGTGCTGTGCTTGATGCGTGTATTGTACATAGGCTATGCATTATGTGTGTGTGTGTGTGTGTGTGTGTGTGTGTGTGTGTGTGTGTGCGTGCATACATAGTTGAGGGTGTGTATTGTCTAATGTAGACCATATAATGATACTGATTTCACACTGCACCCCCCCATCAGTCAATACAGTTAAACTGTAACCAATCTCAGGATCAAGTGGTAATTGTCACTGTATGAGCCTTCAACAGCACATGGAGGCCACAAGTGTATCACAAGTAAGAGGATATGGGGACGTTTGAATGAAATGAATGAAATTTTGGATGTATTCTCCACCTTTTTTATGTGGGTCAGAAGCACAATACCAAATACTTTTGCCCTGGAGAGCTTTGTTCTAATGCAGCTAAATATAAGCTTCTCAAACAGTACGGGAAGGCAAAGTGAAGGCACTCTTTGAGAGGAGAGACAGTGAGAGTTCAAACTGCAACAAGCACAACACAATGAGAGAAAGAGGAAAACACAAGAGCCAGGGTACCAGAGAGAAAACAAAACAAAAACAAAGCCCAAAAAGAAGAGCAGCTAAAGAATGAGGGAAGAACAGAGCAGGTCCGATGCCATTTAGCTGCTGCTCTCTGTTCCAAGTTTGTTTGCTGCTGTCTGTTAAACCTTAGGAAGAGCCCTCATGCATAATGCAGATCCATATGACAAAAAAGATTGGGAGTGGGGCAAACAGTGGAGACAGACCATGTCATCCAGTCATGCCAGAGTTTATTAAGTGAGAGCTCTTGATGCACGATACACTACACTGTGCTGTTGTTGCTGTCATATCTTGGGAAACAGATGGTGAATGTAGTCAAAGCCACTTTGTGCTTGGACATTTTAATAGTTTATGGGTCCTACCTTGGTGTGAAGAGATAAAGAAGGACAGTGGCAGAATAAAAGCAGATATGAATAAATGCAGTGATTTTTGCCTTCCAGAGGTCAAAGGTCAGGGTGACCCACAGAGCAATACACTTGGAGCCTGAATAAAGAAAACAGGTTTGCTTTTTAGAGCTGTCGATGTTGTTTATTCAGTGATTTTCCTCCACACCAAATGGCCAAATATAGATGACATTTGAAGATATTACAAGAGTTATTACATTGGAGTTTGGCTGACTGGTATCTCAGACAAAAGTTAAGTAAATGTAAGGTTTTTGATGATAATAGTGGATGCTGCTTTGCCCCGAATTACCACAATTATACAGACAGAAGAGGCAGAAATACAAATTATTGTCACAAACAATATTAGAATTGCAGGTCATGCCAAATTTATTCAGGAAAAAAAATGATTGTTGTAGCTCAATGATATAGATGGTGCTGGAGGCTTGGTGGCGTAATGACCATAGTTTGCTTCAATTTATGGTAAAATGGATAGGAAGAGAAAACCTATTGCTTCTGATTTAGGAGAACAGGGTTATACGAAACAGCAGAGATAGAAATATGTGGTACAGCTAACACTTGCTAGAGGTTAAAGTTCCTCTCTAGACATGTTTTAAACTTTGTAAAAAAAAGTCTGCTATGATATATATATAGATAATATTTTGTTGAACATGGTTTTCCCACATTGTGAAAAAACTTGGGCTCTACAACACATTTACACTTCATTGTGGAATTTTGATCAGGCCCATCCACCACTGTTGCTCATGCTAGGTTGACAGGTGAGACATCAGGGTGTTTCAAGATGAGTATCAGAGGAAACATCAAAGAGACTTAGGCCCATGTTTGAGCCTCAGTCAGACCCAGACTCAGGAGTTGATGAGATTGCAAAATCCAGAAGATGTATCTGAACAGTAAGCATAGTAAATTGGTTATCTTGTTTGTTAGCTTGTAATTGGTAGTGGCTGACACAGTGTTGGTGGCTGTGCTATTGCAAACTGTCACTGTCTCTACTGATAAGGTTTTTGTGACTGGTGAACAGTAGGGATTATAAAGATGGTGGAGGAAACATCAAAGCTAAATCTGTTGTGATTAAAATTGATGACTAGCATACATATCATGCTGTTTGTTAGCTCACAATTGGCAGTGGCTGACACAGTGTTATTAGTTGTGCTAAAGCAAACTCTGGCTGTCTGTACTGACAAGGTTTAGGGTTTATTTTGCCTGCCAGGACATTGGGCAAGATGTCATGTCCTATCATGTCATTTCATGTCATGTCATGTATACCGTATGTACTGTACATGTTTACAAGATTAAAAACTTTGTTTTCATTGGATATGGTCTTTAGTGGTATGAATTCACATGTCAAGTTGAACTCCACCTCCTTCTATCCCCGCTGCGCTGAGTGTGACAATTTCATTGAAATTAATTAGTTTTAAGTGTGTTGTCTGCTGTGGTAACATGCAGCAATATCACAAAATCCAATCTTCTTGATTAGGTATCACAAATAAGATGAAAATGTCGAATCTAACTGTAGTCTGCAACACATTTTTTCTCTTCCTGTCATGAATACTTGGATTTGGAAATTGGGTTTTTTTCTACTCCTTGGTTAGGTTATTCAAATGGTTGCAGGCTGTGGGTGAGCCTCTCTACAGCACCACTACACTGTATTAAGATGGCTCTCACCATGTGCCCTGACTGCTCCATTGTGATGCAAATGTTTAGCAAATTATGTTGTTCAGAATATCTAGGCTTTTCATGTTCTCATTTTTTGCCTTTCTCTATTCGTTATTTTGCTTCTGTTATTGTAATCAGAGTTGTCATCCTTGACAAGCAACCCAGAGGAAATCTGCTTATACAAACTTACACATACACAATATATAGTAAGGCTGAAGTAAGAATCTACATAGATTGTGAAACTTTAATTTCATGCTGTTCATTTGCACAGTCAGCCTTTTTCTTCTGACATTTTGGAGTTGATTGCAATTGTCATTGGTCATGTATTTTATCACACATGCAACGGTGCACACACACAAAAGCAGAGGCCCTTACGCACACACATCAGTCCAGTGCACATATGCAAATGGGCCAGAGGTTTGCATACTGTTTAAGCCTCAGGACAATCTTTCATGAATAATGGAATAACATATGACAAGCACAAGAGGATTGGGAAGAACCATCAAGCAGGAGATAAGATTTTGGCCGTCACGCTTAAAACTGAAAACTTTTCCATCATTCTCTTGTTTTCCCAATGTCTCCACACAATGGATTGTGTGGAGATGATTTCCTCTTTAAGGAGGATGTGTAGGAGAAAAGAAAAAGTAAAGCACAAGTGATTTTGGTCCTGATGTGAAATGAAGCTGCTGCAGTAAAAGGTCTGTAAATATAGACACTACTGTCGACACTCATTTCAGCACATTACTTATACTTTTAATGTGTATATATGAGAGAGACCTTGCTTTTTAATTCATCTGTGAACAGGAGCAAATGCTGTATATCTCTATGGATTTGTCACCTACCTAATTTAATGAAATGCTCCTGAAATTGTAGGACTGGTATACTTTGCCTGCTGTTTAGGGGAACGAGGGGCAGGTCTGTACTGTGAGCTGGTTGAAATCAGAAGACAGGTGAAAAGTAGGGAGAGCCAAGCATAACTGCTGGGTGGGGGAATGGCCAGGTGTGGAACTGCAGAAGAGTTTAGTGACAGCAAACATAATTAAACTAAATAAATATACCTGGTTTTAGGTTTCTCTGTGTCTTAGCTAAGTACAATAGTTGCTTGAATTCTCAAATGAGAATTTTGAACATATATGACTCACAATTAATAACATGCTTATCGTTATTGAAATTATAATAAGTTAATTTAATATCCATCCTCACAAAATGGCATATTTGATTTTACAATCTTTTAAATGAGTTACCATCACCATCTGTCTGTCTACCCATGTCTAAGTGTTATTCTGTGTGTTATATGTTCAAAAGAGAGACAGAAAGTCAGAGACAGAGAGAATGACAGATAGACAGATTAGTGTGTCAGCAGTCGAGCTTATGGAGCAGTGAAAAAAGGGCAGGGATAATAAGGGATAATCATGGCTTTATTCTGTCACTGCCAATCACAGTGGGATGAAGACAGCAGACCATGTAGTCCCATGTCGATACGCCTGACCAACTCTGTGTTCCCACTGTGATAGCCTGTAAGACATGCACTATCCCATAGATGAGAAACCTAATCCAGCCATGAGCTCACACCCTCACTCTGGCAGATTAGCTGCAAGGTCTCTTCCCACACTGATCCATGGATCCCCCAGTTTCTTCTTAAGTGGAAGGAGATCGAAAGAACACAACTTATAGGAGGACTAGGAGAATATGAGGAGGTGGAGATAGAGATGGGGAGTAATCAGGATAAGGACAGAAAAAGAGGAAAATGCAAAAAGACAAGAAAAAACACCTCATGAAGAGAACAGGGTCATACCTCAAACACGGTTAAAACCTTGCTGAGTGTAAACAGGATTTGCGTGTTGATGGGGGAGAAAGAGAGAACAAAAAGGAGGCAAGAAAGGATGATTTATATTTGTATCAGAAAAGAAAAAATATAGAAATAAACAGAGATATGTTTTTGGTCGCCTCGCTCCTCCACAAAGACCTGGGAAAGCTGCCCGGCCATAAACGAAACACAGAATAAAAGCAGGGAGAGACAGAGAGAAGGAGATGGATGGAGAGAGTGTGGGTGATGATGAAGCTGAAGCAGCTAAATTGTCATGGTTACCATTGCTGGTGTGTGAGAAGGCTGCCTGCGAGTATGTGTGTGTTTAAAGTAGAGCACTGAGCTTGCAGTGTCAACAGATGTCATGTGATATTTGCAGAAGCTTTATGTAGAAACGATGTAATCCTCATGAAGGTTTTTGTGTTTCTTCTCACAATAACCAGTGAAGAGCTGCTTTCAGTCAGCATAACATCATTTATAGAAGGTGGGCAAGTGTGAAGGAAATCCACTGAAACACACATTATAAATACATAAACGCATAGATTAGGCATTTAAAACTAAACTAGATAGGATTCACTGTGTGCCAGTTCATGGTGTAAATGCGTAGCTAAATTTAGTGTTATCACACAATATCCCCAGGGTGTTAATGATGAAGAGAAAATTAAAAATGAATCTATAACATTAGCGTAAATTTCCACAATCCCCCTTAAGCTTAAATTGCTTTTTATATGTTTTGACGTCAAGCAGGCATTTAATGCTGCATCACGTTCCTGTTCCGATTGCTGTTAGTATTAATCATAGTACATGGTACTATTCAAAAACAGAGCAAAATCTCTGGGAAGTCCCTGCAAATGTGTTGAACTTGTTTCATGGTCAGACTTATTTCTGTCTGTACAATTTGATGTCCTCTCTGAAGACACTTGTATATTCATTTTAGGAGGAGCTGTAAAATTGAAAGTTATGGTGGACTGAACATCCAGAATACACGTAAAAATAATTTGCCTTTATACAGTTCCTATATGTAAAGTGAGAAGTGCTGATTAGATGCCTGTTGACTGCTCTATTGTCTCACTACAATTAGGTTTTAAACTGACTGTTTTTCTCTAAAATGCCCTTGCATTTTATGATCACCTTTTCATCCATTTCTTTCTTAATTTTTTCCTCCTTTTGATTCTCATTGTCGGCTTTTTTCAGATCATTCGAACACCCTACAAATGACTGTCACAATGTCACAATAGGTAGAAACTCAAAGAAAGCCAATTAAGACTCCCTCAACCTCAAGATTTTCTCCCATCAGTCTCCCATTCGTGTACTCCTCCCTGTGCCCCACTGCTCCCTACACAGACATCCTTTCACTTTATCTTTACTTTACTATATAGTTGTCAGAGTTGAGAGGTTGCACTTGAAAAACCAGAGCTGCTCCTCATCTGATGAAAAAGTCTCACTAATACATTCTACTGCACAGTCACACACCTACTTTCTCAACATCATGATCTGTGCTCTCTGAGGCAAGAGAAGAAAATTTGTGTCAATCATCTGCCCCCCTCCCCTTTGTTATATCTATCAACTTCTCCATTTTCTCACTTACTTCTCATTCCCCGGTCCCATCGCTTCAATTCCTCTCTTTTCAGGTGTTTACATACACATGTCTGTCTGTATTTTACCATCTCCTGTGACTAGCTGAGACTCTCTATATCTTTCTGTCTATCCTTGGATAAAAGAAATACAACCTAAAAAATAAAGCAATTGCCTCCAGAACACAGTCAATATCTGCAGAAAACTAATTGGCTTCCAATTCTAACTTTTACCTTGTTCCAGTGGATTTCCGGCAGAGTATAAGCTTTTATCTTCCATTATGACTTTACAAAGAAATTACAATTTGAAAGTTAACATTGAACCCCTCGGCAGTTCCTCTTTATACTATCACAGCACCTCTCACCTTCTCTTGTATATTAATATTTTCTAATCAAAAATGAAACATTGTTATTTATTTTTTTATTTATTTATTTTATTTATTTATTTTTTTTTTTCAACCAAGATCTATCAACATCAACCTTTTGGTGTTTTACTTCACAATTTGGTGACTGATATGTTCTATGTTTTTATTTCACTAGATAATTCAAGCAGAACTGAGCTCATAACCCAATTTTGAGTTAGTACCTATTCTGGTTTGCAATGAGAGCCTTGAGCTCTGCTGCACTATTCATATTTGTTTGTTTATTTATGTCCTTGTGATGTAAACTGACACAATACTTTGATTAAATTCAGGTGTTCCCGCAGCCTGTTTTTACCAAATTTGAAGAAATCCCTTAAGGCATTACATTTACATTTACATCTGCTCATTTAGATACTTTTATCCAAAGCAGTGAGGGACATCAGTAGAGCTTCAGTGGAGTAGAGGCCTTGTTGTAAGTATTAAGTACTACATCTATTGAATAAGATGCATAATAAGTGCTAGTAAGACGAGTTAGGATTTTAGGAGAGGAAGTGAAGAGATGTATTTAAGAGCCTCTTGAAGATAGACAGGAATCTCATTGGATTCAGGAGCTTGTTTCACCATCTGGGAACTACAGATGAGAACAGCCTGGACTGTGATTGCCAAGTTTGCAGGAATGTCAAAGCAAGATTAAAACATTGCAGTAGTCAAGGTGAAACTAGTCAGTTAACACTGATGCAACATGATCAGAGAAGGATAATTGTTCACCAAACATAACACCCAGGTTTCTTGTGACCTTGGTTGGGATAGGAGATGAAGAGCTATTTTAGTATTGATATTATGCTGAAGAGACTGATTGGCTTTGATTACTAGGAGTGCAGTTTTAGGGAGGTTTAGTAGAAGGTCCCGGTCCTTCATCCATGTGGATATGACAGAGAGACAGACTGTGATCCACGCAGAGACTGTGGGGTTGACAGATGGTATAGCTGAGTGTCGTAAGTGTAACAGTGATACCTGAAGCCCTGTGACCAGATAATTGGACCCACGGATTTGTGAATATTGCAAAGAGGAGGGTCTCAGAAACAATCCTTGGGGCACTCCAGTGGGGAGGTGGTGGGCTAAGGACATGTGCCTTTGCCATGACACAATTAAGGCGCATCCAATGAGGTAGGATTCAAACCAAGGGCTTTGCCCAAGATGCCTATGTCAGAGAGTACAGATAGTAGGATACAGTGGTTCACTGTATAAAAGGCTGCTGAGAAGTCCAGTAAGAAAAGAACTGAGGACTGACCTGCAGCTCTGGTCACCCTTAGGGCTTCAGTCACAGACAACAGGGCTGTTTCAGTGGCATGGCCACTGTTAAAGCCTGATTTGGATCAAGGAGATTGTTCTGTGACAAGGAGTCTGAGACCTGTTTAAAACCTATACACTTAGATATGAATGGGAGTAGTGATACAGGTCGATATTTCTCTACTTGAGCAGGGTCAAGTGAGGGCTTTTTGAGCAGAGGTGTTTCCTGATCCAGTTTGAAAGCAGTTACAAATGTACCCAAAGCCACTGAAGTATTTATGTGTGACTGCTGACACAATGTTTGGAGATATAGCTTGGAGGAGGTTTGTGGGAATGGGGTCCAGTGTACACATAGTGGGACAGGTACTGGTAAGAAGTTTTGATATGTTGTTCTCAGTGAGAGTAAAGGGTGTTGTGTCTTTAGCCTGAGGAGACTCAGCTAAAGGACTGAGCGAGGAAGGTGGAGAAGCACTAACCAGAAGAGGCAGAGAGGAGAGTGTTGTGCCTGTGACCAGCAGACAGACAGAGTTATCTGTGTAAGGTTCAGAGACTTGGTGGCTGATGGTCATCACCTTTTCAGTGAAAAAATAGGCAAAGATTTGTGTCTGGTGGGGATGGTAAAGGACTGAGTAAGGTTTTAAAGGCAGAAAATAGTATCCAAGTGTCTGTGGTAATGCTGATCTTAATGTAAAAAGCAGTTTTGGCAGCCTTGATGCTAGATGAGAAAGAGCCTAGGAGTGATTGATAGCTCATGAGGTCGGCATGTTCATTTTGCACCACTTTCTCTCAGAGATTCATACATAGTTTTCCAATGGTATCACTCAGCCATGGATCATGCAGGTTAGAGCAGGTTTGGTACAGAGACCCTGGGGTATTATTGACCCCTAATATGAAAAAAAAGTGCTTGGAGAAGGTAGAACTGAGGTAAGCACTGATGAAAGTGGATGGGAGATAGGTTGCAACAGAAAGAAACCAGAAGTTGTGGAATGGATGGCTGATCAGGGAGCCAAACAGTAAAGAAAATGAAATAGTGGTCAGGCAGGTGCAGAGGTCTGACTGTAATACAGTCTGTGACACAATTTCAGGTGAAAATGAGGACAAGTACTTTTCCAGCTCTGTGAGTTGGAGGACTATTGACCTGTTTCAAGTCAAATGAGTGTATCAGCAACAGGAAATCAGGGGAGCTTGGATTGTCCAAGTGGATGTTCCTATCACCTAGTTGTCCTGGTGGTCGGTAAATGAAAACCACAGAGACTTTCACTGGGGCAGGCACCATAACTCCAAGGTGCTTGAATGAGGAGTATTTGTTTGGAGGCAACAGTTGAATAAATGTCCATTTGCATGCAATGAAGAGACCAGTCCCTTCTCCACGGCTGGTCAGAGAGGAGACACGGGAGAATGTTTATTTGAGGATTATTGGAACAGCTGGGTTGGCAGTATTTTCAGGTCTGATCCAGGTTTGTCCTTGCCTTTTTGCATGTTGGTTATTTTTGCGTATGCTGGGGGTTGAGGCACATTTCTACAACAATAAGTAATCACAGAGTTTTAAGTGCTCAGGGTGAGTCAGCCAGTTTACCATGTGGCCTTGCTCGGTGGAATCGTGCAGGTAGACTTGCTGGTCTTTACCTGATTAGGTCTTCACACGACACGGGCTGCACTGGAGGACAGTTGACACTTCAATGACAGCCTTCTACTGAAATAGCATGAGCTGAATTGAACAAAGCTGATCATGCGTCAGGTTTGATTGCATGCACCCTCTGAATTAGCCGTCTTGTTGCTGTCACTGTTGCTGCAGTGACATAAAATAAAATTATGACGATGACATTAAGGGTCTAAAATATCATGATATGACGCTGTCTAATGACATACAGAGGGCTCATCTCAGTATGAACATGAGAGTGTATTTCAGCTGTGGGCGATGTGCAGATACACTGACAGTCATTACTTTCGTGAACCTCAAAAGCCTATTACTTTGGAAACAGTGGAAATCTGTTGTGTTATGTTTTTAGGATCCCTGAGTGCCAGTCGATCTTATCATCTTCCTCATAATTGTGGCTTGTGTTCTAGATGCGCCATACTTTTTGTCAGATTCTCTTGCCTCCTAATAATTCTCTTCCTTTTCTCACACAGAAACACAAACTCATACGCATCTTATGTTCTATTTTCTGTTTTCCTTTGTTCGTTAAGTTTACATTAGGGAATATGACCCTTTGTTTGTCGACATTTCAGACCTTCTTCTTACTCTGTGCTTCTCATCCAGGTATCATATTGTTATCTGGTATTGAATTTGTGTAATTTCACTTTCTTTTGTTTGCTAACATGGCAGTATGTGTGTCTTTGTGCTTGTGTACTCATTCTTGTCTAAAAAACAATGGCAAAAAGATAATGACAGGGATTACAGGTGCTGTATTGTAAATGTCAAATGGCATTTAGTGTTGCAGTTCCTTTTCTGCTGAAATTGAGCTGTGCCCTCAATAATAGCCATCAGACAGAGGCTGTGTTTCAAAGTCATAAACTGTCAGAAATTACATTAAACTGTGTTTTGTAGGTATTTGCAACGCATTAGCTAATCTTAATTGTTATTTTTTTCACAATACATATAATAAAGCAAATTTATGTGATTGTATGTCAGCATAAACACTGTGGCTAAAATATTTACCACACCATATTTACCTATACCAGCTGAACCCTAAAATGTACTTAACCAAAATTGAAAGAAAGGTGTTGCTACTGCTTGTGAAAAAGGTCACAACCAAAGATTTAAAACTGCTTTAATGGATATTTTTGGCCATCTGTGAGCAGCACAGCACATTTTAAACACAACATTTGAAAATCATCACTGTTGATAATAGATTTTATCAAGAATATTTTAGCAAGCAATTGCCTGTTTATACATCCAGCAGATACCTGATGATAACTGATGTGTGTTTGGGTGTACATTTATTAATTGTGTATCCTCCGGTCCAGGACATGCTCTGTAAAATCAGGAGAACTTTCTAGTGACACATTACTGAGATTTGTTATTATATAGTGTTTTTCATTTTCTGTTAAACTTTACTTTACTTTAATAGAAAACTCTCAGTGCAGTTCAGGACAAGGAAACTTGTAACCTTTTATTCTTTATGTCAACTGTTATTTTAACATCAAATTAACCACATAGCTGCCATAAAAAAAAAAACCTCTGTTAAAGACCTGCAAGCTTTACACTCGTAAACTATCAAGAAGTTGTTTGTATTATTATTGTACAATATTGATAATGAATGCATACAAGCAGCTGGAGAGAACCAACGTTCCTTCAAAGCTTTGTGCTATTAATACATTTTATATTTTTTCTATTACAGACCTTTTATTGTGATTTAAGTGGATGTTCAGTAAAGCAGCAGGAAGTAAACTTTCAGTGATATGATCAGTATTGATTAGTATTGACACCAGATACTTTTGAATACATAGCTCTGGGTGAAATGTAGCATGTACCAGTTCAGTGGAAGCCCATCATCATTGAATATCGACGTGAACACATTAGCTTGGGAGTGGTTCAAAAAAAGTAATTGAGCAAATGATAAAGGGGTGGACATGGCAACCACTTTCCTAATGGAGATGTAGACATCCTTCTCCATCACAATGTGAGGCAGAGAGAGAGAGAGAGGAAAAGTAACAAGAGCATTCACTGTCATGCTATTATCTGCAGCTGTGTTATACAATTCAACACAAGCTGTAAAATGATGATGAACTGTGCTGCTCTCACACTGGTAATATATAATTCATTCAAATGTAAACCTACAAATGTGTGTTTATAAAGTAATCTTCAACACCAGGAGCTTCTTTATTACTAAAAAGTGTGTAGATATCACATCAGAAACATTTCTCCCTCTCTGTTCCCACATGTCTCTCTGAACCTGATTCCTTTGGTTTGATGTTGTCTTCAAGGAATCTGTTCATTCTTGAAAAAAGTATGGAGATAGAGCAACATAAGAGTATAAAAGACATTTATATCAAGTTAATGTTGTTGATCCCTATCCATATGGATTGAGTAATATTATTTCTGCCTCTCTATGTTGCCTAAATTATCTTAAAAAATAATTTTCAATCACAGTTCATAATTAGTATTCATATTCATTTCGTTGACTTGTTTTCAGCATCGCTACATGTATGTTTTTCCCATTTCCTATGTGTGTGCCTGTGTTGCTTCCATTTGGTGCATGTAGGCTCTTTTCATGTCTTGTGGCCACAGCAACTATGATAATTATACATCCTGTCTCCCTTTGTGATGTTATGCTAATGGAAATTTTTTCGTTGTGTGCATCTTCCCATTTTTAATGCACACACCACTTATATTGGCAAGCTTCCTTGGGTTGCCTTTTTTTAAAAAAAATAAAAAACAACAACAAAAAACCCACACTAAGAGCAGCTGAAACATCTGGCAAGTTTAGAATAATCCTTTTGATAAATTTTTGTTATGTTTCGATCAACAACATTGTTTCTCTCATGCCTTCTGCCCCCTTGGCTTTTAGTTGACTTTCTTCAGTGGCTGTTTTCTCTACTCTTCTTCCCCTTCACATTCACGTCACATAGTTAAAGTTTATTCCAAACAATTTTGCCAGAGTTTTAACATTAGCTAGGATGAGGGTGGACATCAATCTTACGTTGCATTTAGCCTAAATAGTTTTCTTTCATATAAACACTGCAAAGATACTCTCTTCTGATGGTCTGAGTCTTTTCGTGGTGTTGATTTCTGAGTATGTAATCACCTCACTGCACATGTTCCTGCCACAAACCCACAGATGCTCTGATTCATTTTTATACCACAGTAAATACAGTTCAAAGAAATGAGTGAAGACCGCTTTCATTTCCTGCAGCCCAAATCTCTCCAACAGCCTCTCTGAAAATCAGAGGACTGTGGAAACTGTATGTCTGAAGGTAAGCTCAAAAAATGCAGCCCTTTGTCTTCCCTGCTCAGTGGATTGTACTGTCAGTTCTATCAGTGCAGACAGAGCTCAACAGGTTTGAGCAGCCCATTGAAATTTAGAGATACTCTTTGGGCCTGCTAGGACCAATTTCCACAGCATTTTATATGGCCATGATCTAAGTTAGCATCTCTGTCTCTGTAGTGTCATAGCCCAGCTCTTCACTGCAACAAAACAAGGAGATACATGAGTGTATCAGGAAAAGGACTAAGTTAGTAAATGCGAGCAATCTATAAAATCTGTTGTTTAGAGAATGGGTGAGTGAAAATGTAATGTATGGGTGCTTTGCTGTAAAAACTAAGAAAAACCCCAAACAATCTCCACACTACAGAGCTGTGTGTTGTGACCAGGTCTGCCTGCCACTGACTGCTGCCCTGGCTGTATGCGTGGGGCACATCAGGCCCAGGTGTCTCATGCTGCTGACTGAGGTTTCATTGCCTGCAGCCCTGGAGAGAAAAGCACAGAAACAGAGCCAAGCAGGAACCAAGCAGAAGGGCCATCACAGTAGCATGATGGGAAGCTTGCACTGTGAAAGTGGGTGTCACCTCACTCTCTTTGGGAGACACTGAAGGATGGAATGAATGAACATTCAAGTTTCTCCAATAATTGGCCAGATGAAATGTGGATTCTTTCATGGAGGAATACAGCGACAAAAGACAGAGAAAAAGTTATTGCTGGACTTGCTCTTTGCACCATTGTACTGTAGTGCAGAATGACTGTCAGCTGTTCCAGTCTTGTCATTATATTATTGTTAATACTTTAATATTTTTACAATAATTAACAGATTTTTTCTTCAACTGGTGTATACTCATTTTAGCCACATACAAACACACTATCCTAGAGCCTGACAATACGGCATAACAAACACTGCTGCTGGCATCTACTGTAAGGCTTTCTAAAGGCCTTGATTTGTACCTTTGGTGGGAGTATGGAGCCATTTCAATCATGGACAGTGGGTGACATGATTCTGAAGCAGCCTAAAGGTAAAAATGTGCTTCATATAATCCAGCTGTCTAATCTCTGGTGCCCACTAGCTCTGCCAAAGTGCCTGCAGCAAGGTACCAAACCTCCACCAGCTCAAGGGATGATGATTTATGACTGACTCTCCAACTTGAACTTGAGGCCAATATAGGATAATGTTCAAGTACAATTCAAACATTTTTTTTCAAATTTTTGCAGTATCACCCTGTTTTATTTCTATTGTTACACACATTGTCAACCTCAAACCCCTCCTTTAATGGTTCACCTTACTGGGGACTTGCTCACAACACTAATTTGACATGTTTGGGCAAGAAAAATGGCCACCTATCATTGGTCAATAGTGTATGATTGTGGTTTCTCTTTGGTGTGTCCAGACCCTCAACCATACCTTCTCTCACTGCAGCTTGTTGAGTCTACATCTGGCATAGATGTCAGGTAGACCAGCATTAGCTTTAAAATCAGTTTGGCCCAGCTCAGTTCAGTTTGGACTTTAGTGTAAGTGTATGGTGACTTTGTACTCACTTAATTAACTGGTTTAGTTTTGTATGATGAAGGTCTGGTATTTTTTTTTCTTGGTTCTTTCACAGTCAGAGTTTAAATCCAATGTACCTGTCCTTGAGACTTTCTGTAGTGTGAGACATTTACAATAAGTGTTATTGTGAATTTATGCAAAAGTTTACAGGGGGGCATTGCAATTATGTCATGACCTGACTGCTGCATAGCTTTGCAAAACTCATGACATAATTTATGCAGATACACATGCCCCAGCAATCCCACTGAAGTTATAAGTTAATGGTCTATAACTTCAATGCAAGAGTAAACCTCAGCCTTTATCTGTCACACAGAGCACAGTGAGCTTTGGTGCAATAGCATCCCACGCTCCTGACTCTGAGCCATGTATATTGTATGAAGATGTAACCTACATCTATCCATGCTTCTGTCAGCAGGGGTCCCCTGATCACGCAGGTATAGTATGCAGGGTTTAACAGTGCCCAGGAAAGTGGTTTGTGGTGTTTAGTCAGTTTTGTCCCTTGTCAAAAGACATCAAAGTCCTGCAGATTTGACTTGGTTTTTAAATTCTTAAAACTGCCTCTAAAATGGCTGCCAGAGTCTTGGGGATGTCTGCTCCTCAGACCGCTGTTTAAAATGTGCTAAGGGTGTAATAGAAAAACTATGAAAGAGGTTTTATGAAGGTCTGAGTGGGGTGTGGTAAAACATTAGCTAATACATTTTAAGTATTTCATGGAAGATGTGTTTAATTTATGTTGTCTGGCAAACCCACTGTTCAGTTTTGAGGTTGTTAACCTGCATAACATTATTAATTAAAGTATAGTCATGGTTTTATGCTGCTTCATTTGAACAGAAGGAAAGAGAAACAGAGAGTTAAAGGATCTAAAAATGAGGCTTTTAGGTTGAGAAACTCCCACTGCTAAGAGTGAGTAGGAGGTGTTAATGTTGGGGTTTACTAATGCAGCATAATCAACCCAATGATGAGGGAAAATTAAAGCAAGCTGGCCAAGGAAAAATGTCATTGTAACAGGGCTGAGAGAATAACCATATTTTAGAGACAATTCAGTGAAGCTGAATCAATCCCTAACAGCACAGTTTTTGCGGTCTATTTGACCAAAAATGTTTTTGGTTTCTCTCTCTTTCTGTGTCCCAGATTCTCATCGGAGAAGTGACCAGTTTCTTTGTGAAGACAGAGGGAGCTCAGGAGAAGACCATAGTGACGGCTGACTGCTGCTATTTCAACCCTCTCCTCCGTAGGATCGTACGTTTTCTGGGTCAGTCAATGTCCTAAAGATCAGAGCTTCTTTAGCTTTGACTAATTGAGCCCCTGTACTCTGGGGCCAAGGCTCATTAAGACTAGCACTTGCGCTCCTCTGTCATACAGGATGTGAACTTGGCAGAAAAAGCTCTTGTCTTTAGTTTGGGGATCACAGACTAATTTCCTTTGCCTTTCTCTTTACATTGTGGTTTGTTGATGTTCTGTGATCATTTTCATCATCTCTGCAGCCTGTATTTATCCAAGTTATGAATCTTTTAAAGTGACGGACTAAAGTTAAGAAGCATAAAAGCAAAGGCTATGTTTGTCTGGCCTTTCACTCCTACACAAACAGCAGTCAGCGTAGCCATTTAATTCCCATCTCAGTGCTTGTGTCTGACTCTCACCACTCATTGATTTACTTCTTTTTTGAGTTTACATATGAACATATTTCCTTTTTCTCTCACTTGCCTCTACACACAGGAGTCTACTCCTTTGGCCTCTTTACCACCACCATCTTTGCCAACGCTGGTCAAGTGGTGACAGGAAACCAGACGCCTCATTTCCTGTCTGCCTGCAAGCCAAATTACACTGCTCTGGGCTGCCAGTCTCCACTGCAGTATATCACAGAACGCCGAGCCTGCACAGGAAACCCATACCTGGTGGCGTCTGCCCGAAAATCCTTCCCCTCCAAAGACGCAGCTCTCAGCTTTTATTCAGCCATCTACACAGTGGTAGGAAACTATTTTGGGGCAATGGTTGCTGCTCTGTTTAGGTCATGTTGTTGGAAAGTTTCCAAATGCAGATTCTGCAATTTATGCAGTTATACAGGTGTGTGTGTGTGTGTGTGTGTGTGTGTGTGTATGTGTATGTATACACACACACACACACACACACACACCTGTATAATA
The DNA here is from genome assembly GCA_038496675.1 of Rachycentron canadum. Classification (NCBI taxonomy): domain Eukaryota; kingdom Metazoa; phylum Chordata; class Actinopteri; order Carangiformes; family Rachycentridae; genus Rachycentron; species Rachycentron canadum. The sequence goes on along the minus strand of CM076650.1, from coordinate 14,577,327 downwards.
GCTATACCTGTATAATTCTCCTAAAGAACAATATACCGAATTTAAACTTCTATAAAATGTATTATTTATATGGTCAGGCATCTCTACAGACATAAAGATGCACTTTATTACTTTATTTATTCAGTAATTATTTATTTTTTCCACATACTGTGAAACACATCCTCTCTCAGATGGTACACACATACTGACTTTACATACTGAATTTGTGGGTGTGATTATTGGTGAATTTTAAAACAAATGATCTCTGTAAATTTTCAAGAATCAAGCCAAGAATCTGTTATTAGATGTTTGTTTTTTATTTTCCTTGGTAAACGTGTGTGTGTGTGTGTGTGTGTGAGCTCTCTCAACATAGTAGAAATCATTTTAATACAATTTTCTCGTTGAAACTTTTGCTGTACTTATGATTTAAGTGCAGCAGATAAAAGTTTTGTAAGTTTCTTACCTTTCTTCTTTTTTAATTGCAGACCCATGTTTCTGTCATTTTTTTAAAGGCAGTATTTGTTGCAGTGTGCTTTGGTGCTGTCTTTTGTGCCACTCGGCTGGTCCAAAATCACTGCAAAGTGCGGCCTCTTGTGGTTAAATTTAAACTGTTCAGCCTATTGGGCTATTCAAGCTGTGGCAAAGCTGTGTATGGATGATTTCAGCTGGCTAACAGAGAACCAGTCGATTCAACACCTTTGTCAGCTGACCAAGAAAAAAATAATAATTTATCGTAGCATTTCTTATTCCAAGTTACGTTTCTCTCTTCCAGATGTACGTGACCCTGGTGTTCCGGACCAAAGGGACTCGTCTGACCAAGCCCACCCTGTGCCTGGTGCTTCTGTCTCTGGCTGTGCTGGTGGGAGTTGTGAGGGTGACTGAACACAGAAACCACTGGAATGATGTCCTGGCTGGATTTGTCACCGGAGGGGCCATCGCTGCCTTTCTGGTGAGAAAGAGAGAAGAGAGGGAGAAGAGGGATGGTGTAAGAAGCAAGGGTGAAAGAAGAGATGGATAAAATTTTAATCAAAAAAAGTATAGAGGAGGAGGAGATAGTGGTAGATGGGTGTAAAACAGAAGAGAGGCAAGAGGGAAACACTAGAGAGAAGGATTAGTATGATGAATGGAGTAAATTGCAAAAAGAAAACAGTTTTGATAACATAGGGAGCAGGAGAAATTGTGGGAGGATGGACTGATGAATAAGATCAACTTGAGACGAAATAGTCTTACTGCCTCTGTGAAGTAGGACACACACTCACACACACACACACACACACACTGTTACACCTATGAATGTGAATGGATTGAAATGACAGCACATTCAAATAGTCTGATTTAGTCTTGGGCCTTTTCGCCTAAGTCAGTTTTCCAGAGAAACTTCTAGGAAGAGTGTTAACTTTACAGATCAAAGCGCTGCCTGTGGTTCATCCTGAAGACCATAGCTTCCTCTCGGTGCCTCCTCCCACCATTCATTCTTCCTCTTACTTTCTTTTATCTCTGTCTCTCCCTTTCATACTTTAAGTGCCCTCTTCAGTATCTGTTTTCATGCACACTGTGAACAGTTCACATACCAGAAAATTATCCATCTCTGTGGTGCAGTGAAGCAAATCTCCCCCCACCTTTCCATTTTACCTGTGTCGTTTGCTCTCCATCAGGTGTCATGTGTGATCAACAATTTTCAGCCAACCCAGATAGCATTGCCGATGCCTCCACCTCCACAGCGTCCAGAGCCCACCATCGGGCTCCCTCTCCTCAGTCTGCCCCGTGTGGAGAGTCCACTCGAAAAGTTAAGTGGCCTTCAGGTAAGGGGGTGGGGGCCATTGATAAAATAATCAAATTGATCAATGGAATGCGTGTACATATATTTGTTTTAAATGGGAGGGTTTGGCAGGGTAAATACTTATTTACATCTGAATGTTTCCTACACGCCTCTTTCTGTCTGATATCTGTTATGTGCACCCTTTCTCTTGTCTAGACATCATCATTCTGCAGTCTTGTATCTTACTGTTACAATCAAATCAAGTTGAGTTTATCGTCTCTATTTCTTCAGGTTTTAAACACCTAAATGTTTTCTACTCTTCCCTTCCCTCTTTCTCTGTCTCTTAAACCTTTTCTTCCTTTTTACCCCGTTAGGCTCCAGGGTTACCGTATTCTGAGATCACATGACCATCAGCCAATCCCGTCCCCCACCCCTCCCGATGTTCTCCTCCCCTCACGGCGTTGCCTCACAAGCGCAGTCTAGACCTGCCCTCCGAATGCCCCCTGCCTTGCCCTGCCCACCCCAATGGACGATATCCTCTCCGACGAGTCAAGTCAACCCAGGTGTGAAGGTCTACCAGTAACAGGAAATGAGAGAGCGACATACACATGGCGAGCCTGGCGAAAATCTGTCATCCACTAAGGACTAATAGGAGATGGAGACCTGTCCTTCTGTCCTGTTTTGTCCTGTTTGTCCTCCGAGATGGCCTCTTTTTTCGTTTGGGTGTTGAAAGACCCAATGAAAGACTTGCCAAAGCCAGAGCTGTTGAAGCAATACTGTCTCCTACTCCCTTGTCCTTTTTCCACAACAGTGACTTTATAGACTGTTGGCTGGTGAAGACTTGATAAAACACTTTATCAAAACAAAAAAAAATTACTCAGCTGAGCTGAGGGTTGAGGGATGGAAGAAAATATCAAGTGGATCGTCCTCAACATTTTTTAACACTCAGGACAATAAAAAAAATACAGGACAAGATTAAAAACAAAGACCTTTATGTCATCAAAATGCCGGTACCATTGAGTATTATGGTACAGATTTTTTCCTGTCCTAAAAAAACTAACGAGAGACCGTGTCAAAGACGAAAGCACTTTTGTAAATTATAGCACAGGTGAACCAATTTAGTGTTCAGGGAACTGTGTTGTATCTTAATCATTTTATGGGGATATTGGTTTGATCTGTTGCTGTACATTGTGTGAAGTGATAGAAGGGAGAGTTACACACACTAGAGCTGTACTTGTGATACCACATTGTTTTGGAGCATTAGTTAATTCATCCCTGCAGTGGACTGAACTGGATTTCCATCAACCTCCATCAAACAGACATCTTTTAGCTATGTATTATTCAGGCGTGTGTGTGTGTGTGTGTGTGTGTTGTAATTGTCTGTATAGGTTCAATGTCCACGCTGTGAAATAATTGCAAAGTTTGAATCATTTGACATCTTTTCTCTTGTGGAGTTCTTTGTCAGTGTTAGTTTCCATTTCAGTACAGTTCTCTGACTGTTTCCATTACACCCTTTCATGCTTCTTCTGTTTTTTTACTTTTAAATTACCTTCATCTAAACCAATACAATGTGTCTTATATCCATATTGGCAAATTGTGTTTCCAAAATGAATGTGTTGTGAGTGGCAATGGCATCAATTTGCCATGTTTTGTGCATCTGTCCTGTCCGGTTTGTCTTTGTTTTCCCTGCGTCTGTCCACCATCATTTCCTCACAGTCTCTATAAATCAAATGGCACAGACCAGTGTATAACACAGAGGTAAGATCTCTGAGTATTGTATAGTTTTGTACAGTAAGTAGGTTTCTTTGCGCAGTATATACAACATTATCATTATGTTTAAATTGTGTGAACACTGTGGAGCTACCTGACGCTGTCTTTAGGAACATGAGTAGTAGCCTGATCTGAAGCAGGAATGTAGCGCAGTGGAGAAGTGTGTGTAATCTTAACATGCAGTTGGTGTGTTTGGCTCACAAACTTGCTTTGGTTCTGCTCAGTTCACAAGGACACCACAGACAGGTTATACTAATTAGAAAGTATGCAGTGGGTTATATATAAAGAAGAAATCGCTATGGTTTTATTAAGCGTGTGTGTGTGCGTGGGTGTGTGTGTGTGTGCTTTCCAGGATTTGTGCGTATGTTAATAATGAGCACATTGTATGGCAGCATAACTGTTAATTTGGCAATCTGTTTTCTTAAGTGAAACTGTCGAAAGTAGCTGCTATAATTACACACTTGTGCTTGTGTGTAACTGCAGGCCTTCAAAGGACCCCTGCTATGGTGTCCTAACAATGCCTGTTATAAAAGTAGGTGCTCATTATAGCTTTGAGATCACCTACCATAAATCTTTTCAGTCTGATTTTTTTGTAAACAACTGAACAGGTAGAGAACACCATAACTGTCTAAATAATGTTATTTTCATGTTAAAATGTCTCTGTTTTGTATTTATTTACCAAAATAAATTGCAATTACCACATAATTCTGCCTGAATTACATTTTTCATTTGAGGGAAACAATGGGACCAGAGACAGAACCATAAACATTATGAATTTATTCCACGAGACACTTTTAAAATATGCTATTATTATAATTGTTGTTGTTATTCCATTATTTAAACTTCCTTTCCCACTGCGATGTGTCTAATAGGTTTCCTTGAAGAGGCCTATCTGTGATTTAATATGACAGGCTGAAATTCTGTATTTGGACTTTATTAGACTTTGATAATACTGTATGTTACATATTAATAGTATACGATATATTACATAGCCATTCTTTGTAACACATTTTTTTCGCAGTTTGTTCAAAACTTGCACCTTAATATTTAGTACTCTCAGGAAGTGACTGGACTGCCACATTGACCGCTGCCAATCAAGCTTCACAAATAAAGAACAAAATGGGGTTTTTTTCACCACAATCTGCAATTTGTTTTAATTTTGTGCAGCTCCCCAAGTTTCTTTGTGCACGCTATCATGGGTCAATAGTGTCCCTAACTAGCAAAATCAAACAAATTTAGTATGCTTGCTGAAATTTTAAGTATAGTTAAATGTTGTCACTATTCCAATGTAAACACATGTGGGAAAGTACTGCCTCTTAGTGGTTAGTTGGGTAATGACAGTGGAAATACAGACGTAACAGGTGTGGGCTTGTGTGTAAATGGCTCTGATTTGGGCTGTCATGGGGGCCACATTCGCAATCAATTCAATAATAGAGAGCTCTGTTAAAAAACAGTATAGTTACAACATCCAAAATGACCTGCAGAAATGTGTTTCCACTTCAGTTCAAAAAGCTGCAGTAGGCAGCAGTGATCACAGGGTGGCATTGCTTACCATGCTTCACTGTGGATATGGCACGCTAACAGAGAAGCTTTTAGAATTCACCAGATTTAATGTTTATGAAATCAAATGGCACATTAAGAATGTAAAAATATGCTAAAACAGAAAGGAGCATTTTAAAATGTTTTTCACTTGAGACCTCCGCTGGCCCACATTAGGCATTAGACATCAAGCTAATAAATGTAATGTAATGGCACAATTACTTTTAAATTTAGACACAGGCAATTTCTCTTTTTCTATTTCTCTCAATTGCCCCAATGTCTCCCCACTCGTCTTTGTGTTCCTTTGAGTTTGTATTTGTCAGTCTTGTTAACGACAAGACACACACACACACACACACACACACAGAGAGAGAGAGAGAGAGAGAGAGAGAGAGAACTCTCTGCACTCTCTCGACAACATTATCTTTTCCGGAAATTGCTTCTCAAGCACAGCCGGAGCCCCATTAGAAAAGAAGAGCTCTACGCTGTAACCTTTTTAAAAAGCCATTAGTGATGCACCTGCTTCTCTCCCTCTCACTCTCTCTCTCTCTCCCTCTCTCTCTCTCTCTTCCTATTTGTGTGTCCTATTTGTCTCTCTTGTTAACACTGTCACACACACTCACATGCATACACACGCACAGTTTCTCCATCCTGATTGCCGGCTTCCTCTTTCTCAATTCTACAAACTGACTACTGAGCAGCAAAAGCATCCTTCCACTCCAATTAGAGTATGAATCACTGACATTTTAAAGTTCTGCCTCAGAGTGCAAAACCACTCAATTTAATAATTTATGTGTGTTATTCTAATGGCTTGTGACTGTTAAATCTATGTTTTGGACATGAGTAATTCTCTTTCAAAGCTACATGCTGAGAAAACAAGATATTTTATAATATGTCATGTTACTACAGTGAACAGGCCGGGATTACTCGATCAAAGGCAAATGACGAACTCATTTTTTTGATTCATACAGTGTTTGCCTAAATTTGAGCATCCTGTACAAATGAGCTTTTAATTATGAATGCTGCTCCCTCTTATAGATGCAATGTTTGACATAGTTATTTGATATTCACAACTGTTACATTAAGAGACAAGTGATTTGGATCTGCTTTGGTCATCACCACATTCATCATCAGTTACTTTAAGTGCTGCCAGACCCTAATAAATGGGAGTGATACAGCATAATGTTCATGGTGTAAACATACAACCACACGGCAAAAACTTTTCAGAGACATGGGTGGAAAAACATATTGGGGGGGGGGGGCTCAATCAGTTTTAACCTCAAAAGGGAGCACATGCAAACTCCACACAGAAAGAAGAATGAATGAAGAATAAAAAAAGAAACAATATCTGATGCACTGATTTTTATTTGATTATTTAAAATAATACATTTGCTATGAAACATTTCACAGCATGTCAGCAACAAAAAACAAAAAAGTCTTCTCACTCAACAAGCTGCTCAGAAACATTTTATTTATGTATGATATATGACCGACTGTGTGTGTGTGCATAGGTGTGTGCTCGCTTGAGTACGTACATGTACGTGTGCGCGTGGGTGTGCCTGTGTGTATATGACGTCCTGTGATGAGTTGAGCATTGCCCCATGACTCATTGTCGGTTTGGCGTAATGCTCCTGCAACTGAGGTCACGCACTGTCTGGGAGTGGCTGGGTGTGTGTGTATGTGTGACAGAGAGAGAGAGAGACAGAGAGACAGAGAAAGAAAGAAAGAAAGAAAGAAAGAAAGAAAGAAAGAAAGAAAGA
>CM076650.1:14543901-14570020 GCA_038496675.1 Rachycentron canadum | reverse complement strand
AAAGAAAGAAAGAAAGAAAGAAAGAAAGAAAGAAAGAAAGAAAGAAATGATTAAAGGATTGAGTGTAAGTGAGTATGTGAACTGAAAGAGATAAAAAAGTATGAGGATGAGTGTGGTTTATCGCATCTCAAAACAAACCAGCAGCCCCTGGGTAATAAAAATGTAGTATCTGTCATAGTAAATTACAAATATTGGTCTTCGCCTTGCTGCAGTCTCCTGATTATGCTCAATGGTCTGCCTCTGACAATTATGAAGCCATTAACACTGCGTATGTGTGTGAATGCGTGTGTGTGTGAGAGAGAGAGAGACTCTATGGCTGCTTATTTGAGGAAATATGTTATCGGTTTTTTATGGCCTTGAAGGCTCCAGTGCCTCACAGCATCAGCCGTGTGGGCTTTCAAACATCAAATTTACATGTTTGCTGTGTGTCTGCTTTTCTGTTTCTGATGTCTTGGGCCAAAATAAAGACAGCAAAGACAGAGGGAAGAGGGTAAATGAGGGGGAAATGAAGATGAGGTACTGTATAGTAAAGAGTGTTGACAAAAGCCATTAGCTCTTCTGTGGAGCTTGTGTGGATCATTACTGAGCATCTAGCACTCACAATAACACAGGCACATGCATACAGACACTCACATGTTTTGGGTTTAGAGTGGGCAGCTCCTTTACAGGACACCAGATGAGCAGAGGATTATAAAAGGCCTTACCACCAATCCCATCCAGCATGTCTGCTAAGGAAGACCATCAACTGGATACAGAGGTCCCAGGAGACTGGATTAGGAGTTAGAACACACACACAGATACACAGATACACAGCAGACACACACACACACACACACACACACACACACACACACACACAAAAAGACACACACACTCACACACACCACAGGCCTTGAAGAAACCTCTGTTGAAACCCTGCAGGGAGCACCATTCAAAACACACAAACTGGGTCCCACTTCAGTCTATAATGATTTCAGCAGTAATGACTGATGGAGAAGTGGTTTCATTTAACACAGCTTTCCTCTACTTCTGCATTTGATGCATATTTTTGTATTTGATACGACATCCCATCCTATTTATTTCAAATTTATATTAACATCTAATCATTCACTTGACATGATTAAAATGCAATGCAAAGTTGTTCACTTTAATCATGCATGATATTGTTTTCAACTCCATTATGTTACAAGCTGTACAGTGAGTCTGCATCTCATTCTTGTGTCCACCTTTTAGGGCAAATAAAAGAACATTGCCAATGTATAGCCTACTGTTGTGTTGTATTGTATTGCTTCACATTGTTGTACAATTTGTCCAGAAACATTTAACTCATCCTCATGGTGTGAACGGCAAATTGAGAGCAACACAAACTGTGAATCCTAAAATGACAATATGACACTGTGAGCCTCAGAAAGGAAGCAGGCTTGGGTATTTATTGCATGGCTGTTGCACAAGATTGCATTGTATTTTGCAGGTCTGTCCACCTCCGTTACTAAAGACAGACTGAGGCAGTCACAAAACACAACAGAAGCACTATAAATGCAATATAAAGCACAGTATGTTAACATTTTCTATTATGATGGCACACTGAGAAATAAAAGGCACAATTAAAATCACAAACACACTATAATTAACAAAATATCCGAAGATAGACCCTTTGAAACTCAAGATTTTGTCTCAAGGCCCCCATTTGGCAAGATTTTACCTGTAAACTCAAAGTTAGTAGTAAAAAGTACTGTTATAACAGTGAGGCACATTAACACTCACCCACTCTTACACTACATTCACGAGCTTATTCCAAACATTTTTTCTTTTTTTTCATTTTGCCAGGGCCTACCCGAAACTCCATCATGGACCCCTTGAGGTCCCCGGACCCCAGATTGGGAACCGCTGCACTATAGGGTATGCTCTTCGGCGGCAAGCCTGGATGGAGGCTTGGACAAGAGAGGAAGAGAGAGGAGGAGAGGAGGAGGAGAGGTGAGAGGTTGCCGCTGAGTTGCATGGGATGCTGATGCTGCTGCAGCACAGGCTCCATCGCTCCATCCCTCCCTCGGAGAGAATGGGAAAAACAAGGAGTGGTTATGTGATTCCCCACAAGCAGGAGGAGAAGCGCACGGGAAAGAAAGGAAGAGCAGGGAGGGTTGGGTGGGGGTGTGGGGGGNCCAGAGCCACGTGGATCCCTAACGGCCCCACGTTCACCATGTTGAAGTTAGCTGTGGTAATTTGATTAATAGGAGCCTTGATTGGGGGGAGGGGAGGGGGGGGGGGGGGGGGGGGGGGGGGGGGGGGGGGGGGGGGGGGCGTTTCCCTGCACAGTATAGCCTATTCTCACACTTCAGCATGGATACAATGAGTGGCATATGGAGCGGTTTCTCCGGGGGAGCTGATAAAAAAAAGGTGGACATGGCGGTAAGTTACATTTTTTTTTCCTGCTGTAATTTACCATGAACCCCCCCCCAAAAAAAAAACAACCAAAAAAAAAAACAAAAAAAAAAAACGGATTTGGACACAGTTGACAGCGCAGCGTTGCTCCGGGTCACATCACTTTAGACTGTCCTGATATTCAGCCCACAGATATTTGTTGATAATCCCTGAAGTGGAGGAAAAACAAGACTTGCAGATCTAAGGTTTAGGGGTCGGTTTGTAGCAGTGCATGGCAGGGGACTAACGCCCGATCAATTTCTCGTTAGCTTTGGCTTTATGATTTGATAACTAAACAGGTTGGTCCCACCAGCATCACTCCCGAGTGCCTATCAAATTACCTGATGAGGGCTGCACCTGCACGCTGCTTAATACATAACCAGCAGCATGTCAACGTGCCTTCCTTCCTCCTTTGTAGCCTGATTGGAAAAAAAAAAAAAAAAAAAAGATGGTCAAAATCTCTGTTACACTCCCTGCAAAGGGTTAAGGATTCAATCCACGCTTGCCTCTCTGAACTGGGTTCTCCTTGTCAGTGGAAGCGGATGTATTTACAAACAAAGAAAGCTTAATACTCAAGCCTGTCACGTAGAGGACAGGTGCTGGCTATCTGCAATTTTACAGTGGTATGTGCTTGTCTGGTTATCTGGGCTAGTAGGCCACCTGCATCTTGTATGCATTTAACACCAGCAAGAAAACCAAAGTGTCTCTGTTAAGTTTGCCACTAAAAGTTTGGCCAAAGGCAAGAGGGTGTTTGGGTTTTTTTTTTTTTTTTTCATTCTGCACTCTAGGCTGAATTTGTTGCAATAGCCATCACTGGGTCATTTATTTTTTGTCTGGGTAGTGACTATTAGACTCCACAGTGTAGCCAAAATGACTGGAAAGATTTGCTGTTGCAGGCATAAGCATAAACATCCTCATAACAGCGCCTTTAGTTCCAAGCAATTAAGCAGTAATGTGCAAGCAGCAGCCCAGCGTCCGCTCAGTCTCCGTCTCCGTCTCAGCCTGTCTTGTCATTTGCCTCTGGCACAGCCACCTGCAATTCTGTTTCCTATCTGACACACCAGGTACATTGAAGAATTGATAAGTCTGATGCGTCAGACATAAATATGAAACACAGACCGATTTTCTTTCATTAGGCTGTCCAGCTGGAGCCAGTTTGCTTTCAGTCAACTCAATTCAGGAGATGGATTTTCTTATAAATGCAAACCAGATGTCTTCCTCCGAGAAATAAAGTTCTTATCCAGTCCAAGAAGCAGTTATTTGGAATTTGTAGATGTATGTCACTTGGTATGAATGAAAAAGTAAAACTGAGGTGACAAAAAAGGTCTGTTGGACCATACATTCATGTCTGCAGCTGCAGGCACACCCATATGTGAGTGTCATGCTATCATAGCTTAGCTCCCACATACACAGCTACAACCACACTGAAGCATGTCTTCGAATTAGACAGAGACATTCCTTTGACATCAAGCAGACACAGACCGGTCCTGTGTAGTGAAGAGGGCAGCAGCAGGGTGTATTTTTACACCAGATCCCTGACACCTACGTACATCTCTTCACAGCTCTTGGTGAGAACAGAAGACACGTCCAGTTGAGTTGTCATCATCAGCAGTCCCATCAGACATGGGCAGTTGGGAGGAAGGAGGAAGAGGCGAGGAGAGAGAAAGAGAGATGAGGAGAGAGGACTAGAGGGTAGTATAGGTAATGAGGGAGTCAAGTGTCACAATCTTCTTGACGTGATGGCCTCGGCTAGTTTTAGCACTTCCCTTACAATGAAGTAGACTAGCACTGATGTGAGTGAGGCGGGAGGACTGTCAGAGGCAAATGGGAACTTTCCGGGAGTGTCAGGTTTCACATGGCGGGCAGCTTTGATAGGTGAGATGATACAGAAAATGATGCATGGTCTTTGCGTGTGTGTCTATATGGATAAACAATGAGGATGAGTAAGGAGGAAAGAGCAGGGTGAGAGGCTAAACACAGGGCAAGAGGGGGAAAGACAACAGGGGGATCACAGTGATTAGAGAGGAACGGTTACAGGAAAAAGTGAGAGGAGGAGAAAAAAAGTGAAAGAGAGAGACAGTCAAGTCATGTTTGTAGACTCGCCTGAGTTTTCCAGGGGGAGCCGTCTGTGGTGCTGATGCAACTCACCCCCCTTTTTCCAATGATTCTCCTTCTCTCTCGTTCTCTCCTCCTCAGCTGCTGATTGACAACTACTGTGTCTCTAATTGGCAAGTCTGGATAGGGAAGAGTCAAGCTTATTCTCCATGGGACAGACCAAGGAAGAGAGAGTGTGTGAGGGGAAGGGAGATGAAAAGGGGGGGGCATAACAGGGAGTCTTCCAACAGTGAGAAACTGGAGAGGAGGGGAGAGGAGAGGAGGAAGAAGGAGATAGATGGGGGAAGGAGTGGAAAATGGAATTGAAGAAGGTGGGAGGTGAGGAGGAGGGGATGGAGGTGAGGGCTGAACATCTGTTTGGTAATCAGTCTCTCCCCTCAGTGCAGTGTAACACACACTGACACCTATTTGATAATTGGTGAGCTTGCCCTCTCCCTCAGCGCTCGGCTAAATGGTTGCTTGATACCGAGGAGAGAAAAGGGACTAGCTGTTGGCAGTGTAATCTGTTTACTTGGTGCAGCTCAGGTAAAGATGCATAGCAGGCTGCCTGTGTGTGTGTGTGTGTGTGTGTGTGTTGGGGTGTGTGGCTATTGCGTAAAGCTTACAATCAGTTTTCTCAGTCTTACAGTGTGCTCAAGATGTGACTTGAAGCATGTGTGAAATGTGTATTATAAACTCTGAGCAATGCAGCTGCATTGTTATTCAAGGATAAATATGATCTCTTTTGTCTCTCTTATCCTAGGTGCTGTCCTTAAAGATTTGCTTCCACACAGACCCCCCTCTTCCCATGCTGCAATCTTATTCAGAGAGCAGGAGCTGAAGGGATGCACACAGAAAAGGAGAATGAGCTCCAGAGCTGAGAGGCGAGAAGAGGGAATGGAGATGAGGAGGTGGGCCTCTTTGCTCCGGTCTCGACCACGGGTATTCTTGGGTTGATAATACAGATGTGGATGTTATTGCTTGAGAATACGCGTAGTCGAGTGGAAGCTTAATCATCTACAGTGGACCAAAAGCAGAGCACTATTCAGTAGACTACAATGGCAGACACCAGGCAGACACACACACATATATAGCCAAGCCAAGGTGGTGACACAGAACACGGGGTGGATTTTAATTAAGCACCCAGAGGTGACGTTTTATGGGAAAGAGCTTATTTTGTTCAATCAAAAATAGAACTCAATCAGGGCTAGCCAGGTGCCCAAATCAAACCCAGCCACTGAAAAGGTTTTATCATCATGGGTTTATCAACCATGTCACTCTTTACACCTGTGGAGGAAATGAGTTTGTGTCCCTGGCCAGATCTAGTCTCTCCTGCAGAGGCGCTGGTGGGGAGGACTTGCACCATGGCACTAAGCTAAACCTCCAGGCATTAGTTCAGGGAGCTTAACACAAAAGTCTCCTGACTCAGACATTAATTCCAAGCCTTCTTGATTACATACCCTTGTTAGTCAGTTGTGCAAAAAAGTGAGCCTTTAATCTTATCAGTTGATGAGTGTCTTTCACAGTCCTTCACAGTCTGCTCCCAACATTTTTCTCACAGAAATTTTATGTTTTCAAAATTGGTGGCAGAAATGGCTTCCTGACGGTCCTCAGATGTAAACAGCTGCAATACATTTGCATGGTACATCACAACCAGCCATCCCACTGCACTACAAACTAGTATTGCACTCCTATTTTTGACTCCCTGGCTCATGCTAAAAATGTGTGAGAGTTTGATGCCTGTAGCAGCAACAGGAGACAGTAACACATGAGGACATGTCAAGGCTTGTACCCGTGGCTGACATTTCAGCATGCAGCTCAGCTGACTGGCTGTCATGATGGAGACTCAGACCCTTATGCGCACACACACACACACACACACACTCACATACAAACTACAAGAGAGTTCAAATGATCTACATGCCAGTAGGGAAATCGGGGATTGATGGAGTTTATGAAAACAGGCAATCCCTGTATGTATGAAAGCACACACATTTTATCTAGGTTCACTGGGTCCGTGTGCCAGTGGGGAAATAAGGGACTGATTGATTTTATGGGTAACTATTTTTAGTCAGAATGATGGATGTTTATGTCTTTTATTGATCAAGTTGAGGTGTGGGTTTGAAGAATTCTTGGACGTTAGGGCATGCTGATTAATCAGGTAGCAAAGGTGTTAGAATAAAACATCCTGAATTACATTTTTGGTACATTAGCATTATTGCTAAGTGTTATAAATTAGAAAAGCTACATTTCACTGCAAATTCAGCAATACATTAGCATCTGTTTGCAAATGTGCCCATGATGAATTACACTGTTATCATTTATTATTCCATGATTTCTAACAACTGCGTAAGCAAAACTCTTATTTATTAACACAGTATATGATTATAATTCATATGAATTTCACTATGAACCGTGTAAACTTGTTGACTGGGCAAAGCCATTTCTGTGGTTTTGTGTGTATTTGTGTATGCATATGTGTGTGCTTCTAAGCAACAAAATGACTATTGTGAGCACAGCTCCAGGTGCCTAGCAACCGAATCGCTCTGTTTCCCTGGCAACAGTTGCCTTGCACTCACTGTGTGGGTGATTGGCAGCCTTGACAACGGAGACGGAGTGACACTTGACCTCGCGTGCTGAATGGGAGAGGAGAAAGAAGGAGCGAGAAATAGAAGAGAGGGGGAGGGCGTGGGAGGGGACGTGCAGAGACAGAGGAGAGACTAAGTGATAATCATTCTCCATTGTAATCATCCTCCAGCATGTTTCATAAGGCGTCGTCAATACCTCTCCAGCTGGGGTCCATCATCAAACACAATACACAGTGCAGTGCGCGCATGCACAGACACACTCTTCCTGGGTGGAGAGCCCAGGCAGGCACTCCACATCTCATCTATTATCACTCAGCGCTGCCTGATGCACAGCCTTGCTACACTGTGTCTTCTTTCATTTTTGATCTGCTACATCCTGTGCTCTGTAGGGATGAATGGATACTGGGCTCCCAAAAATGTGTAATGGTCACAGGAGAGTAACTCAGAAGCTGTGTCCAGAGACATTTTATTTTGAAACAGGAAGTGCCAGTGTCTTTGACACCTTGGAATTTAAATGTTGTATTATTAAAAATTTATTTTTGTGATTGTCTATAGATTCACTAGCTGAGGGCATCCCATTGTAGTAAGATTTAATCAAAATGCATGCTCACAGCTGACAGTACCTCTGTATGGTGATAAATCAAAACTCGAACTGTGGAACAGTACAAATAACAATAGCTTTTATTGTTGATGTCATTAAGACAGAGTCAAATAAAAGCCCATGTTTGAAAATTGAGTCTTTTCTTTCTCCTCATTCAACTTTTATTATTAAATCTATATTACACTCAAAAGAGTTCATAATTTAAGCCTGTCCCACAACTTAAGACATGTAAAAGGATCTGTGAAAATGAATGTTCTACCTTTTTCTTTATTAAATCTCCTTTGTCAGTTCATCTAAATCCCAACTGTAATATCTTTACTCTGAGGTTGTCCCTCCATTTGTCACCAGCTGGTGATACTCAAAGCTATAAGGGACATTTATGTCACGTAAGAAATAATCACTACCGTTTGTTTCATAATTCCTTATTTAGGAAAAATGAAAAACCTCTCAAGGACAGACAACCACATTTTCATCACAAAAAAAGAAAGCCAGACATCCAAAGAGTGTGTGTCATCTTTTGCGCACCACTTACTGCAACTGGAACACTTGGTGAATACAGTACATTTACTTTGTTATACAATAAAATAAAAACCAACACTAATCATTATCAGGTCAGATTGCTCCTTTATTTCAATGATGACACTTTTCAAATTTGTTATTTAAAAAAAAACAAAAAAAACATTTTTACTCTTCTTTTTGGCCATTGAGTAGGAAAATAAACACTCAGTATCACAGCTCAAGTTCAAGAGTACAGTATTGTGTTGTGTTGTACACATGCACTTAACAAGATTGTTTGTACTTTTTAATTTGTTTTTATTTTTTAAACATGTAAGCTAAAACAAAACAAATACCTGAAAACTGAATGGATTAAGAACAATTCAAAACATCTGAATTTAGCAGCAAAGCATAAATCTTACAGATTTTCGTACCTCTCTCCAGTGGAATGACCTAATGCTTTGACACAAATGTGTACATGAAGATGAAGATGTCTGGATAGTTATGACTGTGAGCAAAACCTAGAATTTCAATGCTAACTGAGGACTGAGGATATACATACAGGATAGACACAAGATATATATCAACTGTGCAGTGTTCAGGTGAGATGGTAAAAACAAATTTATCCCCACATTGCTGTCTGCCTTAACGGTATTTGAATGAAACCAGAGGCTGGTAGTGGAGTCTGCTTTTCTCTCTAACTACATCCTGTTGCTTGTGTCAGACACTGTATGTTTGAGAATGAATATTTCTGATTTTACATAAAGATGTCAAGTTCAGACACCATTCTCTTACACATTACACTTGTCCAGCAAACAAAACATACCAAACAAAATTAAAAACAAAATAAAAAGCAGGACACAATATTTTTGCAATCTTCAACAACTGTTATTTAATGGCTTGTCTACACTACATTTACAGGGTCTTCAAGACCCATCCTAAATTATCAAAAACAGAAAGGCCTGCTCAGTGTGTGAGGATAAATCAGGGTACACTGCAAATAACAATAGTATGTAATAAATTTCAAGAGTAAAGACTACAATTGTGGACTAGATAGAACATTGCACGCAAAGGGGAGAACTCAACAGGAACAATTAAGTTTTTGTGATGATTCACACAGCAGTAAATTTCAAATGACCATACAGAAACCTGTGAATAATAGAAATTTTGAAAATATCCTCTGACCAACTTCATCCTAGTGGGCTCAGACCCACCAGCCACACAATTTATCCTCGTCCCAATCCTGTTTCTGAGAGGCATCCCACTCTATGAGGGCTACTGATTAGCTGCTTCACAGGCATCTATCCAATCACTGTACACATCAACTGGCTCTGAAAGATCTGAGGAGCAAAACATTAAGGATTAAAAAAATGATTATTTTGCTTGACAATAAGTGTTTAGATTAATGCAAAATGGCATAATGTAAAATAAACAAAGAGCAGAAAATTGACCGTTTCTCAAAAAAGTTGCTGTTGCACACTGAAGGTAAGCAGTAATCCCCAGCACTGATAACATTCTTTTATCAGAAGTTTGATCAATTGATTACCATTTTTGGAGTCAATGTCCTACTTCCTTTTCCACCTACCCTTTCTCCCACTTAACTCTGTAAAACACATTTCTTTAATCTTTCTTGAAATGATGAAACTAATCAAATTTTAGCACTTTCAACTACTAAATAAAACAATTATTTTGTAAGAATTAAACAGTAATATCTCCAATGACTCTTAGACAACAACCAAGTCAAAGTTTCACAAGAGTTGCTTGTTCAGTGTTAACAAAATAGTTTGGCAATACAATCTTAAGTCAAGGTCCACTCACTAGCTTGTTTTTGACATTCCAACCACATCTCACACCTGTAAACACTGACGGGGGTTTGTATAAGGGTGTTTGCTATATGGAGCAGAAACTTTAACCCTAGTCTCTGTGTAAAGATGGTATTTGGCAAGAAATGTGAATGGCCACCCTGCTCTTTCTTCAGCCATTTTGCTGCATGGATTCTCAAGCCTGGACACTTACCTCAGTGAAACACTAAGACTCAGTGAACCTCAGAAATAGATAATGTCAGCTGTCTGTGAACACCAGACCAAAAACTAGTCACGCCTTCATCCTCGAAGTGGTCAAAGTCATGACAAGGAGTCTGGGGTGAGAAAGTTTAAGAGGGCTATTCACATCTGACGCCATGTCTTAATTGCATGGTCAAATTACATTTCTGTTCAACAAAATTTACCAGCACTCAACCCGAACAAGGAAGTGATTTCACAATTCTGATGTGGGTAATCAATAAAGATTGATCAGAGTGATCGAAGACAGTAAACAGTGTTTGGGAGTGATGCTATAATTAGTAGTCTGTCAGTGTGACAATATAATGATAAAACACAGTATAAAAATATTTTGACCAGAAGGAGTGCCTCCACTTGGTTAAAGTAAAACATAGGTGAAAATATTCAACTGATCCCCCTATGTAACAACCACACAACAACACCATTCACTGATAAAAGCTATGAGATCTTACTGAACACTTGGGAAATAAATAACCTAATAAGCAGACCTTGAGATAAGATATATTTTTTCAGGCTGTGTCCAAGATTAAGATTTAACTTGCGTGTGTAGACCTAATAAAAGGTATTTGTGAAGTTAGGGCATTGAAATGTTATACAATTCTTTAACTTATCGTTTATTGCTTTATGATAAAGATAGTGATGTTTATTCGTGCATGAATAAGGATACAGGTAATAGGGGTCTGGAACTCCTCCAAGCAGACTGTGCATGATATAATCCCAGTATTTCTACTTCTCTCCCTGTTGACAAAACAAAGGAAAAGTTGTAAACATTTAGCTCAGAAATCAACAAATGAAATTTTACAATTGTGCAAGGATATGTATTATTCGGCTAGTTACATTTTTACATCACACGACTTCTCGTGGTTGCAGAAGGGACAGGTGAACTGACTTTCCAGGTCCCCCGTCATCTTCTTCTTAGGAGGAGGCTTCCTTTTAGACTTGCGGCGACCCATTGCACACAAACTGATTCACAAGTCTGAAATGTGAAAGAGACAAATATCACGTAACTATATCAATAGGAGCGATGATTGTATGCCGCCAAAGAGAAAAACACATGAGAATACACGAGTAGAAAACAACTCTATTTTGCTGCGCTTTATTGTTGGTAAGTTAGCATGCTAATGTTAGCACGTTTGTTGTTGATCCCCAGTACATCTATCGCCTCAAGATTTAAAAAAAAAAAAAAAACACGAGTTAAATTAACTCCATTAAGAAAGCGTCTTTGAATATGCTTCAACTAGCCGTAGTTACGCAACATAACGTAACTGTTATTAACAAAATGTTAGATTTTGTTTACCTTTGGTTGTAGAAAACACACGTTGCAGTAATAAGGAAGTGGGTTCTTTAAGACCCGGCATCGGCAACTGTTCGCGTTAAATGATTGGAGGAGAGCGTTCAACTCGCGGCCACCTATTGGCTGTCTGACATGTCAGTTAAGTTGATTGGCAGTGACGAAACAGCGTCTAAAACAGCCTATTCCCGCGTGGTGGCGACAGAAGCGTGGACAGGTGAGGTTGTGAGTTAGAGAAAAATACTTAGTTTGTTGTTTTTACAGGCTCCGTTGTCAATTCGTGATACACATCGGCAGGTTAGTTTATTATAAGTAGTATTTGCGTCGTAGTATGTCTTCGGCCATCAATGTTTCCATTGTGTTTTCATTTACAAATCACCAACGTCTCAGAGGAAGAAAACGTCCGTTAAACAATGTCAATTTAACTACAATTTACATGTAGCCACAGTAGATTAGCTTGGTTAACAAATGAAGGGTCAACAGTTAAACCAGTGCCTTCAAAAGAAACTCAGACTCTCAGCTAATACGAACAGGAAAAACATCATATATTGGTGTTCAAATGCACAGTTTATAAACTTTGTTGGCCATAATTATAACAACATTCATAGATGTCAGTTGATATACACTCACCCTTTAATATTTATAGACATGTTAATCAAACACGTCTCAAAATGAACAACACTACCTTATGGTGTGACCTGAATGATAACTAGAATAATATGAGGAATTAAATTTAAACATTTCCAACAATCTTATCAAGAATTTAACATAAACTTAATTATGAAAGATATTATCAGGTTGCACAGGTGTAGTGGCCACTGTACATGGATACATGACAGTAAAGCTACAAATAATTATATTTTCCTTTGTTGAATGATCTGCTGACTGTTTTCTCAATTGAGTTTATTGTTTTTGTTCATAAAATCAGAAAATGATGACAAATGCTCATTATACTTTAATTGGCATCTTCATACAGATCACAATGACATCAAATTCATCAAATTGAGAACCTTGGCTTCTATCATCACTACAGGACACAGACAAAGAAATAGAATAATCACAATTTTGCATGAAAATGCTCATTATCATATAAGACAAAACACTTTATTAATATATAGAAAGGAAAGAAAGTTTGCATTGTACTACATATAGTTCTTAAACAGCGCTTTGTTATGTGGAAGATATCAGTGATGTGGTCAGTGAAGGTGGTTGGCCTGGGGGTGGTGGCCCTCTCTCTGAGTCTGGAGCTGCTTGTCTGGTTCCTTCGTCGCCTCAGGCCTGGAAGAACCCGGAATGAGGTCCTCTTCTTCCCTTCAGAAATTGCCTGTGTGGAGCACTTCTTCAGTACTTCTTCACCTTAGTGAGTGAAACATAAACACTGTATTAAGTAAAAGGAAGAAATAGGATACCATAACCTTCTATGTCACTACACAGTTTTTCTTTTGTCATAATGGGCATTAATGCAAAAATTCCACTTCCCATTGATACTATCAGTGAGTGAATTTTAGCCAGCCCATCCACAGCAGGACCAGTCTTATGAAGGTATTTCTCCAGGTGAAATTAAACCTAAAAACTAAACCTTGACTAAATCATCAAGATCATTGAAGCTTACAAGCGTTTAACAATGGACTTCACAGCATTTTTGTTTCAACTTTTTTTTTTAAGCACACAACTGATTAGTTCACTTTCTAGAGAAGCTCATTGAGAGATGATAAAACAAAGGCAGCATGAAGGATATTAAGTAAAGACCATGCAGATAACACAATTATGTTTTCTTTTTTTTTTTTTCCTGCTCCTCTAGTTCCTGTTTCTGCTCATTGCCTCATGGTGTAGAAACTTCTTTCTCTCGTCTACTCCGCCTCATCCTTTCTGCTACTTCCTCTCTGGATTTGTGTGTTTTTGCCTTTTCAAACATGGATCTGTCCAGAGCTGTACTAGCACTGCATAACAGGGGTGTAATCATCAGGGTCCTCACTGACCAGGACTACACTGCCATACCTGGTTCCCAGATAGGGATCCTCCGCAAGTCTGGTGAGAAGCAGATCCATTTATTTTTTAAATCTTTGAGGTATATGTCTTCACATTTAGCCCATTGAGAGATTTTATTGATTTTAAAAAGAAGTCACACAAACCTATATGGGATTATTATGGACAAATATCAATCGAAATCCGGGAAGGATGACTCGGGTCTTACTCAACAGAAGGTGCTCACTCTGTGTTCTCGGACTACCAGTGTCACTGTCATTAAGTCTCATAGCGTTCCTTAGTGGTGAATAAAGTGATGATAGGAACTGTCTGGGTGAATGGATGTTACCACTACAAGCCCTCCTATGAGTCAGAGTAATCATGCCCTGAAAGCTCTGAAATACTGTTTGTCACGTTTCTGACTCACACTGTCTCACTTTCTCTCTCAGCCCTTCCTGCATTTAATAAATTACTTTTAGTGTATGTTGTTAAGTAAGAATTAACTAAGTAAGAAATTGGCAACCAAACAACAAATGTCATTAGGCAAAGTGTTTCTCAAAGTCTGTGTGTGTTTGCATGTACTTTTGTTTGTGTGCGTGTGCATTTATGTAGACTACAAGCTTCTTTCCTCTTTTTATACTGTATATTTTGTATTTCATTATTGTTCTGCAGAAACATTTTAGAATCAAATTGCTTTGTGTGACTGGCTATGAACCATGTCGCTCTGAGTTTGTTTATGAAACATTCAACTTCAGTTCACCTTTGTGCACAGGCTCTGAAAATGATTACAAACGGCCCTCTTCTGGACTGTCTTTGTCCTGGGGTCAATACTGGATCATCTTTTTATTGCCAGTTGCATTTAGTTCTTCCCAGCTTTCCTGGCTCTCTTCACTTTACGCTGTCTAATGATACTTTAAAAAGCTAAAAAGCCATTTACACACAAATTAGTTCTTTTAAGGGTCATGTTTATTGGGGAAAAAATGCTCAAAAAACTTGTTTCTGATAACTTTTTAAATGAGTTTGCACTCCTACTTAACCTTTCAAGAGAGAATTTATCTAATATAATCTAATCTCTCTGTTTGGTTTTGTCTGCAGTCCAATTGAAAAATACTGATCTATGCAAACTAAAATAAGATACTTGTTTCTGTTCCACTAAAATGTGTTGAATATTCACATCATATTCCAACATTTTTTTTATTTATATACATGGTTTATGTTAAATAGCTATGGCTGTTATTTAGTTAACTACATTTTAGTTTGGTTCCACATGTTGCAGTACCCAACAATACTACATTACTACATTACTACATTTTCTTACATATTACATGCCCAAGAAATATCTGAATAAACATGAAAACCAGTGAAATTAATATAAAGGCCTAGAGTGTAAAATTTTTAATCACATTTTGATAGATCTTTCCCAGCTCTTATGTTTTCAGAGTTTTGCCAGTTTTTCCATCCAAAGGTTTTTCTCTGCTAAGATTAGGAGAGGAAGTCTCTTATGATCTTATTGAAAGTATGAAAACATTCATGTGACCTTAAATGTTAAGCGTGAGTGTTTTAAGCTTTTGATGTAGTGATGGGGTGGAAGGGCAGACATTTAAATGCCTCTAAATTTTGTATTGGATGTATGTATTACTTCTTTTTTTACCATCCCTCAGACCACCCATGTCAGTAATGTCCATTTAGAAATGTTTAAATTTATGTTATATATTTAAAGTGCACTTAAATACTGAAGTGCAGGACTATTCATGTGTGATCCTTAAATAATCATTTAAGTCCACTGTTCTCATTTATTCCAGTCCACACAAGCACCTTATGCCTGTCTGCATTGAGGAATTTTCCCTCATTCTTCACTGTGTCCCTTTCTACCCTCTGCTCGTCAGGGATCTGTGTGCGATGTGGCGTGGGCTCTGTGCACATGCATCACAAGTTTGCGGTAGTGGACCATCAGCTGCTCATCACCGGCTCCCTCAACTGGACGCTGAGAGCAGTGCAGAGCAACATGGAGAACATCCTCATCACTGAAGAGCTGGAGCTGGTGCGACCCTTCATCAAGGAGTTCAACAGGTTATGGGAGTGCAGTGATCCAGCTCGAGCTCACTGCGCAATTGACCAAAAACCTGCTGACTATTTAGCTGGGACGAATACTGAGGTAGAGCTCAGCAGAGCGCTTTGAGGAAGGAGGTGTGCATGTAGAAAATGCTGCTAGGATCTTTTCTTGTTCTGAAGACGCTGTGTTACTTTATGGTTTGGAAATTTTGTTCATGTTAAAGTGAAAATGTTACTGCACAAGGAGTTTTAAGGCCCATTTTTTTTATATTTCTAACAGATCGGCTCTGATTTTAAAAGAGACTGAATCAGGTTTAAGTGTTTCATTTTTGTATTTCTTTTCTGTTACTATGTACAAAACGCTGCTGTAGTAGTCATACTGTGACTAAGTTGGGGTTTTATCCACAACATAGAGTTTGACTGGTTTAAAAGAGAAATCTACTTGTTTTGTTAGATGAGAACATTTATTAGGTTTTTTAATTCAAGTTTATGTTTTTATAGTATGTAATTTCCACTGGTGACCAAATTTATCTTGTCTGATTTTTCCCCCCCCTCAGCGCTAAGGGCAGGTTGTGGAGTTTGAGTTTAATGCCTTTCTTGAAATCAATCCAGGGTTCACCTTGTGTACAGTATAACTCCAAATTACACTGGGCGTAAAAAATCCAGTGTATTGTTTAGGGTGTGCTACTGTGGTCTCGGGACTATAGGTTGCCAAGCACCAATAAAAACTCTTTCACTCTGCAGTTTTGGCAGGTTTGTTGCATCATTGCCCCACAGCTGTAGTTTTTCTCCTGCTCTAACATGATTTACTCTGTTTAATATTCACACAGAGGCCTCACAGCGCAGTGGTATTCTCAGTGTTTAACAATACAATCTTATGTGGTTTGTAAACACAACTAGGTTTGATCTGGTTGGGACATGATTAATGTGCCTGGTTGCATGACTCCGCATTGCTCACAGTCAGGCCGACGCTTGTTGATAAAGCCCAGAACTCTGACTTATGACTTGTAATATTTCAGCAGTTTACATCTTGAAGTGAAGCGTAAGAAATGGGAATTTTAGACTTTGCGAATCAGCTGATGTATTTTATCCACGGTATTGAAGTGACCATTTTAACTGAGAGGTCATGGGTTTCGATGCGTAACCAGTGCGCAAAGCCTGCACCATTCATGAACACACTGCATTAGGCCGAATGAAGTTTACTACTAAAACTGTATCAAGCAGGCAGAAATGGACACGATAATACCGGAAATGTAATCATTCTCAACTTCAAAAGACCAGCAGAACAATTGGTCGTGCAGAATGAGTCAGGGTTGTACCATATTGTTCATTAACAATATGGTACAACCTAATTGTTGACTAATTGATCTACGCTCAATTTGTCAATCAACACTGAAAAATATTTCAATTGATCATTAAAGCCTTCTCTGATTTGTGTTGTTGCAAGAGCTGTGGGGTTTCGCGTTGTTGATCAGACAATTGATATTGCTCAATCAATTAAAAAATAATAAATTAAGTGATATTTAAAATTATAACTTGAAGCCCTTACCATTAAACGCATATTTGTTCTTAAGTATTTACAGGATCACAACACGGTTCAAATTATTGCATTTGTTAAGTATCCCGAAAATCCCCGAGCAATCGAGGTTTTATTTTGAAAGCTCGCGCCGGAAACTCTTTATATACTGTGTTTGACTTGACTGCTTAAACGGTGGACGTCCCGGTGACAGGCACATGCACAATCCGGGACCGGAGCGCCTGAAGAGGAGCGCCCGACAACAGCGCACATCCATCGGCTTCAGATAGAGGAAAACCACCAGGACATACGGACGGAGGAGAAGGACATTATCCAAGGTAAGAAACGTCCATGTCTTTCTGTGAAGGCAGAGCGTTGAAGTTTAAGGCTGGTCAGGTTGTAGGTGAGTTACCGTATGGTGGGGCGGTGTGAACAAATTAGGCTGTTTCTGCGGCGTCAGCGCGGAGTTCACGATATCAACTTTATCTCTGTGTTTGTAGCATATGAGCTGGTTTGGACCATTAAAATGACATAATTGTGGCATAAGAAGTGTCAACAAGTGCAACGAACCCATGTGTCCTCGTATAAACAGCAGCCTAGGCTTTGGAAGTGCACACGCCACTTCCATTAAGTTCAACTTCCCATTTACTTTGAAGCTTGTGTCCACATGTGCTGTTCAGTCACTTCTTATATTACGAATCAGACGCATTAGAACAAGAAAATCTATTTTCTATCTGTTTTGACTTCTGCTGGAGTAAATGCACCTAGAGGCATCATTTTCTTTTTAGGTGTTTCCATACTGGATGTGCAGGCGCATGCGTGGATACGGGTGTTTTGCTGAGAATGAACGGTGGCATGCCTGCCAGCTCCTCTTTATGGTCCTGGAAGTGGTAATGCTGAGCTGGTCTCCAGAGAGATCTCAGCAATCAGGGAGGAGTAGATCTCAGCTCAGCCTCCCTGAGGGGGGAGGAGGAGGGTGTGGATGAATGGATGGCTCAGCTTCTTTATGATGCAGAGGGATGGAGGGAGGAGAGAGAGTGGAGTGAGTGGGAGAGGGCAAGATTTGGATGGATGACAGCAGGAGGGATGCAGAGATGGATGAATGTGAGAGAGAGTAAAGGAAGATAAATGGGTGTGTAGTTGCGTTTGTGTGTGTGTTTAAGTGGGAGTGTCAGCGGGTGGATGAATGGTCAGATGTATGATGAATTAAATATACAGGGAGGGGTAGAGAATCTATTGCCCCTCGCCCACCGCTCAGCATCCACTGACCCCATAAGTTTTATAACATGAGCCCATGTGACAAATGGATAGGGGGAGCAGTGGATGACTGATAGAGGGAGAAACAGTGGAAGGAGCATGTCCCGGCCATCATTCATAGCACAGAGATGAGAGCTAAAAATGATGAGGAAGGAAGATGAACCATTTTTATAATAACATTTCCATTTAACAACATCAAAATCTGCTTGGCTGTTGTAGACACACAAGTACTGTCTTACCACATTTCTAGACATCCAACCCTCTATCAGACAAGTATCAGCTGGGAAGGCTTGTGATAGAGCCAAATCATTCTCATTACTCTTATTAAACTCTAACTTTTTACTTTTTAGTACGTGTCCATGTTCTCTTCAGCATAGATTTATTGTTTAGCAGCTGGGCAAATAGTTGACATACTTGCTACCTGTTTAGTTGAAATGCTTGTATGATAAACTGCCATGTAGATGTGATCCTGGCCTTTGCAAAATGGACCACTGCTCTTAGAAACAGTAAATTGTATTTTTTTCCTTTCTCAGTCGTCAACATTCACAACATACTCAGTATAACACAATACAATTCACTAGCACCACAAATGGCAGCCCCCAAAAAGACAGTAAACTTGATTCAACACCTTTGTAAAACAGTTTCAACAAAAAGTGAACACCATAGGCTTCATGAAGGGAGGATTTACTGTGCACTCACCAAGCCTTTATTAGGAACACCATACTCACACTGGGTAGGGCCTCTCTTTGCTCTCAGAACGTTGACGTGACTGCATCACTTTATTTCTGCAGATTTATCAGCTGCATATTCATGCTGCCAATCTCCTGTTCTTCCACATATCTAAGGTGTCCTACTGTGCTCAGATGTGGTGACTGTGGAGGCCACTGAAGTTCCCCAAATTCACTGTCATGCTCATAAATTCAATTTGAAATGACTTTTGCTTTGTACCATGGCGTGTTGTCATGCTGGAAGTAGCTATTAGGAGATGGTAAATTGAAGTTATGGAGGGATGTGCATGGTCATCAACCAATACTCAGGTTGTGACATCCAAACCGTGAATTATTGGTTTTAAGGGACCCACAGTGTGCCAACAACACAAGCCAGCATGATGGATGTTGCATGTTGATACTAAACTCTGACCCGTTCTGCATGATTTTTCAGATCAGGTTGCATAGTCTTCAACTATCCAGTTTTGGTGAGTCTGTGTCAACTGCAGCCTTAGATTTCTGTTCATGGTGAACAGGAGTGATCGTCTGTTGTAGAGACTGTTTTTTGTGAAAATCTCAATTTCAGAAGTTGACTGTCACTGAGCTCATATTTTCCCCCATTTTGATGTTTGACGTCAACATTATTTGCAGGATTTTATTCACTGCACTGTCTGCACATGATTGGCTGGTTGGTTAATTTCATGAATAAGCAGGTGTAGAGGTGTTCCTAAGACATGCTCTGTGATTTGATTCCCTTCATAAATATCAATGTGATTTATTGATGATAGTTAACTTTCCCCGTCACAGTCACACGTTCTACTATTTACCTAAAAAAATCTGAATCAACAGTATTATGTCATCCATGGAAGTGTTGGTCTTTGTGTTAACTTTTTGAATAATGAATTACCTTTTGCATGCAGGTCGTTAAGTGGATTCTAGCATGTAAATAAAACAGAAAGTAACAGGTCAGTCAATGATTTTTCATGTACATGAATTTACTGGAGGGTTGGTACAATGCAAAACAATGAACCTGAAACTACAATTACCTGTACTTGCAGGTAATTGTGTTGTTTCTGTACATGCTGTGCTGTACGATGATACCGGATCATTTCATTATCAACTGATGTTTTCATTGTTTAGTCCAGGAAATAAAAAAAAAAAAAAAAAGGTCCACAATAGTTTCCCAGAAACCACAGACATCTCTAAATTATGAACAATAATAGGACCAAAAGAGATTAAAGGTAAAATTATACAAAAACAAAACACATAAATTTAGTTAAACCTTTCAGCACAGTGTGTTTTTTAATTACAGTTTTGCAATCTCTCTCACTCGTCTCCCATTGTTCTTTATTTGATAGATGGCATTAGCCAGAGATCCAGGAGCAGGCACGGAGCAGAGAGATGCAGCTGACCAAAATTTTGACTACATGTTCAAGCTGCTGATCATCGGCAACAGCAGCGTGGGAAAGACTTCCTTCCTGTTCCGCTATGCAGACGACTCCTTCACTTCAGCCTTTGTCAGCACAGTCGGCATTGATTTCAAAGTCAAAACCATCTACAGGAACGAGAAGAGGGTCAAACTACAGATCTGGGTGAGTTGAAAAATGCAACGCAACATTAAACGATATAAGCAGAATAATCCATACACTGAAAGAAGATTAATGTCTCTATGTGTATGTAGATGATTTAACACACACAAAATATAATAATTCTGTACAGATACGAACAAGTCTCTCAAAACATCTTTTATGCATCTTACAACTACATCCAGAGAAAGAACTTGCAATGGAGAGATACCCAGGAAGAAAAGTAGCTTCTAACTTTGTCATCATTATTCAGATTTTCTTTCATCTTTATGCACTGTAACTGTTTACCACTACACATACTTAGTCTGATTTCTCCTCTACTGCAGGAAGAAAGTGTGGCAGTCAGGCAGATAAGGACCAGAGCACACTGCGACTCTCATTGACTTAGAGAAAGATGTTTGCTCAGTGCAGAAGTTGGGACTAAAATCTGGAAGATAGCATTAAAGTTTCACCAGATTTAACTCTAAGTAATCTGGCTTGCAGACATTTAGAGTGCTGAGTGTAAAACCCTAAAGTCTGTAGTTTGTTTTAACCACTTTGTGGTATTTTACTACCAGTGACAGCTGTTTTGGTTTTTAACTGATGTCCCAAATGCTAAACAGCCTCAAATAGTCACCTTGTTTGGCTCAGGGATAGTTCTACTGGACCAAAGCCAAAGAAAGTGAATGACAATGGCAAGATATTTGCATTAAAGATGTTGATATTTGCAAAGCTTTACTGTATATTTGACTATGAAAATTGTGAGGTGCTTTTTCTATAGTATTAGTGTTTGGAGATTTTTATGTTTCCGAACTGAAAACAACACAGAACCTATAATGGATAAAAGTATTTTTGAAAAAGTATTTTTTAAAGTATTAAAAGCCAGATTCAGTGATTTGTTGTGGGTGAGTTAGCACATTAACTACTGATTGCAAGTCTTTGACAAATGTACTGTATATTGGCTATTAACAAAATTGATTTATAGAAAAACAATTCAATTATTAGAAATAAGTTCATTGTAAGTTTGCAACATATTTTTATGTAAATTGGAGTGAAGAGGTCACTAATATTCTTAAAATGAGACTGAGAATGAGTTGGATATCAAACCCTGCAAACTCACCACACTGATATATGTATTATATCATTCAGTTCAACCAGGATAAAGAAACATCTGCCCACCTCTGGACAAAAGCATGATAGTTAAACTGTAGTTAGTTTCTGCAGTGTCACAGAAATAAGACTTTTATAGTTGTTCTACACCAGAAGTGTCATATTAGACAGCTGCAACACTCACATCACTAACGTCTGAGATGTTGCTAATTATTTCTGGTAGAGGCATTTTCATTCCCTATGATGAATATAAAATACGTATTCATAATATAGCAACATGTTTGAGACTATATCAGCAACATTGAGCATAAAACATTGCAGTCTCTCTAATGTCAGAGCTGTAATGTACTGAAGGTAATTAAAGGTATTTACTGAGGGGTTTAGAGGGTCTAAAATGCAGCTTCTACCAAAGTGAATGGTGCTTTTGAAAGCGTTGTTACACAACACAGACTGTTTATCCTCACCCCATTCCCTAGATTGCCCTCATACACGCTGCTGCCTGTCATGGATGTGGCATAAACTAATTTCTCACAGTCTGGAGTTAATGACAGTTGATGTTTAACATCGTCCCCAGACGGCAAGGTTCATGAAAGATGCATGGGTTGGAGCTGCCGTAGCTGAATGTGCTTACTGCACAGACTGACACCCAGGACAGATCTATTACTGAATGTTAGTGGAAGGCGAGGACTCACCCACAGTACTCGTGTTAGATGAAAGTAATACATCTTTTTTTTTTTTTTTTTTTTTAGCTTAATGAATTCAGAGTAGTATGGCTTCTCTGCTCAGCCTAACAATGATTAAGTTGCATAAATTTACACAAGGAAGGAGCCAAGTACAAGTAAAAAGTTATTGGCTGCTGAGCAACTTGAATGGGTTTCATGGGGGCATTAAAATAAGCTTAACTCATTTTGTAACACTGCACAAAAGTTGGGCATACAAGGGTTTGAGACAGTGGTAACATCTTATACTGTGACTCCCACAGTATTGTTCCTTTGACATATACTATAGTTTACAGACAAGCCCTGAATCTCCATCTTTGGCTAATATTTGACACAACTTTAGTCTTATTTACTGATGTAATTTTAATGTTTCCACATTTTCTTTTAATGGTTTAACAGCTTCCCCATAATCAGACAAGAGCATAAAGAAGGAAATTTTTTTGTCCCTTAAGGCATAGCCAGAAGGCAGAGAGCACATCCTGGTATATTTACAGGGTGCGGCAACATCAGCACATGACAGGAGGGATTAACTTGGTTAATGATTCATTTCTCAGGAAAACCAGGTTAACTTTTTGTTTTCTTCTCTCAGTAAAGTTATTGTATTTAAAATTCAGGAATATGTTTCATTCATGTTTGTCTTCAATATCAATGATGAGGTTTAGGTTAAGTTGTATGTGTTGGAATTTCACTTCAGTTGAACTGCCAATAGTAATTTTTGTTTCCTTGTCACCCAGTCATCATGTGACTACTGCAAATTCTCAGTTTCATTGAGATTGTTGTGTTTTTAACAGTGAAAGCAACTGATCCTAAAGGGCCCCAGAGTTTCTCAGATGAACTGTGTGTTTACAGGACACAGCGGGGCAGGAGCGCTACAGGACCATCACCACAGCTTACTACAGAGGAGCCATGGGATTCCTGCTTATGTATGATATCACAAGCCAGGAGTCATTCTATGCTGTTCAGGATTGGTGGGTACCAGAAAATATGTCATATCGTGTTATGTTATGTATGTATATCATTTATATCAGTATGTGTGAGTGTGAAGGCATTTATAGTACTATAGACCTGTAGTAAGAACTTTTATATCTAAGTTGATACCTTCAGTACTTCCTTATATTATCTTTGTCTTCCTTTTTTTTTTTTTTCCCTTGTACACTGAAAAACCCACCAGGCGGATGGCAAACGGATGGCACCCTGCCCTTTTGTTATGTTTCAATAAATACACAAGATAAAACTTGGGGAAATTTTTCCATTGTTGCTGTGACATAATATGGCAAGAAAAATAGAACATATTCATAGAGACAAATTTCACACAAAATCATCACACATCTGATGATTTCACTCGCGTCATTGTACAATATTTATTGTTGTAGTATAAAAAGCCAGAGATAACAACATGAAAATCCTCCAAAATTACAGCAGTATTGGGATTAGAAAAACAGCAAATCTTTTTTTTTTCTAGAAAGGGGGGGTATAAAATTTAAAATCAATTGTTGGAAAGAATGGCCCCTATAT
The DNA here is from genome assembly GCA_038496675.1 of Rachycentron canadum. Lineage (NCBI taxonomy): Eukaryota > Metazoa > Chordata > Actinopteri > Carangiformes > Rachycentridae > Rachycentron > Rachycentron canadum. The sequence goes on along the minus strand of CM076650.1, from coordinate 14,546,067 downwards.
TATATTATATTTTATTATATAACTATGTTATATTATTACTATATATAGATTATTACTTGTGCATAAGTGTCACTGCTGGTTGAGGTGAAGTCCATTTTAACTTCCTCTTGCACATTTTATGGTTTATAACAGGGCATAACAAGTTGATTGTGTGTAACGTTATGATTTTCAAAGTAGTAACCTGACCTTAAGATAAATGTAGTGGAATAAAAAAATTCAATAATATTATTATGGAAAATATGGAGATTCTCAAGCTCAAGTATTTCAACAATTACTTAAATGTGGTACTTCAGTCAATGTTCTTTGTTGCTTTCCATCACTTTGCTTAAACATGCCAAATTTTTGATGATATTCCCTTTCAGTGACCAAAATACATGTATACAGGGATAAAAGAGCACCAGCTCTTGCTCAGTGTTGTGAAGAGACAGATGGTCACTGCAGGACAGGTGGTTGTTAAAATGTTGTGTTGGTGTTTCCCAGGGCAACCCAGATCAAGACGTACTCATGGGACAACGCACAGGTAGTGCTGGTAGGCAACAAGCTGGACTTGGAGGAAGACAGGCAGGTTCCCAAAGAGGATGCCCAGAGACTGGCCACAGAACTCGGTCAGCGCACGCACACACACACACACGCACATTTATTACATGCTCAGAAGGACATGCAACACAAACATGACTTGTTAATCATAACTCCTCTTCTCTTTCCTCCCTCGTTCTCTTGACTCACTCTCAAGGCTTCCAGTTCTTCGAGGCCAGTGCCAAAGACAACATAAACGTGAAGCAGGTGTTTGACAAGCTGGTGGACGTCATCTGTGAGAAGATGAACGAGAGCGTCAACGGTGATGCCAGTCCATCAGCTGGTCACAAGGGGGATAGTCTGAAGGACACGCCCCATGGCAGTCAGGGTGGCTGTGCATGCTGATAGCTGATAGTGGAAATTTAATTAAATTCAATTTGAGTGTTTTCACACACACACACACACACACAAATACACACAAATACACATACACAGATTAATTGAAATGCCAAAAAAATCTGCCATTGTGAATGTACTTTACCATATGTTAATGCAATACTATCTTGGATGCTAGTCTCCCTTGTTTTTCTTGTTATCCTCATAATTTGAATGGGACTGTTACACTGAGATGCCAAAGATCTGCGTAGAGCAGCTGTGCCTTCTGCCCAATGCCTGTGCGTCATTATTTTCTTTTTTAATGGGAGAGCAGCACCTGTTTTAGGTGAGGTTGTGAACAAAAGGCATGGTCTAGAGCAGCCTAGTATGGAGCATGACTGTGATTTACTTGTGTCATGCAGCCCCCTCGTGGTTGTCACATGAAAATGCATCAGTGTGTCTCACGGCCCCCATTTTTATCTCGTGTCACTTAGCTACTGCTGATTAAGGCCCACTATTCAGTACAGTCAAACATGCCTGAAAGGTGCTTTGTCATTCCAGGTGTATGTGTGTATTCCAGACTTGTTAATACTGTTTTGGAGGGATATTCCCATTTTCTTATCTTATCATATTTCATTTTTTTTTTTTTTTTTTTTAGTGGTTAATGCTGGTGCAACATTTCATTTGCAAGGTTTATTGTGTCCCTCTAAAAGTTGAGTGTAAAACATATGAATTAATACAATACAATGTCTGTTGTTTTTGTTTTCCTTTATTAACATTCAAGTCTTCTGAATAAAAGGAAATGTTTGATAGGTTTCCACTAAGTAATTAATCAGCATAAAATGGAATCAATATTGTCATAAATTTTATTCCTTTCCATTTATTATAAAATAAAACATTCATCAGGTTTGTGTTTTGCTCGACGTTAAATTATTTAATTACTTTGATTAGCTCTATTTTGTGCTCTTTTCAAAACAGTGCTGTGTAATTAGTTAATATGAGAAATCATTAATGAACACAAGTATCCTATTTTGACCTTGAGTTGGTTGTAAAATTTCATGTGATAAAAGTTTCCATTTTTAAAGGGACTTTGGACACCAGGAAATGTTGCATGTGTCAGTGACGTGTAGGGTATGAACTCCCTTTTTCCCTGTGTGTGTGTGTGTGTGTGTGTGTGTGTGTGTGTGTGTGTGTGTGTGTGTGTGTGTGTGTGTGTGTGTGTGTGTGTGTGTGTGTGTGTGTGTGTGTGTGTGTGTGTGTGTGTGTGTGTGTGTG
>CM076650.1:14281240-14534147 GCA_038496675.1 Rachycentron canadum | reverse complement strand
AGAGAGAGAGAGAGAGAGAGAGAGAGAGAGAGAGAGAAACAGAGCTCTGATTATGTTCCTATTTATATATGCTATTGTTTTCCCCTGAGTGTGGAGATGTGGATATGTGGATTGTATAATTTAGACTTTAGCCCACTCAGACCGATACTTGCACCGACATCCAAAAAACACAACACAAGTGAAGACTATTGTGATCCTACAAAATCCCTGTAGGGACTTAGGAGTGTCTCAGAGGCATTCTACAATGTTTATATTGACTTTGTGGTGCAGGATGGTTTTGTTTTCTTATTGCATTACAGAGATTTTCTTGAAATAGATGTAGTGTATTTCTGTGGTAATCTGCAAAGTGTATCATAATCTTGAAAATATCCCAATCCCTTTTGCATGATGGTTGACGATGGTTACAATGATCTTATTTTTTCTAGGATTCTTTGTTAATCTCAACTCCACACAACATGACTTTTGTCAAAAGCAGGTCTTTATAACTCCCTCTGTTAATTGGTCATAGTGGTATTGGAGTTCAAAGCCTTTCAGTCATTCCTGTTTGCTATATTAAATATACAGATTTACCTGCTTCTTTCAAATTAAAAACACCTTCAGCATTTGAGTGGGCAAAAACCCTTTATTTCTTGACAGAATTTTTATTGCTGTGCTGAAGAACAAGTACTGTCTCATTTCTGGTTGCTACTATTTCTGTCACTTACATGCTATACAGATCTGGTGGCAATGGCTTTCTTCTCTCCCTTCCACTCGCCTGCTCTTTCTTGTTTGGTGTGTTGGAGTGTTGGATGTTTAGTCATTTCTCTGCTTCCTTTTGTAATAATACATAGATCACATACATGTAGTGAAAGTAGTTTATTTGCAGTAAAGGTGGCAAGGCTTAGTGTAGTGGAAGTGCTTGCCTGCTTCCCTGCAGTTCCCGAGAAGCCAGGAAACCAGAGGGTGCAGCCCTAGGCCCCTGGTTATTTAAAAAGAAAGTCTCTAAATTTTGTGCAAATACACCAAATTGACAATAGTGCAGGCTGTAAACGCCCCCTGATAAAACCTGTCTGCTGCCTGGGAAACTCAGTGACATGGCATTTGGAGGTGGAAATATGATCACTCAGTAAGTCAGTCAGTCAGGGGCACTCAAGATTATTGGGCTGGTCCTGCTGCTGTGGTCCAGCCATAAAATCAATAAAACATTCAGCTCAGTGGTGTCAAATGATGTTAACTGTGACATAGGAATGTTAGGAAGCTAGCAATAGCAACATTCGTCAAATAAATACATTATATTGGTAACAGAAGGTCAGGTAATATTTTCATGCTACTGTAGCTGTCACTGTAAATTATGTAGCATCAAGTTACTTACACATCTCTGTGAAGCCAGACCAGTTTTGTTGCAATGATCTGACAGGGAGATAAATTCAGCCTTGGACTGACAACAAATGACAACAAAGGAGGTGGCAAAGACTGGAAAAGAATGGAGGTGGTGAAAACTTAAGAAACTGGTTTGACGGTCCACCAGCCGACTGAACCAGTAGTCTCCATGGACAATTGACCTATGTTCCGCCCTCATCTCTCTTTGTCGGAGACTTTTTAGGTGCTTCCACCTGAACGCTACATACTGCACTGTGTCAGCTCACTTGTGGGTCGTGCCTTTGCATTTAAATATGGGGAATGCCATCGTTTAACAGGAGAAACTCATTCAGTTTAAATGTACAAACATCCCACATTCTCTGCCCAGTTACTAAAACCGAAACCTGACTTTGTTCTATGCCCAGGACACCATGACTCCGCTACATCTTTACATCAAAACTAGTTGTTTAAAGTTATATTAATGTTTAAAATCTCATTTAATCTTGTTTACAGAAGATCTAAATGTCTATAATGACTTATTTAGTCCACGAAACACAAGATTTAGGGGTTGGACTTGGGGCTTGTTAATCTTTACTTAGGTCAAGTGTTGGGACTTCATAGCCAGTACTTGAGTTGCAAAACAACAATTCTGCCCAAACTATTCTCTACATATTTATAATCTTACTTGTTTGTTATGAAAATTTATAGTTACCATATAAACTTGACTAAACAGCCTTTTCTGCAGAGTCAAGAGGGGGATGTTACAGTTTTGTATTTTTTGGATAACTTACACTGTCAACCACAATGAGTGAATAGCCAGTCTCCTGAAGAAAAGTCAGAGAGGCGGAAGAGAGTAATTGCTATGGTCTCTGCTCCACCGCCACGACCACTGCAGGCCTTCACCCTGGAGCAACAGAACCCTGCCAATCATGGTGGACATCACACACCATATAAAAGTTCACAGCATCAAAGCTTTGAACCAGTTTCTCAGTTTAAATTATGTCATTATACAAACATTAATTATAAAATGTAAACATAGACGTATAACTTTAGGGACACCTCCCTAAAGTTAGGGATGTTACAACCTCTCAGTTCATTCTGGAGTATTATTCACATGCAGTTGAGTGACATTAATATGTTATGTCTCATTAAACACAGGTTATATAACAGTGATATGCATTTATGTCCTTTTACATTTACTGGAGCCACCAAGTAATTCTGAAAATTAGGAATTAAACATGCAATGATAATTAAATAAAAAGAAAATTGATCAGCAGCTATTTGAATAATTGATTAATTGTTTTTCATTATTTCAATCAAATATTTAGTGGCTCCAGCTGTATTTAGATTTAAGCACCAGTAGACTTAAGTACTTAGACTTAAAGGCTGTATCTTAACATGTTACCTGATTTACAGCTGTTTTTTGATAGTAAATGAAAAATCTTTTGGTTTTTTACTGTTGGTAAGATAGCATAGACAATACTGGAACATCACTTTGGACACTGGGTTAGTTGCAGTTAAGATGTGTTTTTTTTTTTCATTACTTAAAAAATGTATAACTTATAATGCAAATAATTGAAAGTTACAGTCCTAAAGGAATTAGATGAGCGATAATGCTTTGTGGGATATCTGAGGACATGTGGAGTCCTATAGTCCAGCAAGCCTGAATAACTCTCATAAAAAAAGGGATTTTCCTTTGGCGGCTTGGATGATGTTTGATTTTGTAAGCATGTGCGTGCATGTGTGTTGGATGCTGAATCAATCTGGAGTGCTACCTGTGTGCCAACATAATCTCTCCCACTTTAGTTTCTGATAAACGTTCATCCCAGAGAAGGAGGAATCAGAGAACTACCTGCTGCTGTACTTGTTGCACTAGAAAGATTGAACACCATCAGTCTCTGTAAATAACTACAAAAAAGTGTTAATAAAAAAAAAAAAGCAATGTGGCTTGAGCATGGCAGTGCAGTGTTATCCATATCCATGTGGCTGTGTGAGGCCAGCTTTATGGTTTCTTATTCCAGACCTCTTTGAGGTGTTATTTCCAATTAGACACAACTCTTTAGTTTCCATGGAAACCTTATTTTTCCCTTCTTTCTGTTCTTTCTCTCACACAAAAATACACATACTCTTCTCTCAGCATGGTTTATTTTTAAAACTCCTTTCTTTTTAGTTTCATGAGACAATATGTGGGTGTTGCGTTGCGTAGGAGGGACGTTGGGGTGCAGTAATATAGGATAGAGCAGTGTGGGCACAGGTCAGAGGTTAAGGGATTAACTAAGTGGGCGAACACAGGGAAGGAGTGGGCTGAGAAGGAACGCAATGTCCTCCATGTTACAAGTCTGAATGAAACAAAAGTTGTTATCATTGTGTTGGCCAGTTAAGGGATCAGTTTGATGATTCATGTACACAAATTTTTACAATCAGATACTAGGTAGCGCTTACACTTGAGAAAACGTTTGCTGCACCTAAAGATAGTACAATATTATACTAATAACAAATAAATACTGCAGTAGCACATAGATGAATAACAGACTGTGTTTCAGCAGGTTTCTTTTGCAGCCACACTATAAATGTCAAAGACAGTGTCTAATAGAAAACCCTCTAATTAGAGAGTGTTAAGTCATGCAGCGGGACACAAAGCTGAGCGAGGTGAAGGAAAGACCGTCCTTACTGCCAACATGGCCATCTGTGTATAGAAATAGCACTGATCTAGGTGGCAGTGAGATATTAATGCATTTTAGTGGCATATATTGCTGGAGGCATTTCTGTATTTCTGTCTCCATCAGGATCATCCATCACTTCCCCTCACTCATCACACATAGAAAAGCATATGAAAGCACACAGATACACACACACACACACACAGATACACACACACACACAATATTTCCTGAAGCAAACCTTGTTGAAGAGGTCAATGACAGAAATCCCCACCAAAGTCCTCAACACCATTATAATAACTTTTCCCCTCAGTCCATTTTAAATATGATAAGCAGATGATGGGAGCTATTTTCTGTGGTACTGTCTCTGAGGCCCTGCTTGTTGACTCCCCCTCGAATGCCACGAGAGCCAATTTACTCTGAAGCAGGCAGCCACCTCATTTCTCACTTTGAGAGCTGATCCAGGTCAACATGTTTTTAGAAAAGCAGGCCGAGGGTGGCGGGAGGAAGGCGAGGGGGTGGGGGCAATCTCTCCCAGCGGATGAATAAATTTACTCTAAATAAGTACAGTGTTGTTCTTCACACTGGAAACACCAACATGTCAACGTGACATTCAAAATACATCTTCATATCATGTATTTAAATGTGAAATATTTATGTATCATATTTTTGATTAAATTATTTTTTTTGTCCATCACTACTGAACAAATTCCATGTGACTATTTCTGCGATCAAGAATGAAACATTTTTTTTGACAGCGGAAACAATTTGAGAACACAACATTACATTTTAGATTGACATGCAGAACTTGCAAACAGTGACTTATTTACTCATCCAGCGGTCATGGAGCATTTAGAGTGATGTTTCTGGACACTTGATGAGTGTCACTCTTTTTTAGCTCTGTATTTGGTCTCCACCACCTCCTGAGGGAACTGTCTGATGCTTTAGCTGTTAAATGCAAATGTTATTTCAAAAAACATCTCTTCATGGACATTGAACACATTTATAAACAGTTTGAAACCCGATTGTGAATAATTTGCTCATTAACATGAAAGTTCTGTAAATAAAACATAAAGTATAGATTTATAACATTCATGGTCTTGATGATCTGGCAGTGTAAAAGAGGGTTAAAGTTGTTGAGTTCAGAAGGTTGTTCTGAGCAGGAGTACTGGTCCAGATCAATACTTGCCTTGGGTGAGGGGTAGGATTAGGGTTAGGAGTGCTCGATCAATTTCTGCCCACTATGCTGAGGTGATGGGGATTTAATTAATAATGTATGATCGGTTATATTATGAGAGGGAACGTCACAGAGCCCTCAAGTACTTTCATGTTGTTTCTGCTCCGGTTGACAGACTCATGCAGAGAGAAAGAATCGATTACACGTGATAAAGTTTGTAACTCTGACGTAAGCCCCACAATGCCAAAAGCTGAGCACACAACATGAGCTCTCATGTGTCCAAAAAGCCCTGCAAAGTGGACAAAATAATGAAATATCATGTGAAAAAAAAGAGGTTTTTGGTAACTCAGGATAAAATCTTAAACAGAAACCTTGCAGGTGAGAAACATTTGTTTAAAAGTATAACTGTCTGGTAGTTGCATGAATTTTACATTTTCCCACACAATAATTTAATGTGTTTCTTTCAGGGATTGATGGCCAGGATCCGTCTCCTTATTAGGCTGCTTTTGTAAAACCCAAAGCATTCAAATTACAACAAACATTAGCAGTAATTTAATTTAAACTTTTTTAGCACTTGGGGGCAGCTGGATTAAGCTATAACCACAGTAGCTGACCTGATTATGTTTTTGTTTATTTCCCCATTCAGCAGTTATGGAGAAACATCATCATTCCTTTGCAATCATGTTTCTGTACACCTGGTAAAGATACATACAATATTCATCCTTCTTTTAGCTCTGTTTTGGTCTCTATCAACTCCTGGGGGAAAGATATGGCTCTCCAGCTGCACTATATTTACTGTTTAACCACCAACTTTGTCTTTTGTCTTTTGTTGCTGGACAGGTAGTGGGTTTATCAGGGCACTGTCTCGGAAAGCAGCTGTCTGTGGCAGCTGGAAATAAGACTGATGAGACAACAATAAAGTTGCAAACTGTTAAAACCAAAATAATGAACCGAAAGATGCAAAAACTTTGCCCCAGTGGTCCTACAAGAGAAACCATTGCGAGATTACTGATATCCCAGCCCCAGCCTGGGACACCTCAGCACCTCTTCAAGAAGCATTATGTTTCTCAAACTCTACCCAGGATCAAAGACTGTAACCTGAGGGGGGTCTCACGTTCCCATGAGTTTGCCCTGCCTCCCCTGGTTGCCGGTCAGAAGAGGGCACCACACACCTCCAACCACCTCCAGCAAAACTGGATTGATGGGTAATGAAGTGGTGAAGTGGTCATTGCAGATTTTACTATTTAATTTTCAGAATAATGAATTATATTTAATGCAGTTATTAAAATGTTTACCTTCCTGTTAGTTTTGAATTGTGTGAGCTGAACTTTTCCTTCTGCATTTCCATGGATACTGGCTCCATCGTCTCATTATAGCAACTGCTACCAAAGCAGCTGAATGTAGCTACAGTATGCATGTGACACACAGCACAGGACAAAAATATCTCTCCTTAATTGTCATTTTACTTGCCAGAAATGTTTAATTACACTCTTGTGTCTTAGAGGTTCATGTGATAGCACATGACAAAATGTAGGCTTACAAAACTGTAATTAATCATCACAAACTTCAGACATTTTCTTGGTTTACACATATAGACACAGATGCACATACATACACACACACACACACACACACACACTGGGCCTTAGCTCACAATTCTCACCAATCATTTTAAAATAAGACAGGCTGGTGCCCTCATAACAACACAACATCTCTGTGGATGTTTGATGAGCACTGTGGGATTAACAAACAGATGGTGCACAGTCGTTTTTGTTAAGTCTCTGGTTGTGTGTGTGAACCAGTGTATGTGTGCACGGCAGGTAATGGAGATGGAGACATGAAGTGTATGTGAGCATTCAAATATGCATGTTTGTCCTCAGTTTGTGTACATCCCTGTAGACTGTATGTGTGTTTGGACACACCACTGGCTCTGCTGAGACAAAAGGCCCCCTCTTGTGGCTTGTTCAAACGCTGAAAAACAGTCTCAGCTCTCTGTCGCCTGGTGGGAATTAAATCGACTAATGATGCCAACAGCTTTAAGAGACAGACTCCACTTGTTCATACAGCAGTTTGCTGCAAACGACAAATAAAATACTTTAAATTATATCTGTATGATTAAAACAAATATCTCTTTATTGTTTGCATATCAACCCCATTATTAACACTCTTTCCAGAAATAGATCCCTCAAAGTATTTTAACCTCTGAACATAGTTTCCCTTTTTTGTTTTACCTTAAGTAGCTTTAAATGTGCAAAAACATTTCTATACTGGAATATGTATTCTATGAAATGGAGATACTCTTTGTGCCTCATCATTTTATTCACATAATTTTATAACTGACACTTGACATATTTGGTATCTTTGGAAACTTTGGGATCTCAAATAGAATTTGCAATAAAGTTATGTAGATTTGGCTGCACAATATTCATTTATAAAGACTGGCCCTCTGGCAGAGCTTCTGACCAGTTAATGATCCCATAATTGTCATGTTCTGAGATCTTCTTACTTTCTGTTGTAAATGCTTTCATTAATCTTGCCCTGTTATTGCCCTTATACGTGAATTAAACTCCAATATTACGATATCCTGCCGATATAACTGCTCATAGTAGATTATTGCTTCTATATTACCAGTGTATAATTAAAAACATTTTTTAGAAATTAAGGATATTGTGCACATCAAATCCCAGCTGGGTACAGAGCAAAAGTGGGGCACTATGTAGTGTTGCAAGTCGCAAAAACCCAGGTCTTCATCAGGTTTGTTTTTCTTTTTCCTGTGATAACTCCTGTATTGCCTTTCTGGTACACCAATATTACCCCTTTATTACCCTGTTTTTGTATGGCACTGTAATAAAGTGCAAACTGAAGTTGTCAAACTTATCAACCATGGTAACATTCTTCTTATTAACGTTTAACTTTTTAGGCCTTAACAACCTGTTGTACCCCTCATGTCAGAGTAACCATCTGTGCAACAAGCCCATCACCATCCATAGGACACCTGTCAAGAGGAGTCAATTCCACATTTCCCTTTCTAAAGACGCCGATATCTGATAGGACACAGGACACGGCATACTGGGTCCACGAATGTTTGTTTTCTGTTAAAAGACCACAGCCTTTGTAGACACCATGACCACACAAAGAACTGAACGTTCAGTGAAGGATCTTTTCTCTGAGATAAAACACAGGATACAACACTATTTCAAACTTTTTAAACCTGAAGACTCTGGATCACATGCATGAGGTAGAGTATCTTGTCACTTAGGAATTATTTCTGCAGTATGTGGATTCCCTCTGTACACACTATTACAGTTTTATGCTCTTCGGTATAAAGCTATCCTATCAGTGGTGTGTGTTTCAGTCAATAGGATATTTGAGTAACTGTGCTCGCAAACTCTCTTAAAGAGATATCACATTCTTAGTGACATGGAGGGCTGACTCACTAAGATCTATTTATAGCTAGTAAAACAGTTTTACTGCTATTATTCTGTTTACACAATCCAAATATTGAAATCTAAACAAAATAAGCTTTAATCTCTTAGAGTTTGTCTCATTATAACTAATAAGAATCCTGTTGTTTTGATGGTGGTTGATATTCATATTATGCTAATGAACTGTTTCTAGAGCCTACCAAGAGCCTCCTGGGAAATACACCACACCAGTTCAATGCAAAATCAATCAACCAAAGGCTATTTTAAGTGCTAATGTGCCTGAGAATACCCAACCAAAACACTACAGATGACAGGGGAGATTCAGCAGGCTCAACATGACGCCCCCTGTTGAGGACTATTACTGCCATCACTTTCAGGCCAACACCTTTGACCCTTCCCGCTGCAGCTCCTGCCTGCGGCCAGATCATATGCACCTGAGCAGCAACACCAGCACTGCTGCACAACAGGACGGTGCACAAGAGTGGGTACGTACATGAATCATTCAACAGCTCTGTGAAACCATCTGGACATGTACTTAATGATTTTTCAGAGTTGCACAAAACAATGCTCTGAAAACAAGGAGTAGGAGTAAATAAGTTCTCTTTGAATAATAATTTTATTCATAAACTTAATAAGCAACTCACTTTAAAAAGAAGTACGCAACCTTTAAGCAGGGCCAGGTAGAATTAGATTTGTTTTAAAGAGTTTTAGTATTTCCCCAGACACACAGAAACAAGCCAGTATTGTATTTATCATAAGTCTTTTTAGAGTAAAATGCCACTGATACCACTTTCTCAATTTGATACAATAGTCAATTCAGTATATTTGAATGTGTTAACATGGACTTTAAAGAATAATGACACATTTCACTACATTTTCTTGACTGTCAATCAACTGATCATTGAAGAAAATAATTGTCCTTTTGATGATGAAACTAATTGTTGGTTGCAGCCTTACAATTCGTTTGTGGTGGAGACTTGGCACAGGGGAAAAATTGTGCAATTTTATTTGCAAAGGAACAAAGGAAATCCATATAACTAAAAAAAATTTGGGTCTTAGAGCTAGATTTTGACACAGGGTGACTCTACAGGGCCATTGCCACAAGATGGAGGGGGGATGACCCGTCACAGTGGAGAATGAATTTCAGTGGTTGCAAATTCAAAGAAAATCTGGGGTTTTGGGGGCCCCTGGCAGTCTTAAACACATAGCAACAAATTGAGCTGTCTTACCTTAAAACAAGCTTTCTCCAGTCCCAGTGCTTTCAGTTCTTTTCTACCATGATTCATAGTTTAAAGCACAAAAACTATTTTCCCCACTACTCTCAGTCATTCTGGTTTGTTCTCTCTGAATAACCAATAACCTGGCAGATTTACCATTTAATTTAAATTCATAATATTGTTTTAAACAATTGGCCCTTGATATTAGAAGTATTTAGAAATAGAATTAGAAGTATTTTGGAATAATGGATCTTGTCAGCTGGGATGACACCTGTAGTATTTTCTCAATGTAATCAACATAGAGAGCCAAGCTAGTGGAGCTAATGGACATATATTTGTCAAACCAACTGGTTAGTCCTTGTCTTTTGAGCCTCTTATTTTGTAAAACCAAAATTCTATTTGAAAACACTTCTGATAAAGCAAAACTAAACTTTGTGACCCTCGTTTTCTCGTGCAGCATCTTCTTCGCTTGTTTGTGGTGTAGAAAATCGTAATGGGTCCATTACCACTGCCCTGAGGCTGGAGAGTGAAAAACACCCACCTCTACCTCATTGTTGCTAAGAACCATAGTTATAGGTAGTGTTTTCCACCAGTTGCCACAAAGGGCAACAACGAGTCACACTCACAAGGTTCAATAAGTGTTGGTTTGAACTGCCACTAAAAAGCAGGGCACAGCCACTTTCCCTATGCTTTTCCATGGAATTTTCCAGGACTTCAAATGGGGCTCGGTCCGGTATATATAAAGGTGACCAGATTCCCCAAACGAAAACCAGACATTTAGACACCAACTTGAAAGTTCTGGCTTTTGGTGTGTTTGTTTTCATTAGTTTACTAGAGTGGCGCATATGCTTATTATGTATTTACTTTTTTTCATTTATTTACTGTGTTCTGTAATGTCTTTTTTTAATCTGCTAGCACAGTTTCTTCTCAATTTGCAATTTGCAATTGAGACTTATGCCTTTTTGACTGTATTATAAAGTCTTTTGTGCTCCCCGCAGAGGCCAGAGGCTCTTCTGTTGTGTTGTCTGCATATGCAGCATTTTTTGTTATATTTGTTTTGGGGGTTTGAGTGTGTTTGTGTCATTTGTGTTTTTACAGTGTATTCACTTTGCTTCCTGTAGCACATTTGTTTTATTTCCCCTATGTGTTTTTGAATAAGCGTCATACAGTACCCTTGTTGGCCACTGCAGTTTACTACTCCCAACAAATGAATGCCAGCTTTTCTCTGTCTCCAGTGGTGGGAAGCAAACTCATTGTTTACTAATCATGCCTTTTCTTCTACTGAGCATGCTAACCAAGTCACCACTAGAGACTCAGTGTAGCCTTCAGTCTGCTCTGAAACTGAGGTCTTTGAAATACAACAATGGTGGACGTGCTCTTCAAGTGACAATCACAAATTTTTGAATACCCCCTGTGAACAGCGTGATACATCTGGGCCCTAATGCTCACAATCACTTGTCAGCAGTTAGCAGTCACTTGGCTGTGACCAGTGGTCATAGTTTCATCCATCCATCTATTATCTATATCACTTATCTGTCAGTGTTGTGGGGGGCAAAGTGGTCATAGTTACACCGTTATAATATTTCTGAATACAAATATGTCAATTATTACCTGTTACATCTGGAGGTCAAAATCTACTGACATTATGAATGATAGTTCAGCTGCTTTTGCTTGTTAACTGTTGTGATAAAACTGTTCCACATGCCGCACAGTGAGGTGATGATGTCAACCTAAAACACAATTACCAAGTGAAACTACTGTGGAGGTGGGAGATGGGCAATACAGCAAGGTGGCATTTGATTCTTTATCATTAATTAATGAAAGCTCATTACAATCCCTGGGGAATAAGCTGTAATCTGATACGCTCACATGACGCATGAAAACACATCTCCTCACCCAATATGACCCAGTTAAGTTAAACTATATAGTAGAATAAAGTAGGCTATTTTTTAGTAATTATGCTGTGTAGATTTTGTTTTGATCTGAAAGTTCTCTAAACCTGGATCCAGTCAAGAGATCAACAATCAAATGATCAACGATCAAAAATTAAGCCTTTTGTCCTTTGTCGCTGAATGCCAGGTAGAACTAAAGCTGGGATCGAAATTAAGATGAAGAAAGAAGTAGAGTGGGCGGTTCTGGTATTGCAAAAGCACTAGAGCAATGAAATAATGATGAGCATGACCAGAGACTAGGTTGAGTTACGTCCTGTGCAGTCTAAGTGTATTGGCTTAGCAAGAACGAATGGAGAGAAGGAAGGAGAGGAGGAGCACAGCCGCTGGAAGCCTTGACAGCAGATTTGGCTGGAGGACAGTGAGCTGTCACAGTAAGTGAAACACGTCTCGATGTTTAGAGTTTGGATGACTTTTTATCAGTCTGCAGGGTGAGTTTGTGTGTCTTTGTGTTTTTTCTTCTTTAAAATATGGGTGATGACACCAGCCACCAGGTAGTTATTGTGTTCAGTTTTATAGGACTCTGTGAAATACAAGGGACTCTCTTGGTGCATTAATCTGATACTTTCAGAAGAATTAATAAAAACTAATGCCCAATGTCTAGAAACGTCAATTTGAATGATTGCCCTTTATGAACAACTTGACATTTTCATCCCCCGAAATCTGATCTAATATTGATATTTGTTTACTTTTAGGGAGTCAAAATGTCACTTAGAGAATTATCCAAATGCTTAAAGATGTGTGTATTGTGTCTTTGTTCCACAAACCAGGATGCAGATGACGATAATCTGTCTGAGGTGACAAGTGCCAGTAGTGATGACATCAGTGGTGGTTGGACCTACGAGTGGAGTCTCGTCCACAGTCTGAGTCCTGAGTGGGAACTTAATATCTGTGACACTGACATTCAATCCAGGTGACTGTCATGCAGCCTGATTTTAGAAACCACAATTTTTTTTGCCAAGAACTGGCTGCCTGAGCAGTGAGCACATGCAAACCTTGAAATAACACACTCTCTCAAATAGAGAGATACTTAAGCCTTGTGTCCCTGCTTTACATTAGTTTACAAAGACATAATTTAGTTGATAAACATGAGAATGAGAAACCCGTATAAGCTCTCTTGATGACTTTTCTCTTTTTCCATGCACTTACAGTTTATTGTCAGGATGGACACAATTGAGGGAAAGGTTACTATATTATTGCGCAGTTCAGAATATCTATAATTTTGTTTCTAATATATATGGGAACCACAAGATATTTTGCACATGCTCATGCTTGCAGTATTAAATGTTTAGGGTTGAAAAACCAGAATTGGGAGAAAACTGTTTTATTTTCTATCAGTTTTTGTTGTTTGTCTGTTCTCCAAAAGTGAACTGTAATGCACTGAAGTTGTTCCAATGATTTTACTTTACCTCTACCTACAACCACAAAGCTGCTGTGATATATTTAACTGTTATAACAACTCCTTATAATATTTGCAGGGCCTTTACCTGGTCAAGCCAAGTGACTGTCCAGTAGATATATTTAACAATTGAAAACTCTTTGTACCAGCTTCATTATCAAAATGTCTGTGGTGACCATGTGCCACCTCCTCCAGCTCTCCAAATCAGTGGGACTGTCCAGAGAGGAGCAGATCCCTCGGCTCAGAGAGGCACTGTGTGGCCCAAAGAGATATGACCCGGTTGGACCCATCTCCTCACCGAGGCACTGAAAGCTCCTGGATGGATGAGAGGAGGGGCAGAGACAGGTCCCATCGGGCATCAGGTCAGTCACAGATAAATAATCTTCCTCGAAACCTATAAAGTACCATCTTGATCCTGCCCTTAGAGAATATAGAGCGTCCTTGTGATCTCTAACATCAAAGCACTGCAAAAAATGTCATCCATGATGTTTGTGCTCATGCTTTCTTACTGGCTACATACTACAAAGGCAATAACACCAGACTTGTATGATTTACAGAGTCCAGAGGAGTCAGGGGACAAGAGAGTGGTTACTTCTCTCCAGACAGAAAAGCTGATGGTGAGCAGCAAATGGAGGATGTCAGCAAAAGGCCACACCGTTACTACGAAAGGGGACATCCCCTCCCCAGCAACTATGTTCTCGAGCCCAAAGCCTGTGTCCCCTACAGAAATGTCAACCTTGGTTTGCCCTCCCAAAGGAGGAACACAGAGACGTATATGCAGGAAACTTGGAGAAGTGAATCCCCACAAAGGTACACTTATCACTCCAACTTCAGACGAGGAACTGATTCACAGAGAAATTCTCCAAGTCGTCATAGCTCTGTGAGTCCAGACCGCTACAAAACTGAATCTCCTGTGGGAAGAGGGAGCTCCCTCTTTCGGAGTCATGCTCGGTCTCATTCCTCTACTCATGGCTCATCTCAGCTTCCATCACATGGTCCCTCTCAGCATACATCAGGCAGGTCCAGTCCATCTCGCAGAAGGGGGTCCATTGCCTCTCAGACTGGTTCACCCTCAAGAGCTCCCCCATCTCACAGACGCACAGACTTCCATTTACAGAAAAGTGAATATGATGCTCAAAAGGGATGCAGCCGAGGGTCGAGGAGTCCGTCACAAGCCTCAAACAAACACAGTTTGGACTCTGAAAGACTCTACAGGAATCTGGAGTTTATCTCCCGTCGTGGTTCCTCTGCCATGCAGCAAAACTCATATGAAGGATCTCAAGCATCTCCCCGAATCAGAACAACTGTCAACAGCTTGGCCAACACTCGCACTCGTAACAGCCGGGACGTATCACCATCCAGGAATGGTATCCAGAGCCACACCCCACGGAGGGAGACCCACTCCAGAGAGAGCAGACTGAGTCCTTCTCAAGGTTCATGGCAGGGGTCTGCACACTCTTTACTCAGCCTCCCAACGTCACGTGGTTCTTCTGCATCAAGACGAGGTGTGGACTCTCATGTGCTTGGCAGTTCAGTGTCTAATCCTGCAGTCACTGAAAACAACAAAGGCATTGAGGGAAATAACAAGGTCAGCGGTGACAGAAGCAGGAGCAACATGCGGCGGGGCATGGAGGCCTTACTGATCTCTGAACCCAAGGGGACTGAGGTAGAAACAGAGGAGGTACGTATTGTACAAAGCTTTTTGACTCTACTGTGGATGGCAATGTCAGTCTGTCGCTTGAGGACTAAAAACTATTGGATGGATTGCCTTGAAGCTTTGTGCAGACTCTCATGGTCAAAGAGGTCAAAACTCCAGCAACAAAACATAACAAGTTTATTAGACCAACACGTTTCAGCTTATGGGCCATTGAGATGGCCTTGAGGAAGGCCACAAACTGAAACTTGTTGGAGTTTTGACCTCTTTATTTGACCTCAGTCCCAAAGTCCTGCAGACTTTGGTGATCTTCTGACTTTACCTCTAGTGCCACCATGAGGTTGACCTGAGGTTCCTAGTTTGGAGTGAAATGTTTCCACAACTACTCAATTGTTTATCATTAAATCTGACATCACAGATTCACGCTCCCCTCAGGATAAAGAGCTAAAGAGTTTTGATCTAGTGCGATTGTTGTGTTAAAATTTTAATTGGTCATATACTTTTGTATGTGATTTAATAACTGCAAAGAAACTTGATAAATCTTTTTGAATCTGAGGTGGGGATGACCATGGATGACTACATAGTGCTGGCTGATATTCCAAAGATCCAGCTGGAGTCAGAAGAAGAGTTTCCAGGGCTGAGGAGGAGGAACCAGAGTCCCAGCCCATGCAGGGACCAGAGACTCAGAACATACGGGTTAGGAGCATCACATGTTCCTGCCTGTTATCTTCATCTATTCATGTATAATCGTAACTGAATCCTCATGACTAAATTTATTCTACATTCTTGTTGTACAATGGTATTTAAACACGTCCCCTTGCAGCTGGAAGATTAGTGAAATAGAAGTGTAGCAGGTTTGAAATTAAGACTCAAAAGACTTTGACGACCCTTTCATCTGAATATAATTGCTTTAGTTATGGCCAAATGAGGAGTGCTTGTTGAAGCCCTTGCAGGGGTAAATGAAAGTTCAGTCAAAAAAAATGTATTTCCTATATATAATATTTTATTATTATTAATGATAATAGTAATAATAATTTGGTTATGAAGGTACCAAGATGAGTTAGACAACCACAGTTCAAGACTTGAGCCAGATGAGAGGGGGAGAGGCAGAGAGAGAGGGAGAGACAGACGAGAGAAATGTCGGGACCCTGGAAATGGACGATCATCTCGAAGACACTCAGCAGCATCTCTTCATGCACAGGTACGAGGAGATCATTTTCACGATTAAATATACGCTGAAATACAACAAAATCTTTTATCCTGTCTGTTTATTCTAACAAAGCGCTTAGACAATCAGAGTGGTAGGCACCTATCCTCAAAGCTGAAGGAACTGGCTCTTGAACGCCCACAGACACAGGTGAGTGCTGTCCAATGATTTTCTGCATCTGTATAAATCACATGAGTGTTTGGAGGAAAATGGGTTATTCATACATTCATTCTAAAGTAGCTCCTTGATATTTATTTCAGCTTTTTTACCCCAGGCACCCCTCTCATCGAAGCACCTTGCAGTAAAAAGCCATTAGTTTGCACTCTATGTTTTAGGGCAGCATGTTCATATGATTTATTGTGTTTATTAATAGATTCTAGGATGGTTCATGCCAGTGTATCCTGCAGTCTCAGCATTGCATTGTCACGCCTTAAACTGCTGAGCCAACAAACACAAGGGGATGGATGATCACAAAATGAAATAATCAAAATTACACACAACAGGGCCATCTGTAGCAGTCCGAGCTATGTGTGACAACACTTTGGTGACTTCCTCTCTCTTTCAATTTCATGTCATATTTTTCATCTTCTCAGTCCTTATTTTTTCTCTCCCCCACATTGGGCACAACATGATGCATGCGTGGTAAGTATCTTCAGTTGTATAGCACCTGCTTCTTTTCTACTCTAATAACGTTTCCATCAGTTCCTCTTTCACTTCCTACTGTTTTACAAGGATGATCACATTTAAAAAAAAAACACCTCTTCCCTTTTTTGTGTTCCCATTGTGCATATTCACACATTTCATGCTTTAATATTTTGCCTGCCTCTTTGTGCATGATTCACAATGGTATCTCACCACAGCATGTTCGTCCGTTACCGACACCTTCCGTTTCCTCTAATGTCGCTGTCAAACTACTACAGAATACTTGGCTTGTGCTTCCTACTTTAATTGCAGATATAATGACTTGAAGGGGTGGCTATCCAGACTGGATGAACATGGCAAGGTAAAGAAAAGTTTTTACAACATATTTAGTTTAATTCATCCAAAATTAGTCTTAAATAAGTGACATGCTTTAATCTTATTCCAAAAATAATTAAATTGTCTGTGTTTGCTGTGTTTTACTCAGTGGAGGAAACACTGGTTTGTTCTCAGTGACACTTCGCTGAGATATTACAGAGACTCTGAGGCTGAGGAGGTATGACCTGATAAGTGACGTAAAATTAATTCCTGATTGGTTAGAATATCTTCTATATTTTAATATTTTATTTTGATGTTGAGCTAAAGCCTTACTTGACCTGAACTCTTCTTATTGTGCTGCAGTCAGACGATCTGGATGGAGAAATTGACCTGACATTCTGTGTGAAAGTCTCAGACTGTGACATAGAGAAAAACTTCGGACTCCAAATACAAGTGTGTAGTTACTGTACCTGTGTTTTGATCATTGTTTTGCACAGTGCATCACAAGGCAGTTGGACATTCAGACACGTCCCCCTCCGCCATTTCTACATCAATTACATGTTTGGCTTCTTCCTGTTTAACAGCGTGTGTGTGTGTGTGTGTGTGTGTGTGTGTGTGTGTGGTGTGTGTCTGTCTGGCTTCGAACTGCCTTTTGATCTCCTCCAGACAAAGAGAGCAGTGTTCACTCTCTCTGCTATGACCTCAAGGATACGGCGGATGTGGGTGAAGTTACTAAAGCAGGCCATCCAGAACAACTCGCAGTGAGTCTGGCTTTACCTTTTACTTGACTATAGTAAATAACAACAACACACTGTAAAAAATATTCCACTAAGTCTACAACTATATCTTGTTTTGTTCAGTTTTTATTTCTGAGATTTCCACCTCAGTTTCCCTATAGTAAAAGTTCAGTATAAAAAGTATAAGTATAAAAAACATTCAATATAGACAAATGGCCATTGTGAGTATTGTATTATTGTATTGCATACATGTACATGTATTATATTTTTTATTTCTAATGCCTTAATGTGTTAGTTGCGTGGAAGCTCATTTTAAGAAGGTTAAATACAGTTGGTGGTTTATTTTTGCACCATTCAAGTGTTTTGTATCTAGGATCCTGAAAATGTAGTGGAGTCAAAAGTATGGTTGTGGTAAAGTAGACTTAAAATGTGGCATAAAACAGATTACTCAGGTAAAGTGCAAGTGTGTCTCCCTACAATTCATACTACAATAATTGAATTTTAGGTCATACAGTATTTGAGTGAAGGTACATAGTTACTTTTGACCATTGAGTCTATTGTGTACAATAATCATAAATAAATTACATGTAGAGATAAATTATCCCAATGCTCAGTTTTCAAACATAAAGTCACAAACAATTTCCAAAATATAGTAATGTAGGCATACAATGAAACAGAAAAAAAGAGGAGTTAAGAAATGTAAGGTTTAAAGTCATTGGCCAATCCACGGCTGACCAATGAGCTGCTGACATTATTTGATATAATATGTCTGATATTATATCAAATAATGTCTATATACACACTGGCCATGCACCACGGCTCTTCATGTCCTATGTCTTTTCTACTAAAATCAGCAGGCCTCAATATCTATGAAATATATCTAAATATCAAGCTGAATATATGATAAATTGTGGTTTAAAAAACTAAAAGATTCAAAGTTCATCATTAATCTTGGAAATAACTTCCAGGTCAATATGAAAATAAATTGTGATTTGTATTGATGATGTTTATAATCATCATTTGATCTATAATAATCAATTATAATTAGTAATTTACAAATTGAGAACATGGTACACAGTGAAGCCCTATTAGTGAAAATTTTATTTGTCACAAGTCTTTTATATATGTCTTTTATAAGAAAATCAGCTGACCTACATATCTATAAAAGACAGTATCAAGTATCAAGCTGAATAAATGATAAATTGTAGTTTAAAAACTAAAAGGTTCAAAGTTCATTATTTATCTTGGAAATAGCAGTTCATAAATAATAATAACTTCAATTGATAAAACTGTGAATTGTGCTGAAAATAATAATCATGATTTGATCTATAATAATAGTTTGTTATTATTATTTTATACTATTATTATTTTGCTATTTATTTAGTAATTTGCAAATTCAAAACATGCTACACAGTGAAGCCCTTTTAGTGATAGTTTGTTCATATCACGATTCATATCACTGAATGTAATTTATTAATCATGAGTATCATAGAAGTGAAAATTCCTGAACACTGTGAAGAAATGCAGATGATGTGACTGGGTGGTCTGTCTGCAGTGAACCCCCTCTATCATCTTTCTTCTGATGTGTAACCCTAGTCTCTTTGTCTCTCCCTCACTTTGACCTCAGCCAATCAGACACTGGTAGTGAGAAAGAAACCCCTCTCTCCCGGAGGCCGTCGTCATGCCAACCTCCCGCTTGGTTCACCTGCAAAGACTCTGGTTATGAACCTGCCACTTCCACGTCCACCACCACCACAGCTGGAATAAACTCCCATCAGGTCGACCGCCACGGCCACCACCAAACTGCAGACAGGCATCCTGACGCTGACTTATCTCCAGCCAGTCAGAGAGGAGAAGGGGAGGGCTGGGACCGTGAGCAAGCTAAACGATTGGAGGAGAGGAACAAGTGGTTTGAGGAGGGGGTCCTCTTCAGTGACATGGGCAGCAGGTGGGACTCCATGGAGCTGAAAAAGGGGGGTGTACCTGTGCCTGTTATTGAAACCATGGACTTAGAGGTCAACAGGAAGTGGGCAGAATTTGAGACACTGTCATTCAAGGACATGAGTGCACAGTCTCTGATTGGAGCCCAGGCTTATCAGTCAAGCATCCCACTGGAATCACAGTCTGGGGTTTGCTCCCAGACTCATCAGTCTAGCCCTGAGGATGCTGAACCCTCTGTCACTAGTTCACAAACTGATTTAAAAAGCTCAAAGGGGGCTCTTCTCTCTATAAATGGTGCCCAAACTATTCAAAAAAATACAGCCCAAGCTCTTCAAAAGGAGGTAAGAAGAACCTTAGAGTCTCTCCAATAAATTATGAATGTGTGTTGAGTAGAGACACTAGTAAGACATTCCTTTAAAGTTTTTCAGTGCAAGGAAATTCAGCTGTGGTCTACATCTCTTTCCTCCCCTATACACACGCTGCAAATCCATCTCCCAGGCCCTCTCTCTTCGAAAGCAAGTAGAGGGCATTAAGAGAGAGCGTGCAGCCATGGGCTTAGAGGTAGACAGTCCCTGTGGCCCTGGGGCCCCCTGTAGGGCCAGACTGGAGGCTCTGGAAGTAGCTCATCGGAAAGCACTGCAGGAGCTGCAAGAGAAACACATTAGGGAGATCAGGGAGCTGGAGGAGCAGAGAGACAAGATGCTACAGGAGGAGAGCCAGGCAGCTGCTAAAGGTAAGTGAGAAAGTACCATTAAGCAACAGGAGCTGAGGAGGTACAATTTGATTCAAGTTATGTTAAGGGTTTCATTATTAAGGGTTTATTATTGATCCTGGGAATATTACTTTGGCACAAAATAATTGGCAGAAGATCTGTGGATGAAAGCCAAAGAATGGGACAAAACTGTTTGATAAAAGGACCTCATGCTATATTTTAATATTTTTGAATTCTATATTCCCCTACAATTACAAAAGCATCTTTACAGCTTTCACAATTGAACATTACTCTGTCATATCATAAGAGTTTACTCCTGATTCTTTTACCTCATAATCTTATAAAACTGTACTAGAGCTTTTAAATCCCGCCATGTTCCTGCCACTTCTATTCACTTGTTAGAAACTTTTTATCAACCTTTTTGTGAATATTACCAGTTAATCATCTAATTTTCAATAATAGTATACCTTGACAAAGGTGGAAGAAGTACTCAATAAATATAGAAGCCTGGTGTTTGAAATATTTTCTCACATGTAAAAGTAACATGTTCAAAATTTGACTTGAGTAAAAAGTATTAGCATCGAAATATAGAAATTACAGGTATATGCATTTATGCTCACATTACTTCCACTTATTGGAAAGAGTGGAGATTTTTTTAACATTATGTACTTAGGTATTTTTGATCTATAATAATAAATTGTCAGAATCTGCAAAGTCCTGGAAATGCCAACTGAAGCTGCCAAATAAAAGTAGTAGATACAATTGTTCCCTCTGAAATGTGGTGGACTTCATCATTAATTATAAAAGTAAAATACAAATGAAAGTACAAAACTGCACTTCAGAACAATGCTTGAGTAAATGTACTTATGTATTATTTTTTTAGCACTGGGTTGTGATTTCTGGCCTTAACCTTCAAGAAAATACATCATGCTGAGAGGTTATAATTTAAGTTAGAGAGCATGTGAACCTTACGATACTTTGGAAATGGTATATAGGTATTAGTATTAACTAATTAATACATTTTATATTTTTCATATGGTATTAATGTGGAATGTCAAGTCGAAGTCAAAGGACCTGTAGAGAATAGTAAACAAATAAAAAAAACACAAATGAAGTCTAAGGTTATGAACAAGTGGGAGCCACCACATTCGTGTACTTGTATTCATGTATTTTAAAATAATACTGTTTATTGTTGTCATGTTTTGGTTGTCTTTCCTATTTTAACTTCTCATGTTGATCTGCTGTGTAGTGAAGCCAAAGGTAATTTTCCACAATGTGGACAATTAAGTTTCTACATGTAACTAATTAGCCAACTGTTAATCAAAGCTATGGAGGCGCTGAGGGCAGCTCACAGAGAGGAGGTGGAGAGAGAGGTGGAGAAGGCCAGGAGGTTGTCTGGAGGAGCTGCACACGTGGATACTTCATACAAAGGGCACATGTAAGTCTGTTACAGGCCCTCTGTGATGAGAGCCTTCTCCGTCTCACAGGCTCTCACTGCTGGCTTCAGATGTTCTACACTCAACCATGACCCCTTGCATGACAATTTAATGCATTATAATTTACTCTACAACTCGCGCGTGTGTGTGTGTGTGTGTGTGTGTGTGTCAGGCCCCAACCAGATGTCTTGCACAGTGAGTTAGATGTGCTGTCAGAGCGTTACTCTCAGAAGTGCCTGGAGCTGAGCCGCACTGAGCTGAGCAGCAAGAGCCGAGAGACTGAGCTTGGCCACAAGCAGAGAGAGCTGGAGCAGCTCAGACGAGAGAACCAGGTTTATGTACATGTCTGATCTGGTTCTGTTTTAACACAATACCCTGATATTTTATATTTTTAATATGATTGGCATCTGATTCTTATAGGATTACATCAATAAGGATATATAATAAGCTACAAACTTAATAAACATGCTCTTTGTCTGAACTAAATGTTCCCTTTTATTCAGGAGCTGAAGGCCAAACTGGCAGAAGAGATCAGCCGCATGCGTTATTTCATCACAGGGCAGAGGTCGGACATAGTGTCTCCTGGCAGCACTGAGCGCACTGCATCAGAAGTTGAGGTATTGATAGAAATCAAGTTCAATGTTTGTGACCAAATTAGATCCTACGCAATCTCAACTCATGTGAAAGTAGGTGGTACTAAAACATCTTAACCTCTTGCTGTGGAACAACCCAGTTTCATTTAATGCACCTGAAATATTAACCTGGGCTTGAAGGACAAATGTTGACATTATCGTCATCATGGGGAAGCAAAAAGCAACATTTGACATGTGTGCTGTGGGACGTTGAAACCACTTTAATAAAACAGATTGATCACAGCATTTTTACTGTTTTGTCTTGTATCCTCAGTAATGGCTCCCTGTAGCAGCACTGTCACACCTTCCTCCTTTATTTGGTGGTGGCCTCATTTGTGTTGAGCATGTATGCTTGGTCACATTTTGGTGCAGCAGATGCTGCCACCTACTGTTTGAATTAAAGTGCATGTTTCAAAATAACAATCTACTCCATCACTTGTGTTACAATTAAAAAATGTATCTCTAACCAGCCTGTCATCCCAAACTTATTCAAATTCATATATGTACTTAGATCTGCATTGGTTACCTGATTAATTGGTTTATCAATTTACACAACATTAATTGCCACTATTTTGATAACAGGTCAATCATGACAGTAATTTATTGAGAGATGACAATGTCAAAACATCGTCTGTTTGCAGCATCTCCAATATAATACTGTACAGCTTCTTACTCTTATTATGTTGTAAACTTCTTTAGGTTTTGTCTGACAAAACAAATAATTAGAAAACACTCCCACGTGTAGAATATGATGAGCTGATGAGCATTTTAATCTTGTTTATTTTGACCTTTCTATTTTATGTTATTCTTTGTATTTAATGTTGCCTAGTTTTACCTAATATAAGTTTTATCATAATTTTCCCTTGTATCATGTTATAAAAGTTTGAAAAAGTGCTTCATTGATAAAGTTTATTATTCTTTATACCTAATAATTATTCATTATTCATGTGGTAAAATTAGTCTTTCATCTTTCAGATGCTGCTAAGAGCAAAAGACAATGAGGTGCAGTATCTTAAAAAAGAAATCAGTTGTCTGCAAAAGGAAGTGCAGTCTCTCAACAAGGTATGTTTTATGGTATGACTACACAAATTATGAAAAATAATACACTTCTAAATGTTGTACATTTGCAACTCTGATATAAACTGACATCCATGCTTCACTTTGATGTGTCTACCATATGTGTCAATAACCTGACTCTAGGAGAAAGACGCAGCATATGAGCGTTACAAGGAGGCCTACGTTGAGCTGAGCGACATGAAGGGTCGCAGCCAGCTGGAGATGGGCTCCCTAAATGAACACTTGAGACTGGCTAATGCTGCACTTCAGGAGGGAGCAAGACAGACCTAACTAATGTGGACAACTGTTTTAAATCTACCTGGAAAATCAATAAGCAAGTAATTCAATATACAATAAACTAAATAAAACAACTGCATCATTATATTTCATAATGTGTTGGACAGTACTATATGACTGCATATGACTTGGAAGTCAGAATAAGTGTGTGCTTCTAAACCACCATGCAAAGACTGTTACAATTAAATAATAACACGTGTTTTCCACATGTAATCGAAGCTGTTTATTGAGTTGACAGACAAAAACATGCAAACAAGAGTGAGGACTAATTAGAAGTTTTGACAGCCTCACATGATATGAGATTTCGTAAATGATTCTAATAAGAATGAGATAAGTAGAAGAGGAGAGAATAGGGAGATGGGTGGAGGTAGAGGGATGTGTTTGGAAGTCATAAATGCCCCATCTTCCCCATCATCCTTGCACCAGCTGGTATGCTTTTCAGTCAGAATTGCAAAGCACCCTGTGGATGTAAATAGGAAAAAAAAAAATCAGCATTGCAAAAATGCTACAAACCATACACCATTGTGCATAAAAAAGGTCCAAGCCACAGTGACTAAAGGTTAAATAAGGTGCGGCTAATGTACACTTTGTCTTTACCATTTATCGTTGAAGTTAGCTCAGTCATCGTCATCATCGTCCTCAGGGACAAAGATGTCATGCTCCTCCAAAAGAGCAGCGAAGTTCTTGCTGATTAGAGTTCCAACATATAGGAAAGGCACCACCACTATTGTCATGCGGATAAGACCAAATGGAGTCTGGAAAACACATGGTTGAAATATGACATCAAAATTAAGGATTAATCCAAGTGGGGACACTTCCATAGGTTGTGTACTGCAAGTTTTTCTAAATTGAGCATTATCTGAACTAAAACATAACATTGTATGTTTCAGGGCCTGTAGGGTGGACCCTGCTTTTGAAGAGTGCCCCAGCCAAAATCTGGTTTAAAACCATTCATTATTTTACTGCATATTCTTCGTAAATGAGATAAATCAAGTTAACCAAAACAATGGTGGACTCATGGAGGTAATAGCTCAGTAAAATCTACACGAATGGAAGATATGTGGGGTTTATCATGGGCCCAGTGCCTCACTTTTGCCCCAGAGCAGGTTATTTATTCCCCAAAGCCAACAATTTGTAACTGTTTGGGAGTGTCCTTTTTCCCAGCCTGGTCCTTCAGAGAGATTCTCCCGTTTTTTGTTTTTTTTCCTCCAATCAAATTTCAAAGCTTGGTGTGAAGGTAAAGGTTAACGTGCCTTGGGCGGCTGTTTATAAATAACCCACCTGGGAATTAGTATTGTATGTAGGGCTGTTTTAATCGCACAGGACGCCACCAAGGTTAAGTTGTGTACCTTTGATAGTAATATAATTCCTTCATTTCCCTCTAACAGCCCGACCTGCCCTGCCTCGACAGCAAAGAACAAGATGTGTGGTGTTTAAGTTGTTACACACCAAACAAATCAGTCAATCAAATACCAAGCCTCTAATTGCACAATATTTCGACTGACATAAAAATATTTTTTTATGTCAGTTCACATTCTTATAACAAGAATGTGAATTGAATCGTAAATTACATCTACGTTGTAGGGACTTCCGGAAAATGCCTCGTCATGCGTGTAAACACGCGTTTCATTGGTTGATTTGACTAACCCAGCGCGTCGCCTACGCTACAATTGGCCACAGCTGGTGTCAATTCAGCATGAAGTCCCGCCCATGCAGTGACTCATATCGGTCGTTTTTTTCCGTCGATAACTGTGACATAAAAAAAACTCACTTTATCCGGTTTGGGTAAAATTGCACCCGAAGGCGTTGACACTGCGGTTCGGATTGGAGTCGTCCTGGATATGTTTGATGATTTCAAGCCAGTGTTACGGCCCATAATCGCCGTATTTCTGGTAGAAAGTCGCAGCGGGAGCCGCAGTATACTCGTCGCCATTTCTTCCGGTATGTGTGACTGACAGGGGGGGGAGGGGCTGCAATGACTTATTATGGGCGTGACACCAAAAGTTATCAATAATTGGATACGAAAGATAATTTATCAGTTGCATACTGATATATATTATGGACACGTATGCCATACATTTCTTTTCATATTTATATTCCTTTTTCCTTTTATGACAACAGGAAAGACTGGAAAGAATAAAACGTTGTGCAAACGTTTAATAAAATTGTTGGAAATGTTGACATCACTAATATACTCGAAATGACAGAGTAAACACAGTGACAATGAATAAATAAAATAATCGTTACCATCACTGAATTACACAAATCACATGCTGTAATCTAGTAGATGTAAAATCTCTGTGTACAGCTTTAACTTGTTTACAGGATCAGACACATTTCTGAACTGTTTTCCACATTAATAATTATCAATAATTATCGCTTTTAGTGTGATCTGGAATGTAGCTGAAGATGCCAGAGGATGTCAGATCTATTTTGTTTGTTTATTAGTTTATTTGTTTGTTTGTTTTTTGTTTAGTTTTGTTTTTAAGTTGTATGTTCATAATCTGCGATTAGAAATCTAGATATTGTGAATACCATCTCAACTAATCCATGTACGTCCACACCCATTGTACTTAAATGTGACTATTTTTAAATAACATCATACAGAGTCTCATGCTTGGTTATATATTTTACTTTCTCTTGTGTGTGTTATTCAAAAATACTCAACTAAAAACATTTTTAAAAGTGTGTTTATTTATTAATATTATTTACTGTGTATTTTTCTCAGTGTGCTGTAACGTCACGACAGCGACCAGCACGCGAGCCAGACTGCAGCACTTCCTCAAGGCGGAGGGACGGGAACGCGCCCCGCGTGGACGCGCACGAACGGGAAGTAGACAGACGGAAGAAAGGACGTTGAATAAACTTGCCAACTTCTACCTGACTGGCTAGAAATACAGCCAGGGACTATGTTACAGCACAATTGAGGATTGATTTCGATATAATTTTAGCCAGCTAGCTAAACGGCCTGCTTACATTTAGTCACCGCTGCCTCTACTCGATCAGCGGACTCGGTTAGTTTTCAAACAGACTTGCTCAACCGACCCGGGGCCGTCCAACGTTACAAAGTCACATTTATCTGCTGGTAAAGTGGTGTAATAACCAGTAAATTGCACTGACGAGACACACAATCAGCTCGCTGCCTTAGCGGGACTCGGGCTTTTTCTCTGTGGGAAAAGTTGCCCGCGGTGGTGGTGGAGGTGGTGGAGGAGCTGCGGACGAGGCCTGCATTTGAGGCGGCTGCGTGTGAGGACCGCAGCTGGCGAGGAGTGACTCACACGGCGTTATTTAGCTGAACATCCAGACAAACATGTCGGCCCAGGCGCAGATGAGAGCGATGCTGGACCAGCTCATGGGGACCGGGAGAGACGGTGAGCTTGGTTCGCTGTGGTTGAGATCGGCGTTTGATTGAAACCAGGACAGGAGTTTGAGTTGTTGCTAGCATTAGCCGAGGAGAGCTAACCAGTCTGCCCCACACAGGGATGCACGCTTTACAAGTCAAGCTAGCTCACATGAGATTAGCCAGCCGGCTAGCTACCTGTTGTCTTTGAGTTTACATTGCAAGTTCGGGTGTTCAAACGAATCCTACCTTGCTAGCATTTCAGTATTTTACTGCACAGTTTGCTGGTTTCTTCGTGACTCAGGTGTTGTCATTTTGTCTGAGTCTATCCTCAGCTAACTTTAAGATTCCCTGTTAAGATTGGAGATGCACGATTTATTAATTTCTTACTAAAATCTTGTTTGAGTCGGGAGGCCGGCTCTTTTAAAACGAGATTAAACCGTGTGTGTACTGTGGTTTTCTTCTTTACAGGAGACACCATGCGGCAGAGAATCAAATTCACAGATGAGCGGGTTTGCAAAAGTCACCTTTTGGATTCATGTCCTCACGACATTCTGTCAGGCACCGTGAGTTCATGTTAACACGCACTCCTCTGCAAAGAGAGCATTGTTGTGTATCATGCAGAAACTACAAGGACTAGTTATTTCATTGGTTTAATGTCCAGTCCAGCATATTGGATTTAAAATGATGCAATAACCACATAGTGAAAGTGTTATTTATACTCAGTCTTATGATTTCAGGACCACGTTGCACACCAGAAATCGAAACTATACAGGCAAAGCTACCAACTTTTCATCTGCCCTTAATCCAAACCCTTCACTGTCTTTAAATTGAAGGCAAAAAGCCCTGATTTTTAAGGGAATATAGCTGCAGTCCAATTTTCAGCTGGTCTTTGTATCATATTCTTCAGCTAGATTTTGATTGGTAAGGACTGAATAGAACGTCTAGCTTGTCCAATTGCTTTCTCTTCTGACAAACAATGTCAGAACAACAATGTTGGATAAGGCTACCGTTTGCACAAGATTCATGATCAAATAATATCTGAGAATCAGTGCTTTAATCTCAAAAGCATATCTAATTTTAAACTCAATATGTTGGTGGACAAAGCAAACACTAAAATGTGCTACTGTCTCAATACTTGGCTAATGTGATGATCAGGACTATGACTGCATTCTATTATCAGAGCGTTATCAATACAACAGATCTTAAGACGCAAGGAAGCAACAAAACATAATGCATTGGTGTCTATCTGATTCCTGCAGAGAATGGACCTGGGAGAGTGCATGAAAGTCCACGACCTGGCCCTCAGAGCAGACTATGAGATTGCCTCCAAGGAGCAGGAGTACTTTTTTGAACTTGATGTGAGTACAATCACTCCTTTGATCATACTGAACGTAAAGCTGTCTCACTGATGTAAACCCCTGACATCATGGACATCCCTCACATTCATGCTAACGCTGCCCTAATGTCCTGATAATTCCTCACTCACGAGCTGACTGTGGAAAGGGATTGAATATTTTGAAGCCGGTGACATCAGACTAGTTACAGGTCTAAAGGCCAATTATGCCATATGCTCTAAAGATATCTGTGATAAACGTATAATTATATTTACTTGTATAAATAAAATATACCTGAATTGAATATGGCTTAAACCATAAAGACACACTGTGGATTTGTAATGGTGCTACCTTTATGTAAAAGAAAATCAGTATTTGGTTTAAGTGGTGCTGTTATTGACTACGAGAGAAGTTGGAGGTGGGATTTTAAGAAAAGTGTAACTGTTGGGCAGACGTGTGCCTTAGGGTGATTGGCATGAATACACCAGATAAACTTTGTTGGTATGCACTTCATAGGAGGCACAGACTAAATGGCAATCTATGGGTCATTCAGTATGTGATACATTGGTAAGAGTAATTTCAAAATCTTAAGAGATTGTTGTTTGAAAAACTCAAATAGAAAGAGAAGAAAAATATGCATCCATATTCAATTTTTGTGGTTTGAAAAGTAAAATATATATGTGTGTATTTTACACTTGCAAAAACCCATGTATGCCATGTTTTTTTTTTTGTTTTTTTTTTCCTTTCAGGCTGCTGAACACCTTCAGTCCTTTATTGCCGACTGTGACCGCAGGACTGAGCTGGCCAAGAAAAGACTTGCTGAGACGCAGGATGAGATCAGCGCTGAAGTGGCTGCGAAGGTGAAAACTAATGACGTTTACACAGTTATTGAGATCTAAATAAAAATGACATACATGTTAATGACATGTTAAATAAGAATTCATTGATCCCTGAGGAGTAATTCATATATTACAGCAGCACAAAGACAGGCTAAAAAGGTTTAAAAAAACCAAAACAAATTATAATAATTGTGTGAAAGTATTTGTTGATAGAAATGCAGTAGAACTGTCTCAGCCATATCTCTTAAGTATATGTTACATGTGTGGATAAGAGGCACATACAGTACAGAGTAATTAATAATAATGGAGTTCAATGAGATGCATAAAAAATATAAGGAAAATATGATACCACTTGAATGGAATATGAAACAAGCACAATTATATCAATAGTAGTAGTAATGTAATACGATTTTAACATTAAATTATTTCCTGATACATAATACAGCATAATGTAAAACAAAATAGGCTTGAATGTTACTTCTTCTGATACTATTACTAATACTGGTAATTTAGAATGAAGGACAAGGTGCAGGTGTATTGTTAGGAGATGCTGTGTTCTTCCTAACAGACAATATTTAATCTCCTGTGAAAATTGATTGAAATCAAAGCCAATTTATTTTGTCTCTGTTTGTCCTGCCATGAAAAGGCTGAACGTGTCCATGAGCTGAATGAAGAGATTGGGAAGCTGCTAGCCCGGGCAGAGCAGCTCGGAGGTGAGGGGAATGTAGACGAAGCCCAGCAGCTGCTGGAAAAGGTGGAGAAGACCCGGGCCTTAAAGAAAGAAGCAGAGGTCAGAAATTTAATTACTGCCTTGTTGTGACAATTCTATTGTGTTAGTATAAATAAAAATGTTTTTACTTATGAGCCACCAGCCAGAACAGAGGTATTAAGTCTCTCTCAGTGGAGAGTTATTATGGTTTACAAAGCATTTTTTAAACTTGGTTCCTTAAACGTGCCTCCCCATGAGTAGTATGTGTTGCATCTCTGTTTTCTTGAAATTGAAAACAGACAGAATCATCAATCATTGGAAAAACTATAAGTTAATTCACCACTTGCAACTTGATAATTTGAGTTAAGAAAAAATGCATTGAGTTTGATGAAATAGATCAGAGTAACAAGCTTTCCTCTACCAATAGCATATCCCAAGTCTGTAGCAGAGCCTTGAATCATGAAACACAAGTTAAAACACAAGTTAAAATTGTTATTGCAATTTACTCCTGCTGCCGTGTGCTAAAATATTTGATCTTGCAGGATGTGTACAGAAACTCGATGCCAGCATCCAGCTTTCAACAACAAAAACTACGGGTGTGTGAGGTTTGCTCAGCCTATTTGGGTCTCCATGACAATGATCGCCGTCTAGCTGACCACTTTGGAGGGAAACTGCACCTTGGCTTCATTCAAATCCGTGAGAAACTTGAAAAGCTTAGGGTAAGGGATACACTGGAGCATCACTGTATGACTAGTGATCAGTAAGACCAGTGACAAGTACATCAATCTACTTAGTAGAAATTTGAAATTATGTATGTTCAGTTGCAGTGATGAGTGAGTTTTTTTCAGTTGTATTGTTCTTGTTTTTTAACCAGAAAGCAGTTATAGAGAAACAAGAGAGAATGCGAGTGAGAAGACGAGAGGAACGTGAGAGAGAAGATGAAAGGGAGCGACAGTGGGAGATGGAGCGGGAGCGAGAGCGAGAACGCGAAAGAGAGCGAGAATGGGAAAGAGAACGAGAAAGGGAGAGGGAACGTAGGAGGTAAGAGACTTTTCTATTTTACACTGCATGCAGAAAAAAAGTGTTTCATCTGGAGACTGAAATTTTCTGATTTCTGCTCGTTAGGTCAAGATCTAGAAGTGGAGACCGTTACAGGTATGTCTGAGTTGATGTTTGTCTTTGTCAGATGAATATGAACAAACTATAAATTCATAGATTATACAGACTTGTGATGCAGCATAGTGCTCTGTATCAACTTTACTTCACGTACATATTTCACACAAGGTTGGCATGGAGTGGTTTTGCAGTTATGCAGGGATTTGGAGTGAGTGTCCATCTTTGTGCGCAACGATAATGTTCACCATACTTTATATTATATAAAGTCGTATAAAGCATTTCGAAATACAAACACAAGGATTTAATGGTAAACAAAGCCAACTGTGATAAGCAATGTTGATATATTGGGGAAAAAATCTGAGATATGTTTGAAATATTGGTAGTGACTAAGTAAACAAAGTGTAACACAGGTTTAGTAAATTTAGATTTGATGAGACTGCTGTTCAGTGCTATACTAAAAATAACATAACCACCTCTGCTTCATCCTTGAAGCCTTTATCTGAGGATTTGTAGTTTATAGCAGAGCATCCTACCCTTTTTCACCTAGCTGTTTTTCCCCCACTGAAACCTAAAAATGAACCTGTTTGAAATAATTTTCTCATCTAGGGATGGAGGTAGTTCGTCTTCCCATCATTCAAGACGCCACCGCTCCTCTCGTTCCAGAGAAGAGGGTGGAGATCGGGATCGAGAGAGAGAGAGGAAACATCGACATAAGGACAGACATCGCTCACGCTCCCACTCTCACAGACACAAAAAGAAGAGGTAAGGCTCATCCTTCACCAAAACCTTCATACAGCATAGTTAGGACACGAATACTGCTGTGAGAGTGTACCCCCTTAATTCATTTAAGGCTGTCATTCAACTTCACTCACATTATGTAACCATTGACCATACATCAGGTGTGGCCTCACATTCACACATGGACCAAGTGAATGGAGGCAACGTCAACAGTGAAGTCAGCAGATTATCTGATGTTAATATTTGAATTGAAATTTGACATTTGGACTTCAACGTTTAACTTTTTTTTTTTTTGTGGCCGGTTGTTTTTCCCCATAGATCCTCAAGAGACAGATCATCGCACACTCGCGACAGAGAGCACTCGTTGTCCCAGGAGAGATTTAGAGAGAGTGCAGGAGACGGGTGCCGAAATGACAGGCAGGAGTACGGAGACTGGGAGGACAGGGAGAGGTCCACCTCCCCGGACACGGCCAGGGGAAGGGAACGAGAAAGATCTCTGTCGTACGAGCGGGATCGACGCTCCAGCTCTGAGGAACGAGAGTCTGGAGAGATATGAACAGGGGGGGATACCTTCAAAGTCTTTGATTTGGATATATTGTTTAGTTGAAGAAGCATGGAGAAATGAGAGCGTGTGCGGGGTGTGTGTGCGCACTGGCTTTGTATGTGTGCTTAGACCTGGGACATGTACATCAGAGCAGGGGTGAATGGTGAAACTTAACAAGGGGATGAGGGAACAGGTTCAGTGGTGGCAGACGAGGAATGATGCAAAGCAACTTTTATATAATTGAATAGTGAGGCTAGAGTGACTTGGAAGCAGTTCAGTCATTTTTATTCCATCTTGTTGATCACATGTACATTTGACAGTGAGAGATGACTTGAGTGAAGAGACAGGCCCTGCTTAAAACCTGTTTTTATTTTACTCACACAAAGTGCTGTTATTTTTTTATCATTAGTTTGACAGTTTGTGTTATTACTGTTTTTCCTGTTCCATGATCAGTTTCAGTAGCTCTGGATTTATTCACACGGGTTGGACTCATTAATGTGGCATAACCCTCGCAGCAATGGTTGAAATGAGCTGTAAATGACTGAAGGCACTTCTGATATTTGTCTTTTGTTTGCTGCCTTCAAGCCATAACAATCTCATATGGGAAATCTGATACACATCCTTGAGCCTGACTTTAATTCATGATACAGTCATCAGGTCCTGAATTGTTTCCCTGAAAGAAGTTCTCCACATAGTTCCACTTATTTACTGACATAAGAAGGTATATAGATGGTGTGCATAGTTACATACTGACAATTTAAGGCCCAGGGACTTGTGTCCTGCTTGCTGTGATACAATCTGGATGTGTGGAGAAGGATTTACTGTGCTGCCAGAGTGAATAAAAATTTCTGCTTCCATTCAAATGCAATGTCTTCTCATGTATACAGTTTGGTCAAGATTAGCATGATGTATTTGTGACACCACAGCAGACTCCACCCCTCCCCTTTAAGCTTTACTGGTGTATAATACATTTGTACTGAGTGTACATGCCTATACACTCCTCATTTTATTAGGTCCTCTTGAATAATCCAATCCAATCCACCTGTTCTGTCCTCCTATAAAGATTACTCTAACAATCCCTATAATTTTAAGGCTTTGACACACATAAAGGTTGATTCAATTATGTTTTGGCAATGAGGTCACAGTTAGTGACGATGTGTACTTGTACATGCAAAGAAATAGTACATACAAAGCCTGATGACCCTGGCATTTATCACTTCCGCTAAAAAGAATTTTATAAGGCTTTATAAGTCTTTCCAGCCCATGATAAGCCTCAGTAAGACCAGAAAACTGATTGTGGCTCAGGATGAATTATGACTGCTGCATTACTGATAACCACTGAGCATTGTTGGCAAAGCCACACTATAAAACTCTTGTATTAAAGCAATTTAGGTAAAAGCGGGAAAACATACTCAATAGTAAAGAGAAGTGGCCCCTGTGAATGTGTTTGTAAGTCAGTCGTCAGGCCAAACTGACACCTTCACCTGCTTTTGTCCAACCAACAGTCAGAACCTACAGTTTGAAATAAATGATTAAAACTACTCGGATGAAAATGTAGCAACATTGAGCACATGCACATAGCCGGTAGCAGCTTTTTTCACAGAGGACGTGCTGCGCGGTGAGGTGCAGGACACCGAGCAGCCTGCGGGCGGCAGACGATACCCGGTCATGAAGCGAGTGCGTCATGACGTCACACGCACGTTCGGAAAAGAAGCGCGAGCGAAAATGAGCTGAGAAACACTTCCTGAACCGTGTGTGGCTGAGTTTCCACAGCGTTTACTTATCGTGTTTACCAAACGGCGGCTGTTTTAAGGCTTTATTGCTTGAAACCAGGATGTCGTTGCTGAAACCCTTCAGTAAACTGCCTGGTTTAAACACCGCGAACATCTTGGTGAGTCGCTGTTTCATTAGCTGTAAGTGTGAACCGCTGCAGAGCCAAACCACAGTGTAAACAAATGTCTGAATTAATAGATAATATGGTTTAAAGTACAGTAAAGTGATGACATAACATTTAGTATAAAAATACTTCAGCCTTAGCCTCATCCGTCAGCTGTTACTAATTTACTGTTGTGGGCTGAATACATACTTTACTTTTATCTAAACTAAACATATTATATATATATATACACACACACACCTTTTGTGGTCTAATGTGTTTACTACATGACTCCCTGATCTACCCACATTTAAAACTGTTGAACATGAAGCTGACCTGACACATCAGCTCAAAACTAAAGTATAGTGTAAACACTCATGTTAATAAAGTGGTTAACAAATATTGCTTTTTTGTTATATGTTAAAAAAGTTGGGACCCACTGTCCTAATAATATGGTGTGTGTCACAGAAGAATAGTATGTAGTTGAATCCGAGAGGTGTTTCAAAATGTATGAAAGTGGCCCTAAATTATCACTAATATACAGTTTAATGTGATTAAATTGTGTGTTATTTTCAAAACTGTGGTGGTGTCCAATACTGCA
The DNA here is from genome assembly GCA_038496675.1 of Rachycentron canadum. Classification (NCBI taxonomy): domain Eukaryota; kingdom Metazoa; phylum Chordata; class Actinopteri; order Carangiformes; family Rachycentridae; genus Rachycentron; species Rachycentron canadum. Next base: position 14,499,253 of record CM076650.1, on the reverse strand, counting down.
GGTCAACAGATACAGATAGGTGTACTGCATCCAGATTTTTATCCAATAATGGTAGAGAAATGTAATTGTATTTTAAAAGTGGCTAGTGTCAGAGTTTTTAATTATTGATGTGTTAATATATGTGTAACATTTTAATGCTGTTGTTCCTGATCCAAGTTAAATCTGATCACTTTCTGTTTATATCAGAACATTATATTTATCAAAGGTGTCAGATGAAGTCAAAAATAATTTCTCTCTGAAATACAGTGGGCTAGAAATAAATTGCTTACAATGCTTATGAGCATATGTACATAAGCTCCATACTTTGTAAATATAGATTACTTTATTGGGTTTGGGTTTTTAAAATGCCTGAAACAAGTATACTTTTTTATTTCTGCTAGCCTTTATGGCTGTGTGTGTTATAGCGTACAGTGTTCTCAGCAGGTTTTGTGATGACTGTTTGTTTTTTCCTCCAGCTGGTGGAAAGTGAGGAGCAGTTTCAGCAGAAATTAGCAGACACTCTGGTGGAGGAGACTGCTGTCACTGTGAATGTGTGAGTATTGCCTTTCTGTTTTATACGATTTTACTTTTAACCAGTGCAACTGTACCACTTTTATTTAGTAATGATTAACTTTTGATTGTCAAAGAGTTGGTGAACAAATTGTCTCTTTACATCCTTTCTGTTGTTTAGATCTACTGTATAAGCAACAAACATATGTTGTGTACTTTGGGGGAAAAATGGGGTTTAGCTCCAGACTGTTAGTTATTGTAATTAACTTTGTAATGAAAGTTATATGTAACTTAATTTTGATCAAGGTAACAGTCTGTTTCATTTGGTCACCTGTGAATGGTGTCATATCCCCTTTGCGCGTGCATCGGCATCAGCATTTTTACCTGCCAGAAGCAGCTGACTTTTTATCCAATTTTAAGCCACATTTTATAATATATTGGTTTAGATTTTGCTCAGTAAGGATTTTAGTCTTAAGTTATAAGAGAAACTATGTCCCAGCAAGACATCTTGTGTCCACTGTGTAGCATCGATTAAATGTTGACTTTCAATGCAAAACTGCTTTATTCAGTCTTCTTATCAGTTATAATCACCTGGTCTGTTTTGTTTAATTCGACTCCCAGTTGAGGAAGTGAGAAATCCTAACCGGGAGATTAAAGAAATGACAGCAATGGTGGTGAAGACAACAACTCCTCCAATCCGCAGTACTTCAAAACATCACCAAACTCCATCCATTGTGGTTTTGTATGAGGGACCCCTAGTTGCATAATTATATATTATGCATTAAATGCGGTATAATATAATCTTGCCAAATTACAGTATTTTTACCCTCACACAACTGTTTTGAGTTGTGTGGTGAATGTTTGCAAGCGAACAGAATATTAGAATATTTTCACTCTCTACAGTTCATCTCATTTGATATAAACATAGTGTTACTGACTCTTTGGTACAAATCAGTGATCATGTTCAGCCTGACAACAAGTACATTTGTTGAACCAATCAGGAGACTAGCCAAAAGTCTCCCTCTGCCCATGGAGAACGAGGAGAGTCGTCCAAGAATAGACCTGGTGGTGTTCATCATCAACCTGACCTCAGAGCTCAGGTAACCCTCAAATCCTCACACATTCAAATCTTTTCACCCATGTGCTTTTCCTAACCACCTGAAATATCTGCTCTGTATTGTAGTTTCAGTTTACTTGAATGAAACCCTACTTGTGTGTTGTCCTTAAACAAGCCTCTCACAGCTGCATGCTATGCAGTATTCCTTTCCTCTTTAGCCATCCATATGTATATTAGGATAAACCTCAGCCTCTCTGTGACTGAATTATAGGAGAAATTTAGTTGCATGACATCTACTGGTCCTCTGGCATCTTTTGGCTACAAATTGCTTTTGCTTACAAGTTTTACAATTGTTTTAAAGCATGATATGATAATTGATACAGTGACATGCATTATTTTGTTTTGTGATAGTTTTCAGTCAGCAGAAGCTTCCCTGAAATACTTGGACCCCGGATATTTCCTTGGAAAAGTCTGCTTCATGGTCACTAATGGTATGGCAATGGTTCATTTGGACCTGTAAAGAAAAGATAATCTAAGATGACCCATTTTGTCACAATTTATAAATCCTTCTTTATATTTTTGGGAAATGAGAATTAGTTCAACCTTTTTTGTGTGTCTCTCTGACCGGCTGTCCTAAATTTTCTTTTATAGCTCGTAATGCTTCAGTCCCCGCAGAGCATCTGGATGCTGTCAGAAAGCTGGCTGCTTCACTCCATTGCCCCCTGCTGTTTGCAGACGATCAGGTTTGTGTCAACTTTAGTCATATACATTAAGGATGGTTTCAATTTAAGCCCTTGTTTAAGAGACAAACATATGTAGCAAAGAAATATGGCTTCAGGGCAAAGCCTAGATTTTAGCTATTAATTGCTCAAATCAGAACAGAGTAAAAGCCTTAAATTTATTCACAAAATTCAGAAATTTTCTCTTGATGGCAGCTATATGTTTTTGTTGCAGGATGTTTATTGCATTACATCTACAGTCTCAAAGTGAGGTTGAGACTGTAAATGAAAGGCTTTTTTGTATAGTTTCAGTCAGGATGATCAGATCTAAAGTAAACATTGTCAGTGTTTCTCAATTCAGGGGTTGCACCCTCTGAAGACAAGGCTTTTGTTACCATCATCAACCATGAAGCCCAAACTGAAATGAGAGATCTCTTCCATAGACCATTTTCTGTTATTGCTTGGCTGCTGTTTTATTTGTGGAGCCGACCTTACTCTCATTTTGTGATTCCATAGTGATCCATCACTGGGGTGCAATGAAACACGGGATAGGAAAATGAAGGATACATTTCTCAACTGCATTTTAAGGACCCTTAAAAAATGACACAGCTTTGTCACACAGCCATGATTCAGTCAGTCTTCAGATGCATCCTTTGAAGGATGCAACATTTGAATTGAGACATAGCTATTGTGTTGATTTCTATGTTTGCAACAACCAAGATGGCTGCTGTTGATGTGGAGAGGTCTGATGAATCTGTGACGTGTGGTACATTTTCTCTAAAAGAACAAACAACTTCACTCATTCCATTTGTTAATAAGAAAAGTGTGTTTGTTGTACTACAGACAGGTTTTGGCAAGAATTTAATTTCCCAACTGGCCTCAGTCTGCACTACATCTACATCTATCCAATTGCATCCAGTGGTATTTTGCTCTGCAACTGTATAATACTCTTTGGAAATTGAAATTTTAAAAAAAACAAAAACTAAGCGGGTTCATTTTCCTATTTGCAGATGCAAATTGGTCAAACTAGGGCAGGCTCATCAATTTTGAACAAAAGCACTTTCATGAACTTGAATGAATTCATCATTTTTAATTGGTTAATCCAGCCATTCATTTTCTGCCATTTATGCAGTTGTGTTAACATAATTAATTTTTAGAAATTCTTGTAACATATTGCTGCAAAACCTTTCTTACAAATGGATTATGAAGTTCATTGTTTCTGCTGTTAGGGAACATTATAACACCAAATGTCTCTAGACTATATTTTTTTCTATCTTGTGTCCTCCCTTGTAGGCTCCAGATGGTGTGACCAATGCTGCAGAGAGGCTGCTGATCATCCTGAAGGTGGCGGCAGGTCTTGTTCCCATGGCTACTGCTCTTTACCTGTCCAACTTGACTCGATGCACCGTGCCCCCAGACATCGACCAGCCGAGCTTTGATTAGACCCTGTGACTGATTTTTGCCATGTGTATATATTTACTTGTGGTCTACCTTAACTGTTATCACATTCATATGGTATTCTTCTGTTATTTTTACAGTACATTTGTTGTTTCGGCTTGTAGCTGATGCTGCTGTTGTCTTAATTAGTTTCTTTCTAACGTGCACAACAGTATAACTAGAACCTGTCCATACAACTATTTTAAAATGTCGCTTCAGAAAAACATATATGCATAAACATAGATAATAAAATCACAATCACTGAGTTCTCTGCTTAGCTATTAACCATTATCATTACTGTTCGCAGAGAAGGATACATTGACCTTTGAACACAATTTTTTTCAAATAAATTAGTATATAGTATCATTAAGTGTTCTTCTTTGTGTACAATTCAGTACATAGAATCATTAATCTATATGTACTCATACATGATTTTAATTATTTTGACTGATTAGACCTTTTCTTAGGACTGTGTAGGTGTCGACAGTCTTCCTTTGACTGACGTCTCCCTCACTCCCCTGTTTGCTTTGTATAAATGCAAAGGCAGGACAAGTTACACCTTTACAGTTGGTACAGGTGGAGTCAGGTGACATGGCATGATACCCAGCTCAGCTGCTCCCAACTTCAACCCAAGCAGACGTTGAATCAGTTGGGCTGAAAACCTGTGACGTCATCAAATATCAGTGTCTGATGACACAGTATTTCTGTTTTATGTAGTGTAATTATTATAAATACATTTTTTGTGTATCTAGACTAGTATCCAGTATGTGTTTGTGTTCATCGATGACACGTTTGAACACTTTCATCAAAACCTAGTGTCAACGCTCGAAAAATTCAGTATTGCTTGTCCTCTGATTTTCAGGTCTGAAATTTAAATTTGACCAAGCCAATTTAAACAACTATTTTTGGACTTCAGTTTAATTTTTTTTAAAAAAATTTTATTTGGTCAATTTAAATAAGATTTTGAATTCATTTTTTTGTCTGAATTTATGAAAATATAAATAGCATACTCTGAAACAAATATTTTAGTGCTGTACATTTAGTGGTATTGAACTTAAAACATTAAGAACTAAGATTAAAGTATCCACCTGTGAATATTTATATAACCATGACCATTGTTTTTCACTTTTATGCAATGTGTTTGATTGATTAACCTCTAAATGGGATTTACATCTACAAAAGTAAATGAGATTTACTTTTAAAATTTTGTGATATATATTATTTCATACCAGAAAATAACCAAGTTGAGTAACCAATATAGCAAATGACAACAAACCCTGTCATCCAGTTGCTTGCAAGTTGAACTACAGAATTGAGAGGTTAATGATATAAAAAATAGAAAATACCGAACTATTACTTGACTTAAAAACAAATTTGAGGATGCATGGCATGGCATCATCCTGTCTGATTTCCTCTTTTTAAAAATATAAACGTGTCCTGTTTGTCACAAAGTGGAGAGAGAACCAGCTGCTCAGGGAGTTGCAGAGAGGCAGAGGTGTGTGTCCCCCAGAGTGTGACCAGTGGCACTGTGCCTGGTGGCACGTCTGCTTGTGCACTCTTATGCATGCACACACACAAGAAAACACTATTAATAGGTTATCATTGTGGCAGTTTTCCATCATACAAGTTAACTAAACACTATTGTGGCATTGAGTCAGAAACGGGGAGGACAACAATGAGACAGTGTGACAGAGGAATGTCAATGATAACACCAATATCTTTGGCTCTCTTGGCTCTTTTACAGTAACACTTGACCAGTCAGCCAAAACAAATGAGTACATCTTTCCACTTCTTGAAACCTACTTGGGGTGTTTTATTGTTAAAACACAAAACCTCAACCTTGAGTGACCTCTAATTTGCCATTGGCACATTTTGTTTAGTGATTTAGGAGGTAATGGTGAGTATCACAGTGACATGTCATCATCATTATCATCATCGACATCATCCTCCATCTGCATAAATCATACCAAGTGTTGAAATGTTGAATTAACTGATTTGTCAGTTGACAGAAGATTAACTGGCACAAGTCAGTTATCAAGCAACAACAATAAAAGTCTGCAGAGATGCCAGCAGCTCTGTGAGGAAGTATTTTGGCACAGAGAAGCTTCAAGCAACAGGCTCACGCCATCATGTTTACGAAAAAGGAATTTTGACTAAATAATAAAATTTTCATTGTTTTTTGTTGTGTTTTTTATTGTAAATGTTTCAAATTATTTGCTTTTTAACTTGTGAAATACTGGATCCCCCTAAAATTCAGTGGAACAATGTGGAAGGTTAAAAATGTGCCTGATTCATGCAGCCTGTGAGAAGAGGTTGGCATTATTTGTTTTCAGGGATCACAAGTGTATTTTGCAGGAAGTCACATCAGTAGTAATCTACCAAATACAGCTGCTGTGGCTAAATACTGGCCACTCTCCCCTGTCACGTCCACATGGATTAGGTGACACTGTGTGCAGGTCGTTCAAGAGTTTTTTGAAATGTCTGTGTGTATTTGTTTGCAAGAGTGTTTGTGTGCATGTGTGTCCAAGCACTTGACATGAAGAGCTTTATTTTTGACCTGATTCCTGGACTACCTGACCAGAACGGAACTGGACTGACTTTCAGACCTCATACTGTATCTTATCAAAGACGAGCTTCTTATCATGCTTTATTATTTTTAAAGCATGACCAGCAGTTAGAGCACACAGGAGCTGAGTAATGCAATGAATAAAACTTGAACAAATAATAAGCAGTCAGAGTCAGAGGGTTTTATTGGTTATATATGATAAATGTTCACAGTATGTTTACATTTACAGAGCAGAAAACCCATACAATGTAACACAACACATTAACCCTACAAGGAAAGATATACTTGTGAAGCTTCCTATATTCTTTATGATATTTGTCTCTACGATAACATATGGGGCTGTAAGTGAAGGTGATGTACTAGATTTCATGATTAACAGTACAAATGGAAGATTGAATCATTTTATTTAAAAAAAAAACAAACACTTGTGTTTGGGAAATCTCTTGTCTGTCATCTGAGCCCAGAATGACATGTGTGACATTACTCTTCAGCCAGAGAAGCCCAGCTCTTTGTAGTTGGCCTCAATGTCAGCAATGACAACAGCCATCACGTTCCTCATGGCCTGCTGCCCGGCTGGATCCAGTCCTGCCTTCTCCTCCATGACTTTGATAATGACCTCAGTAATCAGCTGAGAAGGAAACAGAAAAAGGTTCTCAAACTGCTTCTAAATCAAATCAAAATTGGATAAAATAAATGTACCAAATAAAATATATATGGGGAAAGATTAGGCAAAGACAGGCCACATATATTAAAACCATTTCCCTGTGTACAACCTCACCTTGAAGTTATTAATGCCAATCTTGTGCTTGTTGGCGTGGCTGTTAGCCAGAGGTTTGAGGATGGTAGCATGGTTGCCTTTGGCCTTCAGCAGATCACCAAGTTTCTTTAGCACAGTGGCACCATGGTCAGAAATAGCCTTGTTACTAGCCAGATCACCCTGAGCGATGCCAGCAAACTTGGGGAACAGCGTCTGGGTGCCTGGGTGCTCTATGAATAAACTGTGAAGAAAAGGAAATGAGAGGATTCACCATTAGTTGATAGTATACCACCAGGGACATATTGTTGAGGACATTGAGGTAATTGGTTATGGGTGGAGGGAGTCCTTTTTAGGGAGGGATGGGAGGATGTGGCTCTGTAAATTTGACCCTCCCTGACCTTCAGGACAGGGTAATCTTATCTTGTCAGAGCTACTTACCGGGTCAGGACCAGGCTCCCATGGGCGGCGTAGTCCGCCTCTACTCGACCCCAGTGCTTTAAAACCAGGTCAAAGTCAGCCATGATCTAAGGACACAAAGAGGGGGTCATTAAAAACATTACAAAACAGTGATTTGAGGACTAAAAAGCAGGTTCTCCAAGAAAAACAGATGTAAATAAAGGAACAGTCAGTGAAAAACAATGCTCCTGATCACATGAGGTTAATGTGAGTTACACAAACAGTGTTATCCTGCTTTTCTGATGATGCATTTCTCCTGTTTAATATGATATACCAGCAGCCAAAAAACACTGCATTCAAGTGCAACTCATTACTATAAACAGGTAGATACATGACCTCATCTGCCCTCACTGAATCTGTAACATGGCCTTAGTACAGCCCTGCATAATTTATATGAAGTGAAATCAGATGCACTCTTTGTATTAATGCTCTTAAACTGTCCCAAGGTGATAAACAGCACATTCTTTCTTTAAAATAGACATCTCTTTCTGTGACTTTTTATTTCTGCCAAAATGTTTGTATTTGCAGTGGATGGTTTGTTTTAATTCAGTTATATATTTTGTGCTTTATTTATTTTAGTTTTATACATAAAAATCATACTTTATCAGCATCCTGAATGTGTGATAGTTAACCAGAATAGTATGTCTTATTATTCTGAGAACCAAATTATTACCAAATTGTGCTTCAATCAACCTATTTTTGTAATTTAGACAAAATCAGCTTCATTTTGTGTTAATATTCCCTAAATCATTACATTTGATCAATTAATAGGAACAATTCTAATATTCTGCAATTAAACTTTTAAAAGCAGACAGTACCTACCTGCAAAGCAATAAAAAATCCTCTGTGATAATAGCAAATTCTTCTTGGTCTGACTCCCCTCTGTCCAAAGCTGACCTTTTATACTCCCCCCACGTCACCAAATTTTTTCCAACCCTCCCATCCAACTGTCTCTCTCACCGCACGTCTCTTAAAATGTTCACAACACCTCTGACCTTAACCTGGAAACTTTTGATTTCTTGCGAACATCATATCTTATACGATTATGTGTCACTTGGGGCAACTTTTTCTGTTACATCTCTCTGATCCTTTATATGCCAAGATTAATCTCATTTGAGTAAAGAAGATCACATTCACTGGAAAGATATGCAAATAGATCCCATTTCACTTAGGCCTAAACACAGCACATTTTTATCAGTCCCCAGTTCATTAAATTGAGCTATAACTGATACCGTCTAACACAGCAACCCTTTAAGAGATGCTACCTCCATGAAGGCTATAATATTTAGTTTTTGTTTCAGGTCCTTTAAGAGAATTTCAAAGTCATAAGTAAATATAATAAATAATTATTACCAGGTATAAAAATATCATCATAAATTACTAAATTAATTCTGAGTGTTTAGCCGAGGTATGTACTGTATTATATTATTCTTTCAGTAAAGTTCCTAATTATTGCCTCAGCTGAAGTAACACATACCACATCAGCAGCGTCAGCCCTCAGCGGACTGCTGTGTTGTGGTTACTGTGAAGCCTCTACTGGGAAGATTAAAATCTTTATATTAATGTTTTATCTATTTTTATAGATACAAAATGGTAGTTGTGAGTACATTCATTCCCATATGTAGGTCAGGTGCAGGATAGTACCAGCAGAGGAAAAACCACAATGGATTATAGTTCATAAACTTATTTGAACTAAACATTTATTTTATATTTAAGTTTAATTTACTAGAATAACCCATAGTGCTGCCTCACGGGGACTGCTGTGTACATAACAAAAAACAAACAATAAGACAATTAATGCAGATCAAACAATTATAGCAGTCCGCACAGTTATGTGATGATTTGATGTGAAAGATTAACATAACAAAATGCAAGGTATACAATAGATAGGGACAGAAATATATGTGATAGCTGTAAAATAATTAAATGGACTCAATGATCTTTTCAAATATTCTAAAGGATGTTTTAGATAAGGGGAGCTACAGAAAATGATGAAATCTATGTACGGATTTTACACACTGATGGAAAATCCACAAAAATGCACATGCACACAGACAAGCATGCAAGCAAAGTTTATTTATGTATATTTTGCAGACACTAGTCACAAGGTGCTTCACAGATTAATAAAATCAAATAAAAGACAAACATGATACAAAAAGTAAAAACAGGATGAAATAAGTAAAAACATACAAGAAGTACAGTTACTGCAAAACACCACCATCTTAAATGCTTTTTGTAAACCTGCTATGATATTTTTTTATAAAAATAAAAAACATTTTCTTGGATCATTAACCATGTACGTATCTTAAGTAATTCAGACATAAAATCACAGAGGGCCCTTCACACACCTCATTCATAATTAATCCCTTCCCATTAGGCTGCTCTTGTGAAAACTAGGACAAACACATTTATTCCACTAAATATAAGGTCTATTTTTGTTTACACTGGCGACATGAAAGTGTCCTTATCCTTGGTGCCTGTGATCAGTCTTTGTGAAGAACAGACTTAATAATAAAATTTAAAAAGAAATGACCAGAAACAATCTTAAAAAAACAATCTTCAAACATATAATCAAATTATAAGATACAATTCATTAAATAAAATTTTAAAAAAAAGTTATTAACCAGTTGCTCCCAACCTTTTTGACCTGTGACCTCTTAAAAGAAGTGTGATTAGGGTGTCATCACATTTCTGATCTTCATGACTTGTTATCATTGTGAAATTAACTAACATTTAAAAAAAAAAAAAAAAAAAGTAAACAGTGATCTGAAAAATGAATAACACACTTGCTTCTGTTATTTCTTAATGCCTGCTCTTTTGAATGGTGGGACCAAGATCCTTCTCCCTCACTTGTCTGTACCACATAATTTTTTTTCTTCTTTATTTATATGCACCTTTACAGACTCTCTCCGTCTTTTGTGAATGACATTAATAGACTCTCTGGTACATCTAGGGCACTGCCAACAATCTTATATTCAAATATAATAATGTAATATATAATAATATAAGCGGAGGGACGTTATACTGCACAACCACTGCTTTTTATTTGTAATGCTTTAAGAACATTTCACTCAAAACTCAATAGTTCTGTTGTTTTACTTAAGTCAAATTATAAATGGTGCACTTTATATTATAACGAAGTATTTTTACAGTGTGTTACTGCTGCTTTACTAAAGCAGTATTTCACTGTGCCCTCTGCTGGTTGACTCTTATCATCACAATAGGTGAAAGGTCAATCCCGCCTCCTCTGAGCGCTGATTGGGCCAGACTGCAGCTGTCCACCTGACGGTGTATCCAATAGCATCGCAAGTTTGCGTCACGAGGTTTTAACACAACCGGAAAAAAAAGTTTTTTGAAGCCTGGAGAAATGTTGTAGTCCGGGGTTTCTGTGTTTCTAATTTTGACTGCCAAAATAGTTTTTGTTTTTAAATACATCGAGCTTTCAGCAGAGTTGTTCTCCAAAATGATTCAGATCTTGAAAGGCGTCAGACACTTTAAATCCAGTGCAATGAAACAAACCGGTGAGTGGGGAAACGCTGCTTGATGGTCAACAGAGATACTTCAATGATTTGTTCTTTTGTTTACACATAATATATGTTTTCATATGTTGCTTGTTAAGATGGTAAAATATGATAATCCCTTATATGATAGTCCCTTATTAGGATGACTAAAAGCCAAGAATCTGCATTTGTGCTGTAAGTAAAAAATAAAAAACATCCAATAGAAAAACAATGATGAAATTTGTTCCACGGTGGATAATTAGATTTACTTGGCCTATCTGATACATTTGCTCACTATGGCTGGTGTTGCTTTAAATTAGTTTTAATTGTGACCCCACGTGTCCTTTTGTGTTGTAATTGGTGACTAAAGTGTCCTTATCCTTGGTGCGTGTGATCAATCCTTGTCAGCTTGTTCTCTAGTTTGCATTTCTGCATTTTTTTTTGTCTGGTGTCACTGTGAATTGAATGTATTTGGGTTTTGAATGAATAAAACCAACAATCTGTGGACACCCAGCACTTTTAATAGATGTTTTTCACTATTTTACCAATGCCAGTCACAGTTTTCTACGGCCCCTTACTTACTACAACAGATTACTTGTTTTATCCAACACACAGTCCAGAACCCAAAGATCATCCACTTTATAAAGGTACAAAACAGAAAAACAGCACTCTTACTTTTAAATCTAAAGTCAGTAATCATTCTTCTTCTATTTGAAACCGTAACCATATTTTCTTGTTATTACTGGTAAGACAAAAACTAATAATAGCTCCAGTCTCTTGTGAGCTTCACTAATTCAGTGTTGTATGTGTCCAGGTACAGAGCTGTCTGTCCCAGTCCCCTGGGGAGAGATCAGAGGTAAAGTCTGGGGTCCTGATCACGGTCGTCCTGTGCTGTGTGTTCATGGCTGGGCTGACAACTGTGGTTCCTTCAACACCCTTATTCCCCTGCTGCCCAAAGGTAATTAATGTTGTTGTGGTAAACTTGATGTAAAAGCTGTTGCTGTTTTCAACAGCCCCTACTAACATTAAACCTTAAAGTGTAGCCCTCTTGATCTCAGAAAGTAAAAAATCAAACCCATGAAAGTTCGATTTCAGGCTTTAAAATGTATCTGGGAGAGCATTGTCCACTGCCACTAAACCCGAAGGTTGACTCATTCTTCACCTTTAGCTTTTATTTGTGTGTACACATACTATATATCAACATGTTCATAAAAACAAGGGCTATTAGTTCTATTGGTACATTTAGGCAAATCTTGTTTGAACGTCAATATCATTTTTCATGCCTTATTCAGCTCACACGTGGCAGCGGTGTTTGGCGCATTAGAGTAGCTGCCTCGCACTGAAAAGGACAGGGGCTTTGAACCCATGCATGCATGTTGTTTGATAATGATATTTCTTCCGTTGCCCTTTGGAAAGATACTGACATTACAGTTGTAATGGTTCTTTCTTTTGCTCTGTGATATGGATCAACGAAGACAGTTCTAGTCAGAGGGTTTTGTATTTTTAAATAATGACATTAACTTGGTGAAGCTCAGTCCTCCTCTTTGTCATTCTTCTCAGAGTGTAGATATGTGGCGGTCGACCTGGCAGGTCATGGTCGGTCATCGCACCGTCCTCCTGGAGTTTTCTACTCCTTTCCCTCATATGTGATGGACATACGCAGAGTCGTTGACGGTGTGTGAGTTCAAGAAGCTGCACGTTTAGCCTCTAATTAAAATCAAACAATTAAGTTACTTTTTATTTCATGAAAAATTGAAGTTGTCAAATTGATGTTACAGTACAGTCTTTTGTCCAAATGAATAATTATAATTTTTAAAATAATTTATTTAAAAACTAAGAAGTTATTGAAGTTTCTTTTTTAGGAATTGAACTAAATAAAGTCTATTGAATATTAATTTATTAAGACTGAAAGTTCACTTGAGGTCTTTAAGACAAAAATGAAAACTCTTAACACAAACTCCAGCACCTTACCTTTCTGTAGCTTTCAACCACATCTGAGTCCTTTCAGCGGATGAGATAATAAAGGAAACTAAACTATGTTCAGAACAAATAATAAAAGTCCATCCTCTCTGGATGACTGCATGACCATTTATGAAAATTTTGCATCAATTTGACAGTGCAATATGTATTAATATAGAAAAATTATAATAATATATCACCCTGGTCATTTGTGTGGCAGTGATGTTGTCTTTGCACTTAAAAACAGTCTTAGTTTTCTGTGATGAGATACTGAAGCTGCTTGATGATCTGTGAAATTAACTCCCGCAGCTCTGCAGTGGAACAAGTTCTCCATCATAGGCCACAGTATGGGTGAGTGCAGCTATATGAAAGAACTAGTGTAATGTGTTTTAGCTATGTTATATTTACATATCCACTTTTTTTTGTATTGCAGGTGGTAATGTTGCTGGATTGGTAAGTGAACTTTTTAAAAACAGTTTTTAACATAGTAGACAGACACTGTCTTGCGTTACTGCATCCTGTCTTCATCCATATTTTGTTTTCAACAGTTCAGCGCTTTGTATCCTGATATGGTGGATGCTATTGTACTTTTGGACTCCTACGGATTTTTACCTACAGATCTGGTACTTGGAACAGGTTTTATCCCCCATAATAGAGATGACCTTGATTTTACACCAGGGGTTTCAAACTATGAGCCTGCTAGATCATTAAAGTCTCCCACATGTATGACTTTACCGTTATACCCAATTGTTTTAAAAAGAAGTTATCACAGGCACAAAAATAAGATGCTCTACACATTTAACATGAACTAACTTCACAAAATGTCAGCAAAGATTTGAATTTTAACAAAAAACACTTCCTGTGACGTACATGACACCAAATTGTCTCATTTCCAAACTTTAAGGAAAACTTAACCTGGAGGACAGACAAATTCAAGAGAGGTGGACAATTAGATATTTTTTTGTTCTTTTTTTAATTAGGTTTAATGTTTACCTCTTGTCTGAACTCACAGGGTAGCATGGTAGAGGAGATGGAGAGATAAATTGCTCAGCTTCAGAGTCCATATAGTTATGCTTGCTGATGGGAAAAAAATACATTGGAGCTTGTTTTTCCAAGCGACTGTTCAAGCAGCCTTCCTGGGAGAGAACAACTTCTCTAGTGGCCTATAGCTAATTTAAATTAGACACTAACATGTAATTGAAAGGGACATAGTTTTGTGCTTTGGGTCAGTACCAATCATTGATATTATTGCATTACTCTTTCTGTATCTGCTGTAGTATCCACTCTTGTCAGTAGTTCTGATTTGCTTTCCTGATTATTTCTATTGGTTTTGTTGCAGAAACAAATATCTAAAGTGATGAGGCAGGGGATGGATGGGATTCTTCAGTTTGAAAAAAAGACAGAGGAGAAGAAGGGCAGAGTTTACTCTTACGAGAAGGCTGCAGAGAGGTATCACACCTTTCTATTTATTGTCTTTTTAAGAGCCTGTTGAAAACGCACTCATCCAGTACCTTTGTTTGTCCAACTGCTGAAAAGTATTTTATTTCTTTCAGGCTTTTGGCTGTAAACCCAACTCTGTCTGAAAAGTCTGTGCACATCCTTTTAGAGCGAGGTCTAGATCAAGTTGAAGGAGGTATTTTATCTTCCTCTTCCATGCTTTGATGTTTGTTGTGTGTCCTCCTCTTAGAAAAATGAGTTTGTTCTTTGAATAGTCTCACTTTTTTCCTCTTATACTGGAGATATAATGCATTTTTTTCTCTTGTAGGAGTTGTATTTTCTCGGGACTTTCGTATTAATCTGGTAGGTTAGTGCTAAACTGCACCAGCATCACTTTACCTTTTTATCTCTCCCAGAGGTGCCATATGAAGCCCATAAAATGCAGGTACAGTGTGATTTTTATTTTATGATTTCAGAAAAACATAGTGCGTATCAGTTTGGAGCAGAGTCTGGAGATGCAGTCGAGGATAAAAGCCTCCATCCTAGTTGTTCTGTAAGATATTCCACCAATTCACATTTTCATATTACACGTACCAAACCGAGGACAATACAGCATTGTGTACAAACTAAATATAAATACAATCTTGTTCTTCATCTTTACAGAGCAGAGGGCGGCTTTGAGAAAATGTTTGCTGAAGAAGATCAAAAGAAATTTGCATCAGCACTTCTCCAGGCCTATAGGGACAGAAATGTGAGTGTATTTTTCTAGTAAAGTAGGCGCACTTGCGTCTTCATGTTTATTTTTAGCCGTTAAGCCTGTGTGTAATTGTGCCTAGTAGACAGACAGAATGACAGTTAGCTGCAGAAATGCAAAAGTAGCAGCGCAGTGCAAGCTCAATGTCTCAGCAAGGCAGCGAGAATTTTTATAGCTGTGAACCTCACCACTGATATACATTACATACTTGGTCAAGTGTTGCTGATGAGAGAGAAAAAGAACAGAGGGTGTGCATCAAAGAAACATCTCAGATAATGTTCTCTTTCAAGTCAGGTGGTGATAAAAAGAGAGCTTTATCAAATGATAAAGTGCGAAATAAAAATATATGAAAGGGGTCACTTGCAGTGAGAGTTATCACCTGAATATGCACCTCCCCACAGCTTTACAAAGCTTTAGAGAGAGTTTCAGCACATTGTTTAGCTGGTCATCTCAACATTGCTCTTCTTGTTCACTCTCACTGCTCTCATAGTGTTGTTTTTAGCTGTGGCAGCAGCTGTTTTCAAAGAAAAAGCTCTAAAAACCCACTGAACATTACCTGCTCAGCACCAAACAGCCACAGTTAACCACTAGCTGGTAAATGTAATGGAGCATTTAGCAGCACTAGAGACAGATATTTTCTCCAGGAAGTGGAAGAGACCAAAAGCAGAATTAAAGAGAGTGAATATTGGACTTAGATTCACCAGGTGGCCAGAGATATGATCCCAAATAAATCATAGTGTTGCTGCTGTTAACTGCTGGATGTGTTAACAAATTCATCATATCCGCTAAAAAAAAAGAATATGTCAGTATTATGTTCACAAAACAAAATAAAAATCCATCTTTGCAGGCTTTAAAGGCTGAACTTTTAATTTGATTTCCAACACTTATTGTGTGTCTTTCTTTCAGCACTCTGTGGTGACAGTACCAGGTGATCATCACATCCATCTTAATGATCCTGGAGTCATAGCGCCACTTGTGTCGGACTTCCTGCTCACCAAAGTGTTGACGCAATCGCAGAGACTGATAGATGAGCCAACCTCTAAATTATAGGAAACGCACAAAAGCAACTATTTTTCCAGAGTGCTGTCCCACTCGTAATCAACAGTGCAACATAAATTAACAACTTTTTATTAATGTGTAATGGACAGTTGTATGTTGTTTTTACAGTGGCTTGCAGATGTATTCATACCCCTTGCACTTTTCCACATTTTGCACACCTGCAAACCTATCAAGACACTGCCATCCACCTAAACCTACTGGCCGAACAAGGAGTGCACAGCTAACGTGGAAGAAGGTGCACTGGTCAGATGAGACCAAAATTGAACTTTTTGGCCTAAATGCAAAACACTGTGTGGCGGAAAACTAACACTGCACATCACTCTGAACACACCATCCCCATTGTCAAACATGGTGGTGGCAGCACCATGCTCTGGGGGGGCTTCTCTTCAGCAGGGACAGGGAAGATGGTCAGAGTTGATGGGAGGATGGAGCCAAATACAGGGCAATCTTGGAAGAAAACCTGTTGGAGTCTGCAAAAGACTGGAGACTGGGGCGGAGGTTCACCTTCCAGCAGGACAACGACCCTAAACATAAAGCCAGGGCTACAATGGAATGGTTTAAAACAAAACATATCCATGTGTTAATATGGCCCAGTCAAAGTCCAGACCTGAATCCAATCGAGAATCTGTGGCAAGATCTGAAAACTGCCGTTCACAAATGCTCTCCATCTAATCTGACTGAGCATGAGCTGATTTGCAAAGAAGAAGGGGCAAAAATTTCACTCTCTAGATGTGCAAAGCTGGTAGAGACATACCCCAAAAGACCTGCAGCTGTAATTGCAGCAAAAGGCGGCTCCACAAAGTATTGACTCAGGGGGGCTGAATACTTTTGCACACCGCACTTCAGTTTTATATTTGTAAAAAAAATTTAAAATCATGTAGAATTTTCTTTGTACTTCACAATTGTGTGCTACTTTGTGTTGGTCTTTCACATAAAATTCCAACAAAATATATTTATGTTTGTGGTTGTATTGTGACAAAATGTGGAAAAGTTCAAGGGGTATGAATACTTTTGCAAGCCACTGTATATATCTTGTCCTTTTGATCTTGGTGCTTTAACCACTGTCAACCAGTTTCTGTAGCATCAGCTCACAAACGCATATTACATCTGGTGGGCCTATTAATTACAGGATTTTCTTTAACTTTACATGGTCTATTAAATAGTAAGGGGGGATTTAAGGAGAAAGAAAGATGAATAACATGCAGCCCTAACTATAAGACTGACTACTTCTCAAGTTTGATCAATTCTTTATATCACGTCTGCATTATTCAGATGTTCTCCTTCATATTGACAAAGGCTTTCATGCAATGTGGTGTATTTATCGTGTGTATTTGAAACCGTAAAATGACACTTCTTTAACACCCCATTGCTCTCAAACCTCTCATTATTTCAGAGCTTTTATTGGCATCTCTCTGTTCATCAAGGGATGACGTCTGCCTGTAATCACTCAATCATTGAAGCTTTATTTAAGTCCAAAACTTTAATGAGTGAACCTTTGTGTGTTAACAGATGAAAGCAGTCACAGCATTAACTGAGTCAGAGGTAATCAACCACGAGGCACCAGTCAAATCAAGACCGTTCCAGTGCCAGAGATTTAGTCTAATGTTACTTGGGTCAAGAACCTGTAGCATTAATCCTGTAGTAGAAGGTGGGATGTGCGAGATGTCGCAGCTTTGGTCTTTTTCAAAAACTTAACTGCTGGACCAGTGGAAAGTCTGAGCAGTTGGTGTAAAAGTGACCAGAAGGAAGACTAAACTCTTTGTCTTGCTGCCCAACACAGCTGGTGCATTAGCAGGCAGCGGCTTGATCGCATGCTACGTTTTGCCTTTGAGGAGTGTTTGAAATGCACTGGGGCAGATGTAAATATTTCAGCAGATGCATGGTTTGTCTGAATTGTGTGTTCTCATGTTTAATCTCAAAGATTAGTGGGAAGTGTGAAGGAAATAACTTGTTTACCGCATTACAAACAATCATAAAGGTTTTCTGGTGTAAATATTTATCCTTAAAATTCTTGGCTATTTCTAAATATTCCCTTGTTCAGTAAATTGTCAAAGGCCCTTCATCACAGGAATTCATCCAGTTACATGATTCCTGTGTTTATCTAACACAATGTTTGGTTTAAGTTACCAGATGAAGTTGAATCTTTGAAGTACACACTTACAGAAGAACAAGTCATGCCCTACTTCGAAACCTACCTGTGTCCGACAAGTCTTTGAAAGTTTCATCAGTCTTTATTCATCAGTCTTCATTCAAAGCTGGATGCTGAGGAACTCTGACCTTATTCTGAGAGAGACTGGAGACAGAAATCCACATCCTGGTAAAAGCTGTAGTGCATAACAAGGATATGACAAGTACAGCTCCCATGAGTCATTACAAACAGACCTAACACATCAGTTTTCAAATTCACTGCTAAATAAACAAAAGGTTATGCAAGGCAAGCCTATATCTTACTGCAATGTTAGAGTGAGGGATTTGTTGTCATTATTGCTCTTGGGTTCATTTGTACATCTACAGAGGTGGGAAAAATTACTGAAACATGATTTGATTGATGATGATTGATACAATATTGGATGCAGTGGGACTTAAATTGCAACAATTAGTTGAATTGATCAGTTGAAGATGGTTTAAACAGTTTTTACTATCCAATAATTTTTTAGTTTGTTAGTTGTTTGTTTTTATAAAAAGAAATGTCAAATGCCTGAGAGACACCTTCACAATTTTACAAATTCCTTTTCCCATTTCTACATGATCATTAATCTAATGTGAAAGAGAGATTTGACATGTTGGCAGAATGCGGTAAATATGGTAAAAAAATAAATAAATAAAAAGTGAAGTAAGTTTCAGACAGATATATTCCACAAATACTTGCGACTTTTTTACATTACGAATGGAAAATGTGTCTGAGTCAGAACATTTGGGGTCAAGATTTTGGAAACCTATTGGAGAAGATAGATATGAGTTTAATGTAGAACACATTTGATTATTATTGGTTTTAGCTACTTTTTAAAGCATCTTATATTGATTAATAGTTAGTTGTTGGATCTTAAAAATATCTAGTTCTCTTAAAACAAGTGGAAAAAAATCTGTCAGTATAGTTAGATTATTTCAACCTGTTGCTTCTATTTCTTGAAAGACACATATACAGCAAAATATAAATGATACATTATAAATGTATATTATACTTTTCTTTTTTTTTTTTTTTTCTTAAACTTTATGTTCATTGTGGAACAGTACAAAAATACAGGCTGGTCCGTACATTGCGCCCAATACCGACCTTGGGTGGGGAAGAGTCAGAGGCTGCCTGCAAGACCTTACCCAGGGAAACACCGTAGTGTCTAAGGCTGATGTGGCTGCTGCCACCAGAGATCACAGAAGTAGGTTTATTCATTGACATTCATTGACACATTGATTGGTCAACATTGTTTCATGGACTTGTATGCTAATGCAAAGTTAAACACTATTCAACACAAGGTGTGATGGCTAAAGAAGGTTAGAAAGTCCAACTGTTCAGGTTTTAACTATTATAGATATATAGACTTTTGAGATTTTTGAGTTTTGTAGAGACATAAACTGAGAATTATTAGACATTGAATCAAAATAGGCCAGTGATTATACAAGCAGGTTAGTTTTGTCCATCAAACGACTGGATGCATTTAAAGCTTCTGGCTGCCTGTCACCAAGGAACAGTGTTGTATGCGTCCAGGTACTGTTGAGGAAAATATTGTTATCTCTTGGAACCAAAGTTCCTGAGCACTGGACTGTAATTTTAAGAAGTTTTAGCAATGTCCAAATCAGCTCAAGAAAAACTTCTCATTGGTGTCCAAAAAATATCAGGAGTCAGAGTACAGGGCAACAAAGTCTTTAACACTGGTACCAAAGGAGAGCAGTTCAAAGTGTACACAAGCTACACCAGAAGGACTCTGAACTACACTGGCATCTCTTATTTTATACTCTTCGGATTGCTGGTTCACGCCTACTGACCAGCCTCTTTATTACAACATTATGTTTGTCCTTACACCAGCTGGTACTGGGCTTCCAGATCCCCAGAGCCTCTCTACATGTCCATACATGCTTAGTCATGTCTTATTTTTAAAACGCCATTTTCCATTCATTTTACAATATTATTTTCATAATTCTTTTCATCCTTATTTTTACTAAGTTATTCTTGCCTTTTTTATACCCTTGTTTTGCAACTTTCTCTTGTGGTTATTTTTAAAAATAATAAGGTTTATACAATACAAGTACACTTTAAATCAAATCATACTGGGTGCGGTAAGTGTGATTGATTTTAACATAATACATGCACTTGGGGCAGTCCCAAGGATTCAAAATGGGGTTACATCAAATCACATAAAATGTTGTGAGGCTTACATATGACATGATTGGAAAAATGCTCCAAAATACAAGTTTAACATATTTCTGTTTATGCTTATCATGTAACATAACATATCATAATCATCATTAGGCGTTGCATTTTGTCTTCTTCAGCACAGCACGTCACAAGTCTGTCTGTCCCAGTCCCCTGAGGAGAGATCTGAGGTAAAGTCTGGGGTCCTGATCATGGTCTTCCTGTGCTGTGCATGCACGGCTGGGCTGACAACTGTGGTTCATTCAACACCCTCATTCCCCTGCTGCCCAAAGGTAAACACGACAGACCAGAGGAGAGTAATCGGACTCTTGGTAAACAGAACTATGAAATACTTAATTCATAACTTTTTTAATAATGTTCTTGGACATTTCCTGTAAAGAGCTATATATGTATTCTCGTAACAATTAAATGTTGACAGTGTGCACTTTTGTATTGATTGGTTTGAAATTATCAAATTCTTCATTGATCTGATGATTAAAAAGACAAAGTGAATGAAGTAAAGTAAGCTTCAGAAATTTATCATTTTTTAAATAAAAAATATAAAACATCTACTCACACCTGCCCTACCTTTTGTTTTATATGGCTGTAATTTTAACATCTTTGAGTTAAGTTTATTTTAAAAGTTAACTTTGAGTTAACTTAGCTGCTGGGAAACTGTGCATTGTCACTTTTTTCTGATATTTATAGACCAAACAATTAGTAGAAATCATAAAAATATTTGACTAATTCAGAACAATACAAAGGGTAGCAATTAGTTGATTTCAATTAACTGCAAACGTAACCAAAGCAGCTTTTCATCTCACATTCACGATGGTTGTACGATGTAGTTTTTACTGGAAGCCACTTGACAACAAATTCAATGACTGACAATTATAGAAAATAATACAATTCAATAAAGTAGATTAAGTTAAAGCAAAGGTAATTGTAAATATGAGTTTGTATTGTGTGTGTGTGTGTCACGTGAGTGACAATGATTCCTCTCAGAGGGCCAGTACGTGGCTGTGGACCTGGCAGGTCACAGTCAATCATCACATCGTCCTCCTGGATCTTTCCACTCCTCTCTTGAATATGTGGCAGATGTATGCACAGTCGCTGACGGTGTGTGAATATTTGAATACTTGGAAGGTTTATCTTAGTCAAACATCATTGTAGGTTTTAATATGAGGTGAGACCTCCTCAGGACTTCAGGTCCATGATTAAAGTTATGAGACAGTGAATCCGCCTGGTTGATGATCTGTGAAATTAACTCCTGCAGCTCTGCACCTGAGGAAATTCTCTATCATAGGACACAGTATGGGTGAGTGCACCATCAGTGCAGAATTAATCTTAATGTATGTTGTATATTTTGATGTGTTACAAAATAATTTGTTGAACAAATCATGTAGAATCTCTTCATATTTACAGGTGCTGACGTTGCTAGGATGGTAAGTGTCTGTGTCTTATCTTAGGTTAATGTGTGTTTCATGCCTTCCCTGTTATTTTACCTACCTACTTACCTACAGATTCAGTAATTTATCAGTTTTCACAACCAAGTGTCTGAAACTCACTACAGAGCTTTAATGGGGTTGTGTAGTTTGTTGCCAGTTTGAAGCCAGGGTTTTAGAAATACTGAAGTCATGAGTCAGAGTCATCCCAACGTACCCCCCCCAATGAAAAACTTCAAAAATGCAATATTTAATTTTCAACGCTTCCACATTATCCTCTGTACATTTTATTTCCCCAAATGAAGGAAGAATATCCACATGGGACAATAATGAATCCTTGGTTTGCTTAATTATACCATTGACTACAAGTCATCAAATTACATTTAATGAATGTAAAAATCCTAGAATCAGGAAGTGCGTAATAGTCCCTCCAGATTGGTAAATGTCTAAAATCTAGATAATGTTGCCAGTGTCTTCAGTGGCAGCCACAGTGTTTGGACATAAATCACATATTTTTATTATTAATAAAATACTGTGCTCATTGTATCATTATTTTATTAATAAAACCTGAGGCTTAAGAAGAAAGAAATTCAAGTTATGTTCACTGAACAATTGTTCTTTGAGTGGTGAAACTTATTCTTGCACAATTATTGCATTGTACCTCGGTTATCTGAATTTCTTTCTCAGCTTATTTGTCTCTTTTTTCTACAGAAAGAAATATCAAGTGATGAGGTAGGGGATGGATGAGATGATTCATTTTGAGAGAAGACAGAAGGAAAGAAAAGAGTTTACACTTATGAGATGGATGTTGAGAGCTATTACTGTTTCAGTTGTTGGTCGTATTAAAAGGATTTGATGGTTAGTAGCTTTGTCTGTATCATACACTTCATATCTTTCAGACTATTGAGTGCAAACTCTACTCTGTCTGAGCAGTCTGTGCACATCCTGCAAGAGCGAGGTCTAGTTCAAGTTGAAGGAGGTACACCTTTATCTTTCTCTTCTCCTCTCAGCGAGAAAAAATCTCACTTTGCTTCCTCTCATCAGCTGCCAGCTGAAACATGTTTCTCTTCAGCAGGATTTGTGTTCTCCAGAGACCTGAGAGTTAATTTTGTAAGTCCCTTTTAACCTCACAAGCCCTCCACCGCACTCACCACCTGCACCTGCATTCGTTACACCAAAGGTTTTAGTATTCAGCCCACAGAAAACATCAACAGTGTGTTTAATATTTTCAGAAAAACACATCACGCCTCAGTTTGGAGCAGAGTCTGAAGATGCAGCCGAGGATTCAAGCCTCTGTCCTAATTATTCTGTAAGTCATTGACTCTGTTGAAATGTATATAATAGAATGATATCATAATGCTCATAATAGAATTTACAGGGAAATTAAGCCATTTAGTATTTACAGCCCACTACTGTTTTTATACATATAAGTCACATATCACTATCACTTTGTGTCTGACTTCCTTTGCGCTAAAGCGTTGTCATTTTCAACCAACAGGAGCAAATTGTAAGATACAAACATTTGCTAACCAACTGTCTGTCACAGTTTGGTCATGCTTTATGTTTTTTATGAGATCAGCCTCCATGAAGCACTGTCATAGATTCCTTAATGTGATCTCAATTCTTAACTAATACTTGGAAAGAAAACAAATAAAGCATATTTTCCAAAATGTTGACTCTGCCTTGACCGATGCTTTTTCATATAGATTTTATTTATAATCTGACTCAACTTTCATAAAGTGTGAAAAGTGAAGATATGTAAGCCTCTGTCACATCAGGACTGTGTCCATCTTTCTTTGACACTCAGACATGGCAACAAAACTACTGTGAATGGGTGAAATGTGCACATCATGAGGTTTTTATTTAGTCATGTTTCTTGAAAATACAGGATACAGTGTTGTCTAGGGTCAGATTTGATTCTCTGTGGGGTGTATTGTTCTGGTTGAAGGTTGCCTGACAGACAGTACTGAGGTAAGAAAAACACACAATCGTTGTGGCCTCTCACCTTTGGCTTCTTGCCAGTTGAAAGGTAAGACCTGCCTCTGCAGTGGATTGTGATTGGCTATTATTGCAGTCAGTCATCCTGAACATCCAATAAACTCATGTGCTGCTTTCAGGGTCCGAAGAGCAGAAGCTCCCACCCATCCCTGGGCCTGTGGCACAGACATTCCAGAGGTTAGGTCTAGTTAACTAAGACGCTTTGCCTTTGCAGGTGATTTTTTTCTGCTTTTTTAGTGACACAAAGTCATGATCATCAGGCACTGAAATGTCATCAACAGTGATACAAACAGGTATCGTTTTCTCATATCCCCAAACTTTAGGAGTCATGGATGTTGTCAGTTCTTGTCAAATCCTGTTTGATTGTTTCTAACATTATGTCCAGGTACAGAGCTGTCTGTCCCAGTCCCTTGGGGAGAGATCAGAGGTAAAGTCTGGGGCCCTGATCATGGTCATCCTGTGCTGTGCCTGCACGGCTGGGCTGACAACTGTGGTACATTCAACACCCTCATTCCCCTGCTGCCCAAAGGTAAACACGACAGACCAGAGGAGAGTAATCTAACTTTTACTAAACACAATTTTGAGTCATGGGAGATTAGAGCTGCATTTGAGATTGACAAACACTTCAACTATGTGACTAATCTGATTATAAGAAGATAAAGTTCATCCCAATTTAGTACCACACCTGTAAACTCTAAGCAGGTATTTGTTATGTAGTGTGTTCACAGTGCAGAAATGACAAAATAAAAGTGGACAGTATGGTTTATTTTGAGTGTGCTGCACACATAAAACAAAAATAATGTTACCACAATGCAATGCACAAGTGAATAAAATAACTTCTGGGAAATGGAAACCAGCTCCAGAACAGTTCCAAAAACATTTTGGAAAACTAATATTGCTCTCAAATCTTAAATAAGCCTTCATAGACCAAACATTTGTATTAATTGCTGGCAGTATAAATACTGAAGTATATTGATGTTTTGTATACTAACTGCTAAAACATGTGTTGATAAGTATGTAGCACAAACTGTACAGAATCAGTAGTATAAAAACTGAGGTGACACCAAACACAGCCTCACAGGATGACAATCCATGTGTTGCACCCATATTTCAGTCTCTGCCAAAGTGATGGACCCACTAGTATCACACCATTAGCAACAAATAAGTAACAACTATAGATTAGACACAAGACTGAAGCCTGTTGTGGTCACTGTTTCTCCAGGTTACCTCTGTAGTGTGTTTATTTTTCTTTCTTTCTATCCCTCTTCTAAGAGTGTAAATATGTAGCCGTGGACCTGGCAGGCCATGGTCGTTCATCACATCGCCCTCCTGGGGTTTTCTACTCATTTCCTGCGTATGTAGCAGACGTACGCAGAGTCACTGATGGTGTGTGAGTGCAAGACACTGCAGGACACTTTAAGCCATTAGTTTCACTCACATAGAAGCAATGCAGCAATAGCTTGAATCTCTTGTGTGACTCTGGTGCATCATTCTGGCAGTTAAATCAGTGCTGATACAAAGCACAGCAATAGCAGTAACTAGATTTAATTAGATGTGGCCTTTTCTGTGGAATAACTCCCATAGGGCTGCAGTGGACTCACTTCTCCATCATAGGCCACAGTATGGGTGAGTCACACACTTTGCAGACTAAGCAAAATATAAATAAAACACCACCTGTACTGACACTGCATTGCACTCTTTTCATGCCTTGTATCATTAAAGCCTTGTTAAGGAACCTGATCAGGGGCAGATGATTAAATGTGGTTCAATTTGTGTGTAGAGGGATCAGTCAACTGTCCTGGAACAATCAGGGATTTAACCCATTAGTCAAGAGAAAATAAATCACCAACTATTTTGATAATTGATTCAATCCTAAGTAGTTTACAGTATAAAGCAAAAAATGAGAACCATTGTCTGGTTCCAGCTTCTAAAACTGCGGATTTGCAGCTTATTTTGGGGACTTTTGTTTGAATTAGAAAACATTGACATGGTGTGTTGGTCACCTTTTTTCAGTTTTATGGAAGAAATGATTAATTGATTAAAAGCCTCAACAGCACAATTAATAAGATCATTGTTAGCTCCATTTTTACATTGAGCATGATTGTTGTTCACTCTCTTGCAGGTGCTAATGTTGCTGCAATGGTAACATGCAACTCATCACTGTTTTCACACAATATATAAAGAATGTTTTTGCTGTTATTTCGTACATGTTTTCATGGTATATGGTCCGTATTGTGTTTTCCACAGTTCAGTGCTCTGTACCCGGAGATGGTGGATGCTCTTGTACTGCTGGATGCTTATGGATTCTTACCTACAGATCTGGTGCGTTAACAGTTTTTATCACTGCAGTGACTCAAGGGACCTTTAAAGGAAACATGGTGTAATAAGAAAAATGAAAACGATTCTCAAAATTGTTGCAGTATTATTCCACTATTCCTGAGTTATTTTCATTTTCTACTTATGTCAGTAGTTTTTTAACTTTATCTCCTCAGCTTATCTGTCCCTTTTTCCTGCAGAAAGAAATATCCAAAGTGATGAGGCAGGGGATGGATGAGATGATCCAATTTGAAAAGAAGACAGAGGGAAAGCAACGAGTTTACACTTATGAGAAGGCTGTTGAGAGGTATTATACTGTTTCCGTTGTTGGTCATTTTAAAGGGACTATTACACTTCTTGTAGCTTTGTCTGTGTACACAGCTTTTGGCCATATACCTCATATCTTTCAGGCTGTTGACTGCAAACCCAACTCTGTCTGAGCAGTCTGTGCACATCCTGTTAGAGCGTGGTCTAGTTCAAGTTGAAGGAGGTACACCTTTATCTTCCTCTTCTCCTCTCAGTGAGAAATAATCTCAATTTGCTTCCTGTCATCTGCTGGCTGCTGAAAGTGTTTCTCTTCAGCAGGATTTGTGTTCTCCAGAGACCTGCGACTTAATTTTGTAAGTCCCTTTTAACCTCGCACACCCTCTTCACCACATCCCTATTTTCTTCAAAAGACATTAAGCATTGAGCCAATACAGGACATGTGTGTGTCGTTTTATGATTTTTAGAAAAACATAGTGCGGACCACTTTGGAGCAGAGTCTGGAGATGCAACTGAGGATTCAAGCCTCTGTCCTAGTTATTCTGTAAGACGTTGGCTGCTACAATGAAATGGATATTTGCATCATAATGTTATAAATTACCACAATAATTTAATGTGCTGAATAAAATCATTGTCATTTTATTAAAAATGTTCAAAATATGTTTCTTTAGAGCAGACAGAGGCTTCAATGCAGGAGTGTCAGAATCAAACCATCGGAACATTTTCTCTGCACTTCAACAAGGCTATCGTGACAGAAATGTGAGTCCGAATGGGGGTGGAAAAAAATATGAGCGGATGTTGGGGGGAAAATTTATTATGTTCATTTAATTTTAATTATTTAATTATGTTCACATGGTTGAGCAGCAGTATGTTGAGGGTTAAGCCTATGGACAGAAATCATCCATGTGAAGTCACCAAATTGCATTCATTGCATTGACGTGTGACAAACCTGACTCTCCTTGCACAAACACTCTGACTCTAAAAGAAGAAATACTAAAGAATTGGTGCAGAAGCAGAAATAAAATAACAAAGGCAAAATGTAAATGAAAAGTTTTGTTAATTGATTTTTTTTCAAAAGTTGAATTAGTTTATGGAAAACATTGAATGGCAGTGGCACTGACAAACTTGCATGTTTTTACTCACGTTCATGTTAATTTCTCCCTCAGGACATGGTTGTGACAGTACCAGGCGATCATCATGTCCATCTGAATGATCCCAGAGTCATCGCTCCACTTGTTTCTGACTTCCTGCAGAACAAAGTGCTGTCACAGCAGCTGCCAGCATAGTGGACAGAAACACAAGTGACAACCAGTACATGCACCCATACACATACGCACCCATACACACATATACACACACATATACACATACATATATTACACACATCTTTATTGTGAAATTTCACACTTAAGGTTTCAATACACTGTTCTCATCTTGACTCAGAGAACACATTACCATAATATTGTGCCATTTCTTTCCCCTCCAGATACATTACTGTTTGAACACTGTTGTAAAGTTCCTGCAGTGACTTGGAATAATTATGTGTTATTGTGTAAACCTCCACTGAACACATTATTACTGAAGCTGCTCATTTACGTTTACACCTGTGACTAGACATTTATAGCCTTTACGCAAACAGACACAAAGTGCACAAGTACAGGTGTTTTAGTTGTTATCATTTCATAGTTACGCTAGTTTCAGCTTGTATTTCTCATGTTTCGTCACTGTCTTGATAAAGGTTGGGGGACTATGAAAGGAACAATGGGAATAAGTCTAGGACTAATAATGATAATAATATCAATCTCTCCAAGTTACATAGTGCTTCATTCAAGCCAATTCCAAATCAACAAATTATGAAATCAAATATCAAATTCATATATTAATGTTATTCAAACTAAACCAAACCAAACAACTGCCACAAATATGAGAATCATTCCCAGCTTTCAGGCCAGGCCAATTATTAAAGCTCTAAACTGAATGAAATCCTGTCAGTTCAAAGAAAATTCTTGATGTAAGCTGTAGAGCCAGGATGTCACATGTCATCATTTCAGTTTGGAGATATCACAGCTCTTTATTTGAAGCTGATCTGTTAAACTCAGCTGCTTTTCACAAGCCCGCTGCCTGCACAGAATGAGCTGAAACTGTCAGTCATTAAAAAAGATGACAACTTCTCATTATGTAGGCCATCATCTCTGTATTCAGCTTTTGTCTTGGAAACAGCAAGACACACAAAAAAAGAAAACTCATGGGAGTGACTCCGTAAAACACCGGTCGGAGCAGATAAGAAAGGAGCCGCTCGCACAGAAATGCCCCCCTCTCTCTCACAATGTCACATAAACTGTGTGATGGCCTCTGTGTTAAATGGAGTGGAATTGATTTTACGCAGCAGGCAGCAAGGCGGTGAGCATCCAGAGACATCTGAAGGGCCCCCACCTCACTCCTCCAGCCCACTACCCCCCCCCCTCCCCAAAAAATGATTATAGTTATATAAGTTTTCCCTCCCACTCCCTCCATCCTCTCAGCCATCAGCAGGGGTGTTGTCATGGCAACACCCACCCCTTCTTTGAACGTCAGAGAGCTAGGAGCTGGAGGATGAAGCCGCATGCAGCTTCTGTCTCTTGTGCCTCCCAGAGAGCACCTGTGATTTTTGCCGTCTTACATGCAACAGTGGGAGCTGCAGCGCTGGAAATAATCTAATGATTGTTTTGAGTCACAGCTGCTGTGCATCACATACCATCAGACACACAAAGACCTACTGATTCGGCAGCGTCTGCAGGTAAGCACCATGCCTTTATTTACTACCGTGCACTATTTTTAGGACGCAAAACACCTGTATGTGTGTGTGTGTTTGCAAGTTAAAAATCATAAATCTCAGCCTCACAGAAGTGTCAATAGATACTGTGTATTGTGTAACATTTTCATTCCTGTGCTTCATCCGACATTTGTGTTTACAAGGAGGGAGCAGGAAGGCTTTCTAGGGAATGACTGCAAATAACAGGACACAGAGATACTGCAGTTTGTCATGCATGATATCTTACCGAGCAGAGAGGGAGTGTTTGCAGGAATGACTTTTAAAGTACAACTCTGTTCCTCCACCCTTCTCCAAATTCTCTCCCCTCACCTCCTTTCCTTCCTTTTATCCATCATGTCCTTCCTCACTACCTCCTCACCCGTCCATTATTCTGTCCTTTCTCTCCTCCACCCTGCCCATTGCTTTGCTCTGACAGCAGTTATGTCGTGGCTGTTCTTGGACTGGTTCGTCCCCCTCTACCTGCTGGTCTCGGTGTTGGTGCTGGCAGGCTTCGGAGCGTGCCTGTACTTCCTAGAGCCCGGGCTGCAGGATGCCCACAAGTGGAGCAACAAAACAGTCCGGCATCACCCGCTGGTGGCCAGTGTGAACTGCAGAGATGACGATAGCAATGCCCTGATATGATCAAGAGGGCGAGGCGGCAGGCCAGCTGGACAGGGGTGCTGCCAGGACACCGGAGGGATGGGAGCCAACACCTTAAAAATGGGGAAAGAAAACGAAAGAGACAAAAGATGAAGGGAAGATTATTTGATGATAATGCAAACCCTGTCCTATCATTCCAACTTTTCTCTGATCTCTGTAGATTTTTGCTGTAGACATCAGGGAAAACTGAAGCAGTGGAGATTTAAATAATTTTTAAAATGAATCCAAATGCACAAGGAGGAGAAGACCACAGGAAGAGATTGTGAGGTGATTGGAGGACATGTTGCCCTTTAGAAATGTATTTGAAGCCCAATGTAAATTTCATGCCATCTTATACTTGTGCCAACTTTTACATACATTTTGTAATTTGACAATCACTTTACATATATCATGGAGTTTACTTATATTGTGCATTTAATTAGTGAAGTGAATGACATAAGTGCAATGAATTTGTTGCTGGTGGGTTTTTAATCCTCTCTGTGGCAACGTCGGCATGGCAGCTGCTGAGAAGCATGTAGATTGTTAGTGCCACTGTGCCAAAATGGTGTAGTGTAGTGACTTTATTAAAATGATGTGAACCGAATACATGCAACTGATTTATTTGAGGTGCCAAGAATTTACTAGATGGACCAAGATTACAGAAAACTAGTATTTGGTAATGCTCTAAGTGTATATTTTTTGTTTTCATTGTTTCTACTTGACAGCATGGTGAGGAAACAGTGGGTGTCTAACAACCCTTTTTTGATGATCATACGCTTCCTTTGTTCATACAAAAATAAAACAGTTTAATCCTCAATTCTTTGGGTTTACTCTGTATGTTACCATGAAGTTAATAATACCTGAGCAAAGTCATATGTAAGATGTGGGGAATATATCTGTACCAGAGGTGGAAAGTACATTTATTCAAGTGCAGTACTGAAGTACAATTTCGCAGTAAACTCCATTTCAGAGAGAAACACTAAACTTTTTACAACACCTCTATTTCATAGCTGGAATTACTTTTCAAATGATTTTACATTAAAAACACATGAACTTATAAAATGCAAGACAAAACCTTGCAGTGGTCAGGCCTCTTGTGACATTTTGAATGTCAAAGAAACATAATTCTGGGAGGCTAACCAAGTAAACGGTCTGAATACTTTTCCCACCTCTGATCTGCACTGTAACCAGACAGAACACATTCAAACTTTACAGACAGTGTCTGATGAACCAAACAAAATCCGGGAGCAGAGTGGGAGTGAAACAGTGAAGCCTCAGTGTCAAGGAATGGAGAGAATGCCACTTCTGTGCCCACTACTTCCTACTGCTCTGTTCCCCATCTTGCACTCTTCGACTTATTCACTTACTCAGTGTCAACAACAGGGACAAAGCAGCAAGCTGCAGGTTTGTCTTTTTCCTCATTCATAACTTTTGAAAACATATGTATTTGATGTCTATTATTTAGAAGAAATTTATGGTGTAGGGCAAACAAGTCATATTGTCTCAGGCTGCAGTGTTTGATAGTAAGTACATTTTTGAGATATTTGTTCTTGAGATATTTAATTTTCATTTTATATGGCTTTATAACTCAACTACTCAAAAAAATGTAAAATTTTAAAATATGATGCACTTTTACAAATGTAACTACCCACAAAGTAGATGAAATAAACGCAAAGGCTGAAACTGTAAAATGGTACATACTCATTACTCATTTTCTGCATAATGAGAACATTTACTGTTAAGACTTTTAACGCATTTTACAGATAACACTTATGTGCTTTTTCTCAAAATCTTCTAAATGTTTTAACTTGGAGGAATATTTTTCTGTTATTACCATTTCAACTTTAGTAAAGGATCTAAATGTTTCATTCATCACCGTCTGACTGTGATTCTAATTATTGAGATGTATACATCTCTTCCTTCACAGCTTTACACAAGAGAATGAGCGTTTTTGACTGTCTGGCAACGTCTCAAGCAACTGCATCCTCCAAACAAGCAAAGGAGCATCCATCAGTCTGTTTGTCACCTCCTCTGACGCTCTCTTCTCCTTTGATCAAAAAGAAAGTAATTCAAATCCCATCATTTGATGAGAAGGGGCTTGTCTATGAGAAACACAACACAAAACAGACAATTCCTGACAGGTAAACTGAGTTGAAGCTTGTATTCTAACTCAGTTTTATGTGTTATGCAATATTGTAAATGTTATATTTGCAGTTAACTGTTTTTCTTCCCTTGTTTGGTTCCAGATCTTTTGTTCCAGTTTGTTCCTCCCAGACATCCAGTCAGCCATCTTGGAGTAAATCATGTTATCATTTGCAGAGAATCCATGGGGAAAGAGCATCAACCCTCCCAAGAACCAAACCCAAAACATACAGTTCTACAACTCTCTCTGCAAAGCCCAGCATCTCCATTTTTCCTGCTCCAAAGCCAAATTCCTCTCCCACTCTGAAGCCAAAGCCAAGTGATTCTCTTCATCTCCCCGCCTCACAGTTGAGTGATCCTCTTCCATTACTGCAATCTCAGCCGAAGCCAAGTGTATCCCCAACTCTGACTGTCCCAACACCCAGACTGAGCCCATCCCCAACGTCGCTATGCCAGGGGATGAGTTTGGATGGCCCAGGAGGAAAGCAGCCTTCTCCTGTTGCTAAAGAAAGACGTGCTAGGTCTATTACCATCTCAAATACTAAATTTGAGCCTAAACAGAGTTTCACAAACGAGGCAAAGCATGAACTTCTTGACCAAGAAACTTTACTGGACTTTACACATACTCATTTCAGAAGATCTTGTACCATGACCAGTAGAGAGCCTCAACATCAAACTTACTCTGAATCCCAGATACAAACAGGAAAGGTTGGTCCAAGTAAAAAAGAAAATAGTTCAAAACATAAACCAAATCCCCAACCTACGAATTTAGACTTTTCTGGCATCCCTAAACCTAAACTACACATCAAACAGCAACAGGATTTTTTGCCAATTGCAGTGACAAGTACACAAACATTTTCTTCAGAGTCCATTGTTGTTCACAGGGAATCTCAGTTGGTGTTTGATGGCCTGACTACTCATAGCAAATGTGCAGACTACCCTCAAAACAGATATTACACTCAAAATGCAAGTTCTACCTCCAATAACAAATCATATGAAGAAATGAGAGGTACAGCTCTACCTACCACTCGCAAAATGTCATTTTCGACAGAGCCTCTCCGGAGTCAGTCAACTGTTTCGTACAATATTGAGACAAGCAGAAGAAAACTTGATTTGCACAATGAAGCAAAAGTGGATACAACATTTCCATCAGGCTCTAATCTCAGGAGACCCAAGAAAGAAAACAATGCACAGACAGTTACAGAAAACCCTTGGTCTACACTCATTCAACAATCTGGAGCATATCAACACATCAAGTCCCCTCAGAAATGCAGATTCTGGCCGAAAACCCACAGTCAAAGTGCCCAAATGGATGTAGAGAGCACAGTGAGTCTGTCTGACTGTTTTACAAAGGATTACAACTGCCAGTCAAGAGGCATCGACCAGAAAACGGAGGCTTCTCAGTGTGCACACAGATTAAATCGACTTAAAACATGTCTGGTGGTGCCTCAGACTCAAGAGGCCCCTCGACCTTCTTCTGCTGAGTGCACCACACCACATACAGGAAGCTCTTCAAAATCTGACATCCCATCACAAAAACATCTGTTAGATCACGAACTGTCTCCTGGGCAAAATAACAACCACAAAGCGATGACACTTAGTGACACAGGGCTGAATCAAACAGATATTTTTGCACCACCTGACCAGCATAGTGTTCCCACAAAGCTACTAGAACATCCCTCAGAGAAATGCGTTGTAAGCTGGCCTCCGTCTGTGGCTGGCTGCCCATTCAACACAAACAGCTGTGGCATTAGTTCAAAGGGGGTCTCTGACCTGCCATCCCAGCCACAGCACAAAGTGTACCAGAGACCACAAGAGACAACAACATCAACAACAGCTTCCTTTCTGCCAAACCAAGTGGATTACTCTTTCACAAACAGAGCATTTATCAAGGAGGAACCAGAGGACCCCTATTACGTCACCATGTATTACCCCGGCTCAGTGTATGTGGGTGAGTACTGAGATATCCAAACCACTTAGAAGACTTTAACACAACAAAGTCAGCAAATTCAACAGAGCACATATGACAGGGACTCTTTCATCTCTTGTTTTTTAATCAGTTTAGAGTAGGAGTTAAATAATTTTCAATATAAGGGGGCGGGAATTCAAATATGGGGGTGGTCAAAGAGGATATCAGAGGGAATTAAGACACTGCTGCTTATCAGCAAAGTAACAGACATGCTGAAGGGAGACGGGACAGCGTTTGTTAGCTGACTCTATCAAAGAGACTAGCACAAGAGGACAAGCCAAAGAAACTTTCCACAGAAACACGCAAACACAGCTAAAATATGCCAAGAGGAAAGCAAAAGAAGTGTGAAAGGAGGACAGCTCAGACATAAAGTGTGAGTACTGTGACACAGTTCTTATAGCACTTTGAGGAATAATTATACTACAGCAACACTTATAGATGCTGTATAATTATTCCTTTTTAAGGTTGAACTAATTCTTGTTGTAATATTACAGGACAGAGATTAAAAACCACCACTACATATAAATAAGGTGTCTATATCTCCCTAATGAGATTTGAGGTTATTTAAAATGCTAACACTAACACTTATGCACTTTTGTACTCTGCACATTCTGTGCTCTTCTTTACTTGATCTCCTTGAATGGATGTAAAATTAATATTTACACAAAGGCCTCCAACTGCACTGAAGAATTAATGTTGTCCCTCACTTGTAAGTGGCTTTGGATAAAAGTAAATGAGTAAATGTAAATGTCAGTTTTAGTGCAGTGAAGCAATATCCACTAGTGAGCCCTTTGGCACAGGCTGCAAAACTAAAAGGGTCAGGGTTTTTTTTGTTTGTTTGTTTGTTTTTTGAGCTTTCAACTGTGTCTCAGTTTTTGTCAAAGGATGAAGTTTGTTCACTTGTCATGGCAATGGATCTGTTAATCTGTTAATAGTGGCGTTCACAGTAAAAAAATAAATAAAAAGATGATAATGGAAAAAGGTCAGAAAAAAGCAAAAGGCTTTAGATTTACTTCTGTCCTCATCTTGCAGCCCCTCAGGTCTACCCTGTAGATGGGTCCTGAATCCCCAGGTTAGGAACCATTACTGTGGTGATTTGATATAATAGTGCATTTCACCACTGGTCAAATTGTAGAACAATTACTCAAGCACCATTTTTTTTTCTACAGTTCTAAATCACTTTTACTTTACTTAACACAGAGGGAAATTTTTGTCTCTTTACTCCAATGCATTAATTTATCTAACTGCTGTAGTTCAAGGTTACTTTTTTTTACTCAGTTTTTACATTTTACACTTCTAAAATGTCATTATTACATTATTATATGATATTATTATAACACCAGTGGTGCCAAATCTTTTTGCTTTGACCATGTATTGTTAGCATTTTTGCTTAACGCTAAACTCCTTTAAATGTTTTCATTTCAATGATTGATATAGTAAAATAATCTCAAACCCCCTCAGAGGGCCTTAAGAGGTGTCCCAAGCCAATAGATAGGTAGGTAAGACACTGAATGAAACAACATCATAATGCACTAAGTAATTAAAACTAACTCCACCTCCTCCAGCTACAACAGCAAAATGCTGTGTAAGCAATGGTACATTTTAACAACCTAATGATAAAATGAGGCAGTGTTCTATTGTTACTTTTTCCTTAGTTAAAAAAACCTTTATACTTATTTCATGACTGTAACTACGTAAATAAAATAACCAATGCAAGACTTTTAAATTATTATCATTTAATATGACATATGAATAGGTCTACTTATTCCCACACTGCTTCAGTACAAGATCCCAGAACAACTTCTAACCATAGAGAAGAACCTTGAATTGTGAACATGGGTCCGGATCAAACTGGACTTTTAGCTAATTATGATGCAATCCAAAACATCCCTATAAATAGTCTGTATCACTCACTGTGCCAAAAACTGTCCCTTTGAGGTATTGATGTACTGCGCATGCGCGCTGCATCTCCCCACTCCCTCTCCTCTTGTCGCCATGGTAACGGAGAAGGGGGGCTAACGGCCGTAGGGGAGGACAGGAGAGGTACCCAGACTCATCATATGACCGCTGCTCCTCTTGTTATCTTTGTGGTGGATACATATCGTTTGTTACTGGACCGGGGGCGACATTAGCTCAGTCCGTGAACCAGGAGCCGGTCTCTCCTCGAGCAGATTTGACGGACGGTTGAACGGGACTCGGTAAGTGAGACACGACGTCGGCGCCGCCGAGCCGAGCCCATCGTAGCTACAAGCTAACACGGAGCTGCCGCTAGCTGCTGTTATCCGGCATGACTGGAGAGAGACAATGGGCTCGACAGGCAGTGATGGAGCCAACCTCCAGTTTTGTAATAATACAGATAAAAGCTGCGGGTGACTCCTGTGAGCGTCTTTCATCAGGGAAGCGGGTCGCAGCTTTCATGTCACCAGAGCATCAGCAGATGTTGCAGGTTTCAGTCTTCAAGTGTGATTTTTCTGCAGTAGCTACTTAGCTCAACGTTATTGCTGAAATTATTCTGCAAATCTGTTGATCTGTGAACGTGCTGTTCTTGTGAAGCAGGGGCGGCTTTAGAAAGTTTTGATAAGGGGCCAGACTGGTGCACAGATTTAAAGAGCAGGGGCTCATTTGTAAAAATGGGTGTAAATGTGTAAAGCAGTGCTGCAACTAACACTTCTTTTCATTACTGATTAATCAGATTATTTTCTTAATTAATCGATATATAACACAGAAAATGTTGGGTGTGTTGAGTGTCAATCATAATATCCTGGAGCTCAAGGAAACTCTGTAAATGTCTTTTTTTGTGCAACCAACAGTCTGAAGCCCAAAACATGCAGTTTAATATATATTGAGGCTAAGAAACACAGAAAATTCTCACACTGAAGTCATCAAATATTTGATCTTCTTGTTTGGAGAATGTTCTAAATGATTGATCTCTTAGTTGCTGATTAATTGTCCTTTAGTTGACTAATCATTGCAGCTCAAGTGTTAAGATGCTAATTTAAAGTCTTGGTTTTTATGGCAATAATAAACTGTACACCATCAACTGTTCAACCGGTGTAATAAATGAATGTCAAATATACAACTCTAAACAGTCTAATATGAGATCATTACAATAATAGCTACTATTTGTCAGTTAAGCTAATTTGACAGCTAAGGACAGACCATTAGACAATGGGTCCCTGGACACAGATGGGCCCTCCACCCCTCCTACACAGATACAAGAAATCCAGACTGGAACAGACACAAATCAGCTAATTTTATGCAAAGTTGTCTTTTTGTGGCCATTTTGTGTCTGTTTGAGGTTGTTCTGTGTCTGCCTGTCCACCTCTGACCCCGCCCCCTTGCCCCTGAGGCAGAGAGGGGAGCAGAGCTGCATGACCACTGAGCATTGTGAATCAAAGTGACAGCCACTGCCTCAGTGACCTGTATGATCTGAATCTATGACTGTGGCTGTGTTGACTTAAAGCATGGCAGCAGGCTGCTCCATGTGTACAGCCTGGAGGCCTTAGGTTATCATCTTGGCCCACCTCATGTCTGTTACTGTTACCATCTGTCCGCACTGTTTGCTTCACTTGAGGGTCTGTTTTCACTCACCTGTAGTGGTGTCAGAGCCATGCAGATAGTGTTGGATGTTTTTGAAGTGAAAGTTTTTTCAAAACAATTAACTGGTTATTAGAATAATTAGCTGATACATGTTCAGTTGATTCAGCTGATGAATGATTGAGAGTTTAAAAATAGGATAATGATAGTGATGGTGGATGACAGACATTTGTTTCATGTAATTGAATTTCTCTTCTGAATTGTGAACATGACATGTTCTTAACACAGCTGAGCTTGTAAGTGCTCTCTCTTAGACATACAATGCAATGATGACTGTGTTTCATAAGTGACTTAATTTCAGTGCTGCAACGTGTTGTCATAAATTGATCAATAGTAATAAATTAGCTCATTTATTGATATTAGTATGTCTGTCATTCTGGCTCTTCTGAGTAGCAACCTGATATCCAGTGTATAATTATATATAATTTAAAAACTAAACCCTGTTATGCACCATTATACTATTCACAATTGCTGTGTCTTAAGATCTGTCCAATATCTAGTTAGATCAGTACAGTCAGTATCTACACCAGTTATTTATAGAATTCAACAGAAACATGTGTGTTTAGAAATAACCAGGTCATATGAGGAAATATATTTTAATCATTCAGGTGAGCCAGCTTTTTAGGCCCAACTGCAACAACCCAATTCCTCAATGTGGAACAAATAAAGGGATGAAAAACCTCAGCTCCTCTACTGACCTACTTCTTATTCATGTAGCAATATTTTATGTTTATGATTATTATTATCCTCCTTGTTGTCTCCTCTGTAGACATGTCAGACGTAGTTCCTCCAGAAGTGAGACCCAAACCAGCCGTCCCTGCCAAGCCCCCAAATGTGGGGGCTCCTTCTCCTTCCAGCCCCTTCCCACCTCAGGGGCCAAGCGGTGGAGCAGGCAGCGGTGGCATATCTGCTCCTCCTCCAAGTGGTATTCCGGTCCCTATTGGGAGTCACGGAATTGGTCATGGCATTGGTCATGGTGTGGGTCACGGTGCAGGCCACGGTGGGGGTCATGCTACAGCACACAGCGGAGGTCATGGTCACAATTCCAGTGGAGGATCCACTCTGCTGGGGTACATTGGCATAGACACCATCATTGAGCAGATGAGGAAGAAAACCATGAAGACAGGCTTTGACTTCAATATCATGGTAGTCGGTAAGTCGCGGTGGGACTTGCCTGATGTGGGTGAAAAGTTCTTTCTGCACAGCTGGACTCAATTTCTCTCACAATTGTCCCTCCTCCCTCTTCTCCTATCAGGTCACAGTGGTTTGGGAAAGTCCACTCTTGTGAACACCTTATTCAAGTCCCATGTAAGCAGGAGGAGTGCAGGATGGACCCGCGATGAGAAGATCCCCAAAACTGTGGAGATCAAAGCAGTGTCCCATGGTGAGTCCTGTTCTTTATTTTGAGCCAGACATTTATAGTAGCATTTAATTTGACAGAGAAATTAGCGATCTTTGACCCTGTTCTTAAAAGTCCCACATAGCCTACTTACAGTATATCAGTGCACCCTGGTAGCTGCCAGGAAAGCTTACCACTTTGAGTTATAAATGCATCTCCTGTAAGTCCAGTATGTAAGATGCAATGATCATTTGTTTATACTGTTACTGTCAGAGCTTGTGTTCCACTCCCCTTTATTGGTCAGTTGTTTTCATGTTTTTTCTTACTAACTGTTCTTCGGATGGGCTCTTTGAAGCTTTTGCTGAGAATCAGTTTTCCTACTGCTCTGAAACTATACATATATAACTCGATTTATGGTGATTACATGGGTCTCAGGCTCCTGTTACACAGTTGTACACAGTCTGATGCAGTTTCAGTATTAGTAGTAGTATTAGTGTAAATTTAAACATTCTGTGTTTGCAAAGTTCACTGTGTCCCCTGTGATAAAACCATAGCATGTCATAATATTATGACCACTGACAGATGAAGTGAATAACATTGATAATCTTGACACAATTGCACCTGTCAGTGGGTGAGATATATTAGGCAGCAAGTGAACATTTTGTCCCCGAAGTTGATGTGTTGGACGCAGAAAAACTGTGTACAGATATGAGACTTTGACAAGGGCCAAAATATAATGGCTAGACGACTGGGTCAGAGCATCTCCAAAACTGCAGCTCTTTGGGATATTCACAGTCTGCAGTGGTTGGTACCTACCATAAGTGGTCCAAGGAAGGAAAACCAGTGAACTGGGGCCAGGGTCATGGCTTGTTTATGTGTGTGTTAAGTTAATGCTGTTTTCTGATAGAAAGACGTCCGAACCCAGTGCATCACAGTTTGTTGTGTATGGGGCTGCGTAGCTGCAGACCTGTCACTGGGGAAGACACGGCACTAGGATGCACTATAGAAAAAAGGCAAGCTGGCCGAGACAATGTGACGCTTTGGGCAATGTTCTACTGGCAAACCTTGGGACCCGCCATTCATGTGTATGTTGCTTTGACGCGTACCACATACCTAAATGTTGCAGACCAAGTAAACCCCTTCAAGGAAACAGTATTCCTTAATGGCTGTGGCCTCTTTATGGCAGGATAATGTTTCCTGCCATGCTGCAAAAATGATGGTTTAAGGGAAACAACAATTAATTGCCAGACACCACACATACCTTCAGAGGTCTAGTGGAGTCCATGCCTCAACGGATCAGGCTTTGTCTTTAATTTATGTGTTTAGTGATTTTGTCAGATGACACTGCAGTTATAAGATCAGGATTTGAGCAAAGGTGGTACAGCCATATACTAGGTTTTGACCACATCATGTTGAGTTATTTAATAGGTAACAAAGAACATTTTATTCTAAAGAGACACTTAAATTGATCATTAAAGAAAATTTAGTGTAGCTGTCAATTATAAAAAAAAAAAGTAGAATTGGCCAAATCAAGTCTAAAATGCCAGGAAAATTGCAACACTTAATGCCTAATATGAACAGGAGGAATGATTACAGCAAGCAAAATCATTCATAAACTTGAGGCTTCAGGTTTACCAATGTTTGTCAAGAGTTTCCATTCTTGGCTACTATATAAGGCCTCATGTACCTAAATATAACATGTCAGTGATCAAGTATTATATTTATCAAAATTTATTGAAGTTTTAAGTAATGATAAATAATGATTTCCTTATAGCACC
This sequence comes from Rachycentron canadum, assembly GCA_038496675.1. Taxonomy (NCBI): domain Eukaryota; kingdom Metazoa; phylum Chordata; class Actinopteri; order Carangiformes; family Rachycentridae; genus Rachycentron; species Rachycentron canadum. The sequence goes on along the minus strand of CM076650.1, from coordinate 14,458,437 downwards.
ATATTTCTGCATCAGCTGCGATGTGTAGCATTTTGCTGAGTGAAACTATGAACATTCAGTAATAAATAGCTTGGCCTTATTTCCACTTCTCCTTCGTGACTGTAACGCTGACTACTTCATGACAAATACTATTTAGTCATCAGTTATTACAAATAGTTCCTGAACCTACGGATTCGCACTGGATTGCTGACAAGACAAATTAATCCATGCTGGCAGTAATCTCTTGAACTGTGGGGATTTCTATAATGGAGGGAAGGTGTTTTTCTTTCAAACGATGCTTGTCCAAATTTGTTGATCTCAAATTTTACACACAAATTTTACAGTTGGTTAAAAAAAAAGCACCAAGTCTCTTATCTCGATTCTACTAATACAAGGGACAAATTCACAAATCCACAAATAAATGAGAGACTGGTCTATACATTTAGGTATCTCAGTTTTTCTGTCTCAGTACATGTTAGGCAGTTACATAATGATGGAGATTACATAATTTGAAGCCTAAAAACTTTGCTACCACAAGACAAAACAATCTCAGGGCGAAAAGATGCGTTTCCAGGGTAACAACCAATGACCCCTGCTGACAAATGACACAAATGGGTAATCATGGCTCAATTTGGAGGTTTGTAGACAACATTAAGGGTGAGGAATCAGAATTGTTTCATTTATCACTGAGTTATCCTGAGCAACAACACTCATAGCAATGCACCTTAAAGCAAGTTTGTATAGTGTTTAAAAATGTTGTGGCACTACCCCAGTGTTAGTATCAAATCAGACTCTTTGGGAGGTATCTATGCTGATTTTGTCTGTGACTCTTCAGTATGTACAATGTAGGACTGTGTTCATCAAGGCATCTGGGACTGGTAAACTGACTGAACTGACATTTACATAAGTCCATAAGATGATATATCTGCACCAGAGAAACAGGGGTGATCAGTCCAACCCACGGACTGGGCTCAGTGTTTGGCTGCTACAGTTTATATGATCATGCACGTATTGCCAGCAGTCGACAGTGACCTGACAGTAGTCTGCCCTTGTCAGTTACAGATGCTGCCAGAGAGACACTGCATCAAAAAAAATCTTGTTCAGATCATTTATATAATATTTTCTGTGTCTATCATGGCTAACACTTCTATGATTATTCCAAACAAAAACATTTGGTTATTATGTTGAATATTCCAGTATCAAATATACATTGAATGTAAATAATTTGCATATCTTTTTACAGTCATTGAGGAGGGTGGTGTGAAGATGAAGCTGACAGTTGTTGACACTCCGGGCTTTGGAGACCAAATCAATAACGACAACTGGTGGGTTTTTTAAACTCATAAATGTCACCATTACTGCCTTATTTCACCAAGAACTACTTTCCTCTTGTCAACTTGTCAACTGTATTTTTAGTTCAGAGGTGCTTTTTGTTCCCCAAAACTACAATGATAATGGTGCTTTTTGAGATAAGTGTTCTTCTACTTGTCCTAGCCTCTTCTGTCTTCTCTTGTTTCTGAAGCTGGGAGCCCATTTCCAAGTACATCAATGAGCAGTATGAGAAGTTCCTCAAGGAGGAGGTCAACATCACCAGGAAGAAGCGCATCCCAGACACCAGGGTGCACTGCTGTCTCTATTTCATCTCCCCAACTGGACACTCGTGAGTTTAATGTTATCAGAAGTAGAGATTAGTAAAGTAGACAGACCATGTGTTTTTAGTAATGTGTCAATGCAAAGGCAAGCTTGAAGGAAACATTATTCACACATGCACGCACGCACACACAGTGTTCTTACTCATTTATCCAAAACATTTAATTTCACATTAACAAAGCCCTCCATAAATTTTACTCTACTTTATATTGTAGACAACACACACCTCTGTCTCCTCTCTGAACACCTCACGCTCTGGTTGACAACTGTGAAATTGCTCTTAACTGGATAAATGGATACAGTCTTTTGTTACAGCCCTTTGATAAGCCCACTTTTCAAAAGCATTCACACAGCAGATCTTGTATAATTGCTACAAGACCAGAGAAAACTAATGAGACATATGAAACATGAGATAAAATCCCTGTACTTCGCTCTGCTATTTGTTACCCTGCATACAAACTTTCTGGGAGAATCACAGCTTCTGAATCTACCCAATAACTCACTTTCTTTCTTTATCTTCTTTGTTATTCCTCTCACAGTCTTCGGCAGCTAGACATCGAATTCATGAAGCGCTTGAGTCACTCGGTCAACATTATTCCTATCATTGCCAAAGCAGACACGATGACCATTGAGGAGAGACAGGAATTCAAACAGCGGGTGAGTTTAACCAAAGAGCCCCAGATCATCCCACTAAAGCTAGACGATAATCACATTATTGCAGAGAACTTGGTATCAGAGCACGTCACCAGGAAACAGGAAAAGTCAATGTAGAAAAGCCAGATATGATAGATAAGTATCTCTATTACATTGTTTGTCCATCAGGAGAGCATTGTCAAGTTTTTCAACTTTAAAATGCCCTGCTCTATATATATCTTGGTTTTTAAAGCTGCAATAATAAATATTCAAATCATTATTTAGTAGTAGAGAATGATCACAGTTCCCCTGAGCTCTTCAGAGCATCTTTAAACAAATTTTGGTTTTACATTCTATTAGCTTATTGTTTGGGTTCAGTCAGATTGTTCTCACCAGTGTTGTTTCCATACCCAACATGTGTTTACCAAAAAAAAAAAAAAGGTCAAGACTAAAACAGATATCAAAGGAGATGTTGCACTTGTAATTATCAGATGGCCAGAAACATGGATCCAAATGAACTCTGATGCTTCTGCTGGGTGTGTAAATAAGCTCCAACTAAAAATCTGTTCATGCAGTTTAAAAAACAAAAAATACAGAACCTTTATTAAACATGTTTGTTTATGTTATGTGTTTATGTGAGCGATATCTATATCAGCATATTGGACTAATTAACTCTAAGATATCAGTACTGGTTTCTGCCTCAAAATCCTGAATAGGATTGGCTATAGATACAAAAATCATTCCAGTGTTTTGAATATACATGTGATTTAAAGACAGGGTACAGATGTAGCTCTGTCACATAAAGCGTTTTCTGTTTGTCTCCTGGCTTCATTTTGTGCTGTAGGTAAGAAAGGAGCTGGAGATGGGTGGGATTGAGTTTTACCCACAGAAAGAGTTTGATGAGGACATGGAGGACAAGAGTGACAATGACAAGATCAGAGTAAGTGGTCCTGTTTTTTCTCTGTTACATATTTTGGTCACTCCACTTCAAGAGAATGAGTCTCTACCACCCCTCCTTTCCACCCAGCCTGGCCCACCCTCTTTGTCTCATCCTCCTCTGAGCAGAATGTCAGGGCACTGGGGCATGTTGTGTATTTGTTTCATTTCATAAACCATGTGTCACTCTTGTCAGTACACTGAACTGTGTGGATTTATCTGTCCATAGGAGGCGATGCCCTTTGCTGTGGTGGGCAGCGACAAAGAATATCAAGTGAATGGCAAACGAGTTCTGGGGAGGAAGACAGCATGGGGAATTGTAGAAGGTGGGTGATATGGCTTTTCTTAGTAAGTAACATTTACAGTATTGTAAGTAAAAATATAGTTGTCACAAAGTATTATAATCCTTGCTAAAGGACTTGAAATACAAGATATAACATTTGATTTTTCATTTTTTTTGCAGTTGAAAATCCCAACCATTGTGAGTTTGCTCAGCTGAGAGATTTCCTGATCAGGTAAAACAGTATTTTAAATCCCAAAGCAATGCAATACACTGGAATTAAGGTGCAATTATAAATAAAGGGATTTGACATATTGAGAAACTTTCTTTGCATCATATATTGGAATAATTATGTGAAGCATTGGGTAAAAATAAATAAATAAAGCTGCAGCTAATGGTTATTTTCATTGTCAAATAATCAGTTCATACAATATCTTTCTTGTTCTGGGCTAATAAGTTTTTTGACAATTTCCCAATGACCAAAATAACATTTTTAAAACCAAAGTAATAATTAACTCCATATTCAAGCACTTACACGTAAACAGTTTTGGTAAATGACAAATTTAGAAATAAGGATGTATCATTGTTTGCTGGTAAGAAGGTGTCATTTGAAAATTTCATGCTCTTGTAAATCTCATTGGTTCAGATTACTGTCTGGGTCCAGTTTTTTGTGATCTGCAGGATTATAGCATTGTATTAAACTACACCATAAACTCATATCCCCTCTATGTTTCTCTATCCCTCCTTTTTAGGTCTCACCTCCAGGATTTGAAGGAGGTCACTCATAACATTCACTATGAAACTTACCGTGCCAAGAGACTGAACGAGAATGGAGGTCTGCACCCCATATCCTCCAATGACACTCAAGAAAGCAACCTGTAGTCAGTCAATCAGGGAAGCAGTTCAGACAGAGTGAGAGTAAAAACAGTGCAATTAAGCTGATAGATGAATCTACAAAATATTATAATCAGTCACCAGAGCATCGCTGCATGCTTGGAAAACATTTAAATCTGTAAAAATTGGTGTTTTTTGTGATTCCAAATTTCACCCATTGTTTAATCCACATTTTCCCCCCTCGTCATTGTAACATACCCATATACAACCCCTCAAGTTCCATTTTACAGTTATTCCTTTGAATATTTGAATGAACGAACCGCCCCACCCAGAGTCTTAGTGCCATTATAAAAATAACATTTTATCTACTGCCACTGCCTTGTCATTTATCATTGTCCAGGTAGTATGATCTTAGAAAATGTCATTATAAGAGGCTTATTTTTAAGTTTTAGGCTTGTGAAACACCCAATGTCTGAATTCAGACAAAGAAAATGATTTGCTCTTGATATAAAAATCATAAATCCTGTGTAGTAGTGATGTATGGGCCAGCTCTGCAGTTGACTCTGTACAGATTGCTGTTTTAAAATTCTCATCAGCAACTGTTCATTAGAAGAAAGACTCCCCATGGCTTTACTGTCAGGAGGGCTTAAAAACATTACAAGCACTGCTGTCTCCATCTATACTCACCCTCATGAAGAAAACAAATGGAATTTGTCTAATGAAAGTTCCCTCGCTGTTTGAGTTTGATTTTCCATTTTAAAATGGTTTGCATGCGCAGACCTGCATACTAAGATGAGAGACAGCTGCAACATCAGTCACATATGAAATGCAATTCTGTGGGCGGCAGTGTGTGTGTAATTAAAGAGTCCTCTGGGCTCATGACTGTGCATATTTCAGATTCTGTCATTCCATTAATCACTGTAATAGTCCCAAAAACAAAATGAACAGTTTGGGACAGTACAGCTCAGCATACGTTGTTACATCACGGTGGCTACAGAGGGAAGGAGAGCTGTTCAGTGTATTTTTACTGTGCTCACCTGTATTGACTGACTATGTTCTTGCAGTGACAATGAAGGGTAATCATATAACAGATGAGTGGTTTTATTATGATTAAAAATTGTGTTTCTTTCCAGAGCCAGATGGACTTTGTGACCTGTTCCACCATTTAAATTGACAACATGCACCCAATTTTAATTTTAATCTGAAAGCCTGCAATGTTTAATTCAAAATGTATTACTTTATGGAAATAAAAGAGTAGCATGGCAAATGCCATCAAAAGCTAACAAAATTACTCAACCGGAGTAAGTCTTACATGGTGTAAATCTGTCATTGAAAACCACCAGCCTTTTTTAAAATTATTAATTAATTCATTCATTTATTTATTTATTTTGGTGGCCTCAGTTGATTTTCCTTATTATATCCATTCACCATGAGATTATTATCTGCTCCCAAAAAATCAAGTTCACTTGTGTAATCTATATACCTTTGCAACAAGTGTGATAGCAACAAGTCTGAATTATTGAAATGAAATGATTATTTTTTTGTTTGATGTCATGTGCCATGCAAAGTATTAGTGAACATAACAGCACTCTGACTCAGAGAAGAGGACAGCGTTTTTGCTTTTTTTGTATTAATGCTGGTTTAAAATGAAATTCCTCCTGTTTACCACTTGGTGGCAGCATCTGCCATGTAAAAACAGTAACTCAACAGAACAAGAAATGGGCACTTGGTCCACCTTTTGTCCGACACTGACCACCGACTGTTGAGATTTTTAGGTCCATTTTTTTCTTATCAAATATAGTCTCATTTTCTGAAGTTTACTGAGTTTGGATCCTCCACTGCTGTTAGTGATAACTAATACAGTATATCTCTCCAGATCAGGTTTACAGAAGGTTTAATCTTAAACCCAATAGTATGCACTCAACAGCTGGGTGTAATTATTTAAACTCAACAAATTTATGAAGTTGTAAACATGTTTACCAAGTTTTCTTCAGGTACTCAACATTTCTACTGTTCTGACTGTATTGTCTGCAGAAGAGCACAAAGATGCCAAAACTACAAGTAATTCAATCTTTCAATATCTATCAATATTTTTGTTTTAAGTTTAATCATCATTTTATACAGTCATACACATTTTTGCAATTTTGATATGAAGTGTGATGTCTACAACAAATGATAATAGTTACTGGTGATTGTAGTGCAGTCAATGGTTTTCAAGCAGAAATCTGAAAGTGTCTGTGTGCATGCTTGTATCCATAATGCCTGTTTGTTTAATAGCTTCTCACATCACTTCAACTTTACATCAACTTATCAGATATTTCTGAGTGTGTGTGATGTGTACATTAAATTGCTATATCATGAGGTAAAACTCTTAACTTGTGTAACTAAAGTTACAGCCCAATATCCATGTATCACTCATCCCTTTGAATCAGTAGAACTTCACAATGTAAATGCATTTAATCTTTTTTTCTCAAAGTTGCTGTGACACACTGAGACATAATTTCTAGTGTTGTATTATTTATGAATTAATGTCTTGTAATTTATTCTTTATTTAATAAAGCACATTTCCATGTTTTTTGAAGATTTTTTGTGTTTTTTTTCATCAATATATAAATATTTTCATCACACCTACAAAATGCTCAAATAAGTATTTGTAATATTTTTGTCATCATTATTAGTCTCAGTTTTGGAACTGCCGCATAAATTTTAAATATTTACATTACTGCAGGTGTTTCATGAATAATGATATGAGAAAATTTAAGCACATTTTTAGGGTAAATCATCCATCACCCATATTGTATGCTAAGCTTGTAACAATGATAAAACCCAGCCCTTCACAATATTTGTGGTAACTAATTAGTGTCTAGGAATATGACTAATTTCCTGTTTATATGAGTTGCAGACTCAAGCTATTGTGAAGAGGTTAGTGGGAGGGAAAAGAAAAGGGTACACATTGTACAGAAAATTATTTGATATCCATCATAAACTGCTTGAGAGGCTTATTCTTAAACATTGACTGGTTCTTGTCTATTGGTGGTTATAAAGTTCACAGCTGCCTGCACACAAAATCCACTCAAGTTTGTATTTGGAACAGTCCACTGAAACAGACCTTTGTAGTGTGTAGTGTATGACCTTGTAAAGTCAGAAGATTATCCATTGACCTTGGTGGTACAAATTTAAATACAGTTTATCACTGCATTCAGACAAAAAAGAATGGGCTGAGGAGAAGTATTTTTGCAAAAGTCCTCCAGTGAGTTTTTCATCTGTTTCAAAGGTTGTTTGTATCTGTTATTATCTTTATTTCTCTGTCTTGTGGTGTCCCACAAGGTTCCATTTTAGGTCCATTACATTTGTCTCCAAATAAGTTTTAACTATGTGATTACTTTGAAGGACATAGTTTGTAGTAATTCATTATTTAGCACAGCCTCCACTGGGCCAGGGCGGACCACCCTGGCCAGTCTATCGCAGGGCATATAAAAACTTACAGAGACAAACAACCATTCACATACACTCACACCTCTGGGCAATTTAGATTCACCAATCAACCCAGGTGCATGTCTTTGGACTGTGTGAGGAAGCTGTAGTACCCAGAGAGAACCCATGCAGGCACAGGGAGAACATGCAAACTCCACAGAGAAAGACCTCACGCCTGGCAGTGCTAACCACTCCACCACCTTGCCACCCTGTTTAGTGGAACCTCAGTGATAGAAATTAGATGCACAAAATAATGAAACACCTGTCAGTATAACACACACCTAAGTCACAGAGTGGGGTTTTCATGTTAACTATGAAATGGTTCCTTTTAGCCGATTAGCCAAGTAGCATTGTATTATGTGGCTGATTTTCAGCACTCACCTGGTCCTTTATTGTGCTTTGCTGCTAGTGGCATCAAATATAATGTATCACAAGGTCCCTCACTGCTTGTAGTGGCAGTGTCTTTTTTACCACACATTATTGGACATCAGACCCTAGCATCGTTTCTGATGTCAGACCATTTTTCTTCTTTTAGTTTATTCCAACATACTCACTGTGACACTTAGTTGCAGTGTTTATGCATGAGAAATAAGTAAAAACTGCCTTATTGTTTGATGATATAAATATGTGACAGTAACCGTTCCTACTTTGCATCTGCAAAAAAAAAGAAAAGAAAAATGAAGGGTGGATGCCTAAACTAGAAAAAATATCTTCTTCATGTAGCTCCCATCCTTCTTTGAGGTTCATTCTGTAGGACCAGAGGCCATTTTCTCACATTGACAGTTTACGCTTGCAATTTTGTTTGATAGCATTTCTTCCAATTTCTGACATCTATTGGCATGGGGACTAATACCTGATGCCCAAGGCCTGATTCCTATGGTTTGCCACTTGACATCTGAGGATTGGTGTCCACTTGAATCACTTCACAATGTTTTCATTATAGCCTGGATTTAGTTTAAGGTTTAAGGAACATATCTATTATATTTTATATATTTTATGCTGCTATGGATGTGTCTGTTGGATGTGTACTACCTGAAGGTAGTTCAGTACCATAAACAATAAGGGCAGATCAGTCTTTGGTGTAATTAGGTTTTTCCTTCGATATTTGTGAAAATCCAATAAGCAGTGTTAAATATATTATGTGGCATATGGACTGTATATGAAGCTGTTAAACAATATCGCTCCCTCCTATGAATACTATATCAATTAGATTAAATACCCAATTAGAGAAATGACAGCCACCCTTCCCAAACATTTTGTAAATTTTGTAAACGACGTGAGTAGAGATATTTTACATCATTGACACATAAACACAAACTGAAATTTTGACTAAGGCCAGTCACAGTCCCTGTCATTCCATTAGAGGAATTAATTATGCAAACACATTTCCATAGTAATCTCTCTTTCTCTGAATTATAATGATCTGTTCTTCTGAAAGTGGTACAACAACCAAATGTAATGAGCAACTTACACTTGCTGGTCTGATGGTGGCACTATAACAAGCAAGTGTATATTTTGGCCAAAGAAACGGTGTCAACCGGATATTACACTATCTTGTATATTTATGTTTTGCTGGGACTGTCTAAGGATGTTGGCACTAATAAGTTTGGTTCAAAGATACATCAGTAACTACTGACCAGATTTCCTGCAAATTTCATTTAGATTTTCATGGTCTCTTAGGACAATTGATGATTTTGATAACCCCTTAATCTTTAATCATGTATCACCATCATATCATTACATTGACCATCTATATCCCATGACAAGGTATTCTGAAAAGTAATGATATTTCCTCCTGTCACTTCCTGACCACCTGTTCATGTAGCACCACCATAAAACACATAGGATAATTTCCTGAGAAAATTACTCAATTTTATTAGGACATCCATGCTCCCCAAATAATGAAACAATGACTCCTATGTGGCATCTTTTTCTTTTGTATGACCAATGGAGCACAGGTCAGAGTGACACAAACAAAATTCATCAATTGGATATGTCCTTACTTGGTTTACTAAGAGCTGACAAATTAATAAAGATATTTTATTACACGCAGAAGTAATAATTGTCACTGTTCTTTGACCCTGAGCCATGCAGCTTGCTGTGTATTGGTTTCTAATCGTCACTTCCTGACATTACCTTTGAAACTTGAGTTTGTTGTTATGCAGCAAAAACAGGGGCACTGCTGCTTGCACGTATTATTACTGCTGTTGTTTTTGTTGCTGTTCTCAAAAAAAAAAAAAAAAAAAAAAAAAAACTGAAAAATTGAAAAGTGTGTGTTGGCTTGGATGATCAGGAAGACCAGGAACATTAGGTCTCACCAAGGAGGTGAAATGTGAACAAAAACAGAAATAATAGGATACTGAGTAATTGGTATCTTCATGTGTTTGTATGTATACATTGAAACTTACAGGGTCAAAAAACATTCTCTGTCAATGATAATTGGACTCAGAAATTAGCAATGAACAGCTAGCTAATAGACTGCCTAGTACCACAATTCACTCTCCAAACCCTTTAATGAATTTTTACCTGCTCACAACAATGAGCATGAAATGTACTGACCATATTCATGCACAAGTAGATGAAGTACCTAGAAGAATAAGACAAAATAAGTTTTAAATATGGCTGAGAAAGAACAAGAGAGGAAGAGAAACGCTTAGAGGGTGGCTGTTTTAAACTCAAATATTTCACTTTTCACCAGATAGTTGCAAAAACGTTCTGCTGGGCTGTTAGACATCATCTTACTAATAAAGAACAAATCTCACCCAAATGGCCTAGTTTTGAGAAGTACTCATACAATCAAACGACAACAATTTGTAAAACATATGTTACTTTTGGTGTCATGTTTGTGACACAGGAAGTCAGACTCACAAAGAAACAAAATAAAATACTCACCACTGCCTCTAGATGTCACTAAACCAAGTACATCTGGATATTTTTATCTAAGTGAAGGTCTTCATTGAAGTTTATTCTTCACATAGTGCATCACATAATCACATGAAAAGAATTTGACACTGTACATCATGATTAGACATACAATATTAAGCTATTACAATATGTGTAATAGCTTAAAATGTTAGATAATTAAAAAGGTTGCTGAAGGACCATTCTTTTATCTACAGTTACTCCTTGCACTATTAATTTAATGTTAGCACGTTTCTTCTCAGTTATATGGTAATTAATACTGTAATGCCATTTTTTTCCTATACAACCTTTGTGATCTATTGAGTCAATTGCAGAAGGTGATCCAGTCATTTTTTCAGGCATGACAACAGAAACCAGATTCAATCAAGTCACATTAAACACTACGACCAAAATAAAAAAAATAATTACAGCACTAAAAATATTAATGAAAAAATTTCTCAATGCTTGTTACAGAATGAGTTTACAGACATTTTTTTGTGTATATCTACGTAGTATTTGAGGTAGTACTGAAATCAAAATTTTTACTATTGAATCTTTATTGAAAATATATTTTAAATCATCTAACCGAACATAAATTTGCTCAAAGAAAGAAAACTGCAAATTAAACTAGTCTAGCTACAGTCGAGAACCCTGTAACCAACAGAGCTGATGTCACTGGTATTTTTGCTTGTTGTGCTCACCTCTCACATTTCTATAACTATTTTGTGCTTAGTCAGTGGAGTTGTGCGCTGGCCCTAGCTGTCAGTATTATCCGTTCATTGTTATTGTCCATTTTGTCATTTTGCTCTTTTGTGCCCTCAGCTGTCCTGGTGAGGAACTCTTTGATCTGTTTTCTGTTAAACATGCTACGTGATGAGGTTTTCTTGCTTTTACTAAGAATGTAAAGCCACTGATACATCATGGCAATGTCCATCACCGTTGCACTGTGGTAGAGTAGTTTCCTGGTGTGACTAGCTCTTTTAGGACTAGTCTGCCCCTATCAATGGCCTTTTGGTTGGCTCATCATATTGAACAGGTTTAAGGCCATTTTTATTCTTTTCTTCAATTTTCTTTCTCCTCCCACAAGCAAAAACTGCCAGTACCATGTTTTTGATATGACAAAAGCTCAGCTTATATTCCAATTGTATAACAATATTATTTAGACATATAAAATGCAGAATACAAATCCTACTCATTCTCTCTCTTGCAAGTGACACCTGCATGTCAGTGGTCAGTCAGCCAACAACCACAGTTTTAACAGTTTGTTTAACAGGAAATGTTAGGTATTCATGTGATGTTTGATTAGCCTGAGTAGATTAAGTTGGGTTATGTTTGATAAACACACCTTCCTCAAATCGCACTAAATTGGACATGAATTGTGTCGGAGTGTACGAGTGCAAAGTGCTTCCTATGGATTGCATTTGCATGAAATCCTTCAGTATGGATAAGATGCTTTTTATGGTGCTTCTTTTCATGACACAATTGTCCATAGAACAGCAACACATCTCTGTAAACACTATTAAAAAGTAGCGACATCTAAGACTATTTGTTTTCTCAATGAAACCTTTAACTATTATAACTTTTGCTCACCATTTTAAAGTGTATAATAAATTGGATATTTAGAATAATATGACAGCACTAGAGTTTTTGAATGTCACATTGTTTTTCCTCTTAATCTCGTCTTTGAACTATACAACAAAGCAAAATGCAAAAACACAAACCAACAAAATCGAGGCATTTACATTTATAGTCTCATCCGAGACTGCAGAAGTCCTGCAAAAATGCAGATAAAATGCTCAAAAGTGTTACATTAAGCAAAAAGTATTCTAATTAATTGCAAATACATTATGTTTTTGTGCAAAAGCCTATGTGGGAACTCCTCTTCAACCCATGCAACAAATGTGTTCATTTGTTTGTTTTTTCATAGCTTAGTGGCATTTCTGAAAACTGAATCACCAAATACACTCAGGGTATTGTAGCAGCTCCAGCTGTATTATTGATCTTCAGGCAGTTTCTTGTTATGAATTTTCTGTGTGTGCTGCGTGTGATCTGCAAGACCTCTATCATTTTGAAAAATGTTCATGCCACTGATTCCATAAAGGCACTACATTACAGCATATCCTAGCTGGATCTGTTCATACATGTAGAAGGCACTCAAGTGCCTGTTAGACTAGCACTGCAGATCTTGTCTGATGTGTGCGAGAGTATGAGAAAGGGAGAAAAAAAAACAGACCAAAGAAAAAAAAAAATAGCTACCCTACAACTCCTACTCCTGATCAAATATGATCCTACAACCTGCAAGGGGACTAGCCATGGTGACAGACTACAGTAGGTGCAAAGGTTCAAGCTATTCCTTGTGAACAGGAACAAACATACTAACGCTTATCAGAACAACACCATAGCTCGCCCTCTACTGGCCTGCTAGGAAACTACATGTTTCATACATGTGAGTCAACAAAATGGCTGACCTGTATAATGTTGTATAATGTCAGAGGACAGCATAAAACTATAGATATGTTGTTTATCAATGTAATGCATTTGATTTTCAAGAGGCTGAGAATAACAAGATTGCTTCTTGTAGGATCGCCTCTTTTTGTTTCCAGTGTTACTGTGAAAATCCACTAAATCAAAGAATAAATAAATAAATAGTATCATTACTATTTTTTCAATTATTTAAATATTCCAGCCTAAGAAAACAGGTTAGTATTTTCCTTGTGTTGGACTGGTCTCTCGTGTGCCATTTTGAAAAGAAAAAAAAATCATCATCAAGCAAATCGCACAGGACTCAAAGGCCACTCAAGTATTGGGCACTTGATCACAGACCAGTCAGTTCAACCACACCATCATTTCTATGAGTCATAACCCACAAACTACATTAACACCAGTGGCTGTAAAGTTTGCAGACGAATTTTTTAGACTGTTCTTCCACTGACTCCTCCTCCTCCACCGTGTGGTCCCTCCCCTTCAGCCCGGGTTTGTGTCTGTCGTGGACAATTCACACCCCTCCCCCCCCTCCATGCCAATGTTGTCCCTACTCCCAACCGTCGGCTCTGCTGAGGTTGTTTCAGCCTCCAAGCAGAGGTGCTGCTGCTCTCAATCACACTGGTGTTAGTCCTCCATAAGAGCCTCCATACAAACCGACCTAACGCGTCCTTCCCGGACCTGTTCATACCTACCTTACCGGCTCTAGCTACCGACTTCAGCACCGCGGCCAGTGGAGAGACTAGGCGGGGGGGAGGGATAGAAGGGGCTGAGGAAGACCACCGACGTTTGGTGGAAGCGACTGCTTGGCGTCTGTCGACCAACCCCCGCCACTGCCGCCGCCGAGGACGACGACGACGGCTGACGTCGTTTATTGTGGGATTTTTTTTTTTTTTGTGCACGAAAAGAGGAGGAGTCAATCTGCGAGGGCAGCACGAGAGCAGTCGGTTGAGTCCGCGAGCGCGGTTGTTAGGGCACAGTTGTTGGGGCACAGCTCACTAGTTTTCCTGGTGAATGTTTAAACTGGACTTGATGCCCCACTGATACCGCGACCTGACCGTATCGGTGGTACACGACAGGGTCCGAAAGAGTGCGACAGCAGCAGCAGGAGACAGTCGGATACAGACTCGGACTGAAAATCGCGGGAACATCACTAATTGACGTGAGGAGTCGGTGAGTCGAGGTACTGCACCTAGCATGCTAGCCAAGTAGCTCTCACTTGCCATTGTATTTAATGCAAATAGATAATGTGCTACTTTGTAATTGGGCTCATAAATAATAACATTTGGTCATGGATAACATGAAAATGTTTTTTTTTTTTGGTTGTTGATACACAAATGGCACATATCAGTCAGCACTACAGGGTTGGAGTTTAGCGGGTGCAGAAAGTTACGCTAGCGATCATTCGCGATGCTAGCTTGAATACTTGATGGATAATGCATTAGCAATAGAATTTTTTAACTTTTAATTTTAAACTTAACTTCACAAGAAGCTTGCATCACAAAATTTAAATTTTTTTTTATTTATTTTTTTTTACAATTTTGTAAAATTCTTTGAAATGACTGATTGTACACAAAATTGTGATTGTTGCTACATGAAATATTACGTAGTATTTTCTTCTTAATCTGAAGCTAATCTGTCCTTTTTTTTAAAAACACAAATATAAAAAAAACACACTCTTACACATAGCTGCTTTTAAAACATGACACGATTCAGTGTGATAACCTGGGTGACGAACCATTGGACATGACAAGTCAAGATCAAGAAGAAAAAACCCAATTATGGTTATTCAGAGATAAGCTCACTCCATGTTGACTTTAGTATGATGTGAGTAATCAAATACTATTTTTGTAATTTGGTGACTGCCTCACTGAAGTCTTAAAGGTACAACCTCACCAGGTCTTTGAAGCAACCATGTTGTGTTGGTGCTAAAGCAAGCAGCAGGCACATCCAGCATACTGCAGAGGTGACAGTTTGGGGGAGGGGCAAAGAGGCAGACTTTATGAAGATAGGTTGTCTCCCCTGAAATAACAAAAATGGAGGTAGTAGGAAAATATTACATCAGACTTTTAGTTTATTTGTTGCCCCTACCAAAGATTTAATGATTTTTTTTTTTTGGCTTATTTTAAATACCTCTATGAGTTCATGCTCATTTTAGAAAGTGAGAGGGAGAGAAAGAGAGTGTCCCCAAATTGAAAGTTGACACTAAAATGGAGCCTAAATAGTAAATAATATCAAAATGGTCTGAAGTGAAGACGAAATTGAACTGCTGGATTCACCACATTGTGGAATTAACCCCCCCCCCCCTCCCTTGGTCCAAAGTGGTACAGTCCAGTAATTTTCCATGCACCACACAGTCCTAGGATGTGGGTGTGGCTTAATGTTAATGGCAATAGTTGAATAGTTTTCCTCTTGACCCTGTCTTGTGGGTTTCTAAAGGAGAAAAAAAAAATCTTTTTTTTTTGATGGAGGGAAACTGATGTACAGATAAGTACACATTTGCTTTTTGAACCTGAGAGAGAGAAGTCACTCACAGTTTGGGGATTTGGCACTCAGCAGAAACTGAGCTGTTCCATCACATTTGTGTTATTCAAAAAGTTGGACTTTATTCAGTCCATACAAAATGAGATGTTTCAGGTTTGCTTTTACCTTTTCAGACATGGTACTGCCTGGTGTCGAATTTCACCTCCCCTGTTTTACCCAGTGGCAGTGCTCACATGGTGCACTTGTAATTCATTACACAGTCTATGTTTTTCTTCTTGAGAGGAAGCAGCCCTGAAAGGCTCCACCCACATTTTTGTCAAAAGCTTTCCTGTAAATGTTTGAAGTTTATTTTTTTATTTTTTTGTTTAATCTCATATGCAGTACAATTGATTAGAATTTTCTATAATTTTTCTAATAATTTTTTTTTTTTTTTACAATTTGGATGGCTAGCTGCCTTAAAATAGATACTAAATGAGAATGAAGGAGAAATTGAGGTACTGTCTATAGTTTTAGTGAGACCTCCAAACGTCCTTCATATGGAAAAACAGAGGAGTTTGTGTGCTTGGTAGTGGCACCTTTCTCAATCCTCGTTTATACAGGTTTTTTGACAATTGCCATACAGTGGTGTGCACCTGCTGGCCTGTGCTCCACCATAGGTCCCTAGAAATCTTAACTATTTTTGTGTGTGTATGATAGGTCATGTATCAATGGTGAAATTAATCACATAACTGAGATCCATGTGACTGTGTACATTAAATGTACATTAAGCTTTGTTAAAAAGGGGAGTGTAATACCTTCAGCTGAGTGGTGTCTTTGTCACATTAGCTCATTGTTAGATAATGTACATTGTCTTGCCAGATGTTCTATAACTCAAATTTTTTGTAAATAATCAATAGAGCTCACAAGACACCAGCCATTTCATAAGAGGGCTACAGTATGCTCCCACATAATGGAATCTGTGAACATGCCATGGAATAGGCTTATATGTCTTTTCACTGTTGCATATGTACATTAATGTTATCATTAAGGCTGACTCTGAAATCTTTTTTTTTTTTTATTTCAAAGTGTGCGATATGCAGTGTGAACACTTGCCAGTTTCCACAGCGCTTTGTTTTTGTTAATGTAAGCTAAATTTACTTCCAGAAAACGAGTTTCTCTGTAAAACAATAACCTCTGCAGTTTGTGTGTTTCTGCTCTTAATTGACAAGTTTGGCCTCATTTCAAAAATTACCAATATAATTCAGTTTGGTGGGGGATAGGGTGTTGCAGCCCTTTATTTTGATTATAGATAAGCCAACTCTCAAGTTTTTCAAGCTATGTTAAGTCTATAAGGACCAGTTTCAACCAGTTACAGCCACTTTCTTTGCTTCAGGCTGAAAATGAGAATGATAAGAAACATGATTTTGATTCAGTCTCAACATGCTCAGTGTTTATTATTCATCATTTATATCTTGCCATGCTGACAATTATACAGACGGGCTTAATTTAAATTAGCCAGTACACTGGCCATAATAAATTAGCCATAATTATGTACAAAACACTGACAATTCATTAATGTTTAAAAGTGTACGGTTGTCTTTTACATTTGTTCCAAAATCTCTCAAGAAGCTTACTCATATACTTATAAGCTACTTTAAAAGACAATGTCAATGATTAGTTTAAGCCTTTAAAACCTATACTGTCAAAAATATGAACAGCCGTTCCATATAGCCACGTTATGTTCTCTACCACTCCCATTTCCTTGTGCAGTATGTTTCAGCGTGTCTGCTTATTTCATTTAGTCGTCGGAGCTCACTGCCTGAATTTTTAGTGCTAAGGCAATCCCCTCTGCACAGCATTGCCCTATTTATCACTAGTTAGCCTCTCGCAGACATGCATCTTGTTAAGTTGACAATCGATTGCAATTTAACATGTCGCTTGCATTTCTGGATAAGTGCCCAACTCATGGTGGCAATCTTAATAAGTTGGATCTGATAACTTTTCCAAAACACTTTAAATGTGACATGTCTAAATTGCCATATAGTTTAACATAAAGGCCACAACATGACAAAACACATCCTTGTACTCCCATAGCAGTAATCAGACCAGCAATCCCTCTAACATTTTCAGTTTTTACTCACGTGGACTGCATAGATGAATAAATGGAAGCCCAGCAAAAAGCTTTACATAATACATTTGAACGGGAATTTATCCAGAGTTTTAGCTTTGTGTTTTTTCAATCTGTGTTCTGTCAGTCTTTCTATTATATGCAGCAGATTTCTGTATGTAAGAAATTATTAAATTGATGAGAAAAATAATTAGCAGATTTACAGTTAGAAGAGAAGAGCTCCTAGTCACTAACTACGCCCTTCTTCCTTTGTATGATTTATTTTCAGCTCACCACTGTGTACTAGATGCGTTGTTCAAGTGGTCACTTATTGGAAATTGAAATATTGGCCCAGTTCAGACATTAACATATGTCTTGGGTGATCTGAAGCTCGAAGCATGTCAGTTCACACCCGGCATTAAAATGCACGTCAGTTGAGTAGGTGGTCCTTCAGTGTGGCCCAGGACACATTCGCATTCACACTGTCTAAAGGGTGTATCTACATGTAGATTGAATTGTCTTTACATTTGAGTGAAAATGAAAGTTTATGAATGTGAGAAATTACATAGGAATGACTCTGAATTTAGATACCAAGTCCTGCAAAATGTACATTAAACTTATAACGCAAATCAGTTATCTCTTTCTCAACAACAAATTGAAATGTAGCATTTAGGTGGTTGTTTCTCATTTTTACCTATCACCAGGTGTAAAATGACAAATATAGCTGCCAGCAGATAATATCAGCTGCAAATTATTTAAAAACCTAATTCTGTAAGTAACTTGATGACAAGCAGCTGATGTCTGTACTCGGCTTAAGATTGATTGTAAAGGAAGAAACTCTCAGTAGGCCACTGTATAGTCATGAATGGATTTGTAGTTTCAACAACTAAAACTCCAAGTATTGTCTTTATTTTAAAAGTCTAGCTGATCATGGAACTTTAATTTAAAGTAAACTTTAATTCGTGTCATACTGATAACTTAATCTTATTAATTTAATAGTTTTGGATTAGGAATTAGATCTCCTTTTAAGAAATATACCTTTTTAAAATGAATGATTGGCTTGGACCAAGACACCCAATAGCAAAGCGCCACGATTAGGAGCAAGGCTAAAATAGCTTAATTGGGACATCCCTAGCTAATGTTGATGCATAGCAAATCAGCAAGGCTGGAAAAGGATCCATCCATCCATTATCTATACAGCCTACCCGTGACTGTCAGGCTGGGTGTAGCGGGGACGTTTGGAGCCAATCCTAGCTGACATTGGGCGAGGGTAGGGTAAACCCTGGACAAGTTGCCAGTCTCTCACAGGGCTGACACATAAGGACATAGAGAGCAACCATCTATGCTCATGCCTATGGGCAATTAGGAGTCTCCAATTAACCTAAACATACATGTCTTTGGACTGTGGGAGGAAGCCGGAGGGAACCCATACAGGCACAGGGTGAAAAGGCAAACTTCTGTGAAGCAACAGTGCTAACCGTTGCGGCACTGTGCTGCCCAAGAAGAGAACCATACTTGAATAAGTATGTTCAGACAGAAGATAAACTATAACATTTTGCCTTGCATTATTTTCATGGATTCGACCGCTGAATTGTTTCGGCACACTGTGCATATAAAATGTACCAGCTGAACAGATGATAGCTGTAAACTAGCAAAGTGTGTGAAAAGTGGGTGCTTGGCCTCAATTATTCTCCCTTGTGGACATGCACACGGACAGCGGCACACTGGAAGGGACTGGTGGATAGACGAATGTCCTTACAGAACCTTGTGTACACCATTTGAGGTGGATATCAGGGCATGTCACTGAGAATGACCCTCACATACTTGCGGATGCCAGAAAGTATAATGCTAGCTTGACTGTGACAGAACAGCATCTGACTGCTTGCTCAAACACTCTTTTTCCACAGTCTCTGTTTAAGGGTTGTCACCTTTTCCCTGAAATTCATTCAAAGAAGGGAAAAAAGTTAAATATCCAAACTGCAATGAACAGTGACTGAAAAGTGACCCACTGAGCCTATATTCCAACCAACCAAGTCAATTTGGAGCTGCTGCTCTGCACTGCCAAAATGGTGCAGTGGTTAGCACAGTCATCTCACAGCAAGACAGTTCTGTGTTCAATCCCCCAGAGCCTCTCTGTGATTGTGCTTGTTCCTATGTGGGTTCCCTCTGGGTACTCTGCCTTCCTCCCACAGTTAAAAGACATTAGGTTTATTGGGGACTCTAAAACTCTAATTGCGACTGTGAGCATGAACGGTTGTTTGTATTGATGTGTTGGCCCACTGATGCATTGACGCAACTGTCCAGGGTGTACCTCACCTAATGTCAATATTGGGGAAACTCCATGCTTGGCCATGTGGAATTAGGCTGACCAATGGTGACTAAAATTAAATTTACTCACTTACTCATTCAGTCAGTAACATTCATGTCAATAATGCTGACCCGGCTGGCCCTGTGGTCATATTCAAGCCTGAGATTGAGGACATCAGATTGCATGTGCACAGAAACCCAAGAAGCCGTGTGTGTGCATGTATATGAGGTTCTTCACCATAGGTGAAAAAATTGGCTGGTTGGTTGGAGTGTAATGTTGAGGTACTGTAAGTAGTAAAAAGAACACCTTCTGTACAACCTCATCTGTTTTTCATCAGACTCCTTAGTACTTTTGCCAGAAGCTTGTAAAAAAGACATCACTGGTAAGATAGTAAGCCCAAATAATTTAGCAACATGTATGTGCAAGGATCTGCAGCACAGTTGAAAAACACCACAACACTCTGGGTGAATTCTCATTAAAATTTGATTTAGACTATAGATCTCTATGGTTATGTCTGTAATGATGTTGTTCTTATTTGGGGATGTTGCAGAAATGTGTGCATCCGCACATAGAAACAGAGTTGGTAGCATACCAACAGCTGGAGGTACTTTGGTTATCTTTAGACATATCTCTTATCATGCTTATTTACTTGGAGTGGTCTGCAAGCTTACACTTGAGCTGTCTGAACAATGTTTCTCTTTTGCTGGTTGGTGCTGTAGTTGATTTCTGGAGCCTGTACCCAACTTTGGCTTGGTGATCTGCAAAAGACTTAAGCAAGTGGACACGGTAGTTCCCCAGCAACAGTTAATTCTTCTAAGCGAGAAAAACCCATCCCCACGAGGAAGTTCCCTTTGTTACAATGGCATACAGTGAGGACGAAGTGAAGTGAGGTGAGGACGAAGTGAGGACAATGAAAGTAAACAAGAAACAAAAAACTTGTAAAAGATAAGATCAGTACATAGTATGGCAATGGAAAAAGTGTACAAATGCAAATACACACAATCTGTGAGGTAGAACCACCAGGCATCTTTAATATTGGCATACAGCAGGTCCAGCATCCTGTCTCCTCTGGTAGTCCAAAAAAAGCCCCTTTTCCTGTGGTCAAAAAGGTCCATTAAGACCTGCTAAAATTGGTCTTCTGTTGACAAGACATTCAACATAGACAGGTATTTTTCTGATTGGCATTGTTGATGTAAATGTAAACAATGTAAACCCTGGTGATCCAAACAATTTTCATTCTTTTTCCTGCTGTAACATCTCAGAGCACACAAACATAGGCTTGTTACCTGTCCAGCATTGTGCTGTTAAAAGCAAAACACCATGGCTACACTGGACTCAGGGATGACAGTAAGCTGGAGCCACAAAGCACGTTTTTAAAACACCCAGTCACCTACCAAAGTGTCTCACATGGAGGCTCTGACACCTAAACAGGAGCAACAGGGATGATACATGTCGGACCCATTTGCGCGGCGGCTAGCAGCTCACTCTTTCTCTACTGCATGTGCATGAAGTCGCATGCAGTTGCTGGGTTAACGAAGGGGTGGATAGAAACAACGTAGGAGACAATCTGTGAGAACTCCAGAATGAAGAAAGTAGGAAACGTTGGAAACCACGCTGCCTTTTTTCTTTCTGCTATCAGATTTATTCCTGTTTGTCAAGTCATTTGAAAGCCATCTGATATTGATGGAATCTGGAGTAACTTCTTGTACCCATGTCTCTGTGAAGCACATTACGCTTTACCTACAGAAGTTCTTCTGATTCCCCCCTACTGGCAAGCTTGCCCATCTTATTGTCCACTGATCTCATATTGTGACTATAATGTTAGAAGCTTAACGTCACGCATATTTATAGTCCACAAAATGCTTCTTAATAATTAATAGCATTGTGGCTGAGTAGTTGTGAAAGTAACCATGGATATTTACTGCAAGACAATGTGATGTAAATGAGAGATACATCACTTCTGAGCCTGAGCACCTATGTTAAAAGACATTGTTCTGTATTTATAAAGTCAAAGGTGTAAGCCCTATTTCGCAGAGGCTTAAGGTTAGTTAACAAATTGATGTCACATGTGTGCAGGGTTCCATTGGAAATGGAGGTTGTGGATTTTGACACCGGTGTATGACACAACATACACCACTTGTATGTGGCAGACGCTGTTGTCCAAATTGAACTCTATTCAAAAAGAGCTAGGTCAAACTGTCCTCTGAGTGATGTTTCGGCCAGTAGCTAAAAGGCGGAGGAATGTAACGGTTGCTCTGGATTCAAGGATTTAAACCATGACTTTGCAGTTGGAAGGAGCAGTGCCCTTCACTGTCCTGCAGGATAATACCAGCTGGGTGTGAGCTGCAACAGAAAGTCAGAGTAGTAAAAACAAAGCAAGAGCAGTCAGGCAAAACTTTTGGAGGATGAAAACCTATTTGGTGACAGCATTCAAGAAAAGCTCCAGGAGCAGATGAATGGGCTACCATAAGGGAGTTGTATGTCGTCCACATAGGAGCTGAGAATCATCTGAATGAGCACCGCTATTAAAGAGCGACGAATTCTCCTGACTTGAATGAGAGGTGCCTAAAGGAATGGGCTACTGCTGTGATGTTTGATGGACATGATAAGAAAAGTAGGGAGGCGTTGTCATCATAGTGCTCAATTGTGGACTAGCTGTGGTAAAGAAATTATTCTTGGAACCAGCCACCCGTTTTCACTTTGCAACTGTAACCACATGATAACCTATCTTGCACAGAAAAAGTATGTATCAGAGGTTGAGTGATTTATCCATGTGTGGTAACTAATGTCAGCTAGCAGGTTGGATTATATGTTGTGTTACCTGCAAAAGCAGCAACACAGCAAGTCAAGTTCGCACAAATTCAAACTAACACAAATAAGTGGTTAGTCCCCTGATTTGTTGCAGAATAAGGCTGCACTTTTTTTACAAAGTCAGAAAACAGTCTTATCTTTGTTGGTAATTTTGCCATCTATGGTACAAAACCCCAAATACTTCTATTTAATTATTTTGTGCATGTTCAAGTTCAATTTTGAAATAAAAAGTGACAGCCCTGAGGGTTAGCAGACTGCTTGAAAGAGAAACACACATTCAACCAGTTTGCGCGAAGTGGGTAACGTTTTTCAAATAATCAGTTTTGGAAAGTGAAAAATCCTGAGTGCCCCCAATTCTGACATTAAAAATGTGTACGGAGAGGAAGTACCAGACACTGATCAATTTGACAAAATTTATTCATTTTTTTTTAAGTTTAAGTCCTTTTTTTTTTAAAGTTTGAAAAATAGTGATGGTGAGTTGCGCGCATGGTAACATACATCATGGCAATCGTATTGTACTTCATTCAACCACCATTAAATTTTTTTGACATAATATTAATGGCCAACAGGTCTCTGCTTTGAGAAATCTTCAGAAATACATTTAAACCAATACCAACTGTTTACATGCCTGTTGTGTTTAAAATGATGATTATTATTATTTAAAAATGGTAGCCCGATAACACTGTAGTTATAGCTAAATTAACATTCACCAAGTGTTACAGGATAAATACATCTTAACATCAAAATATATCAAAGATAAGAAAACAAGTCAGCAGGTAGAAAGCAAGAAATGTGATGTATTTTTAACAAGAGACAGTCCAAAGAAGACAAAGTCAGCCGTGTTCATGTTTAAAGGGATTGTTCCTGCTCTAACTGCGTACAGCAGCAGCAGCCATTTTGTGCTCTAGCATTGACTGCAAACAATCCATCAAAGGGAAAGGAGTGGGGGTGGGGAAAGTGTAGGGTAGGCTAGCTTGTTAACTAATTCAAATCATTAACTTTAGGAAACGTTAGCTGTCTGTTATGACAGTTTATCACAGAGAACACACTGTATTTTCCTCATAGCTACTTTCTGTTAATGGCAAAATGTGTGTTTTTGGCAGAGAGGAAAAAGAAGCTTGTAGCATTGCATTTACTCTTCCATTAAAATACCATAATTCTTTGCCTTGATTTTTATGTAACAATTTTGAGAAATGTGCCTCATTTAGGGTAAAAAATGGTAGTTTTTACATCAGAGACAACATTTGATGAAATAGCTCAGGTAGAAGGAGAAGCTCTTTCAGGGTCCGGGGTGGGATATCCACCAATTTAGGAGAACAAGAATCCACAAAAAATGTTTTCCCGTTTCACCCAAGGTAATGTAGTTTTAAACTTGTAGCTACAGAGCTCGATTTGGTTTGGGGAGCTTTGTATTTGTCATTCACCTCTCTAGCTCCCTCCCTTGTTGGTGAGAACACCCTCCTGCTGCAATGGTTTAATCCATGCCTGGCTGTAAAACTCCAGACTGTAGCAGACTGCTGCTGTGGGGGAGGGGTGTTTGTGCTCTCTGTCAGCCTGTGGACTTAGATCTGACTCTGTGGTGCTAGCTACAGCTCATGCGATACAACTCTAATTGTAGTTACTCCAAAGATGGCCTTTAGGTTGTCAGATTTACTTAAAAAAAAAAGAATGAAGATATTTGAGCTCTGAAATTAACCAAAGATGTTTTATGTTTTTTTGTGATCCTGGGTTAACTTCATTTTTCACATTGTTATTGTTGTTGTTGTTGTTGTTTATACTGTGTTGGACACCTTTTTTTTTTCTTATTTTTCTTTTTTGAGGCCATTCATGAGCCTCTCTCAGCAGCGCATGTGTAAAGAAGACTCATCATGTGCTGGTTTGATTCACATGGAAACTCCTGTTTTGCCCGCCCCCACCCCCTTGCTATTTTTCTTCCCCTTTTTTCCTTCTACCCAGCCTTTGCTAGTCTCCAATTATTTACAAGGAGAGAAAAACAAATTACGCGTACAGCATTTGGGCAGTGATAGGCTAAGAGGCAATGCTTTTAGACCATTGCTGAGCATATGTTGCAAATATGATGTGAGAATAACTTTTCTTTGACTGTGTTATTTTGGCATATTTTGGTTTCAATTGTTCACCCTGAGGTTCCATGTGTTATTTGTTTTCTTAAAACACTATTATGTTGTGCTGAATCTAACTGCGGTTTGAAGTGTAAGCAACGTTGCTACGATTGATTGTTGTGTTTGCAGTGTACTACAGATTCCTTGGTCTTTTCTTGTAGTTGAAAATTAGAGTAGTAGTAGAATATTATAATATTATAATATAATATATTTGGGGCCTTTCAGCCAGTCTACCATGTTGAAGGAAAATCCCTACCTGACTGGGACACAAATAGATAGATAAAGGAATGTCACAAGGAAGATTAATAATCAGCTGCTGTTTAGAAATACTGTTTAGTTTGGCACCATCTGGTTTCTTAGTTGTCAGGCAGTAGGAGACATGAAACTGTTTTCTCACATGGAAAAGCATGAAGAAAGTCTGTACTAGGTGGTAGGTGGTATAGTGTGTGGTCAAAGTCTTTAATTATGAATCACTATATTTGTGTGTCGATAAATTGTTTGAAGTTGAATGAGTGAGCTATTCTACCAGCACAGGCAGCTTGCATTGTCGCACTAAATTATGATCTGTGATAGCAAAGCTAGAATGTTTTTTCACAGTTTTTACTATCACAGATCTATAAAGATTAACACATTCTCTCTCACTAACATATCCGGGCATTCAGAGTTTGCAGGGAATGTGACTGAAATCTTTGGACAATAGTCAGATAATTGGAAAATCTCCTAGAGAAAAATACAAAAAAATGGGCTAGGAAATGCGGAAGAAAGGGCTGATGTGATTTAAATCTAGGAGGTACACACATTGAGGAGCTTGACATCCCCTAGCAGAAAGACTTGCCACTTAAATCACACAAACACTGCTTGAAACAAGTCTTGTACGTGTTTCCTCCTTGAAACTCAGGTCCTCTACTAGAGGCCTGGAAGCTTGAGGGTTCTGTGCAGCATCTTAGCTCTTTCTAGGACTGCACTCTTCTGGACAGAGATCTTGGATATTCCTGAAATCTGCAGTTTGGGGGTCACATATAAACACAGAAAGCTACTTTTGATTGGTATTACAGCCACACTAATAAGCTACCTGCTTTAGGAGAATTGTGCGGAATTTGCTTTTGTCTCATTCAGGTAAATATTCTGGTGGGTCTATTCAAATGAATTAAATGTTTTATGCTAGTCTTAGCAATTATGTGGTGCTGCTTAAACATGATAAGATAATGTTCTCGATACAGCAGACTCGAAAGGCTCAGTGTGGCTGTGCACAGCAGACCAGGTGGCCATTTTGAGTTTCAGTGAATCCAGATGCAGGCACTGAGGGTGGGGGAGGAAAGACTGCGCACTGTGCGCAGTAATGTTGGAATGCAGGCTCTGCTCTCACTGGTTGACATCTTTTTTTCTACTCGGTATATAGCCTCCACAGAAAACATCTAATGTTAGGGAACTAGTGGTTGCTTGAAGTAAAAACCAACAGCGTCCTCTCTGTCTGACAGCTAAGTGACAGGTTTACTGTTTGGTTGAAACAGCACTTCAGACAGCCTAAAGGAGAAAAGCCTTTTTTTTTACCCAGTTATCTAGACATGGGTTAATAAAACATTTATCAGCACAAATCTGAACTCATGTTAGATGAAACTAATTAGTTTTATTAACTCCTCAATCATAGCTCAGGTTGTTGCTGAATAGTGAACGCAAGATAATGTGGGCTCTGGCAGCAACAGTGGAACTCTAAACCAGGATTTAGAGGTGATCACAGACATACAGATATCATTATTTGTAAGAAGTATGTTTTGTTCAGTTTTTCCTCAAGATAAATGTACGCATGGAGATTTCTGCAGATAGACTGTACTTTTTTTTAAGTAGGCGGAGTTTGTTATTGGATCTGCTCATGCCTGTGCTCAGCATGCTGCTCGCAGCAGCGCTGGTGGCCATTTTATGTTTCTGCAGTAGCAGAAAGGGGGGATGGGCAGAGTACGCACAGCAAGGTTTTATTTAGTCTTACAACAGGGTTTTTTGATGGACACAGGTGGAGTTTGTGAATGAAAGTTAATTGTCATCACAAATTCCATTTCTTCTTTACTATTTTTCCTAGTACTACTACTTCTATCATTGTTCTGTCTGTTTTGGGTCTCAACTTGTTAAGTAAGGAAATTATTTAACATAACTATTTTGTGAAGAATCCTTTGGGGCAAACTTCAGTAAGGGAACTAATAATGTAATAACATTTTCATCTTGTAAGTGGGTGCTCTTTGTTCCTCTTGAGCAACAAACTGTAACACCCCTGTGGTGGAATGGTTCAGCCTGTTTTACAGCAGCCCTCTCTGCTGTGGGAGAAGCTGGGTGGACAGAGGCTGCTTAGTGTGTCAAACTCTGCTCTAATTTCTTGCTGTGCACAGCTAGCATTGGACTGTTTGGCTAGAAAGCAAGATTTCTTGCTTTTAAAGGCAAATAATATTTGACAAAAAGGCTTGGTATGGTTTTTGAGTAGATAATCTTCCAGTCTCCAATGTAGGAGTTGTAGATGATCATTAAAAGTAGTTATATTCATGTTTTTGAGAAAAGTGCTTATTTGGCTTTTATCGACTGTTATTAAGCAAAACATCAACGCGCCTCAGCTAAAAAAAAAAAAACACCGGTAGCATTTCGCTTCTTGGATGAAATCTAAATAAAATAAATATCTTATATCTTTTAGCAAAAATGTAGCTGTATTTGACTGTTTGATTACTTCAACACTTTGTCCTTTATCTCTTTTGTTCCGAATGCCCCACCCCCACACTCACTTCCTCCCCTCATCAGAATGGTTCAGTCCATGCTTGACTAGGAGAGGCTGTGCGAGAGAGGGGGAAAGAGACTGTGTGTGTGTGTGTGTGTGTGTGTGTGTGTGTGTGTGTGTGTGTGTGTGTGTGTGTGTGTGTGTGTGTGAGTGAGTGAGTGAGTGAGTGAGTGAGTGAGTGAGTGAGTGAGTGAGTGAGTGTGTGAGTGAGAGAGAGAGGGAAAGAGAGAGGAAGGTGGGGGAGGGAGGGTGCAGCTCCCTTGAGGTTGAGTGTGTTGTGGGTGTGCAATTTAGCGCTGGCTGTGCGCCGCTAGCTAGGCCCTTACTAAAGTGCACGTTGTGCTGCTTTGTCTTTTTAAACTGGCTTTATTTGTTTGTTTTATAGGTTATGATAGCACATAATGAGAGTTTTCTATTATTTGGTTTGTCCTTGTTGCCTCAGACAGGCCTCTATGAAGGCATAGTTAATTAAAAAAAACACATCCTAGTTATTAGTTGAATGGAACAGTCTGAATAAGGCTCATGTCCCTTTATCTTTCACCTTTTTTGGCCTTTTAGCCATGTATTAGCCAATATACAAGCTCAACAAATTCTTTAACATTCTTATTTAACAAATGGCCAAATGGCCATTTCTCAAGTCCTCCTGCTTGAGGTGAACTTTTCATTTAAAGAGATGTTTTCCATCATAATTCTATCATCCAGTTTGCTCCCATTAAAACTAGCTCTTGGTCAGAGATGGAGCTTCTTGAAACAATATTGCAAACTCTTTGTTTGATCTTTTTTTTTTCATATACAGCTTACTTTTTGCAGACAGTCAAAATGTAAATATTCCAAATCTCCGAATCTGTTTTGAAAGAGATTAAATAAAAAAACATTCATGGAGAAGCTAAGATGTGTGGCAGGATGAGCCCTGCAGGATAAAGGAGGATGTGTTTTTGTGTTGTGGCATATTAAAACCACCAGTGCCACTAATTTTTCTTAGTTCTTGACAAAAACTGCACAGGCTCCATACTGACTCTGGATCAAGACCCTCATTAGTATTTCCACAGTTAATTTAGTCTAATAACTAAATAATTTTTTAGCATGGTCTAAATATATAAGATCATATTATAGCCTAAGTACGGTCCTCTGCAGTCCACAACAGTCAAGTCATCGGAGGGATAATAGTAGGCTGAAGCTAACTAAGTACTTGGGTCAGTGGCAGAGTGCTCAGTTTATTGTACTTAGTACCTCAGGTGACCATCTTATGTGTCTGCATTTCAGATCAAATCTGTCAAAGATTCAGTACAGAGTTAAGAGGGTATTTGTTTACAGCTATTCCTGTGGTTTCTAATTATATGGTTTTTTTTGTCTTTGCTGAAAATAAACAATTGCAATAACAGCCATCTTGAAACAGTAAAATGAAAATAATGAAATGAAACACTGCTTAACATCTTGAGCTGAATAGGTTGGTAAATCTTCAAAATGTACATATTCGCAATAAAGGTCAAGTACTGCACTCCTGTGACATTTCTGTGTGTTGTGTTTGGCCTTTTTTTAATCAGAAAACTTTCTTTGCTATGATGTTATTTAGAAAGGACACCCCCCTCTGCCCTTTGTCAGAATGGTTTAGTCGGTGTCGGCTGTAGATTTCCACACTGTGGACTAGTTTGTGCTAGAGTTGGGGGATGGGGGTTGCTAAGCAACAGCCTGTGCAGTGTACTTCCCCTCTGTATGTGCGCTGCTAGCTAGAGTTGATATTGATAGTCACCACACTGTACTTGAAAATGTTGTAGACAGAGGCATTGATTTTTATGTATTTTTTGTGCCTGCAAATATATCATACACTTGATAAATCTTATCAAACAAAAATAATAGTTTTACAGTCTGCATTACAGCATAGTGGGCAATGGGGAATGGGCTTTTCGTTTTAAAGGGTTTAATTATGACCCACTACAGATTCAGGTAGTCCACACAGCCTTTATACAACACACCTCTGCAAGGAACAAAATGGACTTGTCCAAACTGAGCCCCTCCTCCTTTCTTTTATGTTCTCTTGCTGGCCTTTCAGCTGTTCCCTGCTCCCACAATCAACAAATACATGGAAGGCCTCAATCCCACACATCCTGCTAAAGGTCAACATTTCTTCTTTTTAAAGCATGTTTAACATTTCTCTGTGTTAATGCAATCGATCTTAGTTTTTATTTCATTGCAGCTCCACACTTTTCTTAAGGTACTTGTAGAGGGTGCTATGCTAGTTGAAGAAGACAGAGTTTGGCTTGTTTGTTTGTTTTTTTCTTTTCAATAGAAAGCATTAATTTTAGACATTATATACATGTCAGGGAGTTTGCTCTAAATTTCCACTAACTAGCTGATCAACAATGTCAGAAGGGACATTCTCTCACCTGCAACACTGCACGATGCCAGGAGTGTGCATGCTTTTTTGAACATTGCCTGTCCCTGGTGACACTCAAAGTGGCCTCATAAGGTCTTAATTTATTAACTTGAGTCATACATGCTCTTTGTCAATACACACAGGTGGTTGTATATGTATGTATTTACAGTAATTTCAATCTATTTGTAATTGTGCGATATTAGCTTTGTTTCTGAACTTCTCAAGTGTCCTACAGGTGTAAAGCATCTCCCTAACTAGAAGTCAAAGTCATGCCATCATTTTTTTCTTTTTATCTTTATGCATCATTTTCTGGCCACATATCAAACCCACAATATTGCACTCATTCAGAAAGAGGCACAATTGTGTCTGCTATTTTGGTAAGTGTTGCATGTATATAACATTGATAGTATGTCAGAGTGTATCGGTGTGGCAGACAGCTTTAGGCAGAATGGGGGCATCCTCTCATCATTCCCAATACTGACAAATCAAAGTCGTAGTATTTATGCAGTTTTCAAACAATATCATGTTAAGAGTCACTTCACCTGCAGAATTGTGCTTCAAGTGGCCCAACTTGCTCTGGGTGGTGACGCATACAGTCAGTGGAGGTATGTTCAATTAGCTTGCTGGTCGCTGTTTATTCGTTCATACACCACCGTGGTGGTTAGTATCCATATGTCAGAGATGGATTGATTGGGGGAAAAAAAACAACTTTCATTTCACTTTGTACTACTATCAGTCTAGCTTGTTCGCCACAGAGATACTCAGCAATAAGTGGTGCCATTGTAAGTGCTGTATTGATGCTCTTAGAAGGCCAACATGTTTTGGCAAGTTACACATGCACATGTATGCACAGTATCTTTTCCAGAAATGCCTTAGTAATCTTTCCCACTGTCTCTAAAACAAAAGTTGACTCATATTGGGCAAGATTTGATGAGCAAGATCATACTGCTGAAAGATAGTTGCATCTTCTAGCTGTGAACCAATGATGTAAGTTTTGATATTCCTTGCAACTAAGTGGTTGCAACAAATCTTTCCAAGTTTTTTTTTTTTTTTTTTTTTTTAAATTTATTTGACATCACAGAGGCAAAAGAATAGTCATAAACCAAGAGAGAAGATTGATGTCACTCCTGGTCCTCATGTCTCTAGCTTAGGATGAAGGCATTAATGTCGAAGAATTTCTTCTTATGTATGGGGAAGTTAGTTATCAAAATTAGATGTAATGTAAGCCCTTTATTTTGTGCGTTGAACTTGGTACATGTTGGATCATTTATTGTTAAATCCCAGACGTGATTTATTTGAGAGATAATGCATAGAGAAAGTACAAAGACAGAAATAAAGAATGTCTCTGATTCCATGTTTTTAGTCAGTAATCAGTGCATAATACCGCGGGAGAAAAGGGTGACTTACACGAAAAAACATGGGGTGTGAAGTCAGACCCATGCACTTTCAACTCATTTAAACCTCATTGCTAGGAATACAATTTAGATGAAGACCTTAAGATCCAGTGGTCTCTCTGCTTTATAGTAAATTTTTTCTCAGTTGAAAAATTATGTAACTTTTGATGGCCTGAATTGTGGTCCGTATTAAATGCCACACCCTGCATGTGTGTGTTCACCGAACACATTTAGTGATTGTTTTCTGCATTCCTCCAAGTCAGGTATAGCGGAGCACTCACTCCTGTAGCTGCAGTGAACCCCATTTGTAAATTTAGACTCATGAACTGAGTTACCTTAATAGGCTTGAAGAAAAAGAACATTTAGTAAGAAATCTAATTCTTACTATACTGGGTTTCATAGTTAATCAACCAGCACAATTAAACTGGTTGTGTCTGTAGCTTGTATTACAGAGGTTGGACAGAGATGTTATTTGATGAATGTTTAATTTGAAATTAATTTTGTTGTATATAAAGAAGTGTGTATTCTACATTTTGTTGACTTTGCCAGCTTAGTGAAGCCACAAGGTCAACAAAATATTAAGCAAAGTGATGCTGCAACCTGATAGAGATCTGATAGAGAACCCTGCTCAGCTAGCTACAGAGAGCTCAGTCTGGCAGAAAACAGCAGAGCTGACGGCCATTTTGAGTTTCTGCACTGAATCCAGGCGTAGTAAATGAGGCCGTAGGATGGGGGAGGGGGAATATTGTACTCTGCGCAGTGTGCAATAACATTGGAATGTGAAGTGTAGCAGAGATCGTGCTCATTTACACCGCTCTTCATTTTTTTATGCTCACTTTTTGCATTATGTTTTTTAAGGTTACATTTTTATGCAATTATGCTGAAATACAGTCTTTTTTTTACAATAAGGAGTTTATGGTTATTGTAGGAAACATACTTGCTGATATGAAAGCAGAGTAGGAATGTCTTACAATGTTGTGCGTATGCGCCAGCATGTCAGTGTGCTGCTCAGCTTTACAATGTAAAGTATACACTCAGTCCAGGTCTTCTAAGCGGATGTTGCATTTTTTTCCCACGCACATGACAGCCTGCTAAGCTGCAAGGCACGTATAGCTAAATTACACATTGTTGGTGATCGATGTATTTTCAGATGACTCTGAACCTTACATGCAGTCTTGCAGGTCAGCACTGCAGTAACAGTACGCTTAACCAACTTTACAAGTGCAGGTTATTGATCTCACCAAATTCGATTTTTAATGACTACTTGAACCAGCTTTATCAGTTCTGTTTCTGTGCTGAAAGAAACAGATAAATGAAACAACAGATAGTATATACAATTTGAATACGTCTGCTTTTTGCCATAACATCACAGGAGTGTAAACGGACATACTGACGAAGCAATACAGTCTGCATGTTAACAGCTGGAAAAAAAAAAAAAACCCTTGCTGCACATTCTTGAGGTCACATTCACTTAAACATAGATAAAGTTATTTGCATGAAAGCTTTAATGTTGCAGTCTGATGCCTCTCCATTGTTCCTTTGCGTGTGCTTTGGTTAGCATGTACATACACTAGCATCTTGCCAGCAAAAAGCTGATTAGTCACCTAATAAATTTTTTGATATGATGTATTATCAATTTTAGCATTGAAGTAGGCTTAGTTTTCATTCTCATGCTGAATAAGAATGGCCATTGATGGCATCAAATTATCATGTTATTATCATTTGAAATATTATACTCAAAAATCTTGAATAAAAGCATGGTCACATGTTTACTACAATGAACTTAAAATTAGCTAGTACTGCTGAACGCACACAAAGTAACTGAAGAAATGTGAAATAAAAGTAGAGAAAAGGAGCCCATGTGTAAGGCTGTGTTGGCAAAGAAAAGTACAACCTTTGTAAAATTCAGATATGACACTTTGTATACAAGTCACTAATAGGGAAGATAATAGGTCAATAATTTTACTTCAAGTTTGATTAACTTTGAAGCGACAACAACTAAATATCTCCCTTTGAAGCGAAGGGGCAGAGGAGTTAAATTTAAGGTTATACTTCTCATTTTCATTGTCTGTAGATTTCATATAGCTATATATATAATGTTGATCCTAAAGTTCTAGTTTGAAGCATTATT
This sequence comes from Rachycentron canadum, assembly GCA_038496675.1. NCBI lineage: Eukaryota > Metazoa > Chordata > Actinopteri > Carangiformes > Rachycentridae > Rachycentron > Rachycentron canadum. Next base: position 14,424,806 of record CM076650.1, on the reverse strand, counting down.
ATACAATTTACAAAAAAAAATAATCTCTTTTTTTCCCCTTAGGTTATCGAGGAATTCTGTTGTAAGTCCATGACCAGAAGTCTTTCAGCTTGAAAGTGAGTTATTTAGATTTTTATATATATATATATATATATATATATATATATATATATACACACACACACACACACACACACATATATATACATATAAGCAGTGGATGTTAATTAATATAACAGCATAGTTCTTGTTTTGTTTCCGAATGTTAAATGAATTTTTTTTATGCAGCTAAGCACAGACTTTCTGCAGCATACAGCTTGTAATTTTGTTTGGCTCCCATGAAAAAAAGTTTAAATAGTCACATCCATTCATGCATGAATAGAATGAATACACATGAACACCTATAAAATATAACAACTAGCCTCAACTCTGAAAATTGTGCAACAAACAGAGCAATGTACGGAAAATCCTTCATGTTTTGCATAACCTCTTTACTGCTGCCAACACAGCCTTAGTTTGTCCATTCTGATTCGCTGAGGATGGCACCAATACGAAAATGGGGGGATGGGAGGAAGGTTGGGTTGCTGCTGTTAACTTCAATGTCATTCCTGTTCTGTGGATCTGGGCTTAGGTAAACATAAAATTCATAAGTTACAAAAGAAAATTAAGGCATGGGGAATTTGTCAGAGCAGTTAAAGCTTCTCTGACTGACATGAAAAGGGGTTTCTGGCACACTGAGCTGCACCTGGACTGTTTGAGACAGATACACCAGTGTGTAATTAGGTAGTAAGGATCTCCCTGATTTGGCTTGGTTACTGAGGCAAATTTGTGGTAAAGAGAGAGACTGTTAGGAAACTGTCCGGTTTTGTATGCAGACCTCTGAGGAAGAAGAACCTTCTAGAAAAGAAGAAACAAGCAAGCCACAGGGCTCTACAGTGACCTCTTGTGTTTCCTCTGAAACGCTACAGCCATTTTTTTACTATGCAGTACGTTAAGTCCAGGAGAGGTTCATAAGTGGAAGAGACTGCTGTTTATTCCTGCAGCTGTCACTATGTGTTGTAGATCTTTCACAGACTCATCATGCTCTGTGATAGCATCTAATCTCTCCTTGTCACTCCACAGGCAGCAATGGAAGTTGTTGTGACAGAGGAGAAGAAGAAGATTTTCCGTGCCAGGAAAACCATGAAGATCAGTGATCGACAGCAACTGGAGAGTCTTCACAGCACTTTATTGACATCAACTCCAGGTTTGTCCAACCCGTCCCCACCACCTCTATTGAATGGCACGCACAAAGAGGATGGACAAAAAGTGGGAGACAAAGAGCAAAACAATATCTCGGACTCAAACTACCCCCATGCTACATCACCTGCCTCTCCTGCTCCTTTCTTGTCCTTGAACCTGTCCCCTTCCCCTGCCTCCTCACAAAGTCCAAAAGAAAAGGAAGAAACCCCTACTTCTCCCATATCACCATTCCACTCTCTAAACTTTGAACTGAAAAAGATGGAGGAGGAGGAGGACGAGAAGAAAGGGTCTTCATCATTCTCATCAAATGAGCCTGTTACATCAATATCAACAGAATCTAAGGAAACCAAGGACAAAGAAACAGAAGTGATTCCAGAGGTGGAAATGAAAGAGGTAAATGCTTCAAAGTTTTAGAAATTTATGCAGAAGTTTTCATCAAATATTATGCAGTTGCTCTGACTGAGAGATTTCCAATAATTATTGATTTTTGCTCTTCCTTAGGAGGAACAGACTGCAACAGTCGACTCAACTGTGGATTCGGCAAAGGAGTCTGTTAAAGGTTTGGTTCCATGTTCGCCTGTGCCCCCTCCAGTATCTGACTGCACAGAACCAATGGATACAGATAGTGACACTGCAAAGACCAAGGACCCTGAGGCCTCCTCAGCCAAAATAAAAGATGAAATACCTTCTTCACCTAAGTCTATAACTTCCGATTCCTCTCCTTCTTGTCCTCCCTCGTCTCATCCAGCTTCCTCCTCTAGTGCGGATCTAAAAGAAGAAAAGGAAATCAAAGAGGACATAAAAAAAGAGAAGAATAACAAAGATGTGAAGAAAGGATCCGTCAGTGAGGAAAAGATGAAGGTGGACTTGAAAGTAGAGATCAAAAAGGAAAAAACTGATATTGGAAAAACCTCAAAGCCGCCTCGACCATCATCCACTCCACCATCTAATACAGGTATGATAGTGGACATTGTGTCACATAGGGCCAAGATAATTGTTCTGTATTGGTAAAGATGAGTACATGTCCAAAGGAAAAGAAGCCAGAAGCAGTAATATTAGATATGTTATTCAATAGAATTTATTTTCTTGTGTTTTAGTTAAATCTAGAAATCTAGACTTGAAATGGAAGGTAATGAAAAGGTTCAGTATGGTATCCCTTTAACCATAGTACATATCAAGCTCCAGAAACACTGCAATTGTTTTTGTCAGATTTGACAGAACTCTGCAGAGGATAGAGGATAGTTTTTCCCTTTTTTTTTTTTTTTTTTTTTTTTTTTTTTTTTTGAAGTTTGGGTCTCGCAGTTGTATATTGTTTTGAGCGTGAATTGATACATTGAATTTGACATTTGGAGAAACTACTCACCACAGATGGACAACCTCTTATTTATTCACAATGTGACCTTAAATCAATTCTGCCATAAAAATTATTTGTTTAATATCTGACCTTCAAACTGCCTTTCTGAGTCTGAGATGAGAACTGAGAACTTCTTCATTTCAAACATAAATTGGACTTAATTTATGTAGCATGTTATGTTTTCTGTGATAATGGTAACAAGAAATTCATCAAAGCTCTTAGTGGGGCCTGAATCCTGAGTTCAGATAAAAGGCAATGAATGTCTAATAAGCAGGTCTTTGTCTTTGTTCTCCAAGTAGTGCAAGAGGAGAAGGGATCAACCTCTGGACTGAAACGCACTTTATCCGAGGGTTCTGAAAAAGATGGGCAAACTGTGAAAAGAGAGGGGAAGAGGCCCAAGGTGGAGCGTGAGGAGTTGGAGGCACAACTGGAACTTAAAATTACTGCAAAAGCTGGCAGTCACCATAAACTTGAAAAGGTGCAAATGCAGCTATTCTCCTGCAGAATTTTTCCACAATATCTAAGCTAGCTGAACTTTGCTTTGAAAGCAATGGATATTGAATAAGTTATGACATAATTGTTTTTCTCCTTTACCTGATATACTTTCTCAGATTGTGCAACAGCTAGTGGATGAACGGTTGAAGGTCTTGGAGCTGACAATGTTTGACAACATCCAAGAACTCAAAGACAGGGTAGACAAGATCAACTGTGCCACCAAACACCAAACTGCCATTAACACGCTCCAAGTAAGTACATGGCATCATTGTAATCGTTGGAGCTGCTAAAATTGACTCCTCACAATTAACAAGGATCAAATTTTAAATCCACATCCCTCTTTACTGTTTTCTAGGCCAAAATAGCCCGATTAGCAAAAAAGTTTGGAGAGGCTAATCAGGCATCAGAGAATAAAAGGAAACAGGAGGTAATTCTTGTTGTTTTCTTCTTGTTTCTTGCTAAAAATGTCTCTACCTTGTATGCAAGTAGTATTTTATGAAAATGTCCTGACAGCGTACCCTCTGATTTCTTTAGGCACTTGCTGCTGCTACTGCTGCCAAGAATGCAACTGTTGCAAACAACCCTCAAGTTCAACGGTAGGTGTGCCCATGCATAGAGCAGTTTCTCATTTAGGTTCCTGTCAACTACACTATGTATTGTAACTTATAAATTTCACAATAAGGTTTTCAGGGTTTTTTGGAAGTGTGTAATCACTTCACTGCAGGTCCACATGTTTGCCAGACCATTTTATCATCATGTGACAAAATATTATATATAGTTTTCAAAATTCACAGCATCATTGTCTTTAAACATGTTATTTTTGAATACAGCAGTGTGTGCTCTTTGGTATTGGTGTGAATATAATTTGGCCTTTGTATGAACGTGACAATACCGGACTGAAGCCAGTACTACACACTGAGCCGTTCACAGCGTGAATAGTTGACATTGTCCCAGGATGCTATATATAATGAATAGAGGCAGAATTAAAAACTAATAGTTAGAATAAAGAATCCTTACATCCTCTAAATCCATACCTTTTTTGGAAACCAAGATTCCATGTCTCTTGTTGGGTTTTTCAGGATCAGCTGTTTAAACTCTTAACTTCACTCCAAATATTTCTTTAGACTGGTTTGGAATAAACAAACACATGTGCCAGTCTGTGTTTTGCACCTGCAAAGTAACCCCGCATGGGTCCAGGTCCTGAGTCTTGTGACGTTCTACAATGTGAAGCCTGAGCGTTTCCTCATCCAGTGCAGAGTGTAGTTAAAACTGCACCTCTCCTCCCAACAGCGTGCTCCGTCGGCAGACAGTTGAGCCACATCCTGAGGTGCCCAGTGAAGAAGTGGTGCCCTCTGTTGGTAAGACTCCTGCACTGTCTGTAAAGAAGGACAAGGAAGAGGAGAAAATGGAGGAGGAAGAGGACAAAGATATGGCACGTCATATTGCCATGGCAAAAAAACTGGCCGAATACAGTGAGGGAAGATGCAGAGCAGACATTAAACTCCGCACGATCACTTCCCAGTTGGAGAAAGTGCTGTATTACAACTGCAAAAGAAGCTCAGGGAATCCCAGGGCTGACCGCTATGCATCGTACATATTCCGCTCCTTGGTCCCATATGATGTCTACTGTGACTGGGTTGCAAAGGTCAACTATGTTGGATTATTGGGCAAGGACGCACTGCCCACGAACTTAAGGAAGACAATGAGGATGTACATTGAGCGTCGGTTCCCTCTACTGTCCTGTGACAGCTGGAGAGAAATTCGTGATGTTATCAATGAAATACTGCGAGTGAAGAGAAGAGCAGAATTTTTTCGAGAATATGATGAGAGAACAACTCAAAGAGTTTTTATCTACTAACAATACCATATCTGACTATCAATCAAGATTTAGGAAAAAAACACAGCACAACAACAGCGGCCTTAAAAGTAGTAAATGATTTTATTAAATCCTTAGACAACAAGCATCATTGTCAAGCCCCTTCTCTTGACTTGCCTAAGGCTTTTGGCACTGTGGATCATACAATATTGAACTAAAGACTTATCAGTGTAAGACTGTCAGTTTTCGGACCAACCGACAGTTTGTTGTATCTATCGGGCAGACCTCAGTGAGTGCAGTCAGAAGGTATCACTTCTTGCTCCCCTAGGGTAACGAGGATGTGCCCCAGACAATGGTCCTGGGACCACTCCTATTTAGTACATGTGTATCAACCGTCTTGATCAAAATATTTCCAATGCAAATATCCACTTTTATGCAGACGATACTGTGCTATACTATTCTGCGTCTACACCAAGCCAGGCTCCTTGTCAGCTATAACTAGCTTTTAACACTGTACAATGTAACTTGTGTGATTTAAAATTTGTTCTGAATGCTGAGAACACAAAACTCTTGATGTTTTCTAATACAAAATCAAAGCTACTGAACTTTCCATCTATCATAATTTTTCAGGACTGGTTGAGTCTGCACCTCAATGCAAACATGTAGGGATTGTAATTGATGATTCGCTCTCTTTTACACCTCACATTCAGCAATCGTTAAAAAAGAAAACTAATGCTGAAATTGGTTTTTCATTTTAGAATTAAATCTTACCTTTCCTTTGATGCCAAAAGATTTGTGGCTACCACCTTTATGTCTGTGCTGGACAATGGCATTGTTGTATACATGCATGCATGTTTGCGATAGTTTTACTATCTACCATGGAGCACCACAAATTTTAATGCCCTTACTTTCAACTGCTTGTGTACTCAGGTTGAACAGTCTGCCTTGTCCACTTGTAGACTTAAGCACTGGCATATTCTTATTTGTAAGGCTATTCTTGGTCCACGTCCATCCACCTTACCTATAAATCTGCAATCTTCAAAAAAGTATGGGAAATTACTGTCTCTGCTCCCAGGACTTATTTCTACTATCTGTACCTAAACCTCATACGGAACTGAGAAAAACTGTATTAAAGTATGCTGCTCCCTCTGCTTGGAATAAGTTAAATAGGAAGCTTGCCTCATTGGATGCATTTGAATTAATTTTAAATGACTTTGAGGCATGGACATCTGGCTGTAGATGTTTGACTGATGACTGACCCCCTTTTGATCCCTAATGTTGATGACTTGTGACGAATATGATGAATATTTTTGATATTTTACAGTTCTGTAATTTATTCTTTATTTTCATTGTTCGTTGTCACATATATGTCTGCAACCCCATTAACTGTGCTGCTGCCTGTCCCTGCTAGGATGCTCTTGAAAGATGCTCTTAAAAAAGAGATTTTTTTTTTTTTTTTTTTTTTTTTTTAATCTCAATGAGACTTTTCCTTGGTAAATAAAAGTTCAACTAAAAAATAAGATTGCTGTCATTTTCAGCGTTTTATGTTACAGCAACAGAAGCATACTGGGACAATTGTCATTATATGTCATTGAAATTATTAGGATTTTATCTAAATATCACTCACTGCACCTGACATTGAAAGGGTAGCAAGTCCCTGGTGACTCGTACACAGAAAGTTGTGGAGTTGGCAATACATGTGATATTCACTATAATTACATACATAATAAATGCTTTCATGAAAACTCAGACATATTCTATTTAATTATAAGATGGCGTCACATGTTGTTCAAAGTTGACTGTATGTAATGGAATAAATTGAAATGTCATCATGTTACAACATTCAGTCGTCTTCTTGTCGTGGACGTAAGCAACTCAAAGCATGAACGAGTCTAAGCATAAGCAATCTTTCTGAACAGGCCAGTCCGGACTTCCATGGAGGTAAAGCAGAGTCCAACAACAGTTCCTTCCTCCAACACAGCTGGTGAGTAGTGGGATTTCTTTGTGTGTTGGTCTTTCTTTTTAATAGAAATATGACCAACAATGACTCCAACGCATTTGGAGTTTGCATGTTTTCTGTTAGGTCGTGATACTGTCTGGATTCTGTTGTGGCCTTCCACAGCGCATGGAAATGTTTTTGAAGGCTAAAACCAACAATGAAAACATGCACCTTTGTGACACATTATTTTGTCTAAATATCTCAGCACCTAGATTATTGTACATCTTTTGATAACAAATGGGATTGAGGGATTGACATTGAGTGTCACAAACAGGCTGAGGAAGGTTTGTTCTGAGATTTACTGGCAATTATGGAAATATTACCTGTTTTATTATTTTAGTTTATTGTAGGCATATGTAAGTGTGTGAATGAATTTGTCTGCTGTTAATCTGTCTTTTGCCCATTGCATGCTGGGGTAGGTTTTAACTGCCATGACTCTTACTGGCAATAGAAAATGGATGATTACAATAATGACCAATCTGTCTGGATTTGCACTTTTAGTTGACTGTTAGTAATAGGGAGCAGATGAGAAAAGGAGTACAGAATCTCATTCATTTGAAAAACACAATGACACTTTCCTATTTTCCTCAGCAAATCCAACCCCACCAGCTCCTCCAGCCTCTGTCGCAGCTCCAACTGCAACATCCACCTCCACAGCCATGGTTCCACAGGCCCCCATCCTCCAGCTGATCACCTCCACCTCGAATGCTGCCTCCACCTTGGCCACTGGCATTACCACTCAGAGTCCCACGGGCACCCTACTGCTGAAGACGGCGCCTGGGAGCGGCATGGTGGCTACAGGCCAGCCGCTCCTCATACAGCTGCCTTTATCAGTGGCTAATGGCCAGGCGGGAACGCTGGTCAACATCCCTGTCTCCTCTCTGTCTGCAGCCAGCACGCTCAACAAGGCCAAAACCACTGCTTCTACCGCCACTTTTATACTCAAGCCTGCCCCTACCACTACCACAGCACCAGTGTCTGGCCCAGCCGCTGCCACTGTCCCAGCTCTCCAGGCCTCCACTGGCCAGATGTCTTCTACTCAGATCTCTCTTGCCCGGGCTGTGTACCAGGGGGGTGCTGGGGGGATAACTACACCAAATGCTGGGGTGTCCGTTACCACAGCCAGGACGCCAGCTCAGTCTGTCTCTGTAGCCGGAGCTATGTCGTCAGCCTCTTCGCCTGCAACCTCTGGGCCAGCAGCAACAGGTTCCACTGCTCCAGGACCCCCACAAGGGACATCTCTGACGTCAAAGACAGGTGGGGGTTTGCTTTTTTTGACTTTTTTTTTTCTTTCTTTCCTTGATTTCAAATGTCATTGTCTTCTCTCTGAATTTCTCTTAATCAACATTTGTTTCTTTTTTTTTCAGATAACCAAGCTACTGGAGCCACTGCATCCAAATCAACTACAGTACGACCTAAAGGCTCTGTCATCGACCTCACTGAAGACGATGACGATGTGCAAGGTAAGGTTGAAACCTTTAGATTTTTAATTCAAGATTTGTTTGTTCAAATCTTGTATTGAAAGTGTCCTTTAGTCTAATTATGTTGTACTGCAACATTATGATGTTACTCGGCAGTGACAGGAGTGAAAAATCCCACCATTGCAGCTCCCTCACCAAGCCAGCGTCCTCACCCAGTTGTCAGCATTCCCAACAGTAAGTTTTACACTGAGGGCATGAAAGTATGCATGTATGTTGTGGCTAATGGGCACTATTATGATTAACATTGTATCTAATTATAAACAAAAAAAGAAACATAGTTAAAGTTCTCATGTTTTCTTTGTAAACTGCTTATATAATTTCATGTCTGCTCTGTCCTCAGGTGCAGGAGCAAGGTCGTCCCCGCAAAGCAATCAGAACACTTCCAGCAATCCTCAGTTGACAGTCCATCACCGCCCCCCACTGGTGATGACTTAGAAATACATATATCTCATATATAGATTTATATATATATCATGTATAATATGTGGCTGTCTGCTGACAGGCTCCCATTAGTAAAGTTGTCTTTGTCTACCAGACAGATTTTTGACCATAAAGGTTTAATTTGTAGGCTTTTAGAAGTTCAGCATTTCATCTCAGTTTATGAAAAACTTTCTACATTTCTAGAGCTACTTCCTATATCTGCTTAATATAAATGATAAGTGGATGATTTTCAAATTTATAAAGAAATACTGGTCACAACCATACTCTGCCCCTTTTGCTGAATGACCAACTTATGACTTTCCTTTTCTTTTTAATAGGACTCTCCAATGAAATCCCGCACTGTAACCACTACTGCTCCAGCCCGGGGATCCAGTATGGTTCTGCCCCCTCTCCCTGCAGCACCTGCACCTCCACGTTTACCCCCCGAGGCTGAGCGGACATCACCTCCTCAGCAACCTCAGCTGAAGCTGGTGCCAAGTCAGACTGGTATTGTCCTATCGTGGTGTGTGGCAGAAACTGATCGGACCTGTGCAGCTGTAGATAGCTATCACCTCTATGCCTTCCATCAAGACAACTCTAACAGCAATGCAGCACAGCAGCACTGGAAGAAGATTGGGGAGGTGAAGGCCCTCCCTCTGCCTATGGCCTGTACACTAACCCAGTTCCAGTCTGGCTCCACTTATCACTTTGCTGTTCGAGCCAAAGACATCTATGGGCGCTTTGGTTCCTTCTGTGAACCTCAGTGCACAAATGTCATCAGTTCCAACTCAAGTTGAACAGTTAAGGAATGAAAAGGTTTTGCATTTGAAAGTTCATGACTTCCTTTACTTCTTTTTTTGTGTTGGGAACTCAAAGATTGTGCATTGAAGACATACAGTATCTGTAAATATCTACATAACAACTGGACTTCTGACTGACTTGGAAAATTGAAGCAGCGAACAGTTGGTTTTGTCTGGTTAATGTATGTATTGTATTTTTTGTGACTTAAGCTGTTGTACATAATTGAATTACTTTGCCTCTCTACCAAGTCAGATATTTATGTTGTTGACTCCGTTACTCTGACTGGGATGTCTTTTGCTTTACTTGAGATGAGGTGACAAGATTATCCATGTAAACTCAGAATTGCACAGAAATGTATAAATGTGTGGTAGAAAATGAATGATAACTTTTGTAAGTTTTGTCTGGTAACCAGACTTTGGCAAACACAATAAAAGGTTTTATTAAAGTCTTGACTTACTAAGTTTGTAAATCATATCTGCTGTTTGGTGCCCATAGAGCCACTGGTACTTTGGTAACAGGTCTGACAAATTCTCATGTTTTACCAAGGATATAGGATATATCCTTGGATATACAGTTCTTTGTACTAAGACATTGAATGTCTTTTCCTTTGCATGGTCAGACAGACAATTGGTAATTTAATGCTGATCTGCAGGAGCTTTGTTTTCTTCAGAAATCTCAAAGCTGCTCTAAATCTGTCAGTCAACAATGAAACGTAGATCTGCCAACATTAGTGAGGACATTAACTGTAGCACTCATCTTCTAGTTGTTCCACATAGACCTCAAGAGGATGTCAGTGTCTAGCCTAGTGGTGCATTTCTCATTTGTTGCTTTAATAGCAGAAGCAGAGAGTGGAAAAAGTACATTGGTGATTATGAAATCAAGTGAACCAAGAGCACTAGATTAAACGCTAGTAATGTCTACTAAAAACATTCTCCCAGACAGCCCTGTCTTTCAATATGTAATGCATGGATACTATTCGAAAAAATACAGAAAAGTCATGGGATCACCAAAATCAAAATGATGATCCGTCCTCATATGTCAGGCATATGCACAATAAACCAAATTATTTGACACAATATGTCAGAGCAAAAGGTACCATGTCCTGCTTGTGGAAAATCAATGAATTTATTCATCTTCATTTGAAAACTGACTCTGGTCTGGTGGTGGTGCTAGAACATCATTGTTGTGCCCCAGTATTTAAATATGGTAAATATTAGGGTACATCTTCCTAAACCAGTCATGAGGATTATCAGGGGACAAATGAACCAGATGGAACTACTCAGGAATCTAGACAGAAAGGAGGCTCCCACTTGGGGCTTGCCAGATGGTCCATGGAAGCATTTATGAAGCCAACCACACAATCCCACTAAAACTAAGAAAAAAACTCAATGCCAGAATTCCTGGTTGAGGTACCCTTGGAAAAGTCAAGATTCACAACACAACACTTGGACCCTCTGCTGGCCTATATGTGCAGGAAACTGGACGAAAAAGGCCAAGAGAACTGCCACAAATAACTGAGAGACTGAGAGAAACTGAAACAGTTCTGACAGAATGTAATCCAGACATGACTGAAACAGGTATATGATCTAAAAGATACGTGGGTGAAGGCTATGACAGAAAGTCCGTCTCTGGTTCTGAAGGGGTGACACACTTTGAGGGACAGAATAGACTAGTGGACTTGGAGCAGCAACGGGTTTTGACAAAAAACATTAGCATGGACACTAACAGACATCAACAGGCTGTGCAGAACAATATCTTGCTCCCATGAATGCAAAGTGCATATTACTGAAGTGATAAATAAATCTGGTTCTGAATCTGATTCTAACTGGATGCAGGCAAGACTGGTATCAAGGATCTGGACTGATCATTGGTGGAGAGACTGATTTATTTGGTAGATATACCCAGATTCAGGGATGTTGCATCGATATAAAACTTAGGAAGTAACTATACACAAGCTCAGTAATGATGACTGTTGGAACTTATTTTGCCCTTCCTAATCCATTTTAAGTTTGACTGCTTCAGAAATGTGACTTAGAGCGGTATGCTCCTGGTGTACTGGGATAGAAATGGCTAACATGTAACAGGCTGATGAATAGTCAACAAGGATAACGAGCAAAAGCTTCAACAGAAAAACAGGTGGCGGTCCAGCTGCCGCAAGTACAAGCAGAAACCAAGCCAGGTGAGGGACTCTTGTGGACAATCTCAGACACAGATAATGTACATATATGGATCCATGCTTATTGTGGTTTAAAAGTTTGGCTATATCAACCAGGGATAGGGCCAATGTCAACTGTCTTAACCATGCCATTGAGAAGGCATCCAGAACTGACTGTACCCAGGGTCAAGGGCACCACGTTGTATTGAAGGTTCTCCCTCAGAACAAGAGGGTCACCTCCATATAACTGTGTCTTGATAAGACAGCTCAAGGTGGGCCTTTGTGCTAAGCAGCAGTTCAGAGTATCTAGATTTCTTTCTGGCCAGTAGAGTACACTGCTTGGAGACACCATGGTTCTTTAGATAGTGGATTGGAGAAAGCCTCATACCTAACATATCACCATGTTTGACCATTTTTGGTACTTCAACTAAAGCACATGACAGTATACCAAAGATCATTATATAAACTTGAGTTGTGTCATCAAATTTACAACCATATGTCATGGATACTTAGGTGAAGGAGAGGCGCAGAGCTGTCATATAATCACTGCCTGGTCAGTAAACTCTATTTAATAATATTTTGTGATTTGCAGAGGAGGTCATGGACATGGAATCCACACAGGCCACATTCAAACCCTCAGTTCCACAGGGGGCTGCAAAAAGGTTGTGGCCAGGTGGTTATGGCTGCAACTAAAGGACCAACTGGTAGACCTCCACCTTAAGCAGGCTTTAGGGCTTGGTCAGATCAGTAGACTCACACAAGTATTTAAAGGTCAAAAGGATTTTGACTGAGCAGACTGCACAACGTAGGAGCTACGTTGATGGCAGCGTCCGCTAAACATCATTGAAGAAGAAAATGTTACTTGGCTTTTTTTCCTGCATAATCTTCTGATCCACACTCCAGAGGTAGCGGTAATGCACCAATAAGCTGGTTTACCAAGCATTGCTGTCTACAATATACACACACAACAATGTTCACAACTTGAAATGCTTTTATGAAAAAGCTTTTGATCTGTGAACCCTTACTAACTAAAGGAACATGAATAATTGAGCAATCAACTGACAAACGGACTTTAAGGCCACTTCAAAGGTAGGCATCACCCGACTTGTTTATGATGCTGAAAAATCTAAATCAATTTTGTTGTTATGGTTACTGTAAAATAAACCAAACTATTAAATTGTGGAGAGTCTATCCAACCTAACAACATGTAAAATGTCAATATTGACAAGCTTAAACATTTATTTCTTAATGCATGATGCTGCTCTGTTTTGCTTTAAAATGTTGCCAGCAACCAGGTGGTTTTAAGAAGCTCAGCCTCCTCTGGTCTATTTTTTGCTCTCTCTGCTTCATGTAGAAAAATAGTGATTGGCCGAGTTACAGTGGTCGTGAGTCAGGACCACAATGACAAATGCATTCTCTGTTTGGGTAGCGGATCATAACATGATAGTCAGAGCAGGAAGGTTTTCTTCTCTCATACAAATCACACTGTTTGTCATAATCTGAGTTTCTTAAAGAAGCAAAATGCAGACAAAATAAAAATGAAAGTAAGGCAGTGCAAAAAAAATTTAATAATTTAGTAACACGAGAATGTCCAAAAACTTACAACAAACCTGGGGCAGGGGAAAAACTAAGGTTCAGAAAGGAAACACACACCTCAGAAAAATACAACAAAAGGTAATAAAAAAAAACTTGCAAAAGTCAGGAACAAAAAAACAAGTCACAGGGGGTGCCAGTTTATCCCGGACCTAGGGAACGGGATCAAGACTGGACCTCTCCACAGGTCAAGCAAAGCTGGAAAGTGATGGTGGGTGCCCTCAGGAGGCCGAGCAGGAAGGTGATGGTGTTGGTTGTTCCTCTCGGTAGGCCAAGCTAAAGGATGAATCTACAGGTTGACCCCCCTCTGGAGAGCAAGTAGAAAGCTGTTGACTGGTGGTTAGACCAGTGACAAGGGATCAAGTGGAGCAGGGGTTGTCTAGACCACCAACTGGACACAGGAGCAGGCCGGACCGCTGACTGGACATGAGGACCAGACTAGACAACTGACTGGACACAAGGACCAGGCTAGACCACCAACTGGATAACAGGTAAGAAATCAGCCAGTGGTTATGAATAGCTAAGCAACACAGGCTTTCAATTGCTGTGGGGCTGTGGCTTGGGTTGGAAACCTGGGGCTTATGCAGGGACAGAAGTACCTGGAGGAGGGCTGGCAGCCCAAGACTGGCTGACTGAAGTGCTGGAGGTGAAGGCTGGCAGGACCCAGACTAGGCAATTGGGGCGCTGCAGACTGCAGGCTAGCTGGCCATAGGCAAGCAGAATGGGAAGTAGCAGAGGTGACCAGCAGTCTGAAAACCAACCATGGCCAAGACGAAACCAAGTTCTGTATTAACACTGGAAAAACTCAAAATTTAGGGTAGTACAAAAAAATGTGACATTGTCAACTCAACAATGTCCAAAAAACCTACAACAATACTGCGGCAGAAGGTAAACTGAGCTTCAGAAAGGTACACAACAACAAAAGGTAATCCAAAAAATACTTCAAATACTCAGGTATTAGGTATCAGGTATTAGGATGTGGCAGACAATTACAGAGGGAAACAAGAAAAAGACAGGAAGTAAAATAGCCACAAGACACAAAAGTAAAGTAGTTAATAAAAAAAGAGAAAATGAACAAAAGTACAAACATAGAGTTCAACAAAATTCAAAAATCTAAACTTTTGTTAAAAGAGTCCAAAAGTGTAAACATAAAATGCTGAATTGTAAATATCCCTGGTTTTCATTTCTGAATCTGGTCACCTTAAAATTATATGTCACCACAAAAGGTGTGTGTATATATATATATAGTACAACAGGCATTAACATTGTCAAACACAAGTTTTTTTTTTAAAGGTTATTAGGAAAACCTGAACTCAGAGTAAAGTCAATGCAACAGTATGAACTGCCCTTATTATGGTTGATCCTTAGATACTTCCGGGTTATTTCACTCCATCAGGACTCTTTTGACCGCAGCCGTTACTCCTCTTTAATTAAAAATAAATTAATTATTAACTATTTATTGAAAATGAATATTATTAAAGACGAATATGAGTATGTTTTTATTTATTTTTTTGCAAATTTAAGTTAATGTTCATTCTTTAAATTATCTTGCAACGTACAATCAACTTAACTTTAACTGTAACTAAACTCTGGTCTACTTTTATTTTTTTGCCGGCTCCTCACTCAGGAGCCCAGTGAAGCTGGTGCACAGACACAGGTCTCAGCTTTGCACCACAGCAGGCAACAGCACAACAGACAGTGCGGCGTGTTTTTATCCTTGTGAGGTGTGTTAGAGGAAATGTGGACCGCCCTGTGTCCACAGTGTCCTGCAGACCTGCTGTCTCATGTCTCATGTGGCCATCGGCCTGCAGCAACATGGTGAGTTTGTTTTGTGAGGGTCTTCCCTGTCTACGGCTCAAAGCAGGTGGGTTAATTAGCTAAATTCAAACTTAGAGCATTTGGTATTTCGGTTTAAAAAGTGAATCATTCCGTGACCTGATTTATTTTCATTATGGAACTGGTAATTTTGGCGTTTCGAAGTTAATATATCCTCTAAATGTATGTTAAAGATGGCGTAAAATTATTTAGCTTTAACGTTTTGGTTGTATTTTTCTAAAACATTACAAAACGCACTCGTGTTTTTTTCTAAAGTACAAAATTTTCAAACTAAATATCCACTTAGCACAAATTACAACTAGGCAACCTCATAACATATTAAGGATAAGTTCTATATTTGAGTAGCCGAAATGTACTTAGGACTTTTGACATCTCGTGTATGAATCTATCAGTGTGATGTTTTTTTTTTTTTTCATAGTTTGTTTTAGACCTCACAGAATTAGGAAGCAAGTGGAAACAACACAGAGTCAGTGAAAGTAAGACGTGTATTTTACTGCTGCTGAAATGTTGCTAGGAAACCAACTCTGGAGGGACTTATTATCCCATTTTAACAAATAACATTTTAGACGAAAATATCACTATACGATTTTACGCCTAAAGGTCAAGTATAATAGTATAATAATAAAATTACCAAAATGTAAAAGTGTCTTTGATCAGATCTGATATTACAGAACCTGCAGTGGCAGTATACAGTATTAGTACAGTAGCACAGTGGAGTTATATTATCCATTACATCTAGATTTTACATATATAACAAATGAAAAACTTGTAAAATAAGATGCAATGTTATAGGTTAACTACCCAATAGTATATTTAATTAAAACTTAAGTGATCAATTAATCGATTAGTCAATCAGTCAAAAATTAATTGGCAACTCTTTTGAAAACCAATTAATTCTGTAATTTTAAAGCAGTTTTCAGGGCTCCAGCTTTTGCTGGATTTGCTGCATTTCTTTGGGACCTTTTACTTTGGGATTTGGACTGTGGGTTGAGCAAAACAACTAGGACACTGTGATTTCTGACATTTGACAGACTTACCATGTAATTGAGTCATTAAAACATCTGTAGGATTATTCTAATAATATAAATTCGGCTTCTGCTAAAATAGCTAAACAATACTTTTACTTAAGTGATGCTTCATTGCATGACTTTTACTTGAACTTGGACTTACAATTTTTTACTGTTATTACTTCTTATTTTCTTCTCTCAGCTTAGGACAACAGAGGGAGCCATTGCTTTCTTTATAGAGACAACTTGACAATTGTTGCAGCAGCCCTTCTTCACTGTAGCATCTCTGTAATTCACAATCCTACAGGGGGACCCACCTCCACATCCCGCTTCTCCCTCTCTCCCTATCTGTCTGTCTCTTGCCCCCCTATCCCTCCCTCCTCTCTCTACAGCAAGGGAAGGAGAGCGAGCGAGCGAGTGTAGTTTGAGTTGTGCTCTGCGCTGTATGCCAGCCAGAGGTGTGTTTTCGACTCCACACTATCTCTGGGTAGCAGCACCCCACAATGCAGCCCGTCTGAGTGCCATGTCTCACAGCTGTGTTGGCAAAGGGTTCCAGCTCATCTGGAGGGAAGGTAGCATCTTGCTTTGACGAGGACAGAAGATAACTGAAGACTGACCAGTTGCAGAGAGAGGGGGGATATAGCTGAAATCCCCCCCCCTCGCCTCACTAAATAGAGCAAAAACGGAAGGCTTTGGAGTATTCAATTTTTTCTTTCGTTTTATATTTTTCTTATTCCTCATCGCGGTGCTGGGAGGTGCTTCGTCTTTTCATATAGTCTCTCTTTCCATCATTTGCCTCCTCATTTACTTCTCCATCTACCTGGTGTATAATTTCCTCTATTTATGAGTGAGAGAAAAGAGAAAGGAGGGAGGAATTTTGTTTTAATTTTTGTCCTTTCTTTCCTCCCCTCCACTCTTTTCTCCCTTTCACCAAACCACATCATACCTGTTAGTCCCTTCTTGCCATTTCATCTCTAACTGTTGCCATCAGTTCCCCCATCCTACACCTCTCTCTGTCTCTAAACTCTAATGTTATATGAACTTGGATGAATTTTCTTCAAAGACAACTAAAAAACTCCTCATGAATGACTTTTTTTTTTTTTTTTTTTTTCCCCTTTTCCCTTCTCTTTTGGTCCCTCCACACCCATTTTCTTTGCATCACACTCTTGCGGGATTCTAAAATGTTACTCTAGGTAGGTTAACTATCGTTTAGTGTCTGTCTATCTGTCTGTCTGTGTGTATTTGTGTGTGCTTTACGTATACATAAAACACACATTAACACACACATGCACTCGCACACTAAACTATGCCTAAAAGAACAGCGTTCATTGAGTCGATATTGTTCTGGTCTCACATCGTTTTCACATCCTCCCCTCATCTGTGCTTATCATCATGGCAAAGTGCACCCATTTTTAATTGTTGTCTTTGAGAAATCTTTTTACCTGTCCACATGTCATGTCCCCTTTTCTATTTAATAAAGATATCAATTTGTTTTGCAACCTGTTGTAAAGAGAAGCGTATTTCTGATTGTAATTTGGCAAAGTTTGGGATATTTAATTTCAAGTAAATTATATTCTATTTGCATTATTTATTGAGCTGCATTTGAAGCTAATGGCCATCTCAAGTCATTAAGCATTGTATCCCATTTAATGCTTGATTTGTGCTTATTTTCATCCTGCCAGTCCATCAGCAGCCATTAGTTATTTTACTGCCCCTTCTTATACACCACTTCCAAAGACAGACACACACCCACAATCTAAAAACCTAACGTTGCTCCTTGTCATCCATAAAATATTTTCTATTTTTAAAAAAAAATATTTTCAAAATTGAAATCTTGTGCTCCTGCATGGTTTCAATTTTCCCTTCCCTCACTTTGATCGGTTCTCATCCCAGAACTGGTTGTTTTTCATCCCTGAGGCTGTTCCCCCTTCACTTGTCTTCATCCTCATCCTCTACCAGGCAAGAGAGACCGAGAGTTGGCATTAGTTGGATGTTGAACAGTGGATTAGGCAGTTAATGCCATGCTGTGGATCTGAGGTGTAATAGACAGTTGTGTGCAGGTTGTAGATATAGAGACAGACTGATAGACAGATAAAAATAGGTAGAACAATATCCCATCTCATCACTACTCCTCTCTCTTCCTCTGTCACATTTTCCTCCTTTCTTTACGTTGTGTTTGATGCTTCGTCTCTACTTCACACTGCCACACCTTTTTGGGAGCGCTGTTTTAAAGCATCACCACTGCTTGTTCACACTCAAAGTTTTAAGCCTATATATCCATGGGCATCAACCTGAAATTGTCTGTGAGCTCACCTAAAGGTGAAAAAACTACACCCAGTAGCGTAGGCCCACACCAGCCACTAGTCTCTTTTTTCTCCACCTTTCTTATGGACTGATGAAAGGGCTTAATGAATCCCTCTTTCTTGATTGTTCTGAGAGTGGGATGTCGTCATGAAGGAATATGAAGGACCACTCGTTCTGCTCTGTCTTTGCTTTTGTGTCTCAACTCTGCTACTCTGTAAAACATCTCCACTACAGTCTATAAATTATGTGTTACAGAAAAGAGTTAATTAGGTGAGTAGTGAATTAATATAGCACTCACTTTTTCTTCGCAACTGAGTGTATGCAGATGCATGAACAGTGGGTGTGTGCACTGAATGTGTGTGAGTACAACAAATCGAGAGAGTGTTGTGCATGTGTTTGTGTGTGTGTTCATTTGAATGTCTGCATGATGCTGATGGCAGTGTATTCTGCATGGACTTTCATCAGCAGGTTATCTATAAAGGGTGTTTTTATATTTTCCACCACATTTGCTCGCATTGTCAAACCTTTCTTCATCCTGCTGTGACTAATTGGCTGTATATCAGGCCCTGCCTTTGATCTTTATCCATTTTCTTTATATTTACATTTCTATCCCTAGGAATTTCATGCATTATCACTTCTTTCAAGGGTGATTCTGAGCAAGCACTATTTCTATTTCTCTAATTCATAGCTGGAACAAATCCAAGCTGCTCTGTTAATTTGGTTAAATCTGTCATCAGTTCACTCAATTAGTGCACTGTGCAGATGCATGCATTTACATGCATTTGTTTTAGTTCTGTTCCTCTCCTTATTGTGCATTTTATTTGGTTAAGGTTTGTTAACCAATGCTATGCTGATGCCCTCCTCCTCGTTCTCCTCGTTCTCCTCCTCACCCATTACATTTCTTTTTGTTTCCTGCTCGATAGATCTGCAACGGATCTCTGGAAATGAATCGCAGATCTAATGTGACTCATAAACCAGCTTTACTGTATTAGGCACTTCAGCATGACCTTAATAAGCACACTGTCCACCACATACATGTCATAGATGACATAAAGTTTTGTATATGTCCCAGAATGCATCATATATTGCCTTAGTGATCCACTGCTGTGTTAGCTTCACCAGAAACTCAACTTAAAAATGAGCTAATCAACTAAATAGCTAGTTACCTGTGACATTATTATGCAAAAGATGATTAAAGCAAATTATCACACATTTCCCAAACGGAAGTATGAATCCAGTCTTTATCTTTTGCCTGTACTAAAACCTTTCTGACAACATAAAATACTTCAGCTTCGTAAGACATTCTGCAGTCACTTCATATTTAAATATATCATCAGACTTTCAGACATATGCAATCTTAAAGCATTCCTCTTAAATATTCCCTGTTAACAGAGTGAAAGAGCGGGCTCTTGCCCTAAAAGTTTCAACTTGATTTTAACACTTAATGTCTCTAAGCACAAACGAGAAAGTCTTAATTATTTAGGACGTCTTTCAAAAGAGTGGTGCGATGTTGCCACACTACAAGCGCACAGTAGTTGAATAAAAGGCTTTAGAGGGCATCGTCACCTCATAGGTTTCAGTCTAATGAAGGATTTATTTTCAAAAGAGCAGCAATTAAGACCGTGTTAGGGTTGTTGAGATCTTTAAATACTGTGCACATCAAATCACAAAACAATTTGGTTTCACATGCAAACATGCTTTCAAAAAGGGTGTCCCCAAAGCAGAAGATGAAATGTTATAAAAATTAACCAAAGGTATCATTTAAAGAAACCAGTTGGGTCTGTTTATTGATCTTAGACAAAAATGCACCTCTGCATTTTGAAGAATTGTTAATATTTACATACACATTGAAACCTTTGCTTCTATAAAAGATGTCTGAAACCAGATAACATAATTCAACATATTGAAAAGCTGTTTGTACATAACTTAGCGAGTAAACTGAACAAACAAATAAGCTGCTATATAAGGATATACTGGATCTTCATCATAATTCAAGGTAACAGTGGCATTTTAATACTACTATAAGAGTCAGAGATAATTAGACTTTGAAAGAGTCAGAGAAAAAGATGGATTTTTGTAAATAAAATTTGTTGAATGAATAATTCATTGCACTGCCAGACTGGATTAAAATTCTACACATGCGGATATCCTCTGACAATTTTCCTAAGGCTAAACTGAGCATACCTACATACTCCACTTTCTCAAAATAACAGATAAACACGCATACATTCAGATATATCCTTGTGAACATTATACAGGTTTATACATGTTTAAATAAAAAAGAAAAAAATATTACACATATGTTATTTGTTCCTGTAAATGCAAAGAAAACTAAGTATTGCTCCAAACAGTCAGTTTTTTAATGATTGTTTATTTTATAAAATATATCTATGTAGTACAGGATTATGTAATTGTTTTTGTAACAAATTTTTACTGTAATCATTAATTCAAAATATTTGCTGGTTAATTTCTCTCTATTCCAGTGATTACACCGCTGGTTAACACAGTTAGAACAGAAGATAAATAGTTGCCCAGTTCAACTCCCTACTACTCTTGAATCTTAAGAAGGAGCAATTAACATAGCATCAAACATTTTTTCTGATTATTTTTAGTCTTTTTTTGTTTTTATTTAGGGCCCTAAAAGTCAATGTGACCCATGTACTCCAATTAACCATCTTAATGTCTTTATTGACCAACTATCAATAAAATGACATAAATTAAAGAATATAAGTGAACCATGGTAAATATTTCACTTACTTAATCAGATTCCAGTGTAAGAAAACCTTGATTGAGAAACTCTTTTTCTATAAATTAATCAGAGAGGAATGCAATTATAAAAAAGTGTTTTTGCTCATTGAATGGCAAAAAGTGCCCAATATTAAAGAGGAGGCACTTTGATTAAATAGCTGGGCAAACACTTGGATGAATAATTGATCATCTCACTGGATATTGTGTCATCCCCCCTGACCCTATTGTACATGTGTCAGGAACTCTATTTTAAAAATCAAAAGCACTTCTGTCAAAAAAAAGCATATCCTGTCAAAAAATAAACAAACAAAAAAAAAACAGAAAACAACACATTCAGATTGCAGTGAAAGTGGGCATGTAGACACAGTGGCTTGGCTGAGTTCGGCCTTGAACTCTGAGGCAATTGACTTGTGTACACAGCAGCATTCAGCCTCCACCAACATCACATCCATCCACAGTCGTACTCTGCCATCTGACTCTGCACTTCTCTTCTTCTCCCCTCCAGACTGAGAGACAGAAGAGCTCAGGGCGGTCTGGTAAACTGATGACCATGACTGGCTAAAGCAAGCAAAGGCACGGAGTAAAAGAAAGCCAAAGAAGAAGGAAGTGAGGGAAGAAGAAGAGGAAGAAGAAGAAGAAGTGTACGCGCACACACAGACATACTGCTGCTCATCTCCTCATCTCCACGGCAACAGTGTTCACACGCTCGCAGACTTCTGGAAGGAGACCTTGGCGAGCTGTATCACCAGCATTGGAGGAAGGGGATGGATAGAGACGAATGAAAGAGCGTCCCTTCATCACTCTCCTTTCCATCAACCATGTTTTCTTTTGTTGAGTTTACGCTGACATTTTGAGTTGATACTCAACTTTTAAATTCTCCCTAAATTTTAGTTAAAACCACATTTCAACTGACTTGGATCTGACTCTTTGCAGATTAGTCCTTTTTTTTTGGCACCTTACATCTAGAATCATCGTTTTGAAGCAATTCACTGCACACCTCAACATACTGTCTCCATATTAACACTAACAGTATCTAATTTATTGCAAATTATTGTAAATTCTGTACATATTTCACTTTACAAACTTACATCCCAAGCCACATCCTTTCACTTGTTAACGTCCCACCGCTGCCCACCTCCACCCTCCTTCATCCCTCGCCCTGCAAGACCCAACTTCAGTCTTCTGTGCGTGACTTCATCTGTTTACCATCCCTTCATCCGAGGCTATGAGAGGAGGAGTCGAATCCCAGATCACTCCATCATGCCAGTTCTGAAGAGTAGAGAGGAGATCCGGGCTGGCAATGTTCAAGGTAGGCATGTGATTTAAGTAATTGTGTGTCTGTGACCATTTCCTGAAACTTTTCTCAAACAGTCCGCTCCATGCTGAGGTGAATCTGCTGAACTTCAAACGTCTTTTATCAAAAATGGTCATAGTTTGGGGTCAATTAAATTACTGATGTCTCTATAGATTATCTCTTTTGATAAATCCATTAATCATCTAGTCTATAAAAACCATGAGTGAAAAATGCCTGTCATGGTTGTTATCAAATTGTTTTGTCTGATCAACAGCACATAACCCAAAGATATCTAAAATGATTAGACAACCAAACAATGAAAAGCAATAAAATGTCACATTTGAGAAGCTGGAAACTGAAGTCTGTGGCATTTCTGCAAGATAATTGACCTAAAATGATCTTGAACTGATTATCAAAATTACCTAACATTTTTGTAAGTCGACTAATAGATTTTATTGCTGACTTATTACAGTCCCAAGAGTATCATACATCATTTCCCATGCTGAGTCACAATCATAACTATGAATATCCAGCAGTGGTGAGTTTTTTGTTTCGTGTTTCCCATTAATTCTGCCCTAATTCAACCACAATTGTCTTTACTCATGATGATTTCTGGTCATGTAAAATATCACAAGAGGTGGAAATAATGAGTCTACAGATGTTTCATGTTGGATATTAGATAATAAAAATGTTCTGTACTTTGTGATGACACATCTGGTGCTTCTTGAGATAATGGCCTCAAGGATTGGCTTTATGTGTTTTTTTTTTTGGTCAAATTAAAGAATCACTGGGCTTCATTTTTCATGATGAATCTAAAGTGGAGAACAGTTCACTGGGCTATACAGTTTAGAGCCATCATCTCTTCATAACAATATATTCTTGCAGTTGACACAAAACAAAAATTATTTTTATATTTTTCAAGGCTGTATGCTGGAAGGATGGATATGGTTTTTAGTTGCTCTTTTCAAACCAACATTTTACTTATTTTACTTCATTTGACAAATGAGGCTCAGTATGTACACAAATCTTGATTTTGATTTATTTATTTGTAAAAGCCCATTGTTGTTCTTGATTTGTTTTTATTCAGGGTGAGAGCAAAAGAAGACAGGAATGAGAAGATGATAAGGGCAAAACATTCATAGAGAAAAAGAACAAAAGAAATTGTCTTTTTTTTTTTTTTTTTTTGGTCACAGATGTCTTTCTTGTGGTGCTTTGTGAGGGAGCCCAGTGTTGAGATAAGGGATAACGAGGCACTAGCTTCAATAAGCCCATCAACACCACGAGTTGTGCTGCTTCACAAGAGAAAACAGGGCTAGACAATAGTAACTATATAAAGCAGGAGAGTGGAGAAGCTGGAGCCTATTTTATTGCTGAGCTTGTGCTCCTTTCAGCAGTCGCTCAGGAGTTTGATGGATAAAAGGCACATTTAAAAGTTGGGGGGACGTGTAAAGATAATGGAAAGACTTGTCTAAGAGGCAGTTTGACAATAGAGTACAGACCTGGAGATAAATTAAAATCAGCTCAAAAGACAAATTCACACATGGCATTCATGAG
This sequence comes from Rachycentron canadum, assembly GCA_038496675.1. NCBI lineage: Eukaryota > Metazoa > Chordata > Actinopteri > Carangiformes > Rachycentridae > Rachycentron > Rachycentron canadum. The sequence goes on along the minus strand of CM076650.1, from coordinate 14,400,728 downwards.
CACAGAATGAACCTTTTAAATTTGTGGAAGGTGTGTTTGAACTTTTACAATCATTTTACTTCTTGTACGTTAGCAGTTTTGAAACAGAAAATGTGCAAAATCCTGCCTTCTGTCACAGTGTCCAGCTCCTGCCAATGGAGCAGCTCCAGGATTTGTCTCCTGGTGGCATCACGGATTAGAGTCTTGGCTGGATCATTTCTAGCTTTTGGTGAGACTAGTTTACGATCACAAACCTAAACTGAGCTTTTCCACATTTGCATTCATAGACTCACAAGATCTGATGTAACTATCTAATTATGATGCGCCTCTTTGTTGAAGCGTGACTTAGAGGAGGTGTGTGACAGCTGGTGTGTCCCTCCCTCATAACACAACAGCAACAGCTTCAACACAGAACAAACCTACTGTATTCTGCTCAGTTACTCACATATGCTGCACAGATCCTGCTTTCTACTGCTCCCAAATTCCTCCCCAAGATATTTCAATCAAAACCTCATCATTCATCAATAGTTGGGTATTGGCTGACACTGAAGGCTTGAAATGGCTGCGTGTGAACTGTGTTTCTAGGGCAGATTTTCCATATCAAAAAAAAAGATGGAAGAAACATAACTGAGCAAGTAAGGGGTTAAGGCGTGGCAGACAGAAAGAGAGATAGACAGGCAAAGATACAGGCACAGGCGGTAAATCCAGTGGGAGCTTCACTGACAGTGGATGAAGGAGGCAGCGTTGTAGACAGATGTAGCTCTGAGTGTGTAAGCAACAAGGCCTGGAAGGGGTGTGTTGCTGCAGCGTCGTGAGGCTGCATGTTTTTGGAGAGTGGGTTGGGTGGAGGGGATTACTGGATCTGAGTGTTGGCTGTCTTGTCAGTCGGGCAGCATGCCTCCCCCCCCCGCTTTGATTGGTGGAGGCAGTGAAATGTCATGAATCTATGGGTGTCGAGATGTTGACGCTGGGACTGAAAGACAGCCGGGACTGAGTCAGTTTTGGATATGAGCCTCATGTGACCAGCTTTACAAATGTTGATTGAGTCGTTGAGAGATTACAGGTACTGAGCAGCAGCCTGGTGTTTATTGTTTACTCAGAGCCAGAGAGGGAGAGAGGTGTTAAGTAGAAATACATCTGTTATCCATGCCTCCAAAGTTTTTCAAAAATGATACACAGAAAGCAAAAATACTCTGCTGTCAGTTGCCAGCTTTGGATGGCACATAAGACATGGAGATCATTAGGAGATGTTTGTAAAGCACTTTCTTTTCTACTTGTTCATACAACTTTTTCTCCATACCCATAACACCCTTCTCCACAAATAACAAGCATTTAGGTGTATCTTTGCAGAAGTTTATTTCTAGATTAACACAACAGTCTTGCAATAAATGCTACCTTCACACAGGTCATAATGTTTAGTTTTTGAATATTAAACCTGTTTTGGTAGGTTAGGGAGAATTTTATAATATTAATTCGATCATAATTATATCAAGACAATTCAAGTCAATAGTGCCACAAACCACAGCTGTTAAATTAATGTAGAATCAATACCTCTCTAAGAAAAAAATTAATATTAACACCTTCATTGTTGGGATTTAATGCAGGCGTTTAAATGAAATAGACAGCAATGTGCAATCTGTTTGAATTAATCCGATACTACATTGTACTATTGACACTGCTCTATTCTTGCTGCCGTGCTGGAGTGACAAATGAATGTCCCTTTAAAGGTCCCATATTTTATAAAGGGAGATTTCCATGTGCTATTTGATTATAAAGCATGTTTTGTTGTTCTATTAAAACAGTGTTAGTATCAAAGTGCTCAGTCCACAGTGAAATACACACAGCCTGTTTTCAGAAACTGTGGCTAGAAAAGCAAGCTGTCAGGACTTCTGCAACTTTTTGATGTCACAACAAAGCAGCTTCCCCCCTCAGCCATGCCCCGAGCTCTGTCCCCCCTGGACCCACCATCCAATCTTGCAGGATGCTGTTTCTCTGAATGTTTAACTGAAATGTGCTTTATTTTTATTCAATTACTCAGAAAAAAGAGAGGATCAGAGCTTCTCCTCTGATCTTACTGATCTCTTACTGACCTGTTGTCATTAGAGCTCCAGAGAGGAGCCTGAGAGAGGTGATGTAAAACTACACTGAGATGGGTTTTTGGTGCACACAACCACAGATATTTCTCATAGATTTCAGAACTTATAATAACACACAGGAAAAGTGTAAAATATGCGACCTTCAAGGCTGCTGAATTTTACACAGTCAGCAAATGCTGTGTCTGGTTATTCATTCAGCATGGTTTGCTATTTTTCTCCCCTGTGTGTGAATAAAGAAAACAATAATATGGAGCACTACATTGTCTCAAACCCCGCTGCTGAAGTGTAAGGAAAGGCCTGAGGCACTAAACATGTTGTGAATTTTGAATTTAAATGTAAAAAAATGGTTACAGATTAAATGCGGCTGTTTAAATGGTAATTTAAAAAAAAAAAGTCAAAAATGGCAGACAGAAGTATTTAATAAACTGGAAACTTGAGTGTTAATACTGGACTATTATCGTCAGAGACTCAAGATGCCTCTTCTGCCTCTCCTCTTCTATACCAAGCCATGTGTGACTGTGAGAGCTGGAGGAAGAGCTAAGAATAGAGAAAAGGGGGCCCAATACTGTGATGCCGCCTCTACCCACGTTGCTCAGCTTGTTGGTGTGCCGCTCTGTCACTGAAGTCAGCAGGCAGTTTTCACTTATATCTGTCTGTGCAGGCACAATACAATCTCCATCTACTGCTGTAGAAATCATATTCTTTTTCATGGAGGTATCAGATGCAGAAATGCAGCTTCAGATATGTTCACTAATAACATGATCAGAATATCTGGGCTGGCACATACAGAAATTTCATCATAAACTGTCACGCTTCATGTCATGCCAAAGGGAGGCCGTTTGAAGCTCTCAGATGATTTTTTTTTTTCATATAATTTTTCATGCACAAATGAAAAAGACTGAACAAAAGACAAGATGTGCAGGCAGAGAGTAGGGTCGAGGTGCAGAGATGAGAGGAACTGATGGAGGGTTTGATAGTTGAACAAGATTGATATTGGATGATGCTTTCCTCAAAAGGCTCAGAAGAAACAGATGCCAGGACTCTCAGGAAATCGTGATCCAGATAGCTTTGCTAAAAGGAAATGATAAGCTGATAATCGTGTTTTCAAAGATGAAGAGGGAAATGATGAAAGAAAAAATATTTGATAGTATAAGAAAAATAAATTGTTTTGTGTGATGCTACTAAGCTCGAATCAGGGGAAAATCTTGACAGGTTTAGATCTTGTTGGCTGCTAATTCATTCATGATAATTGTCATACACCAGTAATAATACCTGCTGAATGAAAGAGATAAGTTATTATTTTTTCTTTTTATCCTGTGTAAAGGAAATATTGGAAAATCTATTAAGTCAAAATCAGATTTTTCTGCACTGCTAGCTGTGCTGTCTTGTTGACATTTGACAACTTTTTAGCAGTGCTAATAGTGGGTATTATCAGTTTGACATCTCCAGTGGCTCTGTTTGCAAACCCGTTCCAAGTGTCAATGAATCTGTCTCCATCTGACACTCAGAGGGGGCAACTTGTCAATTAATTAGTGTGACTTGAGACGGTGAGGAAAGGTGGCAGCTGCAGAGGTGAGGAGAAAATTGCCCCCGCCCCCCCCCAAGAGTTGCTCAATAGTGAAGAGTTGCAGTTGCCTGTTTTTGTTTTGTTTTTTTTTTTCCTAACAGAGCAGAGGAACAGGTGAGACAGAGGCAAGAGGTTCATCTTACCTCTCAGGGGGGTAAATTGGAAGGTGAGGAAAGAGAAAAAGAGGACATGTAACCATGTGTCTGGGGCTCTGTTGCTACATTTAGGCCTAAGTGGAGAAGAGTGTGTGGGCTTATGTTGCTGAGATTTATTCGTGAGGGATTAGGTCTGTGCAGTTGGATCTAGAAACAAATGTTCCAGGTTCATGTTGGATGTAGAGCTGAAATGATTAGTTGATAAATCAGTTGAATTATTTGGCAACTGTTTTGATCCCAGTTCCAGTGTGTCAGGTATGACTGTGCATCTTCTTTCTGTTTTCGATTCACTGTAAATTGACTTCCTTTCTTTCTTTCTTTCTTTGGGTTGGACTGTTTGTTGGACAAAATCAGCAATTTAAAGATGCCATATATGATTTTGGGATATTATGATAAGGTTTTTTTTTTTTGCATTTTAGAGACACTAATCTCATTATGTCAGAAAATAACTAGCAGATTATGCAGCCCTAGTTGGATGCAAATGGAGTGTAGTGGGCTACCTAATATTAATGTGTATGTAATGTATGTATGTCTGTCTGAATTAAAGTAAAGACCAGGCAACAGACACCAGGTCCTGAAATACACTCAGTGCCACTTTATTACACTTGTAAAACTGCAATGCAACCCAATACAGAGACTCTGTCATAAATTTCACCTCTATGAAGATAATGTTAAAATTTATGGCAGCAATTGGATTGCATTAGATTTTCCAGGTGTACCTAATAAAGTGGCCAAGTGTACATTTAAGTGTATCCAATAGAGCTACAAAGGAGTCCAAATCAACAAATGTACAAAACTTGCAGTAATATTGATCATTTAACAAACATTTCTTCACCATTTTCTTCACCATTGTGTCAAATATTGTACTGTTTGACACAATGTAACAACTATTTGACAGATTTGATTGATAATTGTGATTATATCACTGACAAACTGTAATCGTTGGAGCTGAATTATTTGTGTATGTAAATCGTAACTACAACGATTTTCATGAAACCTTTGCTCAGGAAAGGTACCCTCTCGATGTCTCAGGTTATCAGCAACAAATCTCTATATATGCTTTTTTTCTCATCCTTTTTGATGAGGCAGCTGACAGGGAATCAGTAAATCCATTTATATTTAAATGAAATCCAAAATCATGACTGTGATTCTTTGTACATACAGTCTTGTAAGGTTGTGAATAATATGTTATAATGAATGAGATGGTCAGTGGTTTCAGCTAATAATCTGAAAGACCTGATTAAGAATAGAGGACCAGCTGCTGTGTAGAGATGATGGTGCAGTCTGTGCTCAGATGAATTTTCGATTCAGTAGGCTTTATAGGAATGGATGATAACTAACTAATAAAACTAAATACTAAATAATACACAAAAACAATTACTACATAACAATCAAACATCTAATGCTGAAAATAGCTGAAAAATGTTACCATCACATTCATTATAAATTATGCTGTGTGTAAATTTCTCATCTTTCAGCATGTGAGTTGTTTTGTTGTGTTGTATTGTAACACTGTAGCTTTACTGTGTTTACTGTACTGTAATTTTAATTGTTATATAGTTCATCATTAACAACTCTACTGTTATCGATAAGACTGTGTGGATCTACTTCACCTGCAGAATAGTACTTCTCTTGTGGTGGGCTGGCAAAAAAAGGCACTAACAATACAAAACATGCTCAAGGTCAATAAAGGGCATAACCCAACTCACTTTTTAATTTTATTCAAATATACGCTCAGCATTCTGCAAAAAAATGGCTTAGTGAAGTGGAATATAGTTATTAATAATTAATGCTCAGCCAGTCACTTTACTTTTCACACCTTTTAAACAGCTGTGGGGATTAAAATGGTGCCTTATATGACTCACCGAATGGGGAGGAGAGTGCAAACCCAGTTCTCCAAACAGGAAAAGAATGCTACTGTTTTTTACCAGTCAAACTGATAAAAATCATTAATCTTCAGCTCAGCACAGACGTGTCTGCATTTATTACAATAATAAGATTGTCTTCATTTTATAATGTTCAGCATTACTTTGCAGTTGCTGTAATTCATTTCTATGATGATCAAATGGATTTGCCAAAATATTAGATATATTTTTGATATTTTGTGGTTGTTTGGTTTGACCAACATGCAGAGTGGTTTCTGGTGACTGAAATATAAATGGCTGTTTTAGACTTGGTCTATATCAGTGGATAACAGCCTGGTACATTTAAATACATTCAACAAAATGTCTTGGCCTGGAACATGGGTCTTTCTTGGAGGAAACAGCTACAAGTGTTGGCATAGGTGTAAGGATTTGTTGTGGAAAACTCTTGGGCCTTGGTGTGAGGACTCAGGTAATTAAGAGGAATTATAAAAGAGTGGATATTTGGTCTGTCATTACAATTATTCCCATGAGGCTTAGGCGCTGTAGGCATGGTATCAAAACCTCAAGAGAGCTTTTACTTTTGAATGCTCAAATTGTGAGAGCAGTTAAGTAGCATATACCACAAATGAACATGGACAGAAAACTCCACTATCAGATTTTAGCCTTTCAGAGACACCACTGAAACTAACCTGACAAAAGTAATTATTGGCTGTGGCTGAAAAGAGGGTGTGACTGCGCTGCCTCTGATAAAATACCATATCATATCAGAGTGAGTTATAACAGCCTTTAGAATGAGAGAAGAAAAACAAGCTAGAAACCAACAGTATCCAGTATGGATGCTTTTGACATATTGTACACATTTAAGAGGTCTACAAGCACTGTATAGCAATGAAACAGTGGTGGTACAGACCCTTTGAGGCTCCAAAGGCTTCTGTATAACTGCAGAGAAGGACACGTCACTTTGCTGCTAAATTAAGTCCAGAGCAGGAGATATAACCTCAGTGGAATAAATGGCTTCAATGAGGTAATGACGACCCCGGGGGATAGATGGATCCCGCCTCAACCCTGCATTTTCTTCATCCCTGTGTCTCTGAGTGTGTATTTTTATTGTGTGTATGTATTACACTGGTGTGGCCATGTGTAAGTTTGTGAGTTTGCGGTTTCACATGCTGTTGCATGTTTATTTGCCTCCAATGAAGAGACGATATAATGTTATTTAGAGAGCTGAGGCAACCTCAGTGCGATGGTAGAGATGTGTAGTGCGTCTCATTGTAAGTGCAATTAGCAGAGAGAGGATTCTTGACCAGACTAAAGTGCACTTGATGAAACACCCAAGACCCTCTTCAATAAACTAGTGATTTTTTCCGCCATTCTGGCCCTTCTGCAAGACAGTAGTTAGATGACTGATTATTCAATAGAAAAGACAGTATTAGAAGATCATTCAAAGACTCCAATAATGTTATGTTACATGCTATTGTGACGCACAGTGTTGGTTCCTGCTCTTTTTATGTCATGTTGTATTCTCTTTGCTGTTGTGAGTGTGCAAAAGCATAAGCTTGATTTGAAGATAAGTTTCTTGATATTCTACATTTTTCTAAATGCCTTCCTCCCTCATGTAGTCAACAAGTATTGTCTGTGTAGTCAGAGCCAGATATAGTTTATTCCTCTGTGCCATTCAGCTCTATTGTTGTCCAAAAACTGTTGCAGTGTGTGACATGTCCCTTCATTATGATGTAAATAGGCACTATATTTTCAGTTCTAGTCAGTCTTACAATAACAACCCTCCTGACGTAAATACTTGACATGGCCACCAAATGTGAATTAATCCACAACTGAAAATAGTCCAAACGCACTAACTTTCGCTCAAAACTTCAGTGTCCATCTGGAAATTACTAAGTCTTTTTTTTTCTTTTTAACATGAAACAATACTTGTGAGTCATTTTAAAGCTTTACTTTTTCCGTGGGAACAAACAGGCTTGGGGCTGATTGCCACAAGCGGGGTTGGAAAATTGGAAAGTGTTGAAACACACAATCACATTGTTGTTTTGGTCTTGTTTTTATTGACAATAGGAAAAATATAGAGGGAGATCACCTTCATCCTTAAACACAAGTGTTCTGTCATTTACCACTGATATGTAATAGCAGCACAGTCTGTATATTTTTATTCAGTTATGACATTGACAGTATAGTGGAAAGTGACTATATTTTTCAGCAAACAACTCACACTGACAGTTGACTGTGTCAGAGTGAATTGAATAATTACAGAGGATGTAAATAGAGCTTGTGTTGGCTTCTCTCACCCCTACAGGGTAGTCATTATAGCTGCATGATGTCTGATTACCTGAACATGTCACACAGCTCTGACTGACAAATCAGAAGAAATCCACAATATCAGTGGTTGTTTTTTTTTTGTTTGTTTGTTTTTTTTTTGGTGCAGATGATATTGTAGTCCATTTAAAACTTTATTTTGTCAGAAAGACATTTGGTTGTCCACTATTTATCCAGTAAGAGCAGAAAGAAAGAAAGCTCTTAGGCGATTTAATCGAAGACAAGTGAAGGGACATGTAGGCATTGGACTTAACACTAGCATTAATCTTTCAATTAATATTTGGAAAAAATGTAGCAGAATATTTCACTTATACCTCTATTAAATTCTTCCATTATTCATTTTGGACACTTTGGCAAGAAGGAAACACAACAAATGGAATATGAATTAAGATTAGCATTAATCTGTCAAATGTAAATTAGATGTTCACTCTCCATTTAGCCTTGTTTTGATCTTTATCAACTCTTGGGGGCAATATCTTGCTTTTTAATAGTGTTTTAGATGTTTTCTGTGGCAAAAACAAAGGGGTAGTTGATAATCCTGTAGATTTGGCATTTGAAGCAAAATCTTTCACCTTACACACAGTCAGTTGATTCATTGTTAGCATAAAGTTGATTGGAGCACCTTTTAATGCCCAGTCTGATGTTATGTGCAAAGAAAAAAAAAGATCTAAAGGGACAAAAAAAAATGTGTTTGGATTAAAGTTGATTTTCTTATCCTCTGCTCCCTTTTATTGAATGCAAAGGTCACCTGCATTGAAATTTAAATATCAGCCTCTTACTGTGTTTTTAAGGTCCCTCTGGAGACTGGGACATGGATCCTTTGGCTGAATAGATGTAAAATATACAGACGCCAGACTATTTTTATCCTAGGGTTATTCTAAGTCACTTATTATTTTGCCATTAGTTTATTCTTATCAGTGACGAACTGAGCACTTGTCATGGAAACACAATAGGTAGATGTAGGAAAAACCAGTCTATCAATCTCTGGCTCATAAAATACAGTAAATTTGTGAATTATTGATGGTGTAATGGAGTTGTGAGAGTAAACAGAAATGCCAAACATTGTCACCTGCTGTTGCATCTCTCTAGGGGAATATTCAGGCTTTTAAACAAAATAAAAAGACTCTCAAGGTCTTTTCCTTGTTGTCAGGTCATACTGTAGACATTTACTGAAGCAATAGTAGAATCTAAAATGCCTTTTATAATTTATTAAAGCCTAGTGTTTAGTATGATTTGTTATTATTTATAAATCATGTTGATGCAGTGTGTGCTTTAGAGGAGATGACTAAAGTACCACTCTTACCTGTAACTGACCACCCACTGAATGTAAATGGGCTCCTTAATAGATATGCCTGTCAGCTTATGTTATCCACAATGCCTTTCAAATGCTATACGGCGCTGCCCACCACATCAAGTCTCCAGGGATATAGTAGAGCCTGATAATGATGGCCTACGTGTGATTTAAATAGCATGGCAGATTCAGTTTTACTGTCTCTCAGGCGGCTGCTTGGAGCCTCTGTGGTGAATACACCACAGTCTGTAATCCACTGCAATATTCAAGAGAACCGTGACCATTAAAAGTCCACACATATTCGTTATTCTGGGAGCTGGCGGGGGGCAAGTTGATCAGGGCACACGCTGCATGGCTTGATTGATGATGTGGAATCTTTATTGGCAGCTTGTAAGTCCATGAGTGTGTGTATTTATATTTGTGCGTGTGTGCAGCTTTGTGTCTCAAACTGCTCTGGTTATTCCATTGGTGGCTTGTACCATTTTAATAGAGTTCTGTGATCAATGCACTTTGTAAATGTTAAGTGCTATATGATTGTCTTTTTTTGCATGATCTTGCTCAACCCAGAGCCCTCACTGGATGTGTTTGTGTGTGTGTGTGTGTGTGTGTGTGTGTGTGGTACACATGTAAGGTCCCAGGCTATTAGACTATAAATGTTGGAAAACAGAAGCCACCACCTTCAATCTGTGAGGACTCAGGTATCTGAATGCATGGACCCAAACAGTGCTTGACCTACAGTGCTCATGTTCATTTGCATGTTCAGCTCTCTGCTCATGCATGTGCATCTCACTGGGTGGAGGGTTAGTCATGTCTGCAGTAAATTACTGGATACAAGCAATGCACACATGTGGGTGTTTTGTGTAGCGGTTCATCGCCACTTATCCGTGTTTTTCCTGCACTGCATATGTTATTGTAATAGCTATTTAAGTGCCGTAATGGGCACACAAGTGCACATAAATTCATATGTCAGCTTGGATTCGTTGATGCTGTATTCGATTGTTTACTTTTGTTCTATTATGCCGCGAGTAAATGATCCACTCTTGACACCCTCCATTTAAATGTTATTAATTGGGGACTGTTGGTGATGGGGTAGATGTGGTATGAAGGCCTGATTAGTCCAAATGTCATAGCAGCTCCGGCTCAGCCAGTTTCCTGGCTGGATGCTCCATCTATCATGTTAGTTCTGTTTATTTGCCTGTAGCTCTTTTGGAAATTCATTTTTAATGTGAGGTACACTAAAAGGAACAGCACTGGATCATCTCTATCTGCAGGAGTGCATTAACTTACCTTGTATGTGTGTATGTGGGTGTGCATGCACACGTTTGTGCAAAAGCACCATGCTATTTATTTGATGTTACAAGCGTTTTATTTTTGTCAGTGAGAGTCAGCGCAGCAATATGCACTGGCTTAGATGAAAGTAAATTGTGTATTATTAGGTGAGGGCACGTGCTGCATGTAGTTTACTGCATGAATTGGTGCAAGTTGTGTACATCTTCCTGTCCATCACAGTGTTATGTGGAGGCATATTTGAATTGTTACTATGGAAACCAAGCACTGCTGTTATATAGAAACACATATCCGAATGGGTCTATTTTTCTCTGCTCCCGCATTTACTGTCACACTTCTTGTGTTATTTTTAAAGATTTCTTTTTCCAATAGTTCCCCTCCAGTGCCCCCTCTTAGCAGATTCATCAGGCTTTTTGTACAATTTCCATCCATGCATTGAGACCATTTTTTCTTCCTTGCTTTTCTTTTTTCTTTAGATTTCTTTAACCTCCAATCCACCCTTTGCTCTTCTTTTATCATCTTGTGCTAATCATGTCTTCTTTTCATCTTTCGTTCTTCAGCTGTGTTGCCCCTCAACACCTCCCTCCCTCATTTTCTCCCTCCTCCCTCCTCTGGGTTTCTTATTGCTGTTCCTTTCTCCACCTCCATCTCTTTTGTGTATGTCTCTATTTATTCTCTCCCTCGCCCCACTCTTTTCTCTCCTCTTCTCTCTGCTGCCTTCCTCCCACTCACTTCCTCCTCCTCCTTCTCTCTCTCTCACTCTCTCTCTCTCTCTCTCTCTCTCTCTCTCTCCCTATCCCCACTGTGGTGTCCTCGTTTACAATTAGCATGTGCACCTGCAATTAAGCCTGACAAACCTCTGGTAATTAGACCTTTTAGAAAAACTGTTTTTTTTGTGGAGATCACTTTTCCTCCTCTTCTGATTTTCCACATTGTTTGGCCTCTTTTCTCTTCGCTCGCTCTGCATTTCATAGATTACTCTTTGCTTTCTGTCGCTGTTTTCTACCTCTGTCAGATTTTTGGTCCTTTGGCAACTTTTTCTCTTTCTCCCTTGTTTTCTTTGGACTTTTGTTTTTGGTGCTGACTGGATCAACTCCACAACACCCAGGAACAAGCATTTTCCTCTGCCCTTCATTTATCCCTCTCCCAAAGTGCTCCTCTGTGCTTAATTTAGAATATGAGCATGAACATATACTCATTAAGATTCCTTGTCTTTATCTGTGCAGAAAACATGCCCAAATTTATACACCCGATACATTTGTATATGTGCGTGAGCTCACACACATATACACGCAGTAAGAAACCACAATTTTCACATCAGGCTATGACTAATTGTGTTTCTCCCTGCCTGTCACCTCCCTCTGCTTACATCTTTCCCTCTGCCTCTCTCACTTTCCTTCTCCCCTCCCCTCCCTCTATCACTTCTCCTCCTTACTCTACTCCACTGCTCTTTGTATAGCTGCTAATAGAAGAGCAGTAAACAATAGCAATAATGGTAAATAATAGGTCTACAGTTGACTTCAAAAAGCAGCAAAGAGATCTCAGAGGGTAGGAGGGAGCAACTGAAAGAAAACAGATTTGGAGGGTAAACGGGAGAAAAGCAATGAAAGTAGTCGGGGGATGGAGGGGGGCTGGGGTGGGATGGGGGGTGTAGGAAACAGAGACAGAGTCAGAGAGACTGAATTGAGCCCAGTCTGAGTGTCTAATGGTCACTTAGCCTGGCAGCTAGTCCATGAAGCTGTGAGGCTGTCAATCTGTCAAAATGCAGCCAGTGCTGTCTTGACTCACTCAAAACACACACACACATATACACACAGAAACTCGCAACTCATTCTCATCTCTTCACCGCTCTGTCTTTGATGTGTGCCACAGGGTTCCTCCAAGGAAGTCATAGCACAGTATAATGGATGTGGCATTGTCACTTGATGCTTACAGGCCTCTCTCTCAGTGTGTGATTTGATACCCAGTTATGTGGTTCATTTAGTTTAGTCTGCAATTAACAGTTTGAATCATTGGTATTTTCTAAGATTCTGAGCCACACTGGATTTTTCAAATACTCTTTATTAGTATTATCTATAATATTGAGCCTGCAGTGACAATAATGTGGATCCATCTAACAAGGAGGCCATTTCTACTGTATCCAGCATGTTGACAACAAAAACCAACTGTTCACTTACTATCTAATATATCTCAGACTGTGACATGTACTGTCATTATGAGATAATTAAAGTTATACATTTCATCTGTATTTGGTCATAATGTTTTGACTCGTGTGTGTGTGTGTGTGTGTGTGTGTGTGTGTGTGTGTGTGTGTGTGTGTGTGTGTGTGTGTGTGTGTGTGTATTTATTAAGAAATACCAGTGTAGTAGGAAAATTCAATTATTTCATCAATGTATTTACATATAAACAAAGGATGGCTTTAACTTTGTCATTTTTTCCCCATGTTGTATTTACCCATTTTGAGAGTTGATGTATTCTGAACTAATGATCATTGCTTTTGTCGACCATTTTCTCAACTTTTTCCCCAAAAGTACAAAAATGATAAATAATACAGAACAAAAATCGAGTAATATGCTCCATTTTTTTCAGTATTGCTTTCTAAAAACAAAAATTAAAATTAGTTTCTAAACAGTCCCTCCACAATTTAAATGAAATTCATGGATACTAAGTTACTGGAGAGGTGGAAAATAACACTGTTCTCATGCTTGGACTGCATTTTATAGATTTCAAAATCTTGTCTTTGAGAGTTGAAAATGATTCATCAGCCAATAGTTATTTATTTAACTGGATAGCAAACAAATATTTTGTAGTGTACCTTAATTTAGTTTGAAATGTGAGGATATTAATGCTGTAACGTTTTTTCTTTTCTTTTTTTTTTTTTTAAACCTTTGGTCAAATCTGAAGTGTTGTACATTATTTTCTATTTACCATTTATCATCTTTCTCTGTCTTTCCTTCTCTTTCCCTCCAGGGACGCCATTTACACTCCTTCACAATGCATGTCAGCCTCCACCCTTCTCCCTCCCGTCTTCAGGACAAGTGCTTCGTCTCTCCTCCTTCCTCTCCCCATCATCCTCCTCCTCCCCCTCCTCCTCCTCAGGAACACTCTCTGCATCCTTCTTATCCTCATCCTCGGCTGACCCATCCGTTCCACTCCTTGTCCTTCTCTCTACTCCTGCTCTGCATACTCCTCCTGCCTGTCTGCGAGTGTCGCAGGGGTGGAGGTCCAGGTACAGGTCCTGGAGGTTCCCCAGGAGGACAAGGTGGCCAGAGGGGAGGCAGCACCCAGAGGGGTGTTGTCATTCCCCCTCAGTATTCTGGCTCACCGGCTCTCCCCCCAATCAATCCCAAACTGATCAACTCACTCAGTATTGCTGTCATCCTGGTGGGCAACTCTAGTGAAGTAGCCCTGGGGGCTGGACTTGAGAAAGAGGACTTCCTCCACATCCCTTACCCTCCCAAAGTTGACGTGGTCACCATGAATGAGACCGACCCAAAGAGTATCATCAATCGGATCTGCACACAAATGACGAGGAACTCCCTGCAAGGTGTAGTGTTTGGTGACGACACAGATCAGGAGGCCATTGCTCAAATCCTGGACTTCATCTCTGCCCAGACACATATCCCCATCCTGGGCATCAGGGGAGGGTCCTCCATGGTCATGGCAGCCAAGGTAGGAAAACTATTATTAACTATTTTTTTCAGAAAAAATAGTCAATAATTTGACTCCACTGTTTTTTGTTTTTTTTTTCTGTCCATCATTTGCTACAATAATATTTGGAATGAATATTTTAAAATACCAATTTTCTACTTCTTAGGTTCCTGGAGTTAATTATTGTTAAATCATGTTAACTGTAATTTTATTTCTTTGTTTTTATTATTAACATTTTTGATATTTATGTATGTATAATATATATACTGTTTTTTGTATTTTTTTAGCTTCTGAAAAGGTCCTCTTTTAAAAAAAAATACATCAACTTATTCTGACCTGTTTCTGCTGATTGATTTTGCTGTTAACCGAGGTCTGTGAGCCTGACGTCATATTGAAGCTCCTGACACTGAGCCGCCTCAACTCTGAGTGGACTCAATGTGAAACAAAAGAGTAATGTACATTGCAAGTCAAAACCATCCCTGTGGGATCAGGATGCTAGAGATCTGGTACAAACCAGGCTGCACAAGGAAAATCTATGATCCAGAAATTGAACAAAAGCTGTGAAATGTATCTTTAAATAATGTTGTGTTAATAGGCTTAGTTGTGTTTAAGTCCCTCACAGGAGAATAATGTAATCATGGTGATGCTGAGTTGGGTTTTTATTAGCTTTCAGGGTTTTTATTGGTGCACCCGAGCTTCTGGAGAAAATGGGATTGTACAGTAGAGATTCCCTATGTGGTGGCATTGATAACATGTATTTGATATTAAAGGTATATTTGGTGTAGTTTAACTGATCCAGGCTGAGTGTAACAGTTCCTTCTTTATCCTTTAGATTTTTGGCAAACAGTTAACTCAAGGTCAATGTATTAGTATGTTTCAGAGCTTTCATCTAATGGTCTTTATCAGTGGTTGAAACTGGAGCACAAACAATTGGAAGCTTTGTGAAAACAAGAAAGTGGACATGAAGGTTTTGTTTTTTTGGACATTTTTGCTATGTGAGCAGCAGCAAAGTGCATTATATGTTTTAGCATCTATAGTCGCTTCTTTTTTATTATTATAGATGGTGTAATTGTTGCTTTTCTGAGGCGTCATTATTTGGAAAAAAGAAGTAAACAGCTGCCTGTCAACAAGAATATCCAAAATAATTGTTCACAAATGACCTTTTCCTTCGTTTGTATATTTCAAACCCTGTAGGACTACCTTGCATTATATCAGTTACTGTTTGTTTTACTTTACTGTTTGTGTCCAAGCATTGTGGTGCATGTTATAGAGGACTTCATGTTGTTATGAGCAAATGTATTAGTAGTAGTAGTTTTAATGCTTTCCTTCTGTTGAGTAGCTAATCTTATTAGATTAATGCAATTAATCTCTAATGTGAAGACATATCGTTTCAAACACATTCATCATTATCAGCTAACTAAGTAGAATAATCAGAAAAATAGTTATGTTTGATAAATTGCAGTGATTATTGTGTGATAATATACAACTGTGCAGCCTTGACAGACTGTTACAGTCTGTGAATTACATCTACTGATTTTAATTGTTGCTTCAGAGAACATTTGAATCAAGGCTTTCTCTCAACTCGAATAAATAAAGAATCAAATAAAAGCTCCAATTCAAGGAGTGAATTAATGTCCCATTGGCAAGATGATACATCCAGTTGCCTGTGAGGTTCAGAGACACACAGGGTCTCTGCTGCATATAAAAATCCAATAGTGGACAAAGAATGTCATAGAAATAGAGATGATGGGAAAGGAAAGGGGGAGGTTGAAGGTTATGAAATAACACAACTTGTGTGGGTGTGAAGGAGGAAGAGGATTTTGCTCAACATATAATTACCACATTTTACCACTGACAGAGAGACAGAGGGCACAAACTGTAAGTGACAGGAGGGAAATCGTAGACAGGAGTGTCAAAGACGTGTAAAAGCATTGCTGTGGGAATAGAGCATGTAAGAGAAATTGTGTGTTTCTGTGTGTGTGTGTGTGTGTGTGTGTGTGTGTGTGTGTGTGTGTGTGTGTGTGTGTGTGTGCGCAGGGGGAGGATAGCTGCATTAGACATCATTTTATGCTCACCACAGTTTTTGAGGAAATCTCTGTATTTTCCCCTCGTTCACTTGGCTTGTTCTCCTTAAACCTCCATTCTTACTCTTTTACGCATGTTCGCTGATAGTCTCATGCACGCGTGCGCACACACACACACACACACACACACACACACACACACACACACACACACACACACACACACAACGAAGGGATGAATGCGGGAGTACTGTTGGCATGGCAACCACTTGCTTATATATTTCTCTCTACATACTGTATAAAAGCAGTTACTGAGGGAGAGGGAGAGAAAAGTCAGTATTTCTGAGTATGACAAAAGCAATGCTAGAAGTGAAAAGGGATAATGCTCTATTCATGGAGTGGAGGGTGTGGTGGGGTTAAATAGATGAATGAATAGATTAAAGTGTAAAAACAGGTGGAAACATGGGAGAGGCCGATCAAAAATATGGTGGTGAGATAGGAGGATGTTGAGGTGAAGTTTTAGTGTAGTATTTTCTAGTGCTATGTGTTTTTTTATGTGTTTCAGTCAAACAAACCATGAGCATAAAATCCTGACATCAATATCCGCCCATATACATACTATACTTTATCGTCAGTGGATTGGCTCCTTGGCTGTTGGACTAGTATTTTTCAGACTAGACAACTCATTAAGGAAAGGAAATAACTGACAAATAAAGGTTAGTTGTACCTCTATACAACACACAAAAGAAGGAAGATATAGAAAGAATAAGATAAAAAGTTTGTGCACCCTTAAATGATTAGTTACCAAACTACAAGTCGTCCATCATCATCGTTCATTTTATCATTGTCATATCTGTGGCGTGCACAGAGCACAGTGTTTAACAGGGTGGATAACCAGTAGTTTAACCCTTTCACATGTGGGTCAGTCAAACTAATATTAATACATCATTTCAAAAAAGACAATGAAGAAGATCCACTTCTAATGCAGAACAGTATATATCTTTGAAGTGTTGCCAGGCTGTCCAGTCAAAAAATGTATTAAATATGTGATAATATGAATTGCTTTCCATGTGTAGCATACTACTTAGTTCAGCCAGCCAGGACTTGAACTGTGACATCAGTTCATTAATTTAAAAACATTTGAATTCCTGTCTTTATTTGTTATTACCTTTCCATCCTGAATTTGTACAGACACAGAAAAAATCACGCATGTCTTTGGAAAATGCCTCACCCTATAGAAGCTTTGTGACTACTCACAGGGTTAGTGAAGTACTGTAGCTGGTAAATTAACTTGCTAGCTCTCCTGGGTCATTTTAGTTTGCGGAGCATCTTCCTACCTACCACTGCTTATTTTGCATTTACAATCTACAGGATTGTACATAATTTTACTCAATTAAGAGTTGAGAGACAGAAAAGCTCTCCTAGCTGACAATTTTGCTGTCAGTAAGTTTTTGTTTTTTTTTTTAACAATGATCTCACAGAGTTTATTCAAAACACTTTATTTGTATCAGACTCATGTCTTATAATTGTATGCAAACCCTGCGTCTTGTGGAGTGGTTAATATTTGTGACACAGGATTGATAAATAAAAGGCCAACACAGCAAATAAGACATAATTGTGTCATGTACTTTTGACTTTCAAGATATATATTCCCTCAGGGGTCAACAGTCTCAAGATGGTTTGCTATTGGTCAGAGCAAAAAGAGTCATCTGGATTTATTTAGTCCACATTAATCCTCTTGAGTGAACTGATTTTCTCGTGAGAATGGGTTAAATGAGTTTATACATGAAGGTTTGTTTTAAACAAAATGATGTCTTGAGGTTACAAGTGCTGTTTTTATGCTTTGTTTTACTATGCTTAAAAAGGTCAATAGAATAATATAAAGTGAGAGTGTTGCAGAAATTTCAGTGAAAAGCATGAATCCTGTAGTCATGAAGGGCAGTTGCATGAACCTAACTAAGTGTGTAAGTATGTGTGGACATGCTTGTGTGCATAGGTCTGCAAAAGAACATAAGAGTGATTTTCCAGCATCAATAACTCAATTCTCTCCAGGTTTCCAAGTCCATTGCTTATCAGTCCATAATTATGTCTAATCTGTTGTGCTCCAAATCCTCCTGAAGTCCTTTACTTCAGGCCTCGATGTAGGACAAACCACTTGATTTTTCCATATCTGGTCACTGAGCAATTATATTTCCATTTAAAAAAAACAACAACAACATTGAACTCACGTGTCCTTGTAATGGCATTTGATCTTTAAACCGCATTATTCCACAGCCTTCACAGCCCCAGTAGACATGGTATGGCCAAATAAACTGGATTGATACCTTGGAGCACTTCTAGCTTTTCCTTTGCAATGCACCATTATAATGAATCAGTGACAGATGCAGGTAGGCCCATTATGCACCAAACAATTTGCACGCTTCCATTTAGCCATTAATTCACTCCGTGCCATGTGTTGGTATTGGCATAATAGAACGACAGAGTTGGCCCCAGCCAACACTCAACCCTGGCTCTGGAGACTAATGAGGTCTTCCAGATCTATTGTTTGGGACTTAAGCTGTGTGTGTTCATGCTTTTGTGCACATGTGTGTCTGTGCATGTGTATGGACACTTACAGCCTGCTTGTATTCAATGATAATGGCCTCTTTTCCTGAGTTTGGGAAGATTACAACAGTTGTTTCCACTGCAAACAAGGTACCTAGAGGCACACAAAGTCCTATACAATTTCTCATAAACGTTCTGGTTTACTGTAAACTGGATTTTATTATTTTTTCCCAGGATTTTGTTGGTCCATTCAACACTGCCTTCTAGTTTTTAAACCGTACACAGGGCCTAAGTTCCTGCTTCCTAGAAAATAAATCTCTCTTGGGGTGAAAAACTGTCTGTCGGTTGGTCAATAGTAAAACCCATGGATGAATGGACCACTGTGCTGTGACTCTCTTGTGGTGTGATTTCTCCAATTGATGGAAAGAGCAAATACTGTGTATTATAAGAACAAACTGCTATTGTAGCCCTTAAGAAATAAAAACTCCTTTTGATGTACAGACATAGCACTTTCTTCCAGTGAGAACTGATTCACCGCTTTGTGATTGAGTATTACAATTATATAGCCTCTCTATCTATCTGTGCATCCGTTTCACAGAAGTGTTTGAGGACTTCTTGTAAGACAGGCATGACCAGGGAAATAAATTAACCTGGCAACTACATTATTTGACATTAGCCAGACCAGCTGGTAGCCGTACAGTGATACATAGGTCTTTGCCAATCTGTTGCAGCTGACATGATTGTTTGAGCCGAGGGTGCTCTCAGTTTTCTCATCTTATTGTTCTTGTTCCCAATTTGTGGTTTTATGAGTCCCCTCCTTTCATCCTGCATGCACCATGTATCCCATTATGTCTGGTGGTTGTACATGAGGGGATAATGGACTGCCTCTGTAATGCCCCCTTTTCCAATTAGGACCAATCCCAAAAGACAAGTGAATTAAAGAACAAACTACAATAATAAACTGCACACTGCATATTATACCTCATGCAGCTATTATCAGATATTATTTTTTAGTTTCTATGCCATTGGTAAGTCCTGTTCAGACAGGATTAGTTGTCAGGAAAATGTGCGTAACGTAATCATCAGTAATGTGAAAAGCACAGGAGGTCTCTTCGATCAGTCTCAGAACTGAACCACTCCATTTATGGATTGTCACTGCAACAGAAATACTCCATATGTCACATGTAACTCCCACAATTGATGCTGATATGCTGCAACGATATAGCTTGTTTACAAGAGCGAAGAGAAGTCTGGCCAAGTTTGAACCAGTGTTCCCGCCCTAATCTTTACAACACAGAGGTTGTTATCAATCTCAGAGATTTCATTCATGACAAGACCACTTTTTGAGATTTGAGATTATGATTACTTTGTGAGTATGCACAGTGGCTGACTGACACGATTTGGATGTGGCTCAAACAACAGATGTGCTCCACAGATGATTACTTTATCCATCCTCTCCCCGTAAAACTAATCCCACCCTATAATAGTTTTAAACACACTGTCTTTCTCTCTCACTCACTCCCTTTGTGAGATACAAAGGCAGTCTGCATTTGATTGATGTTCCTATTTTCCTGGCTTTGCTGTACAATTAACCCTTTCAAAGTCCAATACATTAGCGTACACCAAAAAAAAAAAAAAATCACTAAGCACATCCCAAGAAAACTAAGTTGGGGGTAGTTGGGGGTATGCAGAAAGTCTGACCTGAAGTAATATATTGTATGTCATTCCCATGGTCTTTGACAGCTCAATGTAGGTACTGTACAAGGACGTGATAGTCTGTCTCTCAAAGCAAAAATCAAAGGAGCTCACTCTAATCTGCAATGTCATGAAATGACAAAGCCCAAAGCTGTTCCTCTGTCAGTGTATGAAAGACAGAGTTTGTGAAAACTGTGACAATGTCTGACTTAGTTTTCTTAGGATGTGCTTAGTGATTTTTTTTTTTTCCACAGTTAAAGCTCAATTTCTGATCCTTGATTTCTATATTACTTATTTACAACAGAAATGTGTTTTGGAGTGTTGTGCCAGTGAACTCCTAGCTCATGTTTTTTAATGAAGAAAAGCTCAAGCAGTCATCAGTATTTTTCTCTGTGAATCATGAATATGTGCACCAAATTTCATGGCAATCTGGTCAATATTTATTGAAAATTTATTATTGAATTTCACTTAAAAGACAACAACTTCAACCTTATTATGATAGATAGAAAATCCTGTGATCACCAAAATCAGCAGGCTTCCTCCTCTGGGGACACTTCAAACTGACCAACTACTGGAGTTACTAAAGTTACCTGCTGCTATTCAGTATTTAACCAAAGCCCCAATCTTTCCTTAACCTTAAAGTCCTTTTGTGGGCAAAATCTGCAGGACTATGTCTCCTGTGCAGTACAACAACAAAGGGTCTCCTTTGCTGGAAAAATGTGTGTGTCAACATAATCAAATCAGCAATCACTTTTACTCTTTTAAAAAATATCGGTGACACAAAATTAGTTTTCATATATTAATTAATTAATATAATTAATTTAAAGGAGCCGGGTTTGTAATTTTACGTCTGATTTCTTCTTATGTGTTGACATACCATTCATGTTTATTCAGTTTTTCTGTCTCACAGTATGGACAGTAACAGCACCAACAGAGAACACTGTACAGTAGGTTTATGTTGTAGTTAAACATTTCATGCCACTGCTTTATACTGAAAGGGGCCAGTAAGGTTGTTTTCAGAGTGCTCTCAGGATGAAACCGATTTGCTCATCATACTGTCTACTCTCACTCAATAACACACAAACACACTGACAATCAAGAATCTAGGTTGAGGTCAAAGAAGATGCGAAGCTAATGCCCCCTCCCTCCCATCTCGTCTTTTTTCATCCATCTCTGTCCTCCTCACTTTTGCTCTTTCATTACATCGACACCATAGACTGTTTATGAATGTGGTCCAGCCCTCACTGTCCCATGAATAAAGTCCATGCTCACACAATTAGCTTTTACTGCTCTCTAATTTTTTCCTGATAAATTTCTTAATTTTAATTGTGCCCTTCAAGTGGACTGCAAATCCTTTCCTCAACTCATCTTTGCCTTCCCCTCTCTTCTCTCTACCTCTCTCTCTGCCTCCTTGTCTTTCTTTCCATATAATGAGTTCGTTTTATCAGTGGCTGTGCTGTGCGTGGACAGGATGAGTAATTTTGGAGATCACAGGAGACTTCTCTGCATTGCACTCAGTTACAACAGGTTTCAGAAGGCTTTGGGAACCTCACTCAGCTTTTCACTGCCAAGCAATAACTATCTGGTCTTTTAACATTCCTGCATATAAGACCTAATTACCAACTAATTTTATCAAGTAAGGTACAGACTTTATGATACAGCATATGGTTCAAATGGAACCAAATTTGCCTTTTGTGAGAAATTCTGACACAAGCCAGATGTACTTTATTTCAGGTTCCTCACCTCTTGATCTGTTTGAGGTTAATTATATTTAGATGTATTTAGCGCTCAGACTGTCCTGACAATGACAGTGTTCGTTGTTTGTTTGAATGCCTAACTCATGCTTACCTTTACCTGATAGTAACTGTGTGAATTAGGGCACCTTTCTGTCAGTCATGAGTAAGTGATTGTGAATTGATTTAACACCTATTGATTAAACAAACATTGCCAAGTATTTTAAAAGCATTCAATTTAGAAGAAACTGTAAAGTAACAATTAAGTAGAATTTAATAAATGTGCTGTTAGTAAAAGTGCTGTTACTTTGTTGTGGAGCCAAAAAAAGATGCAGATTGATGGGTCACTTACCTAACTTACTAACCTTGGTTTCTTTTTATATTATTATTAATATTATTATTTTAAGCCAAACCACAACATCTCCAGCTTAAAACAAGTAATTTGTGTGGCTGGATATAACATAACTTTATACCTTAAACAGTAAAAGCTTTTTTTTTTTGTCTTTGACCTGCTCATATATAATGGCGGCAAAAAATTAATTAATGTATCACAAATTTGTCGACTGCAACAAATAACACACTATTTAAGATAACACACAATGCTGAATACATCAATAAAATATTCACAGTGTAGGTTGAAAAAAATGAACCCCTCAGCTAATGGCATTAACAAAAGCTAAACAGAGCTAGGAGGAATAAAATCTTGAGTCCAATCAATGAAACAAGGTGTTAGAGCTACTTTGAATTGTGAAAAACACTGAAACATTTCGAGTGTGCTATTCACACAAGCATCTGCCGATGTGAACCTTGCCTTGCAAAGGAGATCACAGAGGACTTTTGATCAAGAACTGTTGATTTGCATAAAGATGGAAAGGGATACAAAGTGATTTCAGAAACTTTAAATATTCATCGGTCCACAGTTAGACAAACTTTAAATGGAGACAATTTGGTTCTGTAGCTACTTTCCCTAGAAGTGGTTGTCCAACTAAGATGACTCCAAATGCACACAGAATGATCGATGAGGTAAAAATGAAGCCCAGCGTAACAGCTAAAGGCTTCAGGGATTCATCGGACTGAATTAACATCTCATGACTCTACCATATGCAAATCATGGTGCATGGTTGCATGGAGCTAGATTTCAACACCACAGAGGAAGCTGCCAAAGAGCACCATGACACTGTACAACACTAGTGGAAAAACGCTTTATGGACTGATGAAACTATGGTTGAATTGTTTGGCAGGAACATGCAGCATTATGTCGGGTGTAAACCAACATGACCAACAACTTTTCACTACTAAGGTGAAGTACATCGAGGGAATTATCATGATTTGGAGCTTTGCTGCCTCTGGCCTGGATGCTTATTGAGGGGAAGATAAATTCCCAGGTTTATCACAGTATCCTACAGGATAATGTCAAGATGCCAAACAAACAAAGAAAGTCTGCCCTTTGGAGTGGCCCTGTCAGAGCCCAGACCTTAATCCAATAGAGAAGCTGTGAAATGACCAGAAGAGGGTCACCCCAAGAATATGGCTGAACTGAGGCACTTCTATAAAGAAGAATGAGCCAAAATTTCCCTTGACCATTTTCCAGGTCTGATCAGAAGTTACTGGAAGTGCTTGTTTTAGGATATTTCTGCTAAAGGAGGTTTGACTATTTATTAAAGGATTCACTTACTTTTCCACCAGCACTGTGAATGTTTAATGGCCGTTAATTAGTAATTGTTTGTCTGACAAGAGCTTTAGCACACTGTTTGTTCACATTGTTTTTCTCACCACTGTTTTGTATTTTCCCTAAATTTAATGGAAAACAGTTCTTTATTTACACCTCCAAACAACACGGTGCAACATTAGCATTCATTTGGAGTTTTGTGTCTACCCAGCTGTCCAATTCACTCTCTTTTAGCTCTGGTATTGCTCTCTACCAACTCCTGAAGGATATAGCTGGCTCTTTAGCTTCTTAACACTCTACTTTGTTCACCTATTAGTTGTTGAGTTTCTCTGCCTTTGGGGCAGGTAGTGTACAACAGGTTTATGAGAGTTGTCTGCTGCAGCTGGAAAGTTGATGAGAGACCAAAATAATGATCTGAAACACATTAAAACCCCCTGAGTGTAACTGCAGACTCTATAATAATTCTTTAAATAATTCGTTTGTCACCTCAAGTGACCCTAACATCATACTACGTAATTTGACACATTCGTCATATGAAAATATTGTTTATATCAGCTTTAACCATAGCAGCGGCAAATTGTGGCAATTTTTGATCAGTTCCTTTGGAAGGCACCTAGGAACAGGGATGGTTGATTAGGAAATGTTGAGCTGTGTTGTTATGGAAGATAATGACAACATGTTTTGCTAAGTTTTTGCTAACTTCAGTCATCACTGAATGACAAAGTTGTTCCCGTGACCTTCGGAGAAAAGACATTGATCAGTTTGATTGAAGCGATGAACTGTTGTACTGTGAGACTTGATTGATAACCAGCATACAGTACATGTAATACAGGACACATACTATACAAGTATTGGCAACAGTACCTTTGATGTAATTTTCCCCTCCACAGAACGCTATTCATGAAAATTTAATTTTTCACATCTCCCAAAGCCCCATCCTCAAGGCAGTGCTTGTCTCTTGCCTCAAACAGTTCCACATGACCCCTGTATAATTTTCATCATTCAGTGTCATTAGGGGTTCCTACTTGAAACAAACTGTCACTATGTTAAGACCATTTTTTCTGAAGATGTACATATTAGAGGCAGCGCTGGTGTCACTGTTCATGAAACTGAGCTTCATCATGCAACATTTTTTTTTTTTTTATGTTTAGGGAATACAGGGAGGAAAAAACACTGAGAGATAAAAGATACAAAGATAAGAGCCAGTGGAGAAACAAATTGTCACGTAATGTAGTGGTTTTCATGGTTTTGCATCAGGCTGAGGAAGGGCTCTTAAATACAGAGAGAGCTGGCTGACTTGTGGGTATTTAATCCCAAACAGGCAGAAAAGGTTCAGTTTGGTCTAATTGCATGGGGCAGGGGAGTGCAGTCATTTACATTCATCATTGAGCCTCAATTTGTTGGAACTGAGATAGGGAAATACAGAAAGAAGAAACAGGCAAGAAACATTTTGGTGCAGGACTGAAGTTTTGCTCTTATATCAACAAAATCACATATGTCCAGATATAGACACATTCTGTCATAAAAACAGTAAAACAGAAAAAATAGAAAACAATAAAAAAGACATTTTTACTTTTGTATGATTTGGAAAAATTCAAGTCATGCAGCCACTCAACATTACGCCATTGTCTACACAGGAGGTGTTAAACCACATTTTTTTGGTTGTCTATCTCACAGTTGTCGAACAAAAGAGCTTTTGTTTTAATAATTTTTTTATCTTCTGCTGGCTTCATGGCTCCACTTCACCAGACAGCCCAAAAGAGGAAGCATATGACTGTTTAGATACTGAGTGTATACATAACAACAACCTTCCTGTTTTGACTGACACTTCCATGTTGCTACAGTGGCTGATAAACCACCGGATACATATGGATTAGAAAAGAAAAAAAGAATTTATTAAAAGCACACATCTTGGCTGAAAGCAGAAATGAAATACCAGATGGCCAACTATGTTAAATCAAATTCATTTGGCAGTCACTTTTGTCTGAAGCTCAATTTTTTCAGGAGCAATTTCGGGTCCAGCGTTACTCAGGGACACTTGGACATGTGGACAGGTGGGGTCTGGGATCTACTATTAATGGCCAACCTGCTCTATCACCTGAGCTCCAACAGAAAAATTGTGTAAATCTGATTCATCTTGAAGATATTTCATAAAGATAGAAATGATGAAAACAGTCACTGATTGTCGTTTTATTTTGCCGAAACTATAGAAAAAAGAAAAGAAAGAAGCTAATGTAAAGGAAACATAACTTGTATCTTAATGTGTGTCTATGAACATGTGTACTGTTGGGGACAGCTGGCGCCCAGTGAGTGGCGCTTTCACTGGCACTCAGTTACTCACTCTCTACTCTAATAAGCCTTGGCCCCATTCTCAACACTCGCACTACGCAGCACTCAGGCCTCCTGCTGTGGTTTACAACTACACCTGTCGACCATGAGTGTACACTTGAAGCCTTGCTTTGCTTAATTTCTCTTACAGTGTGTGCAGCGTGTTTCTGGTAAAATCTCTTATTCGTCTGGACATTGTTGTTACACAGCTGCTGAGCTCTCAAACTGTCACTCT
Organism: Rachycentron canadum; assembly: GCA_038496675.1. Classification (NCBI taxonomy): domain Eukaryota; kingdom Metazoa; phylum Chordata; class Actinopteri; order Carangiformes; family Rachycentridae; genus Rachycentron; species Rachycentron canadum. The sequence goes on along the minus strand of CM076650.1, from coordinate 14,374,281 downwards.
GCAGAGAACTGAGTCTCCAAACTCTCACTGAGACAGTCAAACAGTGACAATGATGGAGTTATAAAATGATTCTACTTATAATACCCAAGGTACTAAATAGCAGTGGCTCTGAAATAAGCCTGAAATACAATACAGTAAAATTTTATATGAGCGTGTTTGAGCCTTATGAAGAGAAAATCCGATTTTTCTTTTCAGTTTTATCAAACACCACCTTCAGAGAGTTGTAGCTGTGAGGAGTCAGGTTAGCTTGTTGTAGGGGCGAGCACCAGCTGAGGCGGTTTATACCAGGATGAAGGCAAAAGGTGATGTGACACTGCAGCTGTTAGAGCACTAACACACACAGTCCTGTTTATTCAACACAGTCCAGCTCTGGATAGAGTGCCTCTCTTTTACCCTCTCTGGTGCTTTTCCTAGTTTTTCTTAGCTTTTCTATGGATTCCTCACCACTGCTCTTTTTTCTGTTTCACTCACTCACTTCTCTATCGTATTACCACATCTCTCTTTCTCTTGGCTGTTCCCTCTAATCTCCTTCACTTCCCCCTTTTTTTTTTTTCTTCTCTGTTCTGCATCAAAGTAAGCCAACGCTCACCGGCTCAAAGCTTACATCCTCCCCCTTCAAAGCTACTGCACTGTGTATGAGTTGAGAAAATGCAAATGCAAAACATTTTTGTATTTTGGACATGCTGAGAGAAAATGCAAGAGTAAAGGGAGAATAAAATGAAAGTGATTCTTCCTCCATTGATGACTGAGTCGACACAATAACCTGAAAATAAAGCATTATTGTTTATGTCAGCTGTTATACAGCTGGTGATGTACAGCTGCTCCTACACAGTACAGAGTTATGCGTTATCTTAACAAAGCTACATTGACTAAATGGGAAGTAGACCAGTGCAGTTGGTTGGGAAATTCAAAAGGAGGCAACTCATGTTGGCTGCATATTTGAGTAGTACAGTGGGTGATAAGCATCACAGGGAGATTAGAAACCTAAATGTGTTGACTACTGATACAGAAAGTGTGACACCTGCCACAGTCCCATTCAAAGAAGATCCAGAGGTTGCATATCTCTGAAGTCTCTCAAATTTACAACTTTTCAGAGGATGAGCACTTTAGCATTTGAAAAATGGAAGTTACCAGTTGTTTTAAACCCGTGGAGAGGAAGAAGGCAGAAAAGTCAAATAAATTTTCAGCCAGCTTTGTTTCAAACCTCTGAACAACCCACATCATCTGGTTGTTCAGGGATTCAGATACACCTGGTGTTTTGCTCACTGACTGTTGTTTGCCACAGTTGGAGGAACAGTTGTGTTGATAGGATTAATGTTTTGTTGTAAGTCGGCTTACAGAAATGATAACTCTTAAATCAACATTTCTATTACAGCTGCAACAACTAGTTGATTAACCAATGCATTAGTTAAGACAAAAATCATCAGCAAATATTTTAATATCAGTTGATCATTTCAGTAATTTTTCAAGCAAAAACATTCTCTAGTTTCAGCTTCTCACAAGGATTTGCTGGTTGTATTTGTTATACACAGTATGACAATAAAATAAGTTGTTATCACACACCCCTCTTCCCATCTTTGAGAATGAATCACAAAATAATGAAACCAAAATAAAAAGGTTATTGTTCTTTATCCCTTTTGACTACAGCCATAACCCTGGCTTCCTTTTTAAAGGTAACACTTTACATTTTAAAACCAAATCAAATTTACAACAAGTGAACTGAAGTTAGTTTTTTGCCTCATAAGTTTTTATTTTTTAAAGTGGGTATAAGACCTGTAGTGTGACCTTTTGTGTGGAAAACACTTTGAGTTATAGCTAGAAATCTAAACCAATTCCATGTCAACAGATGGTGCAGTGATAACTGGATTATAAATTGCTTTGCACAGATAATATCAGGAGACTTTGAGCTTTCAAACCACATATAGTTTGTAGTGAAAAAAAAGTTTTTTAACAGGCATTTTTCAATGTTTTGGATTCATCAGCAATAAAAATACTGTAGTAGCCCTAGTAGTAGTTGTAGTCGCAGCCCTACATGCACAGTATATTGTTATGCCCCAGGGGAGGGTGTGGTGGCATGATGTACAGGAACGTTTTGTTCTGATGAAGCAGTGACATAACTCAGTCTCTGTTGTTGTGATGAGACCTCATTATGTTTACTCATCAGCCATCCACCACAAAACAAAAACAACTGGGATGTTAGAGGGGACATCTACACATGACTCGCACATGCAGTTCATTATAGGAATGACCCCCCTACCCCCCACGCCACCCCAGACATACAGCAAGTAGGATTTCCTATACGGTCCACTTCTGTCAGCTTGGCTTAAGTTGTGGTAGTTATGTGTTAGTAAGTTATATATGTGTGTGTGTGTGTGTGTGTGTGTGTCAATGAGTGGGTGGTCTCAGCCAGCTAGCAGACTGTCATGGTCAATAAGACAATGTATGGAAAATTTGGCCCCTGCAGCCTAATCTGATGGAAGTAATTTGAAGAGTGAAGTCACAACAAAACTCACTAAAGCACTAAAGCTACAAGTACAGCTAATAATATTAGCAAGACAATTTGTTACTTCTTTTGCCCAAAGGGCCAAACCTATAATTGAGCTACAAACATAAGTGGCCTGTAATTGAGCTATTATAATTGACCTCAGGTGTGTCAGTGAATAAAACAGTGTGCAGGAATGCGCTCATGTGTATCTTCTGCCACATATGCAGACTTAATGCGTAAGAATGTTCCTATATTTATATGCATACAGTGCAGTAGAGTGTAAGTAGATATATTTTCACACTAATGGCATCTTTAGCAAGGCCGTTTCTATGGAAACCGAGTTGCCACGGAAACACTGCATGTCTCTTTGAATTAGAAATGTCTTTTTCCGTCCCTCACTCCTCCCTGCTCCGTGCGTCTCTTCACTTTTGGCTTCCTAGTCCTCTTCTTCCCTGACTTCCCTGTCTTTGACAGCCCAGCTGCTGTCAGTCAAAAAGTCTTGCGCTGTTGAAGGAGAAGTGCAGCACAAATCGAGGAAGTGAAGGAATGATGGGTTGGCATCTGTGCTCTCCAAGAAAAAAAAATTCTGGGAGAGGGAGGGCACATATCGAGGGGACTTGGTTTTTAATCAAAGACATCATATTGAAATAGGAAGGAAATGTTAAGTGACATTCAAAAGATAATGATGACGCAGAGGATGCTGTGAACAGAAGAGCGGGAAGATTGAAGGAGGAAGGGAGGGCTACAAAGACAGAGAGGGAGAGAGAGATAGCTGATGAGAGGGAAAAGGGAGTTGTGATTGATTTTTGCTCTCTCTCTTGTGCCTCTGGTATTTGTGTAACCATGCTGCCACACTTATCCAGCCTATCTGATTGAACAGCATGTGTGATAAATGGAAGATAGATAGAGATACATGCAGAGATAGTTTCCCAAAAAAGGGGTGAAAAAGTGCAACAGATAGAGAGAAACCACAATAGAGACAAAGGATGATGGGGGTCTTGGGCTGCGTGTACAAAGAAGGAATGGGGAGAAAATCACCATCATTTCCCAGGTGCAGATGAATGTCTCAAATTCAAGGAGGGATGTGGGTTAGTCCTTCAAGAAAAGTGGAGGGGTGAGGAAACACAGAAAGGGAAACAGAGTTAAGACATGCTGAAGAGAAGTGCGTCATGACAAGGTTTTGAACTGCATGTCTCTCATTGCACGCTGCACTTGACTCCAGCCTGCACTTCTCACCCTGTGTGCTTGTTAGAGAGGAAAGCAGAATTGAAAAGGCAGGCAGTATGGATGTAGGGAAGATAGATGGGAGGGAGAGGGAGGGAGAGTCAAAGCAAAGCAAGAGGGCAAACATGCGTTCTGACACGGTTAAAGGCTCGAATAAAGCTCTTACAGCTGTAGATCAGCTAGGAATTGCGTAGTGCATGTGTAATGTATTGTTGTACAAAGTGCAGAAATGAACCCTTAGTTTCTTGTTCATATTTCTAACTGATTTTGTTTTTGATGTATGTTTGTAGTTAACAAATTACACTATAACACTGGCAGTAGGTTGAGTTGGATCTCTTGTCCTTCGCAAGTATTGTGAGTTTGCTCCTACAAATACTGTGAGTTGTTATAGGAAATCTAGTATTCAGAGAGTGAGAACCTCTACCAAGGCTAAGGTCAAACAACACAAACCAGACTTCAGAGAAAAAAAAAATACAAATTCATAGTAAATGATCTGGATTTGCTCCAAAATTGAATGGGTTCTTGGTCGGGCCCTCCCGCATCCCACCACCAAGCTTAGTGCAAATTAGTTCAGCGCTTATAATAATTGTGTTGACAATCATATAAAGGACGTTTTGTTGTGTAAGGAGGGAAGCAGTACAGATTAGAAATTAAGTAACATATATAATACAACTCTGTTCTCAATGAAGTCAGCCTTGTTAACAACACATATTTCTATCTCGATTGATGACTTGTTGGCTGCAGTATTTTACCAATTCTGGACTGAATCCAAAGTGAATCCAGCTGTCGTGGCCTATTCCTACTTACAAAGTATCAGGAAAGTGGTGTATGTGTGTCTGTGTGTGTGTATGCACAGCACCATGGATCCTACCTCATGTACCTGTCATCAAAACTGTCCACACTAGTTTGGATGTGTGGAGCTAGGTCATTGCGACATCTTCACCTTTAATGTGCCAGTGCAGAGATTTTGACTGGTTATTGCAGCAAAAGCACAGGCACAACTGGTAACATTAACGGTGGCTCTGTTCACATTGTGTATCTGTTGGCCACACCACTTAATGAATAGACACGACATCTGGGTTCAGATATACTCAGATATACTTTGAAAAAAAACTGTTGTCAGATTAAAGGGACATTTGAAAGTTTTTCACACGTTGAGTTTACTAATCACGAAGATATTTATCAGACACAGAGAGTCAAATAAAACAAGGCTACTTGCTGCATTGTAGGATTCATACCTCAGCCTCTGCTACTTCTGCTTTATTATTAGCCCATAAGGGTAAAGACAGATGAACGTTACAGAACCAAGTACAATCTGTGTACTTAAGGATCCATGTGAAAGTGGAATTCATTTTTTTATCAATATTCAAGCTTCTTGTCTACATCTATGCTCACCTATTCTTCTATTTTCACCTTGTCCACTGCCTCTTCCCATCTTATTCACAGACAAGGAGATGCACACATACAGATGCCCACTCACCACTTTTTTTCGCCAGGTCATGTGACAACCAGGGTCAATTCTAATTGGGTCTCTGGCTTGTTTGGGTTGGTGGGATCTGGTCCAATCAGCTTGCAGAGCTTCTATGTGTCAGTGATTAATTATTTGCATTCTCCACTGTGCTAATGAGCTTAATCAACTACTCGTGAAGGCACTTCCCATTAAATAGTAGGGCCAAAGGTGATACTAAATTGACTCACTCCCTATTCCCCTCCTCCCTTAATTGTTTTACAGGGCTCACTGTTTCTGACAAGTTTCCATTTGTGAATTTTTTCCATACAACATTTTATGTTGTGCAGCTCTTTTCATTGCCTTGTCATTGCCGTTTCACATCTGTTACCAGTTGCTCTGCGGACTTGATTTCATCTGTTGTTCTCCGTCTGCCATTCTGTGTTAGGACAAGGCTTTGGGCTTGACTGACATGATGTGAGTGCTGTCTGAGTGTCAGATGTAACAGTAGGCGATTGAATCAGACAATTAATTTTATCTTCCACGTGGTGCACACAGTGGTGATAGCAGTGGAGTGGTGGAGAGAGCTTGAGGCGAACACTAGTTTCATCTGCCTTCTGAGGAGTCTTTGTGTATGTGTGTGCGTGTGTGTTTGGGGGGTGGGTGGGGGTTTGCTGGGCAATCTATGTCTGTATGTGTGTGGTTGTGTGTGTTTTTGAGACAATTTGTTCTAATTAGACATTCAGTTGATGATTATGTTTCAGTAGCCAGTGGTGCAGAATTGAAGACATGATCGAGTCTTTTAGAGGAGATAATAGAAACCCTCTAGTGCTTTAATGGGTTCTGATGGTTGATTGCCGGCTCTTGCTTTATCATGTCTGGTTTACGGTAAGAGAAAAATTGGAAAAATTAAACTTGTATTAATCATAAGTCATTAAATTTCTTTGATGTCTTGGCATACTAGGATGGTTTTGTTTACTGGAGTGAGCGCCAATTAGCATGGGACGAAATCCCTCCAGAGATGTTTGTTATTTGTCTTGTCCACTTTGCAGCTGTCTGAATAAACAAAAGTGCAGTATGGGAGTAATTGACTTTTTAAAAAACAATGTGAAATTTGAAGTATGACCGTCTTCAAATATAGTGCAGCACAAGGGACTTTTATTCCCTGAGTGATGAGTGAATACAGCGGAGTCTTTCTGCAGTAGGCTAATACCGCTCACTTAGCCAAGAACAAGCCATGTGGCACCGTGCCTTTTTCATTTCCTCTGCCAGTGATTGAGCCTACTTCTCCCTAACTAGTATGAGATTTGCAGATGATGTCATTGTTACTGTCATATGACTTGATAAATCAGGATAAAGTTGACTCATCTAGACAGCATGTAAGCATGTGGCTTAGCTGCTAACTGTCAGAATGTAGGAAATATATACTATGACTGGGTCGCAGCTTAATGGTCAAAAAATACTGGGAATAAGTAAAGATGTACAATGTGTGAGCAAAAAAATGTACTAATATAATATTTGTGCAAAGTTGGCATTTTGTGCTTAGGGTGGACCCTACAGTCACTAAATTGAATTTAATGAGTCTTCTTATTAGATTTTAATATTTCTGGGGTCCAAGAGTGACCAGGAGTGATTAGTCCGAAAGCCCACCAACTTTGTTCTGTGTTTTTGTTTTGTCAAACTTTAAATAGGCCTACACTTATATCAGCTGTATACCAGTCATACAAACAAATATGCAAATAAGGAGATGGAAAGCAGCATTGTTAAGGAGAAATGTGCTGTTTTTAACCAGCAGCAGCGTTCTGCTTGGAGCTGATGTGTTGAGCTTCTATAAGCGGTTACTGTAAGACATAATTTGCATGATTTGATTTGTGTGCTTTACTCACCAGGTGTGGGGAGAAAAAGCTGCCTTTCATAAGTATTACTCGCTATTACACTGAACCCACCCTTCCCACAGATGGTGTTTCAACAACTCATTACTCAAAGACAAGGAATTTCTCAATTACTTCAAACAAGAATGAGCATCCTTCATCAAAATCAATAACACTCCTGGAATATCAGCATGCACATCATGCGAAACAGCAAAGGCAGTCATGAGAGGTAAAATAATATGTAATTTGCACAAAAAGAAAAAGAACCAAATCTCTTTTTGTACTCAAAAAACGGTGAAGAGATTGGACACACTGGCATTTCATTCCCCTACTGATTCAGTGCTGGAAGAACTCCTGAAAACCAAACATGAATTAAACAAAAACTTTCGATATGCTCATCAGATTCAGACAGCAACACTTTGAATTTGGATGTAAAACAGGTCAATTTTAGCAAAACAATTGAAGCAACGAACACAGAAATCCATCATTATTATAGACCGATCTGGAAATATAACACAAAACCACCAATGATTACTCATAATTCTTACACAGATGTCTACACTCAAGACTGGAATAACTCACCCAAAATGCTGAGGGCTTTCTGATGAGTGTCTCCATAAACAAACTAACTCGAGCACAATCAGAAAACCTAGGTCTTAGGAAAATCACCAAAAATCAGGATCACCAAAACACCCCATCTTTTTCCAACAGAAAATAACCTGGACCAGTTAGTTACCCAAAATATTTTTATAAACAGTTTTAGCTTCTTCTGTCCCTGCTGCTCTTGGAAGTGGTATCTTAAATTTAGAGAATATGACATTGTCATGACATGTCATTTCCAGTATATTCAGTTAAGCGAAATTGGGAAGAAAAACATCAACCTTGTAGATTTTAACAGCCACAGCCCTCCTCTCGATTTAAAGTTAAAATGACTTAAACCTAAAGAAAGATTTTATCTCCAATCTCCTGGCATCCATCGACCGTTCTCACTGCCCATAGACAAGTGGGCCACACACATAAATAACCACCCAACAGATTTTGAATGGGCCAAATAAACATTCTCTATGACATGTAACTGCAAATCCCAACCAGCTTTAGCCAAAACAATATATGTTTACACAATTAATTCTCAATAGACAGGTGCTTTCATGTCATCTGGCTCTGCCCACTCATCCAGTACTTCTGGTCAGAGGTCATGAGCAGGCTGTCTCAGATGCTAAGCCTCAGCATCCTTATTTGTCCACACATTACACACATACACACCTCCCATCACAAATCATTCGTAGTAATATGCTTAACCATTGCCCAAAAGACCATATTAAGGAACTGGAAAGACAGAACTAAGGTCTCTGTATCCCAGGGCCTTAATTTACTAACAGAGCATTCAAATTTAGAAAAACTTAAAGCTTCTCTGAAAAACTTAATCAATCAATCAATCAAATCATATGAAAGCGCCTGGTTCCCTACCTGATCATCATGAGCATTATTAAATGTTATTACATCATATTATGTTATTATTGTATTATTCATTGTTATTACTGTACTCTGTATATGTGTACATGTCAATATGCAAGATATTTTGATATTTTATTATAATTATCACAACACAGATCTAATCTATATAATAATACTACTAATAATAACTTCTTAGTAGTAGTAGTAGTAGTACTAGTATTATATAATGGACTCTCATTAGGACATCCTACCATGCATACAGACACACTACCCCCAACATACCCAAAATAATTATATACCTACTGTCATGTCATGTCAACTGTCTATTATTTATTACAGCCTCCTAGTCACAATGGCTTCTGTCACTTTCTGTTTATTGTGTTTTTTTAACAATCAGGAAAAAAAAAAGCTGCCTTCCAGGCACAACAGTGAAGTATATTTTGTACTGTGCTTTAACACAATGGGTCTAACAGTATAGGCAAGCTGTACTTTTATAAAAGGTATAAATCAAATAGATATCGTTTAAAAAAAAAAAAAAACGCATACACACACACGTTGAGATTCAGTACAGACATTGAGAGCTCTGCTGGAGCTGAAGAGCTGTTTCAGTTGTGTGAACTGATAATCTGCCTCTTTCCCCTCTGGAGGTATGTGGTTTGTTTGAAACCTTTTGCCTTTTGTGTGTGTGTGTGTGTGTGTGTGTGTGTGTGTGTGTGTGTGTGTGTGTGTGTGTGTGTGTTACCTTTTCTGTGTTTCATCATATTTGTCATTTTGAAATCATAAAATCTGTGTGACTATACTGATTCTCTAATAATGTTTGCGCTTGGATTTTGTGTATTATGTTTGTGTGGTTGTCTGTGGCCAGTAATAGAAATCGTGTTGTTTCAGTTAAGGTGCAGGTTGTGTCCAAGGGGCTTTAGCTCAACCACTGAGGTGCTTTCTTACATGAGGTTGTAGCCAAATGGCTTCTGGTTCTTCTGTAAATATGTCCAAATAGTTTGGAAGTTAATGTGCGCTATTACATGCAACAAATACTTTTTCCTGCTCACAGCATGGCCCGTTTGTTTGCTGAGGTAATTTCAGGTTATCAACACAGACAGCTTCCATCACCCCCACTGATTTATTGCTGAAAGAGGACTTTGATGAAAATGTGAACTAAAAGCAGCTAAATATCTACAGGTTTTACTCCTATCTCACATATAAATGCTGCTTGCTCTATCTCGGCCCAAACATATCAGAATTATTCAAGCTGCACTAATGAAAGACAAAACAAAGAACATCAATTATAATAAGTGAGGGAAATCATTTACTAAACTTGTTTATTGCTGGTTAAATTAATCTGTTAATTCACACACCACAGAAAAACATTATCAAATAACTTCCAATAATCCCATCCTGTAAAGACAGTGAATAATCAGTTGCTTACACCAGCGTCAGAAGAATCAGAGTTTTATCACCAATAACACTATAAGAACAATTCAAAATGATTGGAGTTAAAGTATTTTCTTTTTATCTTGCCATTGCAATTGCTCATCCCTTTCCATATTCTCAAAAACAGCTTTGCATACAAAAGAGTATCCTCTATAGAAAACAGTGCCATCATCATCATCATCATCATCATCATTGCTCAACTGGCCACTGAGAAGTGAATCATATTTCGGTGCTTCTGAAATCATTTCCTTGACAAAAATAGTATGAGTGTTTTTAATCAGAAGTGCGTTGAATGAAGCTGGGAAAGAGACGTGGAAACAGGGTCATTGATAATTAAACAGCCGAATATGAGATTAATTAACACAGTGTGTGTGAGTTTGATTAGAAATATGATGATGAAGCATGTTGGGCTCAAATTGAGGAGGATTGACAGCGGCAGCGCTCAGACTGTGAGGAGGAGATGGACAGAGGGAGGGAGATGAAAGGTGGAGAAAGACGAGTGTGATGAAGTGGAAAAAGCTGAGTGTTAGAGGGAACGATGTGTACACTGCCACTTGTGTGTGTGTGTGTTTTAACGTGTGTGTGTTTGTGAGCCCTGTCTCTGTGAGTTCTAAGGGTTTGCCTGTTTTCTCAAGCAAGGCTCTCCTCTATCTCTCTCAGCCTTAATAGCCACCCTCTCTCCCCTACTCTCCCTTTCTCTTTCTTCTTTGTCTGACTCTCTCTTTCTCTCTCCCTGTTCCTCTCTCGCTCTGTCTCTCTACCCTCTAGTCCTCTCCCGCCAGGGCTTGTTGAGCGGTGGGCCAATGTGTCGCTCTGCTTCTGCAAATCTAATTGGAGACAGGCTTTCACTGGCATGACATGGAGATGAGTTGCCAAATCCTTTCAGCCCTCCTGCTTGAGGCTAGCTCCCCTCAGCTCCTGTACAGTACTGCACACTGACGCAGCAGCTGCAGCCGCAGAGGCAGGCTCAGCGCCGACTACGCATCCAAGGAAGTGTCCGTGACAATCTGAGCGAAATCAAACGCGCCCAGTGCTCACTGTCTTAATGGGTTTAAATCATGCAGCAGCCGCTGACGCTTCACTGGCAGACATGTTTCATTTAAATATGTGACACTGAGAGGGAGAGACGTCAGCACTGTGGGGATCGAACTGTGAAAAAAATAGAAAACTCTGTGTTGTATTTACACAGATGAGTGTGTGCTGTGTATTTCTGTCATCCGTTGCGTCTCCAGTGAGTTCACTGAGAGTGTGGAGTCATCGTCTTAACTGGAGGTTGTACTCACATGTTAGGCAGCAGTATAACACCTCAGGGAGCAGGAATGAGACGTAGAGGTTTGTGTTACTAAGCTAGCTCTCTGGTGCCATATCTGCACAAAGGTTGAATAATGCCTCCGAAGTGATTCACTCCTCTGCTCGCCTTTGGTTTTGGGAGGGGCGCTAATTCACACAAATAACTGTTGCAGTCAGTCCGCGACACAACACCTGGACTGTTTCAAGACTCCTGCAGCTGAAACACCAAAGTAATGTTTGGTGTAACTCAGGATGAGACAGAAACTGTGGAAGGATGTAAAAAAGGAAGAGTGAATAGTGATATAAAGAAACAAGGACTGTAACTCACATTGGAGCTGCCACAGAAAAAAACAAAATCTGAAAGTTCAAACTTTTGGACAGTCCTATAGGAGATACTGGTCTTGTTGATTAATTTAATTTGACAGACAAACATTTTGCAGCTTCCCCACTGTGGGACAAATAAAGGAATTTGAATTAGAATTTACCACACTGTCCCATTGAACATTAAACCAGACTGGCCAAGTCACACTGGAAAAATGTTGATGTAATTGTGGCCATTCTTAATATTTTCATATCAAACACATACTGAAATATTATATCCCAAAGTAGGGTTGTGATACATGGATCATAAATCATACGCTGTGATCTCAGCCTGATCTTACACCATTAACTAACAAGTTTGTAGAGTTACTGGGTACATTAAAAGGCATGTGTTCACAAATTCTCTGTGCAGAATTCACCCCGTCTAGACGCCAAGTGTTGAGGATGACATTAGCTGTTCTTTCCTACTTTCCTTTTTTTTTTCCTTTTTTAAAATTTTATTTGGCTAAATTTGAACTCAAGCAAACTCGTCCATCATTATCCAAGATCACATTGTTAGTCCTCATCAGGAAGGTGTTTCTCTTGTAACATAAAAAGTGAAAACATACAGTTTGAAAAAATGAACAGGTAGGTAACAGCTATGCAAAGCAGCCAAACAGGGTTATGTTAGAATGAAATAAAAATGTCACCCTACTCTTAATCTAAGAACTAGCTAACTCTAGCCTGCCTTACAACGACAATACTTTGTTACCTTAGTGTCTTATACATAGATCATCAGCTGGAGAGGATGCTAACTTTTTGAATGGAACATATAGCTTCAGCCTCACTTTAGCCTTTTTGCTTGATTTCATGTCTGAAATCAAGAAACCATCCAATGTTTCAAAAATTGCCATCAATTTTTTGATGGAAATGCTGCCATCTTTCTCATCATTGCCATGCAATGAAAATGAAGAAGTAATTTGAAAATAATTTTTTGACATAATTCCAAGTGTCTTACACCAAAAGGTTTTGTATTTACATGTGAAATACAAGTTGAGCACAGTTGCATTTCACACAAGAGACTGGGTCTGAAAAAGCCAGTAAACAGAAACACTAGCAATTGGAAATGAGACAGTTCCCTTACTGCAGTACATCATCAGAGCAATAAAAGTCCTGTTAAGAAATTATGGGTTTCTGTCCAATGCTAGAGGGCCTTTAATTTGAAATGGTAGAGGAAGTATTTATTTTGACAAGCAATACAATAACTTTAACAAAGAAAACAGGAGCTACTGTAAATGAAAACTCCTACTATATACCAGTATGATCAATTATACATATCAATAAGAGAGTGTTAGAAATAAAAACCCGTCTCTAATACAAGCCTGCCTCTATTTCCTATCTTTTCCTCTTGTGTTATCATTTTACAGGTACAGCCAAAAAGACAGCACTGCCTTTGTCTTTAATTTATGTGGTCGGTGTTTTTGTCAGAGCATTAGCTTGGAAATGGATTGTAAGTGACTGCTGGTTAACATGTAGTTTTAATGTGTTTCAGTCGCCACTTCAAACTCATTATGTTGTCTGACAATAGAAACAGAAAAACTAGTGAATGAGAACAGCTGAACTTGGCTAAGCTGTTTCAAAATACCATATATAAGAGCACAGAGAATAGGAGAGAAACAAACATATATAGGGCGATGAAATGATTTCCAGCAGTTCCACAACAGTTTTCAACTGTGTCTTCAATTTTGCACATTGACCATATGCAGTCCAACCATATACTAGGTTTTGACATGGTGTTGGTAAAAAGTCCTTTATACAAGTAGAAAGATATTTTCATGCCTGTCCAGCCTGTAGTCCTTCAACTCATTTTCAACAGTGTCTAACCAAATCTGACATCACAAATTACAAAATGTAACCCACCTCACAGACAGTAAATTGTGACTTATTGAAAGGAGTCACAAAAACAGAGCTTGATAAAATGACGTGACAAACCACTTTCTTGGGCTCATGGTTGATAAGTGTTTGATGTGAAACGACAGGCTGGTAAGCAAGCGGCAGCTACGATAATGACATACACAAGCTCCACCCCCCACCCCACCCCAGACAACCCCAGACACTCTACACCTCTGTGATATGAACTAATGGAGCTGCAGGACCTTATGTAAAAGCAGAGGACAAAAGCAGGAAAAGAAGGCAATGGGTTCAGAACAAAAAAAGATAAAGAGAAAAAACGACACTAATGCCACGTGAATAAAGGACAGAACTGTGTGATTAGGATATGAAAGAAAAAGTGGAATGAGAAGATGATTAGCTGCAATCTAAGAAGGAGAGAATGAACTAAGTAGTGCCCTCATGATCCCTCTGAATGGCAGGTTTGGTCTGACAAGTGATTACACTGCTCTGATCACAGTTTTATAAAGATAGATGAAGAGCGATACCAAGACATGGAGGGAGTTTAGGTTGAAGGAGAAATTGATGCTTTGTGAATATGTGAGTGAGAGGAAATGGGAGCAAAATTCAGTGCAGCAAGAGAGGTCATGTCTGTACAATACTGTAGCACAATGTGTAAAAGTGAGCTGTGGAAAGTTGTAGCTTCATTTATGGGTCGATTCAAATGTGTGGTATATTTGCCCATTTATCTCTCATGGTGTTGGATCGTTTTATTTGCCAAGGTTTAAAAATATATGCATCTGTACATGTTGTGTTACATTGTGTACATTCTGTATACCTATACCAATATACATTGGTTATGGTGTTTCCTGCTTTGAATAATGACATTTAAATAATTCTGCAGCAACAATGTTCTCATTAGTCTAGATAATTTGTACAGAAATACAGTTTTCATTGAAACTACTTTCTGCAAACATAGCCAGGATTTTGGAAACCTCCCTCAGACACTTAGGAGGCAAACAGAATGTGTCCATGTTTTAAATCATTTGGATTTTTCATATTTCATTTATTGAGTTAACTGTTCAATTATACATGAAGGTCTAAATGCTGTTTCAAAGCTTTCTCCTCACAGCCAGGATTAAAATTCTGGTGGAGAAATGCTGAAGCATTTTATTTGTTCGCTTATTTTCTGGCATAAAGTTGCAAAATTTAAACTTGTTGAATCTAAGAATATTGCAAAAATATTATAAAACCACCACCATGTGTAAGTTTGTCATTGTAGAATTTAGACTCCCTTCAGTTTGCTGAACCCCCAAATAAATAAATAAAATCCTGAGGACATGGCAGAAGTAATAGTCCTTGTGGTAACAGTTGACAGTCAGTTAATTACCCCCAGTCACCAGAACATTGATTCTGGGATGTTGGTGTTTTAAGATGAACTTTTCAGTGCTGAGAGCATCAGAAACTGAAGTCTATTTGCCTCCATTTTACAGTGAGGTGGAGACAGAACCTTCGACATATCAAAATCTTAAAATAAAACCAAAACTACAGAATCTGTATTCTGTAGTTTTGGTTTTATTAAGATATCCCTCAGGACAATCGAAACCTTATACATATTTAATAAAATTTTCATAATGAGGTCAGTAATTTCCTAAAACTGCTGGACACTGTAGTTTTTAGAACACATTACTCAAATAGGAGAAAAAAGGGCATGCGTTAAGGACTATTTTCAGCTACTATACCATATTATTTATGTCAGCAGGATGGTGCACATGCAATGATTCGTAACAAATTACAGTGGACATATTCTTTGAAGAAATATATGATATAATAATCTTTGAGGTGAAATTTATTAGTAGAGTTAAGTTTAGATTTTGTTGACAATAAGAAAAAATCTGAACATCACTAGCCTCATCCTTATTAAGACAGGAAGGGGTGTCAGTGTGGTGAACAGATGGCAGAATGGATACTGGAAAGGGTTAGAGGAAATATACTGGGTCCACAGATGGAATAATAATGTCAGGGTAAATCACATGTAAATAGTGCTTGTTTTTACAATTCGTTTAAAACTCAGCACATTAAAGCTGAGATGCTCAAACAATGTTGGGTTTTGATGGAAGTGTGAGGTCTGAGGTGAATGGTGCATTTGCTGTCAGCCATGCATAATAGTACTTTCATTACCTTCCTGAACCGCGTTCAGTATATATACTGTCATTGTAGGTAACACACACACACACACACCACTGCCAGTCCCTGCACCACCACTTGACACTGGATGTTATAACCTCATTTTGGTGAAAAGTAGGTAACACATAATTTCTGTCCCTGTGGGTAATAAAGAGGAGGACGGGGGGAGATGGGCTTTGATGTAGAGTGGAGGTAGTGCACCTAACCTGAGGAGTGCTCAGCCTCCAGCAAATCTAACATGTATGACTAATTGTGCACCTGGATAGATACATACAGTTCACATATGTGTATGCTGGCACATGAACATCAACGCATGCAAGTGAAAGTTGTTCTAGAGGGCACATGTGAGCAAGTACTGAAGAGTGAATTTTTGAACTTTAACTTGATTTTAAAATTAAGTTCAATAGTGAGTTAGAGATAACTGATTAAAAAGCATGAAAGGTAATCTGTGCTACTGTGATGAATGGAAGATCCTAGATTTCACTTAGAATTTAATCCCATTCTTTATATAAAAAACTGACAAATGTATAGAGAAATATTGTGATTAATTATAACAATAGTTTGAGGTTCATAAATTTATTTTTATTTTGACAGTGAGACGAGAAGGTGGAGCTGTAGTCAGGACATGTTAAAGATAACTAAACCAGCTGTGTATAGTATATCATATATATATATATATATATATATATATATATATATATAGTTTAATATGATATAATGTCTGGTTTGATATGATATGTTGCAGGGCAGAATTATTTATACCATGTTTAAATAAGTAAGCTTAAAGGCATTATTAGGTGTATTTTGTGCCATGCTAGTGAGATGTATTTTGTGAAAACATAAAATTTTGTTTCCATAAAAGGCATATATTAGTATATTTATTTTGCTCTTTAGAAAAATGACCAAACATTAAAAATGTATTAAAAGAAAATAAAAATATTTTCTAGAGCTGCAATTTGTCAATTAATTAACGCCTAGATCATAATTGATTAGTTATTCAACTCTTATTCAAGTGCATAGAGGATGCGTCTTCTCAAATGTGAGGATTCAATGCTTTTTTTGTCATATCAGTTAATAAGCTGAATATCTTTGGGTTTTGGGAAATTGGTTGAATAATAATAATAATTGGGCACTTTTATAATGTTGGAGACAATTTTGTGCTTTTACACATGTAAACATCAAATGGTAGTCACACAATAGACCAAATTACATATTGTAAATAATTATACATAACTATAAAGGATAATTGTAATAGATAAGATCTGAAAAGAAAATGTTCCTATATATTAAATATTTCCACAACAAAGTTCATCATGATTCGTAGCAGCTATTGGATGGATTTCTATTTAAATTTTGATCCACCTTTCTTTTCCTCCAACATGAGGGTTAGTTGTGAGGAAAATATTTTTTTAATTCGAACACATTACCATGAAATTTCATACAGTCATTCAATCTGCCACTATACTAAATTAAATTTTTGATAACTTTGGCGATCCTAAGTTTTCTTACCCTCATGAAGTCAACATTTGAAAGTTGACCTAAAAGTTGAATCCAATGTTTTGCTTTATAACTACATGCTGTTGTTAGTATTTACCTCAAAGAACCTCTGTGCCAAAGCCTCACAGAATCGCTAGCATTACTTTAGACTCCTCTCTCTTTCCAGACTTTATGCTAATCTTTACCACAGGTAACGGCATCATGCAGCTCTATGTTTTCTTCCCATTTGACTCTATTTGTATTTCCCAAAATGTTGGATTGCCCCTTTAACTAAAATATTTTACTCATCTTCTTGAGCAAGGGCCAGTGTTTAAGCGTGACCCAACGTCTACAGTCATATCAGTCACATTTCAACGCTAACCCGTATTTCACTCTGGACAAACAGAAGACCCCAGACATGATGCTGTTCTCATTACAGCCCCTCCAGCGTGTCACCCCTGGTCACTATAATTTGTGAATGATCCATCTTGACTTCCATGTCCCAATGAGTTGGTTGGCCCGCCCTTGACCAATCCATGACAGCAGCCATCAGGCTCCTGGAGCTCCAAGAGTGCTTCTGACTTTGTCTCTTCCCTCTCTCTTGTTGAAGAAAATGTTTTTGTAGAAATGTCTTCATTAGACAACATTAAATACCATTGAACCAAGTGGCCATGTTAACTGTTGTGCTTAGCTTGATAGTAAATGAGTCACCTTGTCTGGTTGTGCATGTTCATACCTATTGGGAAAAAAAAAATAGATGTTGCATGGGAATAATGTTTGTAAAAGATCATTAAGTTCAGTATATAGGTGAAAAATGTCATATTAATGCATATTCTTTTGTGCAGTTACAAAGCATGAACAGAGAATACAGGACTAAATTTGTTCCTTCTGCTTGCACTAGCTGGATATGCTCTGTCATCATCTCTGCCCTACCTTCCAGTTCTTTCTCATGCTATGAATCATGACCTTGTTCACTGATTGGCTCCATATCTATCTCTGGTTTCCAGGACGACCACTCCATGTTTTTCCAGTTTGGTCCGTCCATCGAACAGCAGGCCTCCGTCATGTTGAACATCATGGAGGAGTATGACTGGTACATCTTCTCCATCGTCACCACATACTACCCTGGCCACCAGGACTTTGTTAATAAGGTAAATCTGCCAACAAACACTCTGATGAATGGAAACATGCAATATATGTACTTTACATACCAATGTATACTTTCTGCTTTATTGCCAAGGCTCCACCGTCCTACAAATTATACCACTTGGTAATAAGTTGAACCCAGAACTGGTGAGGAATATTGCCTGCAAAGATAAATGTATTCTTTTGATCAAAACTGACTCTGGGGCAGCACGACACATATTACTTATAAAGCTAATGGCTGTAAACCTTTTCAACCCTTAATTTAAATGAGAGGTTCACTTTTGCTCTGGGCCCCAGGCACATTAGGTATTATTACTTTTGTCTTTTGGGGACCCATTATAGTAGGCCCTGACACTTTCTGTTCTGAGTTTTCATGTTATTTATTTTTTAATTCTCTTTATTATTTATTTTGTAGTTCATTTAGGAAGGCTATATACAATTAATGAAATGATCTAACAAAAGCAGCTAAGTCTGAGAACATGATTGTCTGGTTTTAAGCCATTATTTATATGCTTTTAAAAATGACAAGGTTTGGTAGAACGTGATATATGTGGGTAGCAAGTTCCATTTTCTATTTGCTTTAATGGAAAAGACAGATTGTCCGAACACGTGCTTTTGAATGCAGCCACTCACTGAAGCTTCAGCCTCCTTATCTTTCAGAGCTGAGAACAGATTCTTTAAAGTGGATGGTATGAGATTCTGAACAACTTCAAAACATCACATCACACACATCTGAAAAGAATCTGAAAGTTATTGAAAGTAAGCTAGGAATGCATAGATTCTCATATTAACTGCTATAGTTTATTGTCACTACTGAATATCTGTGAAATATTTGATAATATTTTGAAAACAAACCATTCAAAGCCCCACTAAATTCAGTACCAAGAAAAGCTTAAACCAGTTTGCATGGTTGCAGCCAGTTATTACCAGCATCATAAATCTCACTACATCCTACTGTTCTCTCCCATGCAAAAAATACCACACATAAAAAACTTATTTTTCTTCTTTCAATATAAAAAGAAAATGAGTGTTGTAATGGCACCTAGTACACTCATGCTTTGCCTTGCCTGGCTGTTATTCAACTTATGTACTTTAACTCACTTTGAATCGATTCTCTATAAAAGTCAAGTATCCACAAACATAAACATACAGACAGCCCTAAAATCACTTCTTGCTGCACGACATATTAATCTAACTGTAATGAAGTGTGATTTAGGATTACAAGTAACATTTGCAATATCTCCATGATTATTTCATCTGTGTCTGTGTGAAGATATAGCTTAAAGATTTGGGAGAAAACATTACCTAATATCACTCTTGTTACATTTACAAAAAAAATAAAAAATAATCAACCAGTGCTTCCTACTCCCAAGAGACGTGTAAAGACAGAACGGTTTTGCAATCTGGGAGCTGGAGGAGGAGACATCTCAGTCAGTTTTGTTCCAGTATCTCTCCTTAACATCTCCACTGAATGTGTGCAGCCTACACTTTTTAAAATCACATCTCCCTTTCCTATCCAGGTCCGCAGCACCATCGAGAACAGCTTTGTGGGCTGGGAGCTAGAAGAGGTCCTCCTACTGGACATGTCCGTGGATGATGGAGACTCCAAGATCCAGAACCAGCTGAAGAAACTGCAGAGTCCTGTTATTCTGCTCTACTGTACCAAGGAGGAGGCTACCACTATCTTTGAAGTAGCTCATTCTGTAGGTCTTACTGGCTACGGCTACACCTGGATTGTGCCCTCGCTCATCGCTGGAGATGCAGATCATGTTCCCTCAGTCTTCCCTACAGGTACACCCATACACCAGGGGCCGATTTCATAAAGGTAGACTTGTAACCATTGTCTTCATCTTAGAAAAAGCTCTCAGACTTCAGATGTCTGAATTCATCAGTTGCACAAAGCAATCTAAAAAATGAGCAATCAAGCAAAAATGAGCAATTGCATCAAGTAGAAGATTTTACAGTTTCTACAAGCATTCAACAGTTACAAGGTCAAAAATTCAGTGAACACAGTCATTTTTTGAGGTAGCCTGACAAGTTACCGACAGACACACCAACACAGCTGCAACCTCCACACATTGTTCTTTTTTATGTCCTTCTACTTGTTAAAGACAGGTTGTAGAGAATTGGTAAACACTAAAGCCCCAGTGACCTGCTTTTCCTCCAATTTTTAGTTATAAAGGTTTCAAGCTCTTTTGTGTAGTGGATAGGAGTCGTAAACAACTCGTTTCCACTGAAATCAAGAGGATTGCAAATGGCTAGATGCACTCACTCCCACAGGATATTTGCATAAGGTTGATTCCTTGCATATGACTTAAATGTCCACTGAAGCTTCCTCTCAACTGGTGAGACTGAAAATAATAGCCATCAAAAACACCAGGTCTGTATGGAGTGATGAGGACACTGTTACTATGGAAACATGGCTGGTAGTTCAGAGATAACCCTGGGGTTGGGTGGCCAATAAATTTAGTCTTAAAATAAGTCACTTTCTTTTTCTGAAGCTGTCTCACTTGCTTACATTTAAGAAGAGTGGATATAGTCTTACACTATAGACCAGTCCAAAATATATTTGTCAAAACAGCTCCAGATAAGCAGGAGGTGTTATTACCATTTAAGAGTTTAAACAGAGATCTCAAAGTACCATATTATCACTGACTAAAAGCCCAGCTAATTAAAAATTGTGAAATTCATTAAATGCCACATGTGCAATGTGCCACATTTTTAAACAGTAAGTCACCACTACCAAATTAACTGTGATACTTCATTAATAATCGCGTAAACAAATGAGACCAACTGATCTCTCTCTCTCTCTTTCTCCAATCAATCCACTGTGATTTTTTTTTTTTTTCTCCCTTGGGATGGAGGTGGTCAACATGCCAGAAGTAACTTTCCTTTGGCCGCTCTGAACTGTACTTGACTACCTGCCATTGTTAAAACCTTATAGCTTTGATCTCCAGATTGGGAGTGAAGAGGTCTAGAGTTATAGTTTATCGTTTTTAATAAGGGACCGCTTTGGTGCCCTGTCACAACATCGACAACATTATATTTATTGCATTCATTTTAAATTATATAAGGACTGTGTTGCCAGACTTAGCTATTTACTGAGCTCATCTTGTGGCTAGACAGAGAACAAGAGCTTCATGGGTCAGAGGTCAAACTGAGGTTAAACCAGGATCAAACTCATCTTAGCAACTCCTCACTGAGTAATTTAAATAAAAATATCACACTCTTCTGTGGTATTTTCTCAAAAAACTTTGTATCGATATGTGGGCACAGGTGACAGATGGGTTTGTTTGCATATATGCAAATGTTCTCCTAGTGTATTTGCAGTATGCTGTGCCAGTCAGTGGTAGGCTGCATACTAATTTCTCTTAACCTCAGGTAAGTAAGATTTTCATTAGTTTAACAGCTCATTTGGTGCTATCTGGTGATTTTATGTCCACTCATTATGCAATACCTCATATAAAAATTAGATTAATGTGAAATGATGAGGTTTAATTTTTTTCATTGTGGTTATCAGTTCTAATAATAGTTTGAGCTTTGGCTTCATTGGACTCAATTCATTCATATAATTAAGAAAATTCCCAGTGATGTTGTTTTGAAAATGTCTCCCCAGGGCATGGGGTCAGGCAGGACAAGACCCCTTTATCGCTCTCTCGCATATTTCATCTGCAGAGAATTGACTCCCATAATTCTATTTGCTTGGACATCCCATTTTAAAATGTGTGTGAAAACAGTAACAACACCATCTTTGCTTAAAAATGCACCCAATTTAAACATTGTCTAAACCAGCCATGAAAAATGACCTGAAAATGCATTTGTTTATGGGTATAAGAGATGGATGTTGACATTTGATAACCAGCAGTTCATCATGCTTGAAAAGTCAAGCATAACAAAATGAGCTGAGGGATGATTGATGCTCATATTTGGCTTTTTTTTTCATGTTTTCATCCTGTTTGAGCATATTTTATAGCAAGGTAGCAAGGTAAACAGCTCCTCTCTGGCTTGGAACAAATTAAAATATTATAGGTATGATTGCACTCTTAATTTTGTCTCAGTGTTTTGCCACTTCTCAGCCTTCTCCAAAATGCTTTCATTTTTGTATATCTTTTCCCCCTCTGGCATTTTTTCATTACACTCTGCTTCCCTATTTGTATACTCCCTCTCTTTCTCACACTTTTCTGCCTCCCTCCCCCTCCTTATCATCGTTCTACATATTTCTTTTTACCACTTCTTTTTCTTCACACTTTCTGTGCATCCCTTCCTCTCACCTCACTCCATCTCCCTCTTTCCCAGGGCTTATCTCAGTGTCATATGACGAATGGGACTACAACATCGAGGCCAGGGTACGTGATGCAGTGGCTGTCATTGCCACGGCGACCTCCACCATGATGCTGGACCGGGGGCCGCACACCCTGCTGAAGTCAAGCTGCCTCGGGACACCTGACAAAAAGAGCTCCAACACTGGCCACTCCAAGGAAATACTGAAGTGAGTCAATGCTGGGGGAGGGGTGGTGATGTGAAGGCAGGGAGAGGGGCTGGAATAAACAGAAACCAATAATGGTAAGATTTGGATTTCATGCTGGCGCCTTGTGTATGGGACTGTAGTGAAAGTGAACTTAAGTGAGTTTATTCCAGCCTTTTCTTTCATCTACTCTAATGTAATGTTATAGTTATTAACATTATCCTGCCAGGCTAACTTACTTTGTGGTAAACTATTTCCATTACTAAATAATGGTTATATTGCTTAGATAGGTTACTTAGAAAAATTCCTGTCAACATCCGCCCTGGTGTGGCCACAGTGCTAATATATCAGATAAGAGTAATGATAGCAGTTATGTCTCACTCTTGTTTTGATGGGGAAATTTACACTCCAGCAACTCTGGCCAAAATTTTGATATAAAGTTGTTAAACTTCAGTAATCTTCTTCAAAAGTGTTTATCAGATGATCGAACATATCTTTGGACAACCCTCCCCACACACCTGGCTGACGTCAAACTCACTGAAACTGACAAGTCAACATTCACACAGACTTCACACCGCGACTGGTCAGTTGTGCACAGCTGAAAAACTACACTTGGTTTGACCCTTTCCCTCGTAACTTCTTTTTTTTCATTCCTGTCACAACTATTTCATCCTCTGTTTATGTGAACAACCCAGTGCGACACAATGAACGTCTTCCAGGAGACTGTCTGAAAATGTGTGCGTTATCATGTTTAAATGCTGCCATGTCTCCCGCTTCTCTATGGTGGCCAGCTTTTTACTCCCCCTTCAAGTGCAGTCGTTTGAATACGGTGTAAACATGTGATTTGCACCCTGGTTGGACTTCACATTGTAGTTCAAAATCCCTCAAAATGTACTGCAAAATGTAGTGTACAATATTTCACAAAGAAAAGCAGGAAATCCTGTCTTTTGAGATTCAGATGATATTTCCATGTTTCTGGTTTTAAAAGGAAGCATTAAAAAGAAGGCTGTAAACTGAGTTTTCAACCAGAGTGTGTGTAAGCAGTAGTGTTACAAGAGCTAAAACTGACATCTGTTAGCAACAGTCATCATTTCAGCTGCTGTTGTTCCACTGTTGTCAGACAGAAATGAGAAGCGGCTTTTGTTTATTACAGTGTGAAATCGAGCACTCATTGTTTCAGAAATTACTCTAGACTTTGACTGGTAAAACTGCCAATGTTATTATTAATTCCATATGTATCAGTTGTTTTTGCATCGTTTGTTTTTACATCATATTTTTGGCACAGATAATTTCTAGTAACACTGTAATCTATCCTTTTGATTTAGTTAAAGACAAACTTTACTGCTAAAACAATAGCAAATGCAATGAGCCATGTTCACCTACTTTTTTAAAAGCTATTAAACCTTGAATTTCTTTCTATGCTGAGATTCAGTGGGGCATCATGCACAATGCAAAGATATGGGCTGAACTAAAGCAGACAATTTTTTTTTTTTTTTTCATTTTTTAAATTAAAAATATTTGTCAGAGCCAAGGAAACTAGCTGGTAAAACAAGAGAAAAAAGTGAGTAGTGAAAAGTGTAGTGTGGTTTTTAGTTGCTGAAGCACAGTTGAAAATATCAAAATGAATCCAACCGCACACAGGCATGAAACAACTACTATGCACAAATACACACAAGCATTAACAGCGTAGACACCCTCCCTGAGGAGAAGCTGAATTTGTTTAATTAGCCAATACAAACTTAAAACACAAGATGAGCAGAGACATTAACTCTGAGATTTATAACAACATGTTGTCTTATTTGTAGCCTAACCCACAGCCATCTTTTAAATAAAAAATCATTCTTTTCCTCTTCCTCTGAAACTCCTTGTTTTGCTTTTTGGCACATTGCAGAACAAGCAGGAGCATTGATATTCAATAAATAATCCTCATTTAACTTCATAGGGCATGATTTTACTGTTCACATTGATCAGAGATTCCACAGCTAATTGAATGCTTGGGGACAACTGGATTAATGAAAAAAAAAACAGCTAAGGAACAACAGTCAGGTTATCGCTAGCATACAGGAAAAACACATACACACATATACATGCCGTTATAGCATGACATTTAACTGCTCTTTAGGGCTTAGTCCTATAAAAGCTTAGAATTACTCATGCTATCCCTTATTATATATACAGTATACAGAGATTCACAAAGTAAAGTGCCTGCCTGCTTTCATTGCAGTTTTTTCTTAATTTTAATTAAGTTTAATATATTTCATCTCTTTTTTTTTTTGTTTATTTTTTTCATGTAATTTTGAATTTGAGCGATGTGAAAAACTAGAGGAACATTATGTAACCTTTGCTACTGCTACTGCATTAATCTCCAGGCTGTGATGTTTTACAGTAAATTTTGGTCTTGTCTTTACCAGTGTTTTTTTTTTATATAAGGAGCACTTACATGTGCCGTCTAGGATTCTGCCACCAGCAGGACTGAGATAACAATAACACAGCAGCCATGAATATTTCAGTCCCCAAAGGGTGTTATCAGATACAGGGTTCGCTCTCAATCATCCTTCAGGCACACACCTGGGACACTGCTTTGCTATGTGTTGAGAGTGGTGTGATGTGAATGTGTGTTTTCCAACCAACCATTCAATTTTTCTCCATTCGCCAGAACAAAGGTTGGGATTTAGGATCGGGGGATCTTGGTGATGACCCCAGAGGCTAGAAACAGCCTATCACACAAACACTTACATAATTCCACCTATTCCATACCCTCACCCCAGAGACAAAAGCAATAATAAGGCCATATGCCTCTGCGTGGTCCTGTATAGCTACAGGCCACTGTGGGCTGCATGCATGCTGGATTAACATGCCATCCTGTCAGCACTGATGGACGGAGATAGGAAGCCTCCGTGAGTCACGCTCTCAAATTTGTTTGAGGGCTCCTTGACCTTATAGGGCCCGCGCACGCACACACACACACACACACACACACACACACACACACACACATAAATACATGCATACACCACAAGCACTCATGCTTCAACAGAAATAAGTAAACACACACACTCAAAGAAGCTCTAGAGGCCATCCATTGTTTCCTGCCTTAAAGAGCAGACAGGCACACTGGGATAATGAGAAAATGTGCTCCAAGTGGTTTTGAATGAGGCACCAAGGGGCTTATTTGTGAGTGGATGTTGCAGGGAAAGGGATGTTTTTTGTATGATTTGTTTGACTTTATGTGTGCTCTCGTTCAAAATTCTTTTTTTTTTTTCAAGTTTTCTCTTAATGTGATCATACGAGTCATTTGTCTTCATGTATGTGGGCTGGCTGCATGTGCTCGGTCCGAGCCTTTCAGCAGAGCTCAGTAGACAGCCTTTTCTGCAGTCCATCTGACACTTGTTCTGCCTTTAATGCATTTTACTCGCTTTCCTGTTTCACCTTTAAAGTAGTTTTTCCTGCAGCAGGAAAGTAGTATTATTATTTTTCTCAATGGGCAAAATAAAAGTGTCTTTCTAATAAATCCAAGCTCTGTTTGTCAGAAGCAAAGCTGGCCATCTCCTTGTGCTTTTGGACATCTAAGGCGCAAATGGCCGTGTCTTGTCATTGACCTTTTCTGGGTCAGAGTATCACTGTACACATCTGTCATTATCTTGTGTCCCTCAGTTCCTGTTCTTTTTTTACTTCTCCTTTCTTTTGTTAACCTTCATTAAGGTAACTGTCTAGACTGAGTAGACTTGGCTTTTGTTCTTGAATATTCTCTGCTTTTCTCCCCTTTGTTCTTCTTTCTTTTTCTTTCCCTCGCACTGTGATGCTCCTACATCAGCCCATTCTAAAAAAAAACCCCAAAACTTACAATTACATGAAGCTAAAACGTAGAATCAAAGAGCAGTGATGGCTCTTTTCCACCCCCACTTCCTTTACCCTCTCTCTTTCTTCCTCTGTCAAAAACTGTTGATCCAAATTTTCTCTATACAAATACAATGTAAGGAGGGAGGATTAGTGCATTTAAGGACAGGATTACTTATATTGAGCATGAATTCAATTTCTCTCATTTAACTCTGTCAGCTCTGTTCTTTTCCTATCCATGACTAATTCCTTTGAGGAATATTAGAATGCCATAGAAGTAACCAATCAATATTTCACATGGCCTTTTACTTATTGGAATTTTCATGTATTGGATCAGTGACCACTGGTGCACATCTGTCAGACTGTATGTGCTGCTCACTACAGGGTCAGCACCATATGTGATTTTTAAGCATATGAATTAACTTTTTAATGACTCCAGGCTCAATTCTATGTTACACTCAAAAAGAAGGGGGTGAGAGACTTCCAATAAGTTTCATTTTAATTGATGCAACAAAGCAACACCAGAAAAAACAAAATGAATTTTAATCATCAGTCATTGACATTGTCTCTGTCAGCAGGCATGCCTGTTACTGGACCTTTGAGGCCGATATTGAAATCAATAAGGTTTCAAAAAGGTCTTTTTTTTTTAAATCAGATAACACATATTTTTTACTTGGACTACAACTAATGATTATTTCCATCATTATTTTTTTTTGTTTATAAAACATTTAATAATGTTCCAGACTTATTTTCACTAGTGTTATATATATTATTATTATATATTCACTCTTATATTTATAAAATGTGTATTAAAAAATTCTCACATTTAAGAAACTGGAAATTAATTCTAAACTTATTAACACAGATAAATCTTTTTGATTGACTTTGATTAATTGACTAGTCCTTTCAGATCTATTTTTACCCCACATAGGCTTTTCACTAATGTTAAATACGTCTTTGACATTACTTCATTTGGTTTGGAAATTCTGAGTCGTATTGCATTCATGTATGAATTAAGTTATGTTGCAAGGAGTCAGAAAAAATGGATGGCACTGGCTGAATTGCATTTTGTTTTGCTGAGATTGCTGTCAGCAGAGAAATCATTGTACCTTATAATCCGATGATGTATTTCATCGTATTTGATCGTTAAACTTCATTGCCAAGTTGTTAGATTTGTTTAAAATAAATCTTTGCTCTGACACTGATACTAAATGTTTGCTTTGATAGATTGGATTGTCTCACAGGAGTAAGAAAAAATGCACAACAAACTCTAATTTGGCTTGCAAATGTTCTGTACATGGCCAATAGCTATTTTTAATATTGAATGAAGTGTTTTTGGGTTGACTTAATGCACCCTGCAGCAGTGCTGTTCTAATCACACGGAGCAAAGATGTTCATTCAAATTTGTTCATATCTTAGCTAATAAAAATTATGCATTAAATTAATATATTTTTAGCTCAAACTGCTTTGAGTCAACATATTTTCTAAGCTAACATATTTAGGCAATGTCCAACAATTTACTGTATTTTCTGCTTATTACGAGGTAACACAAGGCTGATAATACATGATGTCAGTAGTTTGTCTGTTGTTGGAATGTAGACAAACAAATACACCCTTGAATCCAGGCTTTTAGAGAAGTGGTGTAAAGTGTGTGTGGCCAAGATAAACAGTCCTATATTGTAGGAAATCTTTTCCATGCACTGACAAAAGACTAAGGGGCTCTTCACATGCTAAAATCAAACCTTTCAGTCATAGCACCATCATCAGCACATCTTATAAAGCATGTCATTCTAGAGAATCAAAATGCAGACACCAGTTGTGTTAAATTTAGCATTTTTTCCAAGTTTCCACCAGTAAGATAAGATCATCAGGGGCATATGGCCCTCTAAATGTTATGAAACTTCTCTCTCTCTCTCTCTCTCTCTCTCTCTCTCTCTCTCTCTCTCTCTCTCTCTCTCTAAAATTACCATTTTAATATGGATGTAATTTTAGTTATGGCTGTCCATGTGCTGTTAGGAACATATTCACCCCCATTTACTTTATCAGTATCAGTTTGTGAGGTTTATGGGCTACATAAAGTCAGTGTCCTTGTCTGTTAAGCGCTTGTTCACATTGTAAATGAGAGTTGGCTCTCGCTGATACAGTGCTCCAGACTCCACAGGTAGCTGTCTGATGTCTTCTGCTCAACAGGGATCCTCATGGGCCCAGATCACATGGAGCTCCTGGACTCACTTATTAAAAGCTATGGCTCAAAGAGACTGAGCCTTACATCTTTCCTGTGCACACTACACAGCACCCTGTGTGTGTATTGATACTATCAGAGGTGTGCCACCAGCAATAAATGAATCAGTAAAATGAGTGTATACATTTGTAGGTACATTACTGAAACTTAACGTGTTTTTGTTTTTTTTAATTCAGTTTCACTCATAATTGAAAAAAATAAATGAATGAAAAATATGTGTTTGAAAATTCAAGTAAAAGCCACAAATTCAAATTCAGCTGAAAGGAAGATTTTAGTTTGTCTTCCAGGGAGCGGCAATCTGCTGCAGGTTGAATTGAAATGCCTGGTAGATACTTCAGGAAAGGCCATAAAAGCTTTAATTCTGATCATATAAATAATTATAAGTCTGATAATATCCACAGTCACACACAACCATTTTAAAACTGGTGTATAATTCTGAAAAATATGAATGTCATAATAGAAAATACAAAGACATTCAATCAATTACAATGATGAATACACATTTTCAAACCAAGAGCGCTGTACTTAAAATCAAAAATTTAAATGAGATTAAAAAACACATGAATCTACTTGAATCATGGTGCCGTCTTCACAACACCAAGCACCACTCCAGGAGTGTGATCTACAGTGCTACAGGTTATAATGTGCACCCTTTTAGTATGAAATCAAGGGATGCCAAATCCTCTCAAATTCCCACAGTTGAGTTTTAGGAATAAATCTAAATCTCTTTAAATGTCATTAAATGTGTCTTTAAAAATTCTTATCAACTTAGTTAGCCAGACTTTAACTGTAGGCACCTTTTCTTCTTCCAGAAGAGAGGAATGAGTTTCTTAGCAATGAGAAGTTGGTAGCTCTATAATGACTATCTCCAGCTCCAATCATTTTGAAAATAATCTACATATTCCCTCCAAGAGTTGTGCAAACTGAGACACAGGGCATAACTGTTTTATACGGAGGCTTCTATTGAGCCACATTTAACATATAGTTGTGAGAAACAGAAACAATCTGTGTTATTTTGTCTTTGATTAGTGCAATTTATTCAATACTTAAATTGTATTAAACAGTGGCATGTATTAATCAAACATCTATGTGCATATTTCTATATTTTACATTTTAACAAAGCTAATACTAAATAATGTTAAAAGATATGTAATTTTGTGGAAAAGAAAGACAGTGGGTAAAGTCCTGCTTCCACTTGTCTTTCCTGTAAAGTGGATGTCTGTGTGATCTGTTATCCTGCTGTGAACTGAAAATATTGTGGATTTTTAATTGTATTGTAATCACACATAGACCCCTCGACAGATTTGTTTCTGGAGCGAGTGCTGAGTGGCACAGCTCTCTCACCATATGCAGGCTGCATTACCATAATTTACGTTCTGTAGTCGTACATATTGCACAGTCTCCTCGCAGAGTCACTGCTTATATCGTACAAGACTTGTGATGTATAGTACACATTTCATCAGTAACTGGTGACTCTTCAGAGGCAGGTCTTCTGCAGTCATCCCAGATTATGAGTCATCCACCCAAACCTGATATACAGCGTGTGCGTGTGTGTGTGTGTGTGTGTGTACATGCACGACAGACCACACACACAGAGCATATACATATATATGTATGTATATTTTTACATCCCTGCATTGCAGCAACGGAATTTGTGACCCTGGACCGCTTCACTCAGATAAAAGACAGTCATATCAAATTGTTCTGAAATACGTTTGAAGAGATTTGAGGGAAAGGAGGGTTTGTGCCCATGCCATTGATGATTCAGTGTCCCTGTAACTAAAAAATAAATTCCCCTCACAGCCAGTGATTAGTTGGGGAACAGTTGGTGAGCGAGGCGCGCACAAGCGCTGCATATGGCTGTGATGAAGCCGCATGAGGTTCTGTTAGTTGCTCATCCCAGTAGTTTTTATTTTTTATATTTTTTCCTCTTCCAGCAGAGTCAGAGGGGAATACTGACATGAGAGGGGATCAAACGGCACATAAAAGCTACATCAATAGTACAGGGCTACAAAATGATAAACAGAGCAGCCTCCTCTGCTGTAAATTTACAGCATGCAGCAGTCTTTGTAAAGGTACAGGTTAATGTATGGACAGATGAATCCTATTGATGTGAGATTCGATGCACTGTTCAGAGATGAGATGGAGAGATTGATCAGAAAGTGAAAGACAGCATGAAGGGAAGTGGATAAACACTCAGTTTTAGACTGAAAAATACTCCTTTCCTCTCTATTTCTCTCTTTCTCCCTTTCAACCAGCCTCTCTCGGGTGAGATTACTGTTCCCATGGCAACGCA
This sequence comes from Rachycentron canadum, assembly GCA_038496675.1. NCBI lineage: Eukaryota > Metazoa > Chordata > Actinopteri > Carangiformes > Rachycentridae > Rachycentron > Rachycentron canadum. The sequence continues at coordinate 14,343,239 of CM076650.1, read as the reverse complement.
GCTGATTGCATGAAAATTGCTGTGGTTGTGGGTGCCATGGCAACACATTACATTACATTATACTGGTGTTAAAATCCTCACTGCGTCCCTGTGTTGCAGTTTTGCGTACACTTACATATGTCACCCCGTCATGAACACACAATAACACAGAGGTCGCTGCTGGTCGCATGGGTCATCACGGCATCAGGACAGCAACAAGTTGGACCTCTATAGCCTCCGCCCACAACGCCTTGATCTTTTTGGTCCTCTATTCAAACTGAGATTATTCTAAGGAGGCTAATCCCATGTTACACGCGCATTACAGCACTTTTAGTGTGCTAGCCAGCCAATGTGCGGCAATAGGCATTTCATGGAGGCTTGAGTCATATTATTGACTTACTCCAAGCATGTAGCCTACTTACGTCCGTGTGTATGTGTGTGTGTCTGTGTGTGAGGTGGGATATAAATATCCTTGAAGACATTACAGATAGAGGTACACAGTGTTCTAGTAGGAGGTACTTGCAATACAATCTTGAGCAACTTTCAGGCCCATTGCTCATCTGTTGCCGTCTGCATTTTTTGTTCACTTGTGAATAGATTTATTGTCTTATTTTCACACTGACTTGGTTGGAGATGATGGTGGATAAAATGTGCTCGGCACCTCTTTTAAAAAGACTGCACACAGTGCTACACACACAAACACACACACACACACACATACACAGCACCTCACTCCTTGCATTCAGACAAGATATTTATTTCTCTGTTGGATTGTTTCAGAGGCAGAGCATCTCCATGGTGATGGCAGCCCACAGATCAGGACAAGGAAAAGTGAGGGAAGGAGGCGGCAGATAGAGAGAAAGATGATTCCAGCTTATCTGCCACTGCTGTGCACTTGTTGACACACATATTTGCTAAAATGTAGTCACACAGACCATGAATACACTCTCTGCTCCCTCCCTGTTTCACCTTTCACTCCTGGCTTCTTGTTGCTTTCCTCACCCTTTTTGCTCTCACTTATTCTCAGTGTCCCAGCCCTCCTTTTTTCTCAGAGTCACTGTTGCCATATTTCAAATTAGCTAAGTGAATTAAGAAAAGCAGCACTAGCAGCAGTCTCCTCTATGTTAGTTAGCATACAATGGGATTGTGCAGTTGAATTCTGTGCTTCTATTTATGACCTTGCTGACATAAAGGTTGCTTACTACTATTACTATTATTGCTGCTGCTACTACTAATAATAATGATAACAATGAAATTTAAATGAGGATTTTTCAAACTTCTTGCTGGTCAGTCCACATTTGGGGCAGTTTAACAGCCAAAGCTTTGGTCTAAATATCCAACAGTATTCGCCTCAGGACTTCATACTTGCAACATTAGCATTTTACTGTTAAGGTACAATACACATAACAAAAAAAATAAAATAGAATAAAATTGAAAAAATAGAATAAGCAATAATCAATGCTTTAAAAGGGTAATGTAAAACCTGGGGGTGTCAGATTTTATACATAGCCATATCCATCTCTTCTTTTCTGACCCAACATATTTCAGAAAAGGACATCACTAGTATTACACTGCCAAGCGTTTGAACATTTGACAGCACTGAGTCATTACCAATACCAAACGTGTACGCTGTGCGATTAAAATGTTTTGGCTCAACATTTCAATGTTCAAGGTATTTGAGAATATTCACAAAAGATGTCATTTATTATGTGTATGCTACACTCATGACTTCTGCAGATACCAACAGTTTATACAGCGATAACACTGGTGCTTTACTGATGCTCCTGCAATCCTTTGTCACAGCCATGCACTAATTTATATTTTTATGTTAATTTTATGTTGCTATGATGAACTCACCGAGAAATATGATTTGACTGTCAGCTCTACATACCATTTTAGTGTCTTTCAGCTCATTAATTTGGTTGTAAGACCTGCAGTTTTACTGTTCACGGTTCACTTTTGACTGCTGCAGACACAGATAGTGACTTGCTGGTGGAAATAGGGGAGCGTTTAGCGTCGACATTTCCCTTGGGAGTTGGTCAAGAGTACAGTAGAGACCAAAACTAGAGCCAAAACAGAGTGAATATTTAAATTACAGACACCATATGTCCACTAAGATGACTCTAAATGAATGCTAACGTGTCTCCAAGTCTGTTTGCGTTGTGTTGTCAATTCTAATCTGCGTTAAATCTACAGTTTGTTCAGGTAATCCACATCTGTGGTGCCTGTATTTGAAATATTTATAATTTTCACCACAATTTGAAGTTTGTCAGAAGGGCTCTTAATTATTTATGTTCATTATGCATCTTTTAGCCTGAATCATAGGAAGGAAAGTTATAAACATGCTGATATTTGTAATTCAAACTTGAATTCTTGTTCTCAGGTACCTCATGAATGTTACATTTGAAGGTCGAAACCTGTCATTTAGCGAAGAGGGTCATCAGATGTTCCCCAAGCTGGTCATCATTCTTCTAGACAAGGACAGACAATGGGACAGGGTAAATATCTTCTCTTCTCTACTATCATCCCCTTTCTGCATCCCATTCATCTTCACCTTCTTCCAATCCATCCTCTAATTTTTTTTTTTTTTTTTTTTTTTTTTTTTTTTTACCTGGTTTGTATTTTTTGCCCTCTGTGACATGTCTATCACTTTTTCATTTGGAGTGTCTCCCTGGCACTTGAAGTGCCTGTTACAGTGGCCTGTGTAACTCACAGCCCTCTTCCTACTCACTCATGCAGGTTGGCAAGTGGGAGAGAGGCTCTTTGACGATGAGGTACCATGTGTGGCCTCGCTTTGAGCTGTACTCTGGAGCGGAGGAGCGGGAGGACCACCTGTCCATCGTGACTTTGGAGGAGGCGCCTTTTGTCATTGTGGAGGACGTGGACCCGCTCAGTGGGACCTGCATGCGAAACACTGTGCCATGTCGCAAACAACTCAAACTCAGGTCAGGATTGTAAATTGGATTAGGTCAAGTAAATATTTGTTTCTACTGTGTGAATCTAGGATCAATATTGTAGAGTTGAGTCCTTAAAATAGAAAATTTTTCTGAAGGAAACTTGTAGAACATTGATTTATACATGGGTAGTGCAGCATGAATCATTTAAAACTTTTGTGCACTGGTGTAGCATTTAACCTTTGCTCTAATCCAAAGTCATGTGTTCATTTTCTTGAACTGTTCCTTTTTTCTTGCTCTTGTGTTCTGTATTTCTGGACCAAAACAGCACGATGTAGTGATTTTCCTGCCTTTTCATCATTGGATTTCAAAAATATAACCTATTTCGTCCACAATCTACAAGTGTCCTGTGATTACCTCGACTCTACTCTGCTAACTAGATCATTGTATTGGTTTCTGTCATTGTTTTCCGCCCTCTACTGCCTCTTCACCCTGACCCTCTTGCTATCCACTTCTCCTTGGTGTGTGATAATGAATTTTTCTCATTGGCCTCCTTTTCTATCACTGGCCTACCTGAAATCTCCTGAGGGTGTCTTACATCTTCTGGCTCAGTGTTTTTTTTATTGACTGATCTTTCACCCTGTACTTTCTCCTATTCCCCCTTTTTCCCTCCTTCTGTTTGTGTCTGTCTGTCTGTCTCTTCCTTCAAAGACATTCTCACACACAGCATTTCATGGAAAGGCAGCAATATGCCACAGAGAATATGCAAAGATTTCTCTCTAGCCAAAAAATACTCCATGAGCCAGTTGCAGGAAGCTGTGCAGATTTGTCCTTGTATGCACAACAGCAGAAATATGTGGACACAGTCTTTGTACTACATAGATAAACCCCTGTGTTCACTTTATTTCATGTTCTACAGTGTAGTTTATCTCAGTAATCATGAAGGTTGTTCATTTGCAGGAGCTGAATTCATAATCCAGCAATTGTCTATAAATGTATGTTGACACACCCTTGTGTGAATACAAAACACATTAAAACAAACACATTTGTCCTTGGTCTGGCACTGGCAACATCCTCTAACTGTGCCATAGCTGCCATTGTGTTGTTACCCACAGCTGTTATGCACCTGTATCTGCTGTGAGCCGAAACAACCCACTAATTGATGACTCACAGTTTGCTCAAATTTGTGACTCAATGTGCATTATTCTTATTCTTAGTCCCCCATTAATGTATAATTGAGGTGACAACATGTAAACCTGTTTACTTGTGCTAGAATAAATTTGTGCTCAAAGAAACAAGGATGTTAAACTCTGCGTGGGACTTACTGGTGCACTGAAAGAGTTTGGCTTTCTCTTTTACACATTGCAATATCATAAAAATCTGCATACACATTGAGAACAGTATGCATGAAAGTAGCTCATTTTATATTTTAAATATCAGATTTTGTGTGGATTGTAATGAACCAAAGCCAAATATGGTGTCTTTGTTGAACCAACAGTCCATATCCACATTATTTGTCTTGGCATTGAATGTCATTTACTGTATGTGACTTCTGGTGTTTTCACTGAGCAGTTTCTGGGGTCTAGTGTGTCTAATATGTGCTAATCAGTCAGGTTAAGTATTTGGTTTGCATGAAAACCTGTACACTGTAAATTGTTGAAGCTCATCTTTACTTCTTCTCCCTACTTCTCTTCCTCTCACCACCCACCAGCAACCAGACAGGCGATTCAGGGATTTACATCAAGCGCTGCTGCAAGGGTTTCTGTATTGACATCCTGAAGAAGATCGCCAAGACAGTCAAGTTTACGTACGACCTCTATCTGGTCACCAATGGCAAACATGGCAAGAAGGTTAATGGGACATGGAATGGCATGGTTGGAGAGGTGAGGAAATCTCTTTCTTTAACTCAATCACTCCATTTATTTTATCTTTTTCAGATAAATCGACTCTGATATTGACTGTTTCACTGGTTTGTAGTGGGTAGATGTTTTTTGTTGTTTTTTTTTTAGATGCATGTAAAGTATAGAAGAAGGTAGAAGAAGTGGACTTTGTTCTAATGGTTCACGTCTGACACCAGGAAGTAGCAGTAGCCTTGCATCAGCCATAAACAGCTTAAAAATGCAAGTGCAGACACAAAAACAAAACTGGGCTGGTAATAAGCAAAGGAAAACATAGAGTTACTAGACACAAAAACAAATCCGGGCCTGGAAAAAATCCATAGCACTGAGAAACACAACAAGAGCAGGAGACACCGGGGAAACTACACTGAGGCAAAACAGCCAAACTGACAACGACAACAGGGAGCACAGAGGCTAAATACACACAGGGGGCGTAGGTAACAAGATGCAGGTGTTAACACATTAGGGCAGGGCAGACAGTCACACTGGAGGGAAACAGGACAAAGTAAAACAACCAGGAGATATTCAACATAAATAAATTCAAAGTGAAGAAGTCGTACAAATCCAAACATAGTCCAAAAGAAAGAGTCCAGACCATGACTTTAACCCAGTAGATTACACCAGTATGCTCATTATTACTGCATCTATTATTTCTTTGCTGTATGAGATGTGTCAGTGGTGACAGCATCGCAACTGTAGTTCACGACCAGTGTGCTATTTTGTGAAGAACTTAGTACTTTTAGCGTACCTCCTTGAAGACACACAACACTATACTGACAGTGAAAACAAGGTGGCAGGGAACAAATTTAACATCTGTTCATTTGTGTTGTGAGAAAAGTTGTGATCTCAATATAGCTGAGAATTCAGCTTCCCAGCTGCTATTTGAAAATTTGTAACACTGATATCTGGAAAAACGTCTGAGAGAAATTGCACCAATTTAAAAATTCTCTTCCTGTGACAGCAACCTGTGTTGAAGTGAAGTGAAACGAATCACTGCCTGTTGCTGGCAAGACTGCGGCACAGCAAACAAAGCTAGAGGAATATTAACCAAAGGATTAAACTGTGGTAATTAAAACCAAATACAGTGCATCTGTGGTCATAAATCCACCATATCTCCTGTGAGAACATGCCGACATTGATTCAATTTGGTGTCTACTGCTGGCTAAAGAACACAACAAATTCTTAATTTTAATCATTTTTTCATTTATACTGAAAAATCTGCATATGTATGGTTGTTGCTTTTTCCATTATCCTTTCCTTTGCTCATCACTTTTGCTGCTCTTATTATCCTTATAGTTTTACTGTTAAGTGGTTTGTGATTTGCTTCTCTTTAGAATATGAATACAATTCTCAGACTAAATTGTTTTTAAAAATAAAAAAATAAAAAACAATTAAACAATAAAGTAAATACAGTATGTGATTTAATTCAATTGCTACTACAGCTGAGAAAGTGTTCTGGTGCCCATAGGAACTTGTTTTTACAATAGGGCTAATTGTATTGTCTGAATGTCTCTTTCTTTCTGTTAGTTTCTCCATGTCTTTGTCACGCCATCGAGCTCTTGTTCCCCATAACCTGGCCTGAGGGGGAGCTGTGATCAGCACCACAAAACCTTGGGAGGAGGATGATGAGGTTCCTAATCAGAGCTGGAGAAAGAAAAAGACATAAAGAGAAAGAGAGAGCAAAAGGGAGAGAGAGAGAGAGGGAGATAGAAAAAGAGAGAGAGAGCAGCCTCAGGGAAAGACCCACTTCTCTCCCGCACACATTACACATTAGATATCCAGCACAAGGCAGCTTTACAAATCAATGTGATGTCTAACTGAAATGACTATGACAGCGACTTTATTAATATCTTAAGAACACAGATGAGTGAAGATGCGTAATATAAAATTACAGTTACATCTGCAGTCGACCTACTGTAGACTGAGTTAAAAAAAAAAAAAGAAAGATAGATTCTGGTGATACTGTACGGACTGTGCAAATGTGCAGTGCATGCATGCATGGATGCATTAATCCATGTCCTTAAATGCCGAAGCAAGTAGGTAATGATTTAATCTGAATGGGGGAAAACGGGACAACAGACACAGAAAGCAGAATGAGAGAGAGAGAGAGAGAGAGAGAGGGAGAGGGAGAGGGAGAGAGAGAGAGAGAGGGAGAGGGAGAGAGAGAGAGAGAGAGAAAGAGAGAGAAGACCTCTACAACAATGCGTAGGATTCCTGCTCACTGTGGCATACATATTCCTTATTTACACTCTTTTGTGCTCCATTTTTTTCATAGCCCGAGGCTCCAGAAACTTAGGGCTAAATATACCTGAACACTCTACCTAAAAGGAAGGCCAGGGTGACAGGGAGTCAAATACTGACCCAGTCATAGATGATGATCCCTTTCTCCTTCTATTCCACTAAAGGAGCCTGTGAAACATTATTCAGTGATAGTGGCTTGATAGAGAACAGCAGCAACTTTCAATGATATGTTTTTTACCACCACTGTCCTGGGATTACGCAGCGTTGCACACCCACTAACCCTCCATGTTTCCCTACTGTCTGTCTCTGTCTATCTGCGGGTTGACCCACAGGTGGTGTTGAAGAATGCCCACATGGCAGTGGGCTCACTCACCATCAATGAGGAGAGGTCAGAGGTCATCGACTTCTCTGTGCCCTTCATTGAAACAGGGATCAGTGTCATGGTCTCCCGTAGCAACGGCACCGTCTCCCCCTCCGCCTTTCTTGGTGAGGAGATACGCACCTGGTGCTTCTGGCAGATGTACAGCACACAATCGAGAGCACCTACATGCTCAAAGACGCACGTCACATAGGAAATGCACAACATGTGGTTACACTCTGGCTTAAGATTTAGTTGTAAACTCCTGAATAAAATTTTAAATATTTATGCCATTTTTTTAAGCTAAAGTAGTAAACACTCTGGTACCTGATTCTTTAGCATTTGCTGCTTTTTTCTGGTTTATATCTTGGTAAATGTTTGAATATTTTTTATCATGGAATTATTGATGTTCAAATTTTAGTTTTTCTGAACACATTACTGACATCTTTAAAAGATGCTTTAAAGATGCTATATGAAAGTTTTCTTCGCTTCCAAACATGGTTTCTTGTTGCGATCAAGTGGTGGTGATAATGGTTGTTTGCCAAGGGCTTCAGCCATTGTTGTGTTTACACTACAAGAGGTTGTAATCAGGACTGGATAGAAGCAAAGTACATTTACTTGAGTATTATACTTAAATATAGTTTTTTTTGAGTATCTGTACTTTGCTTCGTTTTGTTTTTAGAAACTTTACTACCCTATATTTAAAACACAAATATCATACTTTTGACTCTACTACATTTTTTGAAGCAGTCTATAAAAATGAATTTCCTTTTATATTTAAATGAAGTATGCACTGTTCGTCAAAAGAGAAAAACCAATCACAGTCAACTCTTGCGCTGTCAGTCATCTTGTGTTTACAGTGTTAATGAACAGCTCAGTTTGAGGTTGGCAGTGGCCCAACAATGAATACATTGGATAAAGGTGAGACAGGAGATTCTTCACCAGAGCGTCCTTGGCCTTGTTTTAGGTCCATGTTTGTAATGTTCGTTGTGTTTCCCACGACCAAACTAAAATATGAAAGTCACAATGGCTGCCTGTTGATTCAATTATGTTTTTATGGCCATTTTTCTTGGCTTTGAAGCATGTTTTACAACTAGACTGGGTCAGGGTTAGAAAGTCAGTGCATTCATTTGGTAGATCCAGAGTTATTAGGTTCTGTAAATGCTCTGTGGAACTATACAACAATGTATTGACCAGGAGTTGGTTGCCATTGCTCTCCAGGGCTTGAAAAAAATACTGATACTGAACTTCTAGACTGATAAGTAAACCAGTTCTTAATGCCAATATTGGCCATCTAGTTATAAAAAAATCTTTAAGTTAAAGTTAAAGTCTGTTAAGTTATAATAATTTCCATTCTGGTTGCTTTGGCTTGATTGTATTTGTTCCAACTCCAAATTTTTTAAGTGGTCACCAAAAATGCCAAAAATGACAGCTGTCTTGTTTTGCAAATAGTGTCAGCACTAACCTTAGTGACTAATACTGTATTTCCTGCTTTGAAGTGTTGGGTTTGCATCAGCAGTTACCTAATACAACTCAGAGACTGAACCAGTAAAAGAAATTCAAAAATACTAATGGTGGATAACGCTGGCCATGGTAGACTCTGCCACGCAATGAAACAATGAAAATGAAGAGCATAGTCACAGTGGTGTTGTTTGTGACTATACTGTGTGTAAAAAAATTGCTAAGAAGAATACAGAGCAAGTGGAGGAAAAAGTGCCCATTTCAATGAGTACATCTGTCCATTTACACCTACCTACTTTCCTCCTCTAGTTTCTCTCTTGAGAAGTGCTTGTTGGGGTTCACACAAACTCAGATAAAATCCATAAACGTGTAACAAAGCGCACACAGTACATGCCATCTGAAAATAAACAATTATGTTTACCAGGGGGTGTTTTTATAATTTTGTTTAATTTGGTTTAATGAACTTCCTCTCTTTGTGTCCCCACAACCCTCCCTGCTCTTTTTTCCTTCCTCTTCTCCCTTCTGCACCCTCTTTTTCCACCTACTATCCCTCCTCTCCCACCCCCACCCCCACCCTCTGTGTTTTAGAGCCCTTCAGTGCTGATGTCTGGGTGATGATGTTTGTGATGTTGCTGATCGTGTCAGCTGTGGCTGTGTTTGTGTTTGAGTACTTCAGCCCGGTGGGTTACAATCGCTGTCTGGCAGATGGACGAGGTGAGAGACACACACATCTATACACACACACACGCAAGCCCAGATCTAGTCAATTTGTGTTGCAAAAAGATGACAATGATGCACATTTTCAGCCAATCTCGTTTGCCAAAACAAAGACTTAGTTGACACGTTTTGTTACCTTGAATGCACAATTCAAGTGGAGCCCTCCATGTGCTAAATTACTTTGACAATCCCCTCTGAATGAGTGTGACTGGAGCGCTGGGACTTTCTACTCAATGTCTTGGACTACTTATCTACATCTACAGTCACTTAAGCTCTTTTACTAATGAAAAGGATCATTGATGAGAACCAGATGTGAATTTAAGTATTTGTAACATCATTGTGTGATCAGGGACTCCTCTGTTCTCACATTATAATGTCTTTTTTATTATGTGCCCTCCTCAAATCTGACACCATTGTTACACCACCACATCTAGGTTGTAAAACCGATGAGTAAACTTAAATAGATCTATTACCCTGCATTGGAAAAACGTGCAAGGTTTAACAGCCTCTGACAGTATGGATTCAAACTACCCTGTTGAATCAAATGCAGTTCCAGCAGGCTGTTCAAATCGATTTGCCCATCAAAATCAATGGTTCAGATTCAATCTTTTTTTTTTCTCTGGGTTTTATACACCCAGCTCTGTTGGACTCTCAGAATTGCATTAGCCTGACACAACAGCAGCCACTCAAGATAAAATCAGAAAAGTGTTATATTGCTGCTTGCAGTCTTTTTATCAAGGACCAGAGGGGATAAGAGTAATGGTGTTTGGTTTGGAGTTATTTTTCCCACAGCACTGTTTTCTGAATGTCTTCTGTCACAGCAACAGTGTGTGTGGTTTAATCGCTATGTTATGTAAGTCTGTTGTCCTATACTGCTGCTCCAGATGTAGCATAATTGTAGCCTGCTGTGTGCCCATCGACCCCCTCCCCCATCTCTCTTTCTCGCCATCTCTGATGCCACACAGCTACAGTAGGTAGCTTGTCATACTGCCATAGAAGTAGGTGGAACAGAGTTAGTGTGTAACAGTGGGTTGTCACAGCAGTGGCTGGAAGAGTGAATGTGGACTGTACAGCATACCCTGCGATCACTGACAAACTAAAGGATGGGAATAAATCTCGTCTTCGTCACTGTGATCCATCAACTCCCTCCCACAACGGCAGTGATGAGTAAATACATATAGAGTGAAGTAGTTTCTGTGATTTGTAAAACTGATTTCCTGCATCTTCTTCTTCCCTTCTGTCATCTTTATTTTCACCATCACCCTTGCAACACCCCTTCCTCCCATTCTGTCACTCTGTCTCCCAGAGCCTGGAGGTCCCTCCTTTACCATCGGTAAGGCCATCTGGCTGCTGTGGGGTCTGGTTTTCAACAACTCTGTTCCTGTGCAGAATCCCAAAGGCACCACCAGTAAGATCATGGTGTCGGTGTGGGCCTTCTTCGCTGTCATCTTCCTGGCCTCCTACACTGCCAACCTGGCTGCCTTCATGATCCAGGAGGAGTATGTCGACCAGGTGTCGGGCCTGTCAGACAAAAAGGTGTGAATTCACTGCAATGTGAGGGGTTGTTGAGTTGAGGAGCAGGTGTGTGAAAGTACATAATATGCAATGTCTTTGTGAGACCAAACCATATCATGGTGTTCTCCTTGTTCTTGAACAAATAGATACATGAGTTTATGAGAATGTTTGTGATTCAGCGCTGCAACTAATGACCATTTTCATATCTGATTATTTATTTATTTTATTTAACCCTGTATTTATACACCCTGTTAAACAAAATAGGACAAAATGGAGTCATTATTAAAAAACTAAATAATTTTGGAATATAATATAATGGAATATAAACTTTTCTTGGACCAGGCTCCACCACACACCAGTTGCGGTAGCACACTCTGTATCCATACGGTTTCTCCTTCTGACACCCTGTTATTTTGGCTATAAGTACACAGTGAACATATCTGGAGGCTCAACACAAGTATGTTGTTTCCTGGACTGCAACACATTAGAACATGCTGAATGTTACCACGCATGTATTTCATCTAGGAACCTTCAGCACGTTGTACTGTGTTGCAAGGGGGACACATATTGAGGAAATAAAGCAGCAAACTGTGCACTGCTAAATTGAACCTCTGGATATTTTTACAATGTACATACAGACAACAAAATACCCTCTTCAGCTGCTTGGTCGATGTATAACACATTGCTTCCAGGGAACAGCGACAAACACACATTTAGGATCACAAATCAGTGTGGTGCTGATCTTTTGTAGGCCTATATTTATTTTCACAATAAGCAATAACAACAGACCAAATTCACAGGAAACCCAATATACATTTGAGAAGCTAGAACCAGAAAATGTTATTTTTGCTAAATAAATAACCTATAATTAAATAATTATCAGCAATGGATTGGATTGGTTTAGCTCTTTGAATTGCTTTTGTGTGAGTTTGTGCCCCACAATCTTCATCTTAATTAACTGGCTGAAACAATTAGTTGATCGATCAATAAGTCGAACGGCGCAAAATTAATCAGCCGCAATTTTGATCATTGATTGATGTATTGAAGTAATTGTTCAAGCACAGTTTGTAAACTGACAGCCTTTGTTGCGTGTTGTCACAGAGAACAGAGGTGTTTGGGAAATTATGATGGGTATTAACTTTCCAGGTAATCTGTCTGTCCATCCCATTCTTGTGAACTTGATATCTCAGGAACACCTTGAAATTCATTCAAATTTAACAAAAAAATTCACTTGGATTTAATAATTAGAATTTAATGGTAATGACATTTTATATCCCAAAGGTCAAATTCACTGGGACATCATAATGTTTTACGCTTTTCTTGCATTTATATAAATCGGGAGCAGAGGCGAGCTTATGACCATATTTCACCTTTTGTTGGCTACTCAATTTGAGATTGTATAGATCATCTGAGCTGCCATGTCTTGACTACATATATTACACTATATGAGTCTGGACAGACAGATGTAAACAGCAATGTGACTGGTTGGCAGAGGCGATATTCTAGTTCTGACGTGGCACAGACCAAACATTAATCTGCTAATTAATTAAATTGATTAATCAGTGATGAAAATGAAAACTGATTGCCTAGACTGCTTGCTTCAGCATTGTATGCCTCTGATGTGCATCTTTATTTTGAACTTGATCTGGTGTACAGTACAAGTTTGTCTAAATGTGTGTTTGAGATTCACTTGTGTTTGTCTATTGAGCTCCTGCTCAGCAGTGCATTACAGGCTATCTGATGTGGCTCAGTGCCTTTTCCATGCTAATGAGCACCCCTCTGTCATTTTCTCTGTGTGGTTTCTTTTCCGGAAAACCCACCACAGTTCCAGAAGCCGAATGAATTCTCACCGCCGTTCCGGTTCGGCACGGTGCCCAATGGGAGTACAGAGCGCAACATCCGCAACAACTACCGGGACATGCATGCCTACATGACCAGTTTCCACCAGAAGAATGTAGATGAAGCACTGTACAGTCTGAAGACCGGGTGAGGAAGAGAGATAGAGGGGAGGATGGGGAGACAGATGGGGCTGTAAGGAAGGAGAGAGTTGAAAGGATCTCAGCAGGGAGAAATGAGACAATGTTATGGAGCTGTGAGGTCCTGTACTGATGCAATACAGAGAAAAGATGATGAAGGATTAAGGAGAGGGAGACAGAGGAAGAGGGAGCATTCTGGGCAATGTGGGTGGGCAGCCGGTGGAGCTGTGTATCTGCCTGCCTCTGGTGCTCAGAATAGCAGCGTAGCCTGTGGTTGTGTGAAAGCTAGCTAATATTCAGTCTCTGTGGCTGAGAAAACTATCCAATATCTTCCCTTACTCATCATTCTTTCTCTACAACCTCTAGTGAAATAAGAATTCAAAGTAGTGATGTACCTCTGGTGTTCTGAAAGAGTTGGCGCTGAATGACCACAGAGGCCTGGAGAGCCCTGAGGCACCGTTTGATGGTTGTTTGTCACCAAAATGGAGGCATTAATCTGTCTATCAATTCACTCAAGGCTGATATGGATAGAAAAGAACAGAAAACAGGGCGTCCTCCAAGAGAGCTCAGATTTAGAGGAGTTGGTAGGCCAAAGGTCCAACTTAGTTGTTGTTTCTGATCCTTTTGACCACACTTGTGGCCTCCCTCAGTTGGTGGAGTTGCTCAGTTGTCATGGAAATGGTTTGGTTTTTACCTCATGACTGAAATTCACCAAAACCATCTCCATGACAACTGAGCAACCATCTGCAGAGAAAGGCCACGAGATCTGGTTGAAAACTTCGGAAACAACAAGAAAGATATTTGTTTTTTTCTAAGCATGCTTTGTGAAAGTCATTCTCGTTAGAAGAATGTTGTTTGCTGTGTGTGAGCTAGTGCTGCTGCTCTTCCCTTGAAGATAAATGTTGCGTTTCACAGAGGATAATTATTTATTCATGATGTCAGTGAAAGTTGTCTTGGTTTCAGGCGAGGTGACCTATCTTTGCTATACAAAGCCACAGGAAACTCAGGAATATAGTAATGTCTGAATTCTAATTGAGATACAGTAACTATGTGCCCTTAAAAGGTCTAAACAATAGAAACAGAATCCATACCTTAGCCTTTGCTTTAAAAAAAAAAAAAAATCTGTCAAAGTAGAGTAAATTTTGCCAAGTAAAGCTTAATTTTTGGGCTCAAATTTATAATAATTTCCATGTAAATTTCGTTAAAAGAGCAATGCAATTTGTTATAAATACAGCTAAATAGAGAGAGGGTTCAACTGGTACACTTCCAATTACTTAATTCCAATTAAATGCAAAGCTAGTGTATCCTCAAGTGATTTAGTCAGTGCACAGCACATCAGCTGAGCATGCAGAAATGTGCACATGCAAGCATATAATTCAATATGACTCCAGAATACAGTTTTTAATGGTAAATGAATGATGAAAACTGCCTCCATATGCTTTGTGCAAAATTTGAATGATCTTCACCTTGAAATTTGTACCAAATCACAGTGTCTTTGTTTTTTCCTAGGAACTTTCCAAGAAATAAATCAGCACTACACTTAAGTGATTCATAAGTATTCTAAAATCCTTAAAGTTTATTATAAAAGTGTTTGAACAGTGAATAAGTGAATGAGGTAGTGATTTTGAGCACATTCATTCACAGTCACTGTGTAATTGGTGATACAAGAAACTCCATCATGTTGTGTAAAACAATTTTCTTCTATTGTGCCCTATAGCAAACTGGATGCCTTCATCTACGACGCTGCAGTTCTGAACTACATGGCAGGCAGAGATGAGGGCTGTAAGTTGGTCACCATCGGGAGTGGGAAAGTGTTCGCATCCACTGGCTATGGCATCGCCATCCAGAAGGACTCAGGCTGGAAACGAGCTGTGGATCTTGCCATTCTCATGCTGTTTGGAGATGGTAAATGAAATAATATTGTTAAATGGTGTCCTATTTCATTGTAATATCCCAAAGATAGGGCCTAAACATTATGCAGGTTAAGAATCACAAGTCATGCTTTTATCAGTGTGTCATTGAAGTAGCTTTTAAGGAGCTGTGAGTCAGGAAGCAGTCACTGCTTGTTATGGTGATAGCTCACCATTCGCTGGTGGATCCCAACAGCCATTGAGGCCTCCTGAGCCCGGTTCGCAGACTGCAATCCTTAACATCCTTCAACAGCGAGGTAGCAGCAGGCCCCAAAATATTCAGCTGCTGCAGTTGTAAAAGGTAAAGCTTGAGTGTGGAAGGAGTTGGTCAGTTTGACAACTCAGGAGGTTCTGGCAGTGCATTGTAAAGGCTGTTTGGGCAGGGACAGGGAAATATTGACCTTAACTGAAGATAGGTAGAGTGATCTCTGTGGATGAGATGAGTGCTGAAATGTTGAGGCCTCTGCATATTGTTAGACTGGTATGATTGACATATTTCTGTCACATGGATTTCTGGAGCAGGATCCGTGGACCGACAGACTCGGGTAGCGTGCTAATAGATTCACCTGGGAAACCTTGAATATGTTTTGATTTGTTCATGCTAGGTCTATATAACGGTATCTCATCGTGAAGCCTTTCAAATTTGACAATGACAGGATTTGGGAGTTTTTCGGGTATGAAACACATGCTCAAATTTACAGTCAATTTGTTTTCACTCTTGGTCACAAATTACTTAGATATATTAAGTAAAATCCTTTCCAGGTTTAGATTAGCGCATGGTTATCAGATGTTCTTTCTGACAACCAGTAGACATGAAAGCTGCAAAACTCAGTCCACAATTTAGAAAAGTACATAAATATTTTAACCCTTTTACCACCTCCACTGGCTGATAAGTGATGTGCAAGCAGCACAGGAGTGGTCACGACCAGCACATTTGTCTTTGTAAAAATTATTACTTTAGCACTGTGACACGAACATTTCAACAATGTGGTGGTGGTAACTCTGACTACACCACGACCCTATAATATAAATATTTATGTAAGAGAGAGGTAGGATTCTGGGTCTGTCCACGGAGCAGTTCTATCACTTTAGGACAGCATTTGTTTTGATCCCCAAGTCGGTAGTGTGTGTTTTGGACGTGACCAAAAGCAGGGAGTTGGTCATCACTCTGATGGTGTTGTAATGTCTGAAGGCTGAGGCCTCTTAATGATGAGAGGATTGAGCCAGTTGAGGTGGTTTTGGAACATGGTAAGGATACAAACTTTGCACATCTTTTTCATCAAGGGCTGGCTTCAAACTATTTGCAGTCGATGTTTGGGAATGATGCAGAGGAGGAACATCAATATGGGCATCAGGACTATACAGCATTCATAGTTAAACATACCAAGTCACTCAAACAGTCAGGAATTACGGAACTACTATAGTGTCACAAAACAGAAGAGGATGTGTTATTATTATTATTACTATAACAACAAATAAAACATACTGGGCCATTCTTTAGTTTAGATACAACACTGCCACACCTCAGGTAGGTGATGAAATATCTGTCTTATGATTCCAATAACACTGTTGGACACATGATGGACAGTTAAAAAAAAAAAAAAAGATATCGTCATTTTTATTCCACGCATTCTTCTTCCTTGTCAAAACCTGGCACCTACATTACCCACAATGCAACTCTACTGTCGACAGTTGGAAGTCAGTCGGAAATTCGGGCATGTTATGCTAGCTAGCTGCCAGCCTCAAGCAGAGATGAGGAGCGGGCGACAGAGGTCTGGTAAGCTCACTTCTTTCTAACTTCACACCTCCAAGTCTTTTTCATTTCTGAACTTCGTTGTCAGCATCAACCAGCGCTGCAGCAAGTGAGATCATTTTATCAGACTTGCTGCTCCCTCTGGAGCCACAAAAGCTTTCATTCAGTTCTTTATTCCTTACTCCTCAACACCTGAACACACCAACACTCAACCATCAATTATATATTATATAATTATACTGTATAACCATATGTCTTTAAGTCCTTCATGTACAACATAGGAAGTCTGTCTGCTGCTTCAAAGAGAACTGGGTTCTATGGGAAACATCGTAGTGGAATCATGTTGAAATCTACCACAAACTGGTTTTAGCAGTTTAACATTTTATATCTTAGAAAAAGGTACATGTAAAAGAAATGATTGGCCCTGATGTGAATCCACAGGTCATATCATATATTGTAAAGCATTTTAATGCACATACACAGACTCACACAGTGGGCTTGGATTGAGAGGGTTGGTTGAAGATGAAGGAAGTAAATAGAATAAATATAAAATAAATAGAAATAGTAAATAGAAAAAAGAACAGTTATATAGTGATTTTCAGTTGCATTATATATTGTCTGTATTGGACTAATTCATAATTAACTTTGTTTTGATTTGACTTCATTAGTTATAGCATGTACAAGCAAGCACGTGCAGATTTAATGGCAAGTGTTCATTCAGGGGAGCATCTCTGCATCTTAGCCTTGTGTCACTGTCATTTAAATCTGCAAAGTAATGAAACTAAAGAATCAATATTATCAGGAGAGTCAGGAACTGGACACTTTGGAGCCATTTGTAAATGGGAACCAATCTGCTGGTCCCATCATGGTTTTGAAGATGTCAAGTGGGAGCTGATCTGAAAACAGGAGCATCCATCCTTTGTGATTGATTTTTTTTTTCTCCTACGCTTCCAAATGTAGCTGGGCCTGCCTTATGCCACTTTGATCATCCAAAATACAGAATTATTTGAAATACTGCTTATTTACAAGACACAACAAATCAAAGAAGCCTTTTTTCACAGCACACATATTGACTTGTCATAGGATGCATAAGCACAGTGTTACTAATTACATTACAATGGTTCCATGAGACAGGCACCTCTACAAGTGGTCTGCATGACTGGATCTCAAATGTGTCCTTAATATGTCTTGGGTGTGTTCACACCTGTACTTGGACCTATCCACTTGTGATCGGATCACTCGAGACACACATTAATCAAACACACACACTCATCTGCACTTAACATCCATACACAAAACAGTGTTATGCAAGCATTAGGATAATACACACCCTCTTGATCTCACATAGACACACACATAATAAACAGACCATTGCTGCAGATCAAACAAATCTCTCTGGACGTGTCCTACCCCCTAAGCAACCCCTGTGGTTGATGTGGAACTGAGGGGGACACATGTTAGGGCGGAAATGCTCGTCACATGATCACGTGCACTTCCTCCCTGAGGAATTTCAAGTCCCAGCAGGCTGTTGTTTTGTTTCTCACAACAAAAAAGGTTTAGCCTTGCATAAGCAATCCTTAATGAGGATGATCCTTGGGGGAATTCAGTCACAATAATGCAACATGGCATTTGTTGCACGTACATTAGACCTGAGCTGTTTTTGGCAACAACTCCCCATCCAAAAAATATGTCCTCTCTTTGTACTCGCACTTACATGGTCAGACACCTACGGGCAAACCCATCCAAGTGTGCAGGACACAAAGAGTAACATCAACAAACACATTGATACAGTAACCTGGGTACATGTGTCTCTCCTTCCTCCAGGTGAGATGGAGGAGTTGGAGGCCCTGTGGCTGACAGGCATCTGCCACAATGAGAAGAACGAGGTGATGAGCAGCCAGCTGGACGTGGACAACATGGCGGGGGTCTTCTATATGCTCGGGGCCGCCATGGTGCTGTCATTCATCACCTTCATCTGTGAACATTTGTTCTACTGGCAACTGCGCTTCTGCTTCATGGGCGTGTGCTCTGGGAAGCCCGGGGTCACCTTCTCCATTAGCAGAGTGAGTGTGTTTGTGTTTTATTTTAGGTCTGACCTTTGTCCTCCTGACAGAAAGATCACAGCAGTGGTTGTTTTAAAACCACTGGCTGTGCTTGAGTTGTATTAAGTCAGTCAGGGGCATATGATGACTCACCTGACTTACCTGTGGCTTTTTTTAGTGCAGGCAGTTGTTAAACAAGAAAACACAAGTCACAAGCATCCTGTGTCATGTCAAAGATCCTCAAAACAATGGCTCAATGATATAGCAAATCATTTCAAATTTTTACAGTATTCTTTCTGTCAACATTAGTATAGGCAATGTTTTCCAAGCCTAGGTGCAATAATAATAAATAAAAATGTATAATGGATGTCATTTGCTATAAAAACTGCATATCTGTGCCATTTATAGTTGCTTATCCATTTCAAACAACCAGGGTTATTAGAAAATAAGGAAATATTGATTATTGATATGAATAATATTATTCAAGATTCATGATAGATTATATATGTGTAGAATTTAGATTCAACTAGAAATATTTGTCATAAAATGTATGACAATTTTGAAGATGTCAAAATTGGCTCCATACAACTGAAATCTGACTGCAGCCATGATTACAACAGCTATGCAATGAATGGGTAATATAGGCAAAAACTGGTGAACAAATAAAATTGCATTTTGGAGAGTTGCAGCAAGTGACGAATGCAGTTGTGGAGTAAAGTTGTGTCAGTTTCCATTTGACCAACCTGACTCTTTAACTTCTACTCAACTTTTACTGAAGTCAAACTTTGCTGCTACTTTCCACATTAAGGGGAGTGGAAAAAAAGCAAACTTTGATGTGCACATGCCATAACAAGAAGGAAAGAACACAACCAAGCACTATTGCGCATTTTTCTTTTAAGCCACCAGGTTATCAACATTTTGATTGATAGAGAAATAAACCAGTTTACTGATTATGCAAGTCACACTTAAGTCTCAGTCCATAACAGGGTTAAAAAATGCAACTATCTGAAAAGACCCACTGTTGTGGGTGAAATAATAATAATAATAATGTTGCTGAAATAAAAGCCACTTACTATGCTGCACATTCTCAGCTGCTGACCTGAAGGTGTGTTGGTGGATGTTGATGAGCTCATCTCAGCGTAGTTACGACTCTGCTCAGATGGGTCACTTAACAAGGTGTCCTTGTGTTATTGATGCAGGCTGTTGGAGTCCATATAAATAATCGCTTGAGGTGTAATTCATTTGCATAATGTTACCTTTTAAGAAATAGGGGGGGGGGGGGGTTGTATTATGCAAATTGTCTCAGTGATTATTTGCCTGAGAAAAAATTATATCTAACTGTAATGTCATTTGGTTTACACCTGCTCAGGCTGACCTGACAGAACTTGACAGACAGATCTGGCCTTGAGCACTTCAGAAAGGGCTCAGAAGGATCAATTCAGAAACACACTGAATTTTGTTTGTTTGTTGAATCGACACCAATTTCCCTCTGTGTTTGTAGCTTCTGAAACTACAATGCCTTTTATGTGAGACGTTAGCTCAGTTTTTTGCAGGGTACCTTCAAGATTGACTCAAATGTGTTTGATTTTACATCTTGAATTACGTCTATTTTAAGTGCACACACATTCTCAACAGTGGTTCTATTATTCAACAGTGGTCCAACCGCCAGATATCCTTTTGTATACTTTTATGCCTTGTGTAACACTCAGGTTATTGCGCAAGAAGAAAAAAATATTAGTGAAGGTAGTGAAGCATTCAAGAAAAGTGCAGTTCATATACAGTATATAGAAAGTTTAAGGATGTACAAGCAATGAAAATACAAAGCACTAAAAAGATACAGAGGAAAAAATAGAGATCAGTTAGCAGGAGAAATGATATAGAGTGAAACTGGTATCAGGACAAAAGCGGAGTAGAAAAGAATAGACATAGTGGTGTGCCAGTAACCTCTATTCTATTACCTTTCACAGCAGCCATAGTAGCTATAGATGTAGAGAGATAATAACAATCCCATTGGAGTGGCTGCTGCTCACCTAAGCACCCGAAAACGGAGATAAAACAGACACAAAAAGAGAATAGAGGCATAAAAGAAAAGAGGGTTGATCATTCAGATTCATGAATGTAGCTCTGGAAAGTGGCTAAGAGAGACAGAAACCATTTCTGACAAGTTGATGCCTTTGAGGAACGTTGGCCTGCGTGCTGCCTGGTGGGTAGTGTGTCCTCGACCTTTCAGATTTGGCTGTCGCCTCGACCACAGATTCCCTCAGCCCTCATTTAAACACGCTTGTTTGACTTCAATGGCAGTGGCTTCCCCCTTGCTGGAAAATCCTGCTTTTGTCAACCAACCAAAACAAATATACAAATACTGACGGATAATGACATTTTCAATAAATTGCTAATGTCTGTGTCTCAGAAAAGTCCAACAAACTTTTACAAAGTGATCCATTCCCTTGACAATGTTTTTATGAAAGGAAAACAAGTAAAACACTTGTGATGTAGAAAGCCTGTGGCACCAGTGTCAGCTGAATTTAAATGACATTGATTAAACCTATTGATTGGTGGTCAAAACCATGAGTTTACTGCCTCCCTTGTGTTATCAATCAAGCCTTTGATATGCTCATTCCCCTTTCACTCAGTTCTCTGTGTCTGAGGTGGAGTGCTGAGCAGCAGCTGTGAGGGTCCATGCTGTTCCCCTGAGAAAAGTCATTTATGAACTCAGCCCCTATTACTGTTAAATAGTGTGTAAACAAGAGGGTGGTCAGAGGAAACATGGCAATGCATTAACCTCTCTCTGCCTGTGTCTGTCTCTGTTTGCCTCTCTCTCTTTCTCTCTCTCTCTCTGTCTGTCTGTTTATGTGTCTGGTGTTTGGCTCTGTCTTTCTATCATTAAATCCCCCCTGGTTCTTGACTCCTTACTACTGCCACAAGTTTTACTGTTGTTTTCCTGTCACTTGAGCTTCATACTTTATCACTCTCACTCTTCTTCTTTCTTCCTCCCATGGCCTGTCTCACCCTTTCTTTCTCTTTCTACCTCCCTTTTCCTCCAATTGTCACACTCCAGGGTATCTACAGCTGCATCCATGGCGTACAAATCGAGGAAAACAAGTCAACCATTGACTCACCGTCGGCCACCATGAAGAAGAACATGAACAACACCCACTCCAACATCCTTCGGTTGCTCCGCACTGCCAAGGACATGACCGCCGTCCCAGGCATTAACGGGTCTCCGCACGCCGCCCTGGAATACAGCCACAGTGGTCGTGAGTCAGCTATCTATGATATCCAGGAGCACCGGCGCAGCCTGGTAGGTCACCCTGTAGACTGCAAGTCAGCGCCTCCTTACCTTCCAGAGGACAACATGTTCAGTGACTACATCAGCGAAGTGGAGAGAACTTTTGGCAACTTGCCCCTGAAGGACAGCAACCTGTACCAGGACCATTACCGGCACCACCACCCGGCCTCTGCTCTGGGTATGTCCGGCCCCCCGCCTAATAGGCCGCGTAGTTTAGGCAGCGCTAGCTCGTTGGAGGGGGGCATGTTCGATTGTGACAGTTTAGGGGGAGGGGTAGCACCCATCTTCACAACCCAGCCCCGCCCCTCTATGACTCACAGGAATACCAATAAATTTGACCTGATCGCTGGCCACACCCCTGCGGATTCCAACCAGGGTGGGTTCAAGGGAAGCAATGTGTACGGCAGGTTTTCTTTCAAAGGAGGCGCATCCAGCACAGGGCTCATCGGGGGTCATGACAGGTACTGTGGTGGGGGTGGGGGAGGCTCAGGGGGTGACGATGGGAACATTCGCTCTGATGTATCGGATATCTCCACCCACACCGTCACCTACGGCAACCTGGAGGGCAACGCCAAGCGGCGTAAGCAGTACAGGGACAGCCTGAAAAAGAGGCCAGCCTCAGCCAAGTGCAGACGGGAGCAGGACGAGATAGAGCTGAGCGGCTTCAGGAGGAGACCCCACCACCACACCGTCCACCACCACTTCCCCCATGGGCCCCTGGCACACCGCACGGTCTCACCTCCCCTGGAGCGGAAGAGGGGAGGAGGAGGGGGTAATTCTTCACCTTACTTATTCCGCAAAGACAAAGAGAATCTGAGGGATTTCTATGCGGACCAGTTCCGCTCCAAGGAGGGCAAGGCCAAGTGGGAGCAAGAGGGTGGAAGTGGAGGAAGCGGTGTGGGCGGTGGTAGCGGTGGTGGTATCTGTAAAAGCTTAGTGCCTGTGGAAGACTTCCTCAAAGGTAAAGGCAAGAAGACAGAGTGTAAAGGTGGGCTGGGCTCAGTGTCAGCAGGACAGCAGGCTCATACCTGCTGGGAGAAGGGGGTTTCTGGACTAGGAGGGGGGGGCATAGCAGGGGGTGACTGGGAGTGTCGTAACTGTCACAGTGTGTGTCACCACAGTGGAGGAGGAGGAGGAGGTGGCACATGCTCAGCTAGTGGAGTTGGGGGGAGCAGCAGTCGCCCCAGCTCCGCTACCTGCAAACGCTGTGACTCCTGTAAGATGCAGCCAAGCAACCTCTACAACATCAGTGAGGATAATAACATGGTGTTCCCTGGAGGGAAGAGTAGCGTAGGACCCAGCCAAACACAAACTCAGGCACAGCGCAGGAAGCTAGGGCCGGGTGGGAGGGTATTGAGGAGGCAACACTCATATGACACATTTGTGGACCTGCAGAGGGAGGGTGCAGGCCGCATGGGAGGGGTTGGGGGTGGCATTGGGGGCCAGTTTCCCCAACCCCGAAGTGTGAGCTTGAAAGACAAAGACCGCTTCATGGAGGGCCCCAGCCCTTATGCTCACATGTTTGAGAGGTATGCAGGTGAAAGGGAGTCTCCCATGTTTGGCGGAATAGGTGGGGACAGGGCGAAAGGAGGCTCTTCTTTCAGTTTGTTCCGTGGAGGTGAAGGTGGGTTGCATCGACGGTCGATGGGGGAGAGAGACCTGAGGGACAGAGATAGAGCTATGATGGGAGGTGGGGGCTGTGGTGGTGGTGGTGGTGGTGGTAGCAGAGGGGCCGGGACTTACTCCTTGTCTAAATCTCTCTACCCAGATAAGGTGAACCAGAACCCCTTCATCCCAACCTTCGGTGATGACCAGTGTCTATTACACGGTGCCAAACCGTACTACATCAAAAAGCCACAGACGCAGCAACAGCAGCAGCAGCAGCAACTTCTCAACAACAGCCGAGGAGGAGGGGACTTCCGCGGCTCTATGGGAGCAACTTCTTATTTGCCCGCGTCTGCCACAGCTGGGGTTATCTCCAATGTGGCCCCCAGGTTCCCCAAAGAGCTGTGTCTGGGCGGGGTGGGAGGGCCCATGGGGAACCACCACGGGGCCAACAAGCTACTGCCTACGGGCAGGGACACGTTAGGTTTGGGGCAGGGACAGAGACCCTTCAATGGTGCCAATGGACATGTTTACGAAAAGCTCTCCAGCATTGAGTCAGATGTCTGAGGGTGAAGACTGAGGAAGAAAGAGAGAGAAGGGGAAGATGAAGTGGGTGAAGAAAAGGAAGGGGACGGAGAGAAACCTATAACGGCAAAAAAAAAAAAAAAAGAGAGAAGCGGCTCAGGCTGATGACCTCTCTGTGTGAAGAACAAGGAGACACGATACTGTGTGTGTTGTCCTCACTCCACTTAATGGAAAGAATTTGGACGATGCACACAGGCCACTGCAGGCTAAGCTGTGGCGAAGTCCGGTGGGAGACAAGTTTTTAATGAGAAGAGAGGATTCTGGTGCTGCTCCGACGCTCAGAGAAAGATAGGGAGGGAGGGAGGGAGGGGAACAAAGTGAAATAAAATCTCCAGTCTCTGCTCTCTTCACATGCTCATTGTCTTTCCCTCCCTCCTGTAGTTCCTTAACACCAAAACAAACATTTTGTTTAGCAACGGAAATACAATCATGAATGATCAACACTTCTGTTGAAGTAACAGGGTAAACTAATAATAATTGTATTGATAATGTTAATATTATTGAATATTATTCTAGTGTTTAATGATGATCGGTTTGGATTGTTTTTCAATTTTATTTATTTATTTGAATAGTTCATGTTACATATTTGTATGATGTTAATTCTTTCTTAGCTTACCAATATTACAGGAGGCTGGTACACCAGTTGTCAGTTAGGATCTTTTTGAAGTTCCTGTAATTTGGACTCTTCTTTGCTATTAATTATCCATGTTTGATTTTTTTACTTTTCTTAATTTTGAGTGCTGTGAAGTGTATGTGAACGGCATGACTTGCTGAGTACATTCTATGTACTTATAAATTTGCAAAGAAGGTTTTTCTTTCAGCTGCAGAAGCAACATCATCATACTGATTTGCCATTTCCTCTCGTTTTTCTGCTCGGCAGCACCAAATGGGTCTCACATTTTGAGCTGGATGTGCCTTAAAGGATTAATACTGATTTTCTACACATAGGATCTCTTATGTTGGTAAACAGATCCACCTGCAAACAATTGTGCAACTGATTTGAGTGAAAACACCTGAAAAAGTCTGATATGAGTCGATTTTCATGAACATAACAGGCTTTTAAGTATCTAACTGATGATACAAAACACAAACTGCTGCAGTTGAGGAAGCTTATATTCTTACATTGACCCCCATACCATAAAAGTAACCAACAGCTGGATTACAAGGGTTAAGACCACAGTGCCATGATAAATAAACATTCCTGTTCCCCCCAAAAGTCAGGTATGACAGAGCTGTGCTTCTGTGTGAAAGGAAATAAATTTATCTTCATGTACTATTAACTCCTCAGTTAATCTAACTGTGGGTCAATTTCCTTTAAATCATTTTTAAAAAGCTCAACAGGCTTTATCACCTCACCTCCTCTTAACGGATGACCCAGGATCCAACTATCCATTAAATACAAGTAAATCACATTTAATGTCTGCTTGCTGTTCTCATGGCATTTCATCGTGGGTGACTCAATTGGCCATGACAGTTTTGCTGCTCAGGATGAGGACACCGACAATGGACTCTTAGCACGACACGTTAATTATGTCATGATTGGGGCTATAAGTGCTGCTGTATTAGATTTTGATGAGTGTTGGAGTATTTGAGTGATGCAAGAAGTTTCATTTCCAACACAGTGTTCTTCTGCTTTAGAGGGACTACGACTGACTCATAACTTCAACTACAGTTGTATACAGCCCCAAATATTGATCTCATGATTTAGATTTACTTTACTCACCTCTACAGTATGTCATGTTATTCCTTTATTTTCCTAAAAGACAAGCATTTCTTGAAATGGGTTAAATGGCATAATAAAGTGATAAATTACTCACTATACAGCTACAGAACACTTTCCTCCTGTCAGTAAAGGTAGTACAATAGTTAAATATTTTGGTAAATAAGCTTTGCTGGGTTGAGTTAGAGGAGAAGAAATGAAGCTACCACTGGTAGCTGTCAAGCTAAGTATAAAAACAGGGACTCATCTACCCTGGCTATGTCCAAAGTTACATAATCCACCTACCAACACCTTTAAAGCTCAACTAATTAACATAATATATGTTATATAGTGTTAAAATGACACATTGCGGTTTTCTTGGGGTCACATGTAATAGTCAGTTTTACCAACTGTTGGAAGGCAGATTTTGTTCCCTGGGGCAGAGGCAGGCTAGCTGGTTCCCTCTGTTTCTAGCCTATGTGCTAAGCTAAGATAACTTCATAGTTAATGATGAGCTGTATCAATCATCTCATCTAACTCTCAGAAAAAAATGAATATGTCAAGCTACTCCTCGGAGTAATCTCTTACAGTCCAAACAGGAGAACTAGTTTAATATCAGCCTGTGCACGCAGTCATCATTTTCCCACCATGTTGCTTAAATTCACATTTTCACTTCACAGAACACACAAAAACAGTCTCAGTATGTACTGTAACCTTGATTTCTCCCTCCACTGGACCATAATCTCTTTCACATGCTGAGATTCTGATGAAGGAAAGAACTTGCCCTCAGGTCTAAGGTCCTGTGTGGATTGTGACTAAAGAAAACTGTGGAGAATAGGAATAAAGAGGAAGGCAGGAGAAAGTAAATAGCGTCCTAAAACAGGTGGTACATTTTGCAAAGAGCATTGCCTTTGTTAATGGTGGGCCTTGTTTTCGTCACTTGGTGGCTACCAAGTCCACAACATCATACAAACAGGTCATTTCTGCTCTAACACATTCTAAAGGCAAGAATAAGCTGTGTTTTCTTTCATTTACAGCCTTCCTCACCATTAAAAATATAGTAAGTTCCTATTCAAGACAACGATTCATATTTTCACTTATTGTCACTTAAACTTGGCTTTAAATCATCTCGCCGAACCAAATTCTAATATCTAAGCACAATCTGACTGAATGGATCTAACATTTAGTTTGTTGAACATCCCAGTCAAAACTTCAGAAGACTTTCCTTCTCTTGGTTGACAAGTCAGTATGTATGATACTTAGGCGTTTGTAAGGACTTGCATGTATACTCTCAGTTTCTTTCTTTCTTTCTGTTTTTTAACTCTTACCTTTTAGCCCAAGATAAATGGGTGTTTTTGAACAATATTTGGAGTTTTATCAATTTCACTGGTACTGATAATCCATGTAGTACTGTAAGTGTGTGTGCGTGTGTGTGCTTGTTTGTGAAAGAGAAGACACAAATCTAAACAGTCTAAATTTTGATTATACTCAAATAAATATGGCTAAATTGACAAAAAAAATTTCACTAGGAAACATTTTTTATTGTCAATATTATACAAAGATCGATTTTCTTGATAGTTTGTGTAAATGCTTTTTAATAAGGTTGAGGTCTCAATACATTCATTGTCACTGAAGAAGCCTTTTTTAAATTTCATTTCAACTACTTTTCCTATGTTATTTTCTTTGAATATTTCTCGGTACGTTTCATTATTTCTGTTATTGTATGTGCCTAAATACATACGCTTGATTACCTCTGTGTGTGCTCATATGGAAGAGAGACAGAGTGTGTGTGAGAGATAACTGTTTATTGTACATGTATAAAAAACTGTATGTAAATAATTTACCTCACGCTCATGGACTTTTGATAAAAACTGTACAAAATGGCAGAGAATAGATCTATTTGGGATAAATCTTTGATTCGTAGGTCCCCTTGCAAAATTGCTTTTGTAATGACTTCAAGCCAGGATATGTGCAATCATTTATTATTTTGATTTGGTCAAAGACCATCTTAGAAGGTTGTTTTTCTCAAAGGAAAATTTGTAAAGCACCATCATCAATTGGTACACAGAAAGCACAATAGATTATCTATTGCATATTTACACAGGTAGTCTCTTTTTTCCTCTTTGGCTACATTTTCTGTTCTTGTGTTTTGCCACAGAAGGACGAACAACTCCATCCCTGAGCTGTACAGATTGTGAAAAATGTACATACAACAAAACTCTAGTTCACCCTCACATTTTTTGTATGGAGAGAAATTACTTGTGTGGAGAGAGTATTTCAAATTTGATTGAATATTTAGTAATATTGAAAATGAGATTAAACACAGTCAATGTGAAAATAAGTGCTGAGAAATATTATTCTTCTGTCTCTTTGGAATAAAAGTGTTGAGTATTAATAAAAAATAAGAACTCACAAATTTGTTTGTCATGTTCCTTTATTTCCCTCCAGCATATTTTTTTTCCTCATTTGTTGTGTTCATAGGTTGGCAGTCAGCAACAGGACGTCTGTCATGTGCATTCTATTTATATTTTCCATTTAAATATGCCAGGGTCATGTTGTAACAGGTGATATTGTTATGTCCCACAGGTCATCAGTGAATCAGAGATAATGTCTGCAGCCGAGTGTCATCTCTTCTTTTATTACATCTCTTTTTGTTGCTCTCTGTCTTTTCACAAACATCAATGTCATCATGAGACTGATGTCACTCATGTTGGACAAGTGTTTCTAGACCAAAGAGGCATTAGAATAAAAGGGTGGAGTGAGAGGGAGAAGAGAACAACAACAACAAAAAAAAAAACAGTAATGAGAGATATATTGAGGGAAAGGAGAAGTGATGCAAACTGCACTGAGCAGCAGAGATCAAAGCCCCCCCCAAAAAAACTCCCACCCCCTCCCTCACTCCTCAGACTCTCTCTTTACTCTGAAAACCTTGTCCAGCAACAGGAGTTATTTAAAGAAACCAGCAGGTTTGAAAATGTACTGATGCCTCGTGTATAGTTTTGGTGGGAGAATTTTATCATGTGCATTCCCGGATGCTGACACGAGCAAGGTGAGGCTGTAGAAATAATCTTGTAATCAGTTTTATCTCCTATCTGATATCCACTCTCACTCTCTTTCCTCTTCTTTCTTTCTTTTGGCCATCTATCCTGCTTAGTCGTTCTCTCCTTACACCAGCCCTACAACCTCAGGATGCATTGCAACACATGTAACTACTTCTTGACAATTAACTGTTACCTAGCAACTGGCTCTTTTTCCAGAGATGGGGAGGGAGGAGGGTGAGGGAGGTTTGGGGAGGGGGTAGGGGGGTGTAGAAAGAGAGAGGGAGAGAGATTTATACAGTATTCCCACAGCATCTTAACTGGATTGGATGCAACAATGCATTGACAATACAATACCAAAATGGAAAGTACAGCCTGAGCTTAACGCCCACACATAGGAGCGTAGAGAGGAGAGAAGAAGGGGAGGGAGAGGAGGTGGAAGAGGAGTGGTGGTGGTTGATGTACAGATTACAGTATGGGGGGAAAAAAGGGGGGGGGGTTGAAACCCATGCAGGAGAATCAGAGAAACAAAAGGGGTATTGACAAGTGGCTAGTGTGCAGATGCAGGTTGAAAATGAGAGAAAGTGTGGAGAAGCAAAAAAAAAAAACAAAACAAACAAAAAAAAAACATGCCACACTGCAGTGTGTGGTGTAAATGACAAGCAGAGTTGTAGAAGAGGTGAGAAGCTGGTTGCTGTAGAAACACTTGGCAAAGTTTTAATGAAGCCATAAAGTTTGATGCCTGTGCCCACAACGTGCATGCACACACACACATACATACACAATCATCATATGCAAACAAACAGTATAATTATGTTAGCAGATAATAGGCACCCCCTGCTGGGCTCATGAGGACCCTGTCTGACTTCAGCTGAGCTAAAAAACAAAAGATCAAACCTCCATGAATCAGTGTAATGTCACATCTGATTACAGTAGCAGGCAAACACTGACACCCTGTGGCACATCCTACAGTTACTTGGTGTTGTTTAGGACATAGTGACCGGATAGATGGGGTATGGCCTTTGCCAGAAATTCTACATGATACTTGATCGCTATTAAGTTTACAATTTCAAAGTCTGTTTTGAAACAATATGAACGTGCCAATGTGTACATTAAAAGATTAAGGACAGTAAAAACAATGCAACTTTGAGATTAATCAGCTTCATTTTTTCAGCTCAGACTGATGAACCCTGTTGACATAGTCTAGTTTTGTTGATTTTATTATTGACCTCCAGACTGATTTCCACGAATGAAATTGCTCAGTTCAAATCTGAAAAAAAAAATGAACTGAAGAAAATAATTCCTCATTTATGTAATTTTGGAAATTTTTATGCTGAATTGTATGTTCAATTGTCATTTGACACATTTTGCATGTGTAGCTGCTGCCCTTTGAATAAAAATTGTGGTTGTTAAGTATTCACAAATAGCATGAGTAACAAGTGATCTCTCTGTATTTCACCTGTGATGAGTCCTGAGTTACATGTTCTTTTGTTTGCTTTTTCTAAACATCTAGATATCAATTTTGTCCAACTTCACATATACGTCATTTTAGGTAGGAGTCTTTTATGGCCTGTTTGAACAGGAAGCTCTGTCCTCACAGCAGTTTATTTCATACTGATTCTGTTTATATCTATATAAGCTATTTTTATTTCAAAATGTTTTTTTGACATTTTTTGAAAGCCTTTTTAGAAAATGGTCATTTTCCTCAGTAACTGTTTCACTTTTTAGTTGTCAAGACAAACTTGGAAGAGTAGTGCCCACTCATTCAGACCACAGCAACAACCAATTAGGTTATTTACTTCATTGATACTACACACTTTAAGTCTCAATTTTTATTTATGTGGCAATAAATGAGGTAAGTACAAATAGAGCCATAAGATGTGGTTGAAAGCTTCAGAAACAAACAGTAACGCTCTTGTCGGGCTGTTGTTTTGGGCCAAGGGTGAAATCTAAAGCCCCAAAATACACATTTTTATGACGTTGTTCCCCACAACTGAATAAGCTGATTAAAACAGCGATATAATAAAGGAGATTTACTAAGGAGGATGGAGTTGACTTCAAACTGAGCTTCATATGGACAAGTGAAGAAGGAAACACTGATAATCATAAAGGTTTATTGAAGATGAGTTATCTCTTTAAGCGATACTACATAATGCACCATTCCTGGACAAGATGTGTCTATCATGTTATTTCACAAACATGAATGACATCTATACATATAAATGGACAATATAACCCCCCACCCCCTCCACTCTGTCAATCTCTATCTGTCACTCTGAAACAGTTTCACTCCCCCTTTCTTCAGGACTTTCACCCGTCTCCTCCTCACCACCCGGCTCCCCCTCGGGGTCCCGGCCCTGGCCGTGGTCCTCGGG
Source organism: Rachycentron canadum (assembly GCA_038496675.1). Classification (NCBI taxonomy): domain Eukaryota; kingdom Metazoa; phylum Chordata; class Actinopteri; order Carangiformes; family Rachycentridae; genus Rachycentron; species Rachycentron canadum. The sequence continues at coordinate 14,311,904 of CM076650.1, read as the reverse complement.
GTGTAGTGGGCCAGGCTCGCCACCTCTCCCTCCAGGCTCTGAGGTGGCAGAGCCGCCTCCTCCTCCGCCCCTCGGTAGCCGTGGTGACGGAGGAATGGTTCCAGCGTTGCTAGGCGATGAGAGAGCTCGGTGATGCGTCGGCGCAGCAGGGAAACTTCTCTGAAGAGGTCGTTGACGGACTCGGACAGAGGGCGCACCCTGCAGGACGAACACGGGAGGCTCAGGCTCAGACAACAACTTCACACATACCAGGACACAACAACAACCGCTCTGATGCAGCAGAGTGATTGTCCATGCCATTGACACATGTCTGGGTCCCAGGGGCCCGGGGACACAGACAGGGCTCCAAATGGCTCTGTATGGGGACACACACACACACACACACACACAGACTAACCAGAGCCCAAGCTCAGACACACAAAAACAACACAATGTTTTAATTTGTTACTGTTTTGTGTGTCCTTGTGGTCTCTATGTTGCTTGACACAATGAGTAAATTTGTTTTAGTGGTGCTGGTGATTTTAATTATTTTTACATTTGAAAAAAGGCTAACTTTCACCCTGCAGTCGATCTGCTAAGATAGGTTACCTTCTGCCTGCTGTCACTTTATAGTAATGGACAGGTATAATAGTGGTAACAATCTTCTCAAGTCTCAGCAGGAAAGTGAATGTCTTTCCCAAAATGTTGAACTATTGCTTTAAATTTGTACATCTACAATTCTGTGTGATAAAGATCATGACATGAAGATCAGAAGGAACTTAGGCTTTTCTGTGAAATTTTGTTAAACTTTTTTTTCCAGACTCAGCCTTGAGTAATCTGTCATGTGTGATTTGTGTGTAATTGTAAATGGGAAATATTGGGTCATTGAATGTGGTGTTGCACCAGTGTAAAGACTGTTTCTTTGTTAATGTCTACTATCAGTTACATCTGTTGTGCACAGGCTCAGTTTTTAACACAGCACAGCATCCCTGGCCTCATGTTGCATCACAGAATTCATTCCAATGAACTGGCACTGGTTATGGATCAGTGCTTGGTTTCTGCAGATATTCATTGTATCAGGATAAAAAAGGCTGAACTGGTGCAACCCTAATTAAAATCCACCAACTCCCACAAACAACACTGAGGACATGGCCTCTGCATCCTCAGTGGTACAGCCCTGGGTGAAAGCATACAGTAAATCACACCACTTACTAACCTGACAAAACACACATACACACACACACACACACACACACACACAATAAGAGAAGTAACAGTGACAGTAATAACATGTAATGGAATGAATAAAAGGGAAAGTGACATGACACAAGCTGCTTTGACTCTTCACTTCAGTATCAGTCAAGAGGTTGAAAAAGGTTCAAACTGGGTATAAAAGGGTATAAAAATATCAGTGATACATAATTACCATAGTAGAAGTAGTAATGATAACAGGAGCCATTAAATAATGTAAAAGTCACAGGTGTGTCTTTGAAGTGCTGTAGCACTGTGAATCAAACGAGGGCTGCTCAGACAGCATGGGAGATGTTAGTGTTTAAAGTTACCTGGAGTAGTCGGGCAGCAGTGTGCTGGGCTGTGAGTGCAGCAAAGTCTTGATCTCATTGAAGATGCGTTTTCCCCAAGCATCTAAAACTCTGGTCACACTGCGCACTGAGGCCACATTCACACTGTCAGCTGAAACCAAAATATGCAGCACAGTAACTCCATCTGGCTTTGATCCACAGAGGAAAAAAATGACCTGAATGAATGATGAAAACCAAAGAGGCATATGTGTTGTAAACATGTCTTTGCTGCATGTCATTCAGTTCAACAACAAATGAATCTTATAATGCACAACATCGGGGATTGTGTCACTCTTGTTGCACTTTACAGGCCCCTATCTCTAAAACATCAGGGATCAAGCAGAGACTCACGATCTACCTCCTTCTCTGTAGTTCCAGTACCCATAATCCAGTTCATTCTCCTTGCTGGCTGCATGGGCCCCAGTTACCATGGCAACCACCATCAGCAACACCAACAGAGAGGGCAGGGCCATGACGACCAGACACACACCAACTAAAAAAAAAAAAAAAAATTAAATTAAAATTGAAATAAAAGAAGAAATGAGGACAAACAAACTTCTGGACTTTTTTTTATTTCAGTGGAGAGATGAGTGAAAATCAGTGTGAGATAAAGACGGCAACGAAACACAGCCCTGGAAAAATTATATTATAGTTTAAGACTCTGCAGCATTCACATGTGCATACACATCTGTATCCAGTTGTGGAAAGTAACTCATGACATTTACTCTCGTATGGATACTTTATACTTCTTTTCTATTTATTTTATAATTGTTGTTAGTTAGTTAGTTAGTTCCTTGTGTTAGTGCATCACTATAAACTAATCTAACTAGTCGTTTATAATGCTGTTAAAATAAGAGCTGACACTCAAGTGCTACTAATACTACTTCGCTACTACTACTATTACTGATCATAATCATAATCAGAATCATAATGGTCTGGAAGAGGCCATCCTACATTTTTCAAAACTTTCACTTTTGCTCCAGTACCTGTACTAAGCTGGATTTTAAATAGAGGACTTTTACTTGTAATGGGGTATATTTTACATTGTTGTTTTTCTACTTTTGCTTGAGGAAGTATTGAACACATCTTTCATCACTGTGTGATTGTCTTTCTACAGGTGGTAGAGGACACTTTGATGACAGCTACACTTCATCAAGGATCTGGTTGCGAGACAAAAGGTCTTGTGATCTATTTCACTTCCAATTACTTTCAGTCAAAATCTGAAGAAAACAACTTTTTATTTTTAATATGAGTAGAGAATAACTACAGCTCAATCTGGCAAAAATTAAACAAGTTTTTCTAAAAATAAATAAATAAGACAAAATAAATAAATAAAAGAAGTGAAGAGAGGGAACAAGATGAGATGAGAGCTGTAGAAAAAAAAGCAGGCTTGCATCCATATGACAAAGTCTGTGAATCATACTGGGCAATAATAAGCCAGTGACTCATTGTTAAGGTATTATATGTGTTTTCATGGGCTAGGAATTTGGAGCCTGATCAAAGGCACAGTGAAAATTAGCCCAAAATAATCTGAAACAGCTTGTTTCACATCTGGAAAAACACACCAACAACATTGAAGAATCAAACGACAAACCAGTGTCCCTTTGCTGTGATGATTATGGTGGTGACTGTGCTGCAGCAACTACACTTTTAACTTTGCAGACCAACACTGTACTGGTAGAAATATCACAGGCTGCATACATGAAATATGAGCAAATGAATCAATACTCACGAGTTGAAATGAAGATGATACTTCAAAGTCTCAGCAGGATATCCTTTGCCAAGGTAGTTTGAATAGCAGATGCCTCTGCTTCTTTCGCCTCTCCACTCTGTCACTGCCCTGGTCTTTTCCTCTTATTTCCTCCCCTCTCTCCTATTTTCTCTGATGCTCTCTCCACCCTTGGCTCATGGCTGTAATCTAATTGTGAAGAAAGTGAAGCAAGTCCATAGCAGAAAGACTTAAAAAACTTGTTTGTGGAGAGATGATGAGGTACCTTTTTACAACACCCAGTCTCCCCCCCCCCCTCTCTCTCTCTCACACACACACACACACACACACACACAAACACAAACACTATGATGTCCAGCTGCTGCCAAATGCGTGGCACATCCTCTTATTTCATATAATCTACCTTTTTTTCATCCATTCTCTTCTTCACCCCTCCTCTTTATGGAACAGACAGGTATATGTATGTTACGGGCTGTACTCTCGCTGTGCTGCAAGCTCAAGTTTCTGGAGTAATGTACATTCTTCTCTTCAAAACTTGAGTTATGGACCTTTTCATCTGTCTCTGTTTCCCACCTGCCCTTTACCCTCACAAAAGCTTCACAGCTCAGAGCCTCAACTGCAGGATTCTGCAGGAACAAATGTATTGTACGTCTTAAAAAATAATGTAATACTTCAGCTTTGAAGAGGTTGTATATTATAATATTATACTTCAATATATTTATTTGAAAGTTGTACGTACAACGCGGATCTGGATTTACCTGCACCAATTTAATTTTTTGGATTTATTAGTGCATTTGAGATTCCTAAAGCTTGTTTTGCTTCTTTCAAACTGAGTGTTAATCTATATGTGTTTTGATAGTAAACAAGGATTTGGATACTTTACTCCACAGGAAAGAGTGGAGATAAGGAGTGTGGGAGATGGGATTAAAAAAATTGAATAAATTATTCTTTATTGACTGGCATCCAGATGTTATTCTAGCTCTCTCTCTCTCTCTTTATATCTCTCCCTCTCTCTGTGTGTGTATGTTTTCATTCTGCTGCTGAGGTGAGGTCAGAGTTGGCCATCAATACAACCAGAACGAAAAAGTCAAGGAAAAAAGTCAAGTGAGGAGGAGGTAGAGGGGAGGGAGGAGGCGTGAAGGCAGAAAGAAAAACAGACAGACAAATAGGGTTAAATAATGATAAGCGCTGCACTTCAACATCTGTGCGCCACTGCTGGCAGAGTTACTGCGGTGAATAAGTCACACCACCAACAACAGCTGCTTCATATTAACAACAGACAATTTGTCACCTTCAGCTGAATTCCAGCTGTGCGTGCACACACACACACACACACACACACACACACACACACACACAATGCTTTCTCCCTCCCTGTTCCCTGACTCCCTGAGTCTTTCCCTTCTGTCTTTAAAAAAACCAAAGGGCGAGGAGTGCACTTGTGGCTCACACTATTTCTTCAACACTGTCTCTCTGTGGAGGAAAGCCAAAATTGCGCTTCACATCTCAAACCTGATGTTACAAAATAATGCAACCAGAAATAACCCTTTCTTAACACACAACCTAAAAAAAAAAAAAAAAAAAAGTCTTTGTCTTTTTTTTTTTTTTTTTTTTGCTACTCTAGCTTTACCCTTCTGTTGTTGCAATGTTTTAAGGCTTTAAACTTAAATCTAATGACTCAAACATTTATAAATAACTATCAACCTTTTTTTATTTGCGCTCTGTATGAAGGTCCAGAAAAACACTAAACTTACATTTTGAGGAAGTGGCTTTGGCTAGAAACAGGAAATCCACCACTGTAGTTTAATACCAGGAGAAACTGAGAAACACTCAAGTGGTATACAGAAACTTGTAGAAGAAGACGATAAATATCCCCAAACCACAACATGGAATCTCAACGACTTTGCAGACTTTTCTTCAAGCTGAGTTGGACATTTTTCATCTCTTCTGTTTGTTTGGGAATGGGGGCACCAAGTAAGCCATCAAACTATGTTCACATACTTTGTATTTGACATACTGTATATTTGCCATTAACTGCTACAAAGCATAATTCTTGAATTATTTGTAGCCAAACATGTCTAAATATGTGTTTCTTTAGATACATATTAACTGCAACTTAGATTTATTTTCATTTTCAATTATTTATAGTTTAGTTTTGTGTCTGGTAATGTCGTGAAAAGCTTCCCAAAATTTAAGGTAAAGTGAGATAAATAAAGCAAATCCACACAGTTGTGTCTTTGCTTAGTTATTTGATTATCAAATTTGCTTCAGAGCCATGTTCAGTGGATCAAGAAATTGATAAATCAACTAATTGTATTAGCTTTGACCTGTATGTTATGTCCCCTCAGACTTATCCCTGGAAAACACAGTCTTTGCAGCCTGTAAAGGTGACAATCTTACAATTAGATGTTATGTGAAGATGCCAGCAAATGAAGGTAAAGACATGTTGACCTGCTCCGATCCTAACAACAAGAAGATATATCGCTGTGATGTCAATGTGACAGCTGGCCAGATTGAAGATATCTCAGTGGAATTGCAGCTGAATAACGTGACCCATTCAGGAGAATACTATTGCCAGTATCAATCGGCTAAGGTATACTGGTTTCTTCTAGTGAGGGGTGAGTTAGAAAACAGGAGAGCATGAATGAAAGATGAAACTGAAAATGATTGTTATGACAGTGAAGTAACAGTAAAGTAACCTACAGCCAAGAAGGTCTTGTGATCAATGTAAAACAGATGCATTACATTTAATCAGTTCTTTTGTTGTTCCAGAATTTCAAATTAAAGGTGTAAACAGGGTGTGCTCTCATGTACATTAAAATACATTATATGGCATTACTGTGCAATCATATCAATCATTAAACAAGTAGTCTGCAGTGCCCACAAGGGGGAGGCTGTGCAATTTTTTAGTTTACAGTGGGTCCTCCTCGTTAATATGTGAATGAGTAGTGAGCTAAAGTATATTTCCCAAGAGAAACCTCTGAGAAAATTGAAAAGAAAATGTATGTATGTATGTTTTTCTCATGTAGCTTACACTTCCTCATTCTTTATGACCACACAAATTTAACTCAATGCAGTCTCCAAACCCCTATGATAGCAAACGCTGTCAGTTCCCAGAAAGAAATAGCTGACTAATACTGACAATATATCAAATTGTTAGAAATATGCAAAAAGTCAGTCAATCTTAATTATTTTTGGATTAACTGCTTCACAGATGAGGGGTTTCTCAGTCCTACTCTGCTGTGCAGTTATATTATTGTTATAAGGTATTTCTGGCACAGACACTGAACGGTGTGTGTTTTTCAGATAATGGCTACACAGAGCCCAGAATGTTGGAAGGCATTATCCTATCAACCTTCATTGTTGTCCTGCTGGTTTTCAGTGTGGTCTTGTCAGTGTATGCCTTCAGAGCACATCAGGTAAGCTGTGCACTGCTTATGACCTGTAAGATAAGAAACTGCATGTTGTACATTACTAAGAATGTGACCTTGTTACAGACTGAGACTGTGGTGTTATGTTATGGGACATGTTTCAAAAAATGTGTCAATTCATCAATTAGTCAATTCAAACAAAATTAATTAGCAACTATTTGGTAGCTGATCAATCAATTACGTAAATTTAGCAGTAAAAGTGGCAAACAGTAATTCTACCTTCTGAACCTCAGATTTTACTGCATTTTGTCTTTTGTAATATTGAGTATAATATCTGTTTGGACAAAACAGAATGTCACCACAATTTTCAAGAAAATAGATGATGGTCATTTTCACTATTTTATGATATTGTATGCACCCAAAAAAGAAATGAATTAACTGAAGAAAAAAATAGTAGAATAATCAATCATGAAACTAATGATTAGTTGAAGTCCTAAATAATATGTGGGTGAGGCACCAGATTGCCTCAGTGTCTTTAAGTGTTTTTAAGTGTAGACAGCTGATGCTCACCCTCCAGGCTTCTTTAAAGGTCCTCTTAACTGGAGATAGATTTGCTGCAAATAGCCAACAGCTCTCTCACATCATGTAGTTTCCCTATTACACAGGTATCATCAAGCCTTGTTGAAAAAAAGTCCCTTGGAAACATTTGTGATTAGCAAACCTGAGTCAAACCCTCTCTTTGTAAGTAGGAACATGTAAAAAGCTGTGAATCTGAGTAACTGAAGACTGAAGCCACACAGCAGTTCTGTGGCTGTTTTATATGAGTTCCTGAATGATATTCATCAACGCATTGATTCAGGAGAAATCTCAGCCCTACTCCTTTTTGACACAGTTGACCATATAATACTACTAGAGAGACTGCAAATGTGGGTTGGACCCTTAAACACTCTCCAGGATGTGACCTACTTTGTCTCACTCAGTAACAATGACCGCTACAAGGCAGCACACACTCACAGTTGCCTCATCCTCTCAGTTTGTGTTGTTCTCATGGTCTAAAGGTAGATCTGTTATACAGTCAGATTATTTGGAACAAATAATGGAAGCCATACAGTTAAAAATAATTCACAAGTCAGAAAACTAAAGAGGGAGCTATACTGTCAGGTAAATGCATCCAGTTTATGTCACTGTTTTTTTCATGTATTTAACTTTTTTAGAAAGAACAAATGGCTAAATGTGGTGAAACAAGTGGGAAACAAAAGGAGAAAAAAGAAAGGAAGACAAGAGAGGCGGCAGAAGGCGATGCAGATTTAATAGCAGCTCCATCAACATCTCTCTATGCTGTAAGCAGTTTTTTACTCAGCAGTGTATATACGGGCACATTTCACTTGAATTAAAATGCCCCATGTGACCTTTTTCCTTGATCATCTGTTGGTTTTTATGTTTTTTTAGAGTCTAGACCCTCGGCCCAGGTCTATTTATGATGTTCTTGCTCACTCAGCTGCCAACAGAGAGTCAGACCAAAGGAAAGCTAAAGCCACAGAGAAAGAAGCTCCAAAAACAGTAAGTGTGGAGCTGGACACTTTGTTACATTTTCTGTGGGATTTTTTAGTGGGAAACAATGTTGCATGCAATCTGTAACCTGCCTTCTGCTTCCTCCACAGACAGTACAGACCACACAAAACCAAGATGAAGGCGTGTTTGAGTCCGTCTATGAGAATTTTTGAATCATAAGTAAACTTTTTTCAGACTGTAATATTTATAGGAGCGGCTGAGATCATCTCCATTTGCCTTGGTGTGTCATTCTCAGCAGTTGCTAGTGCTGGATTCTTTAAACGTATAAGTGAAAACCACAACGAACGAAACACTGTTACATGTATTTTTTTCAAAAAAGATACAGAAGTGATCAGAAAAATGTAGTAATAATATAAAAGCAAATTACAGACTCTACAGACAAAAAAAAAACCCTCTATCATTGTTACATTGTTATGTATCATACTGTTGGATTATTACTCTGAATGCATTACCATGTAAACAGCATTATAAAATTGCAGCTTGTTTTTTTTCCTATTGTATATACTATTGGGAGGGTTAATTTGCTGTATAAATTATACTTATGTGCAGCACTTGCGTTAATATACTTAACGATTTTGTTCTGCCCTTTTCCAACAGCAGAAATTAAATAAAAACATTCCCTCTCACCTGTCTATGTTTAGTTTCTGACTAAAAAGGCTAAAAAAGCATGACTTCTGCATTTCCGGTGCCTCCTCATTTGGATATTTGCCTCTCAAATAAGATCCAGTCCTGCGTACAGTGACCAATTAAATTAAGAGGTCTGAATTCTGCGAGCCAATGACAACGCTTCTGTCAGTTCTACTTCCTGGTTTGTTTTAGCTTGTTTTGCTACATTGACAATGGCTGCAGAGGGCGATTTTCTGGCGAGATACCGTGCTGTATCAAATAAACTAAAAAAGTAAGGCGTTTAATGACACCGATTTCTTTTTAAAGAGGCGAAAAAATAAGGGATTGATCTAACGGTACTCGTCATTAATGTTACAGATGAGTTATACGGCCAACGCCAATGAGCTAAGCTAGCTGTTAGCCTATCGTTGATGCCAGCATTGTGTATTCAACGAAATGTGTTTAGTAACACTTTTACGCAAATATCATATTTTTTTTATTGTTTAGTCGAGGCTCATAAGCCAGAGTTAAGGAAGATGTCACAACATTATTTGACAGATAACGGAGGGGGAAATGTAGATAAACATGGTCGGTGCTAGTTAGCATAAAGCTCAACAACGCCCCATCCTCCAAGACCCGATAACATTTGACTGAACTTTAATTTAATTTTGTCACTTTGTTACTAATTGGTTAATTGGAAAACATTTAGAAAACTGACAGTTCTGTATTTCTTTGTCGTAGACGTTTTCTCCGGAAGCCCAATGTAGCGGAGGCAAGTGAGCAGTTTGGTAAGTGCCGATCCCACGACCTGCTGTAAAGGCTCAAAATAACAGCGTTTGTTCAGCCCTCTCCCCTTTTCTCCATCACGGTAATGGGGAAGGTATTTCATTAAGCGTTGTATTGTCTCATGTACTTTCCTCCCTGTCCTTTCAGGTCAGTTAGCCAAGGAGCTGAAGCAGCAGGACTGTCTGCAGTATGCTGCCTTCTGTAACCTGGCTATGGCTCGGTGAGAGGACTCAACCCACTTTATATACACGCCATAGTCATGTACTGTATTTAAATAAAAAAACAACAACCCCGCAGCATACGGGCATTGAAAATGATACTCTTTAATGTTTATATGCTCTTACTTTTTATTTAATGCACTTATGGTGATAAGAAGAGAAAACAGCAGGCTTAATACTAGCATCTGCAAAGGTTTGCACGCCCTACTAAGTAAATAAGGTAAATCACACTCATCTCAGCAAATATAAAGAGAGTCTTTCTGATTTCTTTCCTTATAGTTTAAACACATTTTTAGAGTATTGCTGGTGCAGAAGCTATAGCATACGATGATATTTTACAGAATAGCCTGCTCTCCACTTTGTGGCAGCAATGTAGCAATTGGCTCTTTATGTATTTGCTGCCATGCACATGTTAAGGTCCATAAAGACCCAGCTTTGTGTGCAACATCTTTAGTCAGGGCCCTGACTTGAACATGCAACATAGGTAGCTAACCATATAATGTTTTGGCTGAATGGGAGGAAATCTTTGCTGCCAGATTCCAAAGTCTTGTGGAAAACTTTCCCAGAAAACGAGGGTGTTACAGCAACTTACTGATGCAACTGGATTTGGTTTCAGATGTTCAGCACACCACATATGGGTACATCAGGTTCAGATTTTCACTTCCTTTTGGCCATGATCTGTATTCATAGTCCTACCCTCAGCTCATAAAAAATCCTTAAGTATTTTTTTAAATCATGTAAATGTCATTTGTGTAAATGTTTAGATGTGGACTGTTTCACAAATACAAATTAAAAAAAGTTTGACCTCAGGCCTAACACAAACTTGTTTGGTCTCAGGAGACTGTTATGTTGTCATGTTAAAGATTTAATAAGCAATCATTTAGCTCATCCTTTAAAGGTCCAGTGATTGATCAGTCATCTCCAGTTATTCTTTCATTCTCCATCACTATTAATCACCACAAGGCGACAGTGACAGAGTTGTTGCTAATTGCCAGAGGGTGCCTGTATCATTCATATCAATGACATGTTTACTGGCACATGTGTTGTTGTTACAAATCCTGAATGTCTTAACTGCAGGTGTGAGCAGACTCTTTTCAATGCTCCTGGAGAGGCCTTGGCATTAACTGATGCTGCCCGGCTCTTTCTCTCATCTGAAAAGGAGAACCGAGCCCTGCAGGCCCCGGGATTTGATGAGCACCTTCAAGCTGCACTCAACTGCTACAGCTTTGCAATCAAGGTACACAGAAGTCATTACTGCATAAAGAATCAAAAATGATCTGAAAATATCTGGTAGATGAAAGCAGTAGTACATTCAATCTGAATTCTGTATTATCTGTAACTTGTAGGTCATTTTTTGTGGAATATATGAACAGATTAAGAATGCAAAGAATAGGAAATAGGGATACATTCCTATATTGTGACCACATTGCTATAGAGATGGTACTTAAATGCTGACATACAAATGGCTTGCAGGTTTATATTGAGATGAATCAGCCAGTGATGGCAGCCAGCCTGTGCCTAGAACTTGGCAATGCACTCAAGGTAAAACTCTAGATCAGAGCTTCTGAATCCTATTTCATAAATGAGCTTGATTTTTGGTTAAAGTGTATACATATTAATATTAATCTCAGCTCCTCCTCTGTCTACAAAAGGAAATGAACAGACCAGGAGAGGCCATTGTTCATTATCAGAGGGCTGCAGAGTTACAGACACAGACACCGATTGAAGCACTGCTGTCAATGGGAGAAATAGCCACGTGCAAAATACTTACTCGTGAGTTCAGACTGTCTATTCACATTTTATTATATGTATATAAGTGTTTATTTTAATCTGCATATTCATTAAGAGACTTGCTTTGCTGTAGTTTAATCGTGTCTCTTCTGTTCTGCAGGTGACTATGATGGTGCTTTGTCGGTGTTCACAGAGATGCAGCTGATGTGTCAGGAGAGAGGACTACAGCTACCAGGAACCAGCACCCCTGTTGGTGAGACTGTGGCTTTATCTGCAGAATCTACCCGTTCAAAATCAAATCACGTGGATTTTACAATGGGGGTTGCATGCAATATCTCAAAAACATGACAAGCAAAAGATAATATTGGCACGAGTATATTTTGGCACTTAAAACTGGGATGTTCAACAAACATGAAAATTCCAGGATCACTATCTCACTTTCTGCTTTAATATAATTTTTGAAATTGCATTTCACTGGATTATGTTGACTGGAAAACTGTTGGATATTGTACTTTCTTCACTCATCTTCTGGATCTTTAATTCACTGAAATTGTCTAAGGTGCATTTCTGGACATTGTGGCAAAATGCGAGATCTCCAGAGTACTACTGCTTATGCTGCTTGAGGTAAGTACACCTCTTTTACTTCAAAAGACAATATATCACAAGGAAACCATCTACATCACAATACTGGTGGAACTGAAGTGAAAAATAAACCCCCAACAGGGAAAAAACATATTTTAGGAAGCATGAAAATCACTTCACTTTAGGAAGTTGTGATGAAACATTATGAAGTCTATCCAAAGTACCTTTAGCTCAGATACACAACTACATAAATGACTGGCAATATATCAGTATCAAACATCCATCAAAAGGCAAACTGCCAGAAAGGAAAACAGTTACATTTTAAGCATGGACACTTCCCCATCAGAAATGCAAGAGAGAATATTGTGTCACTTATGTCAAGAGTATTAATATTGTTTGACTATTTTGATTATTTATTCCACATCTGTACATTACTACTGGAAAACGGTTGATTTGTTTGTGGAGCAAGACTTAAATTATCTTGTTTCCTGGTGCAGCCTCCACCTCAGAAGTTGTTACCAGAACATGCACAGACCTTGGAGAGATATGCATGGGAGTCCTTTGACCCTCACAGCCAAGGTGAATGCCCCTCAATATTGAACTATTTTAGAGCAAAAAATGGTTATGGATGTGTATATATAATTTTTTTGACTGTTAATTCACAAAATTGCATTATAAAGCCTGTGAGTGCCATTTGTTTTAAGTAGTGTTAACAAGGTTTTTGTCCTCTCCTTTAGTGACCTTCTTGCCTGAGAATGTTTTCCTGCTCCTGCAGTCAGTAGTGGTGAGTTTCGTCATCCACATATTTGTACAGTTAACAGGATTTCCTGATCCTTCCTGATTCCTAAAGGAAAAATCATGGTCTTCATGGCCTTCACATGACAGTTAAATGTGCTGGAGTTTGTCTTTATTTGCCAGTGGAATTAATTGTATCTATTTGTAGCAATTTGCATGGGTGTGTGTGTAATGAGACTTTTCCCTCTTTCTTTTGATGAGAAGCAGTTGATATTAATAGACTCATTGATGTTTATTCATGACTTAATCCCCTTAATTAAAAAAAGATTCTGTAAAGCAACTTGTTCTGGATGAGTAGTTTCTATCAGTGTTGTTGGAGTAGTTATGAGAGAGCATAAACATTGACAAGACTCTGAGAACTTGTCAAGGTTATGGTTTTATTTGTGCAGTGTTTTAACAGCGAATCTGTTTCGCAGATGGCGTGTCAGGAGAAAGACACTGAGTCCCTCAAGTCTCTTCAGACTGAACTGTGGTAAGCATTTAAAAATCTTAATTTCCATCATGTGATGAGACTTGAGCAGCATTTTCATTGCTTCTCAGTCTTCATTTTCCATATTTTTCATGTCTTTGCGGGTTTTTTCCCTCTGCAGGCCGCTTCTGACTGCTGAGCAGAATCACCTTCTCCACCTGGTGGTTCAGGAGCGCATCACGCCGTCTGGCCAAGGCATTTAGTACAGTCCAGTTTTTACTCACTTCCTCTGGGAACGATACTTTACATAATGGAAAATTCCTGTTTCTGACTGGGTCTGTTGTAAGGCCTGAAGAAGTGTTTTCATAATGTTGGTGTTGTAACTTGCACTAAGACAAATGCATGCAATACAAAACTTTGCCCTATTAAAAAAAAACACACAGATTTAGAAACCAAAAACTAATAGCATTGTCCAGTACCTTATGTTGTCCATTATAACCCTGATGTGAAAATTTGTCAAGATGCAAACTTAAGACAAAATTTAAATACATTTTAATGTGATCTTGTGTCCTCTTACTTGAATGAAGGCTTCAAAACTGGACCAATTCATACATAATTATTATGTAACAGTGACTGTTTTGGTTGGTTTAATTTACTGCAGTTAAACAGAAGAGACATGAATACCTTGTGTTATAATTTGTTTTATTAATAAATGATATGGCTTTTATTCCAACGTAATTACAAACAAAACCCTCTATTGTATAGCTCTGTAATATGGTGAAATGAAACACCATTGTCCTCCATCCCTGGTTCACTTTATGTTCACTTGTACAAATTGCATGTACTTCTCTTAGGATAGCAGCCAACTACAGACATAAAATCAGACATGTTTAAAAAAAACATTCCATACAAAATTATACAAAAATATAATGGTTACAATGTACATAGAATAAAAAAAGGATACACTATACTTCAGTTGTAAAATAATGATACATGATTAAAACTACTTGTACTGTAAATTAAGGCTTGTCTTTCCTGATTGTTCAAGTTCCGCAACAGGAATGCTCTAGTTTTGCCAACATGCGTACCTTCTCAGATACAGTATTTTTTTTCCCTTCTCAGCTCAGGAAACCTGCAGTAGTAGCTGTCAGCCTCACAATGTGATTATACGGGATGATAAGTACTTTAGTCTTACAAAATATATTCAACTACTACATCTTAAAAGGGCTTTTAATGAGGGCATTACTCTTCTCACACCAGTAATTTTATTAAGGTTCCAAAAGCAGTAGTGTCACATTTTGGGATATGCACTTATTTACTTTCTTGTTGAGCACTAGATAAGAACTGACTCCACTCCCATATGATAAATATGCAGCTACAGGCAGCAGGCTAATTTATTTTAGCATAGCGAAAAGGGTATCAACAGCTAGCTCTATTGAAAGTCAACTTAACTACCAATCAGGACCTGTACAACAACTGAATAAATAGTCCTGCTCATAGCCTAACCTGAAAAGCACAATGTGCTTCAAACAAATAAGATATAACGCCCTTGGCCAGAGAGAGGCTAGTCGTTTCCCCTTTGTCAGTCTTTATGCTGCTCGCTGTAGCTTTAGACTTACCACAAAGGTTGTGTTTTCATAGTTCAGTCTGCGATTGATCTCAATATTGTTGCCAAGAAAGCAAGTAACTATATTTCTCAAAATGTTAAACTACTGGGTGTGGACTGAGTCCTCCAAACTTGCATGAAACTACCTTTAAAAGATCATGTAAGTCATTGATTTATTAATAATTTTATCATCATAAACATGAAATACGATTTTAGGGGTTGTATCCTGCAAATTCCAACTATCATTTTGTACCCCATAGTGCCCTACTCTTGAGCAATAATGTCCCCTCCTCTTCTCACTTTAATCAAGCAAAAAGTTCTGACCAAAAATTGTTCACATAAAGTTCAGCCCTTCATGTAATTTTAGCATGAGTCTTATTTCCTTGTATAACATTCAAAATATAAACAAACAAATGGCTCTTGTTAGTGATTGAATGAACTCCCCATTCTTCTAGCTACAGATGTTGATCAACTGTCATGGGTTTTACAAATTTTGAGGCAAATCCTATTTTTTTAATTTTCCTTATTCAAAAAAATATGATCCCAGCCTTGCCCTCATTCCTCTTATCCTCTCACTCGCTCTTCTTCCGCAAAACGAGGTAGGTAACTGCTAAGAGGAAGGTGAAGACAAAAGAGATCCAGGCCAGGACATAGCAATGTCCATACCCTCCCTTCTCATTGGTGTGAAGCTCAGCCGTGTAAATCGAGGCTGCTATCATTATACACAGGCCTGCAGAAGGAAAGAGAATATTGTAACATGAGAAGTAATTACTTCTCCTGTCATGAGATAAGGCTCACGTCAAGGATGATTCCACCAAAATGAAATGAACATGACAGTTTCACAATACTAATTTTCTGATGATATAACTCATGACAACATATGACAAAGTCCCATTACTCATTACCCATCCACTCAGCAGACATTTCTCAGGTACTAGTAGCAATGCCATTGATAAAACATAATTAATCCACTTTACTTAACTGCAATGTGACAAAAGTCTCACATGAAGATATTCAGTTTTACCAAATGCATATCCAACACACACTAACATTGTTTTACATAAAATGTGGTTCACTTAGAAAACACTCCAGTGGTATGAATGTGACATAACTTCACCATTTGATTTTTCAATACTAGTGAATATTGAAAAACAATGACAGGTACTGATAATTATCACAATATTCAACCCATGCTGTTGAAAACAAATCAGCATTAGAGCTGAAACAATTGAGTCATTTGTGATTTAAAATGACATCATCTCAGCCTCTGAGATGTGACTATTTTCTGGTTTTGTAATCGTTAGTTGCAGCTCTTATTTACAAAAAAACCCCAATCAAATCAAAATATGGAAAATTTTTCAATTATCACTTCTCTTTCCTTGCTGTGTAACACAGCCTCCCTCCTACACATGTTTTGGTATCAGACACATTTAAATTATATTTCAGAAGACAAACATCTTTAAACCTGGAAATTTTGCTGTACACTGAAAATGCCCTCAGTGTGAGTGTGTGATTTAATAAACAGATGCAGAATTTTAACCTAAACTCATAGTCACCTAACATTATTCCAGATACCAACAGTAACTGCCATGTGCCTTCAAAGCATTAGTTGAGAACCAACCAATCTAACCAGTTTTTTGCTAAACTGAAAACCTGCTAGCTCTTGAAACATGATGTGTCAAGGTTAAATTTGTAAATTATACTATTACTATTTCTCTGTTTCAGACCCCAGTCTGGACTTTCTCATCCAAAAACCTGAGCTTTCCTAAAACTGCCTCCAGAGTATGTCTGCATCCACTTTAAAGAGAAGCACAATGTGCTGTGACTGAGCTTAAATTTATTTCGTATCAAATGTAATATTCCCTAAAAAAAAAAAAAAACAACCCACACTCTCCATTGAAATGTATAAATCAAGCAAGTAAGTCAATATTTCTACCAGTTGCAGGTGAGACATGTGACTCCAGGTTACTTACAGGAAATTAGCTGTAGAACACCAGTGAAGGTGAACCTCTGGCCTTTGGGCAGGGTGAACAGCTGAGCCACAAACACAAACAAAGCCAGGATGGCGAAAATACAGGCCAGCACTGAGGTGGCCTGCACCGTCTGGAGATATTCTGCAGGAACAGGACAATAAAACATGCAGTCAGTATCAGCAGTAACACTTTTATATTTTAACTACCCTATTAACATTTTAAAAAGTATCAATAACATATTGTAGAAGCGTACTAACAATATCATTTGAACATGATCTAGTCAGTTTCAGTCACACCCCTGATGAAGATCCTTTCAGTTTCTCCATCTGATTATGTGGACTCTCTGAAGAGTGAGATCACGTAAACATATGAACGAGTGAGCGATTACCCTCTGGGTAGTCTTTCAGGTTGCTGTAGCGCCAGACTGCTTGCATGAAGTCCCATCTGCCCCACAAGTCAGTTGACATTGTGTCAGTCGTCGACCAGGCCTGAAGACACAAGAATACAAGCACAGATATTGAGGCTATCACACAGAAGGCTAAATCTGATTAACAAAGACAATATTTAGTGTGAAGGTTTTGTCAGGTCAACAAATGTTTAAACCTTTTGTAATCCCCACATGCATCCATGTTGACAGACCTATTCAGTGTACAGTGTTTCTTTTTATACAGTATGTACTGTAAGGGTTGGTACATGTGGGTGTAGAGATATGTACAGTTACAGCAATGTGGGTGGCAAAATACCACCCCACCCCAAAAAAATTATACTGTGATATTTGACTCCTGGGTTTTTCCAAGTGATGTAATGACATGTGCTGCTGGGTTGAGCCTCACACAGAAATACATACTGCATTTATTCTGAAAAAAAGTCTGGCAACCTATAATTGCTATTCATAACCTCAGATGAAACCTGCTGCTCTTACCCTCAGCCTCAGTCTGTCAAATGAGAAGAGAAAGTAATTACACTACATTAAACTTACATTATCAATGGTGGCCACCAGCAGCAGGATGATGGTGGTAATGTGCAGAACAACGATTCCAGCAAGCATCAACATTGTGGCCTCCTGAAAAGCTGATAACAGGGGGAACAGGATGCATACTATTATTTATTTTCCATGCGCGGAGTTATGTAACAAAGGCTTGTGCGTGAGGAAGCTTCTATCCACGCACACACAACATCTGTCCCAAATAAACAGTCTCAAAAGAAAACAAACGAGAGAGAAAGAAAGAGAGAGAGAGAGAGAGGTAGCTGTTGCATTCAAGTCCAAACTCGCCCCAGAAATCACGCAGACACATTTTTGAATAACACGCCACTGGTGTTAAACACAACACCAAGTTCGACCGGTGGTTTCACTTTTAAACCTTTTTTTAAGACTTATTTTCTATAAGTACACAGCTCCAATGAATTGTCATACTTTCTCAGAAATCCTTCTCCAATCACTCAACGACTCGATTTTCACGGCTTCAGGCTGCTTCCGTCGACAAGAAAGGCGCGTTTGTTTAGACGGCGTTAGGGTTTTCCCTGGAGGCAGCTGCTCCGTCACACAGGCCCTGTACTAGAGTCAACAACTTTGAAAAGAGCGCGAGAATACGACGACGGAAAAGAACAGTAAACACACCTCTAACTTATATACGGATGTAACATAAACACCAGAGACCTTTTGCCTCGACGCGAGTCTGCGGTTTGGAGCCATGTGTCCATTTAATGGCGCCTTTACAGTTAAATCCGTACAATTCTTCAAAGCGCCGCTGGAAATCAAAACTGCTTTCTAAAGCACGTTCTTCCCTGGACTCCACTGGACGAAAACACACGCAGGTCACGCGTAATGGTCCGCAAGACAGAAGTTTATCAAATGTAAACGACGGGAATAAATGTTACCTGAAAGCGCTTTAACGCACGGCCCGTGAGTTATTTGGGAATGTGAAGCACTGTAGACCCACCCAGCTTTGAATTCACAGCACACACATCACCCTGTTTTCCCTCTCCATTCCCTCTCTTTTCCTTCACAAAGCCCCACCCATAAAGTTTTTCTCTTTTTTTCCCCCCCTTAGTGAAACGTCCAGACAAACGCAAATTCCCCCCCCACACACACATACGCACACACACAAACTAAGTCTTCAAAATCATTCATTTTTTCATGGGTTATTAAGACATTAAGCTGCATCACACATATATATATAACCCCCCTTGCAGGCTGTTCAGACTGATTTCTTTTACCTTTGTCTCATCTTTATAATGGACTGGTCGCAGCTGCTGTAAACTGTACAGCTTATTTATATGAAAATGAAATATCATTTTGATCATCAATATGTCTTGCAGAGCAGTGAACGCCTGAGACCATGCTTGTGCTTTTTCAGGCCATTCCCACACTCTTCCCGGTTCATTACGCACTTAAAATGACTTCTTCAAAGGTGGGACATTAAGAAGGGATGTAGATAGATGTACAGTGTGTTCAGAGCACCATGGGGACATCTTCATCTCTGCATCAGCACTCATCATTACACTCTGATGGTGGCATATTTTTAAGCAGGTGGAACGTGAAATAAAATACTGGCTCATTTAGATGAAGTTTCAAAAGCTTTCAATAGATTATTTCAGTCAGTCAGTCTCCTCTCATAAGACAGCATAAAGTTTTGCCATTATAGGAACAGCAGATTTGTATAGCCAGCTGAAGGCGGAGGACTTGTGTGTGACCGTGATTGGATCCTCAATGAGATTTTTCCATTGGGATGTGGAAAAATGCAAGTTTGGCTTTCACAAAATAGACCCATGCAGAAATAATCTAATGTATCTCTACAATACATCAACATCAAACATTACGTTCAGACCTGTTTATTCTTTATTTAAAACCCATTTTTATATATGAAGCTAAATCAACCTCAGGGTTCGTTGAAGAAGGACTAAGAAACATTCACAGACCTGAGTCTTTATATGAGTTGAAATGTGATTTGTATAATAGGCTACATGGTTTTTCTGACATTTATAAACTAATAGGTGGAGAATAAGACATTTAGTCTTTTCCTCAGTATGCCAGCCTCTTTTCAATGGGAACACAAAAGTCTAGGAGTGAACAGAGAAAAACTTACATTATCTGTGGTGGCCACCAGAAACAGGGTGAAGTTTACTAACGTACTAGACTCTTCAGATAAAGACAAACTGTTTGAAATAGATATGTGTTATTATTGGCTGTAGTCAAATACTACCATGCTATTAAGGGATTATGTGGCAGACAGTGCATATCTTGTGAAGCCTTTTATCACCTGCCTCGGATGATGTGATGATGTGCCTCGGATGGGCCTTCTTATTTCTACAAACGAGCTTTATAGGAGGACATTGGAAGATCATCTTTATATTTTACAGTCTTGTTTTTCTGGCAGGTCTTGGCTTACTCTGCCTATGTCTTATCTACCTTTAGGCTGTGGTCTTGCAGTGGAGACCACGTGGAATGAGGAAGTCTTGATCCAAGTGCTACAATGGCTGCCTTGTACTCCTTGAGGTGAGCTGAAGATAGATGCCATAATTGCTTCCTTTGCTCTTTCACTGACCACTCCCTCATTTGTTGACAGTGCATATTCACTCAGTGCAAACTGCCTAACCTGGAAATACCAATGTCATTCCTACTCAGGTCATCTGCGTGTGGTGCAGTACTTCAATATGGGGCAAATACCCTGTTCATACAGCTCACTGCTGAAAGCACAGGAGGAACAGTATGTACAGTTCCTGTGACTCAAGTTAATCTTAATATTGATGCAACAATGATTTGCAGCAATTAAATACGTTCTTGTCATTAGTTAATATGTTGATTATTTTCTCAATTTAATTATTCATTATGTTGTTTAGAAAACTTCTGACACTAGAAATGCCATCACCCAGAACCCAAAGCAATAAATAAATAATCCTCATCATTAATAAGGTGAGCAGTATAATCTTTAGATTTTCAGTACAAAGTCTCTTGATTAACAAAAAAGTTACTCAAAGTGTAGTGGAATTGAATGTACAGTACTACTTATAAAGTATTAGTAGTAATAGATGTGTAAATTGACTTGAATAAAAACTGTTTTATTTTTTGTTATCATGTAGGCTGTCATGCAATAGACAATATAATATAAACTTTGTATATTTTTATTTTTATCATTTTTTTCATCTTGATTGTCAAAAGAGTCTTTGAGGGTTCTGTATTATGTTTTGGGAAAATTGGATGCTTCACTCTGAGACTTGAATGTAATGGTAAGTCATAAGAGGCTCAGACTGGGGCTACGTTTTATCTGTGGATCAGACCCATTGAAAACAAATATCTCCTTTAGAGTGAATACATTCCTCACAAGTTCATGTTACATAACTTTGTGCAATGCTGAACGGGCCATTAGTGTAAGTCTCTGTTTTTATTATAGTTCCCGCTGAGATGAAAATCATTCAAGAGCTACATTATTGTCAGAGGGTGTGGGAATAGCCTTGGGGAAGTATTTTCTCCAGGCAGTAAGCCTGAATAGGATCAAGATTGAAACCATTATATCTGACCCCTGATGGTTTGTCATATCCTCACAGTGAATGGTGAGTGGGTGGTGAGCAGTGCTAGTTTCCCTTGTACACCACCTCTGAGTCAGTGGAGTTTTCTATTCCCGTCACAACATGTGGGCCTCTGCAGAAAGAACAATCTAACATCCATTGTACAGTCCATTGGAGAGACATTACACAGAAGTAGCTGCTACTGAAAGGACCTCATTTAAGACAGTGAAATCTTTCAGGAATACTGAATGACACTGACAATAATCTTATTTCTAACTTTGACTGTTGTAGTTGGTATATTTTTACATTAATATCCTGTCTGTGGAAGTTCTTTATCTACTTCGATATCATCTTGAGAGGCTATAAAATGGGGACACCAAACCAACAAACATAGGCTTTCTCTGAAACATTTCTTAAAGCAGCTGACATTCATTTCTTTTTCTTCAAAGCTCACCCAATAAACACTGCAGAAGCCATATGCAGCAACACTGTGCTGAAGTTGTCACACAGGCAGCACACAACTTTTCCTTCCAGATTAACTCCAGAGGCTTTTGTTGCCTCTGGGAGTTGAGGCTTACACCAGTCTCATCTAAGCAGCCACTGCAAAATTTCAGCAACACAGAAACCAAGAATCTTCACCAAAGTCACAGACTCTTGTCCTCTCCATTGCTTCACCTCATATATGCAGTGTTTGTCTGTTTCTGCCACCTTTAGCCATTTTTTTCTTCAGCTCCTTACTGGCAGTTTAGGATCCCCATAAGGTAAATCCGAGGTGTCGCAAAATGTTTAACAAGAGCAGGAGAAATGTTTCTTCTACACAAATGTATTATCTATTTCATCTATTATTTTTTTTATGTAAATTGCCCAATACTTTTATTTTTTCAGCACCTAAAAATGATTCAAACTCTGGCTTGTATGTCACAACAGGTACACTTCTAAAACTGGTGATTAGGTACTACTAATCTAAGACTAAACAGTGTGTGTATAAAATATTACTCTGTGTGCTTGTTGACAGCTGTGAGATGTCACTCATAAAAAACTAGCCAACTTCATACAACTGCCAAATCTGCAAATGAGTAAACATGTTGTTGTCTTTCAAAGCTACAAATAATATTACATTGGGTTAGTTTTTCTTATGTACTGAATTAAATTTAGGCAGGGAAATATAAAAAAAATATTGTTGGGCTATCAGCTTTAAACTTCATCCAAAAATAATTTTAAGTCATGATATAATTTAGTCATGTTATAAATTAGGTAGGATGTAAAAATGCTTCACTGTGACCTTGACCTCTAGGGCTGCAACTAAAGATTTATCTCAGTATCTGTCAATTCTTTTTTCATTTAATAATTTAGTCAATAAAATGCCTGAAAATAATGAAAACTATCCAATATGACAGCTTCAATTGCTCTAATTTGTCAGAACAACAAAGAACTTAAGGTATTTTGTTTCCGATACATAAAACTGAGCTAGAAACTGCTTGAAAGACGACAGTTAAACCTGATGATGGACCAATCCTTAACTTAAGTGTCACTATGATAAATATGGGGTTCACTATTATTAGTATTAGTGCTCAGCCCATAAAGGTTCAGCGTCACCACTTGGAGCGTTTTAATTGGTTCCTGCTTGATGACTCTTAATTAATCAGCCTCGTGTTCAGGTGACGCCTGCGCGCGCCTGTGAGCACAAAAAAAAAAAGGAAAAAAAAAAGCATCAACAATCCGGCGATGTCTTGCAAACAGAAAAGAGAAACAAGTGTATTGTTTTTATTCGCGGTTACAGTTCTTCATCTCTGTCATTCGGTGAGTTTAGGACAGAGGGGGGATGTTTTTAGTTCCCACCAGGTTGAAGAGTCAACAACAAGCAGCTGGGAAAGGATTCAACAGGACCACGGCGTCCAGCGGGGAAACGGGCCCTTGGTTGAAAACTTTATCCAGGACACAAATCTGCGCAAAACCACCCACCCGGGTCTCCAGAGGCCTCTGCCCGCACCTGCCGCCTCTCCCGGGGATCCACCCCTGCACTTCATCGAAACTGGCAGCAACTTTGCGGCCAACAGCTCGTCTTGGACCGCCGGTAAAATCAGCCCGGGGCCGAGGGCCTCGGCTCCAGACTCTGGGGACGGATATCAAGCAGATTTTACAGGTTAAATCTACTCAAAGGGAACTAGTTTGACCTCAGAGGAGTAGCCTCCTATTATTCACAGGTGTTACATCAATCCAGTGCTAGATCGATGGAGTGGGTGCTGTTTTCAGAGATGCAGGATGCCTTTGACATGGAGCAGTGGAGTGTGAAGCAACTTTATCCTCCTACTTTATTTGTCTGCCTGCTGTTTTATGTCATTAAGGTTACCACGGAGTCCAGGGGAAGGTTCTGGGTCCATCATTTGACACAAGCCCACATTTTTCTGAGTGGCTGGCAATGAGGCCTCTGTTGCAGTGTGATGAGAATGTCATGACTTTCACTGCCTCGGGACAAGGACTGACACACCTGTTAGTGGATAGAGGTAAGATGATATAATTATAACACAATATTACTCATGATGGGGGTAGAGGTGTTTGGACTGGTGCTTTCTCAGTATATGGTAGCAGGTCTAGTATCTAGAATATGGAGATGAAAGGAAAGAATATTTTCTTTCAGGGGTCTCTAACAGGAAAATATTGTTTGTTTTTAGAAGTTTACACAAAATCCTCATCCCTACAGTGCATGATTGAGTTTTGGGAATTTATACTTGATTAAAAAGGCTTAAACTGTAAATCTTTTTAGTAAAACTGTTTATTTTCAGTAGATTGACTAATTGGTTTATCATTCATTTGCTTGAGCTCTAAAATCAGCAGTTAAACATTTTCTCTTCACAGAAGGAGCCTCTCCCATCTCCCTGTTCCAGTTGCCTCCATACTGTGGGTACTCAGTGAGGACATCGTGGAGTGACCTTGAGATGATGGTGCCTTATGATGCATGTTACATTACACAAGAGGTACCAGCAGCACATTTCCACCATCAGCTCTTCTTGTGTCCTGTGTTCATCACCTCTTTTTTGTTTTTATCTGTGTCAGAATGATAGTTATGTGTTGCCCATGTTGTGGTGGGGCAGCCCCCTGAAGCTTTCCTGCCCAGTTCAGATGTCCACTTCTGCCCCTTCTTCCTCCCTCTCTGCCCCTTCAATCTTCTGTTCCCCATATGGCATAGCAGTGCAGCTGCATGGACAGGAGCAGGATATACCACTGCTGGGAGTCATAAGTAAGTCAGCTTTCATGGCAGTTTAGTTATATTTTAAAATTTGAAACAGCAGTTAAACCCTCATTTTGGCAAATAAAACAGTCACATTTGCTGGTTTCATATTTTTCGATTTTTTTTTTTTTTTTTTTGCAAAGAAATGCAGTGTGTAATTTAATACTAATTGTAGGTAAAACGAAGACCAAGCCCTGGGACAGTTCTTTCAGTCAGATTAATTGGTTTTCTTGACTTAATAACTTGTAGATTTCCAGAGGAATTTCAAGATGCACACGATTAAAGAACTTTATAAATATATTTTATTTTTCTGTTTATTTGGTTAGTAGTTAGTAGTTGCTAGTTTTATTGAAATGCAGAAGTTCTTTCAAAAAAATATTTTAAGATATGATCTCACAATCATCAGAATCTGAGCTTTTTTTTTTTTTTTTATAACTGAACGAGACTCTCATCAAAAATCTGCTTTACAGTGAACGGAAGCTGGGGTCCATTTTTATCTGAAGGGTGTGCCTATCGTGTCCACTCCCGACCTGATGAGCTTATCTTCTTCATCTCCTACAATGCTGCTTGTATCATTAGTGGAGTAAGCTGTCTATTTTTAATGTGTATTATATGTGTGTGGCTGGCTTGTACCAATAGTTATATTATCAATTTTTTTCCTCAGGAGGGACTACATCTCCACCTTACATTAGATGATCGGGAATACATCCTCTCCTGTTCAATAGATCCTCAGTTTCCCATCTTCCCAGATCCTGCTAGCCCTGCTCCCACTTCCCCTCCCCCTCCTCAGCCTCCAACCAAGGAGCAGATTGCTCAACATCCACACTACCCATACCCTGGGTTCCAATACCCCCAGCTTCCCCAGCTCTACCCCCCTGGCCCACAACCTGTCCATCCCCCAGAGGCCACTAAAGGTAGTCCTCCTGGGCAGCAGCAGCAGCAGCAGTCCCTCTACCCCATGGGGTCTGGCAAGTTGCCCTCCTCTCCTAGACAGGCTTCCTCTCCTTACCAATCTCCTGTAGTGGTAGAAACCACATCTGCCCCAAATCTTAACCCTCTCGGCCTTTCTCAGTATCAGTCTGGTCTGTATTACCCCCACTTGCAGTTCTACTATCCTGCAGTGACACCACCTCCGACCCCAGCAGCTAAACAAACTACTACTACTTCTACTGTTCCTCCAGCCATCTATCCACTTATACCTCTAGCAAATCCTTATTACCTTCAGTATTACCATCAGATGCCGTACGATCTGGCAACCACTGTAGCACCAGTGACCCAAGCGCCAGCTCCTCTCCCTCCCAGCCCACCTTCTCCCCCTCCCCCCTCTCCACCAAAACAACCTGAGGGCCCACAATATCAAGTAGACCCATTTTACCCACCTAGTTTTTATGGTTCTTATTATCCTTATGGTCCAATTTACTACCCTAAAACTGGTCTTGAGGTACAACCACCCTTTGCATCACATCCTACTACACCTACCACCACCATAACCACTACCAGGACAATGGTTCCCAAACAGCCTATAAGTCAAAGCTATCCCTCTGCCCATTCTTACCCCCAAAGACCCATTTACTTCCCTCAGCCCACTCCTCCGTTGCCTGGTGAAAAGAAATTTAAAACCCTTCCACAAGAGCCTCAGGAACCTCAGAAACCAGCTGTTCCTCAAGCCACCTGCCCTCCTTACACTCACGCCATTTGTAGCTACTACTCCTACCCCTATTATCCGTATTATCCTTTCTACCCACCATACCATCCACCTTACCCTCTTCTGCCCCAGTATCCAGAGATTCAACCGACAGCGACCACAAAAAAGCCCCTTAACACCACCATGACTACTCCAACTCCCACCACAAGTACGACGATGCCCACCCCAACCCAGTCCACTACACAGATGCCCCACCTGAAGTGTCTGGTGGGGAGGATGGTTGTCTTCCTGCCTTCTGCTCACCCAGACTCCATTCAGGTCAGAGGTCAGTGTTTGTGTGAATGTAAGAGCTCTGTTTTTCAAAAAGTTGTTGTGGAAAATTTTCCCTGTTCAAGAAAAAATCTCTTCATGGTCCAATGTGTACAGTTTTGATTCTATGGTCTTTATTCTATACGGTCTCTATGTACGCAGAATTACAGCCAAAATAAATATGAAGGGCTGCAACAAACAACCAATTTTTATTATGGATTTTTCTGCACACTACT
This sequence comes from Rachycentron canadum, assembly GCA_038496675.1. Taxonomy (NCBI): domain Eukaryota; kingdom Metazoa; phylum Chordata; class Actinopteri; order Carangiformes; family Rachycentridae; genus Rachycentron; species Rachycentron canadum. The sequence goes on along the minus strand of CM076650.1, from coordinate 14,285,042 downwards.
TTATACATAACTTTTGATTATAAAATGCCAGAAAATAGTGAAAAATTCCTCCGTAATGTCCCACAGCCCATCTTTGAATTTGGTATGGTGGCAATATACAGTAGTTAGTTTCCTCTATGACAAAGTAAAGCAGCATTTTTACTTAGAAAATGACAACAATAGTTGACTTTTATTTATTGTAAATGTATTTATTGTATTGTAACCCCTTCCACCATTATCTTGAATATTGAAATGCATGTTTGAATTTAGATAACCCTAAGCTATAATTGATAACTAGTATATTGACAAATATCAAAGATCAGTCATTGTTTCCTATATCAGATCAAATGAAGGCATGGCTGTTCCTCTCCAGTGTGTCTCCACTGTGTGGGTACATACTACAGATGGCTGAGGGCTCTGGGGTAATCCTTCACTCTCCTCTGCCTGCCTGCCACAGCCAGTCACGGGTAAGATCCTCCATAATGCTTTTTCACTGCCTCTGAATGCCTCATCTTTATACAACTGCTTGACTTTCATCCTTATCTGTGTTGTCAAACAGCTGAAGTTTAATGGTGTCATGACAGGATGATGAACTTAAAACATCATTTAAAAAAATATTTTTATCTTTACAACTTCACCTTTGCAAGTTCTCCTGGAAAGGTATTGTGGGAGCATTATCAGTATACTAACATGTAACATTTGACATGCTCGCATATTAAAGGTAGTATGTCAGCACACTGTATGTTAATTTATCCAACTTTTTGTTGTAGAAACATTATTAGTTTTAGTTTGTTTTTTTTTTTAATTCCTAGTTGTGGGTTTATCTTGTCCTGGGGAGAATATACACAATATAAATCACAATATCTTCTGACACGACAGTGGTGAAAAAACAACTGCTAAGAGCTGCATACATTTAGACAGAATGAAGTGATATTATGAATATGTACACACATGTAACACCAGACACAACAGAAGATGACAGACTCAAGATCAGTATATAAGTAGTACTATAATGACGAGTGCTGTTACAAGGACAAAGACTAAAAATAAAATGTATAATGCTTTAAAAAACATCACGCCATAAATAGTTTTTATTTATCAGTTCACTTCATACATAGTGCAATAAACAAAAGTAACTAAAACTAACTTGGTTGTATGCATATGAAAGACAGATGAGATGTCTTTCCCAGTCAGCAGTTCATATTTAAGCATGTATCTGGACAGGATGAAGGTTTTTTTTATTTTTTATTTTTTTTTAATAAATGTCCTATGCAACCCAACTGGTAAGAACACCTTTATTTTTTAAATTATTTTATTTGTTTATTTATTTTTTGCAAATTGACCTCAACTTCCAGCCTCTATTTTTAAGTACAGGAGCTGGAAACAATGTGTGGTTGTTCATACTGACTCTATTGATCTCTCGCTCTCTCTCGCTCTCTCTTTAGACTCCCAAAACCATTTCCTTACCTCTCAAGTTTTGGGACCTATCCATGGCACAATATAGGACTCTGGAACTGCAATGCCCATATGAACGTACCCCTGTGTCAGTTACCCTACCCGTCTCCCCTGCCCCTTCCAGCACCACCCTCCCTTCAGTGCTCAAGCCTAGAGTTGTCTGCTCCTCCCATCAAATGACTGTGGAGCTGCCCCCTGGTCCCATCTCTGGAATTCTTCTTAAAGGTGTGTGTGTGTGTGTGTGTGTGTGTGTGTGTGTGTGTGTGTGTGTGAGATATGGTTGCCATCAGCTACGCATGAGTTTTTTTTTTTTTTTTTTATTTATTTTTTTAAACTGACTTCAGGGAGGCGGTTCTGGTGTACAGTTGAATATGGGTGTGGGAAAAGGTTGCTTTTTTGTTTTGACTGGGCAGTGCTTAAACCCTTGTCCTGAACATGCTGAGAGCTGTAATTGTGCCATTTTAAGTCTACACAAAAATTGTATGGTCCCACATGTACTTTTTCAGACATCAAAGGGAACTGGATGGACCTCCAGGATGTCCCAAAGCACTGTGGGTATTCTGCAAGCAAAGGCAAAAATGGCAAAATCCATTTGAGTCTCCAGTTACACTCACGCTGTTACATGAATGTGCAGGCAAGTATTGACTCAGATTTCAAGCTGTGCACAAGACCTTTTGTATAATTGACCAATTTGCTTTACCTATTAACTCTTGTATAAACATCTTTGTCCAAAAGGGTAAAATGTACATCATCACTGTTGTCTACATGGCAGTAAATGAGAGAAGGGAGGCACAGTTTTCTTGTCCAGTTGTCATCCCAGGGTCTGGAAAAGGTAGATGGATTTAATGTTTATACCTCTGAAAGACTATTCAATTTTATAAAGGGTGTTTTCCCCCAGTCCATTTAGAGTTATTTTAAGTGTGTGGCTGACATTTGTCTTGCTGTCCCACAGAGTGCAACCTTCCCAACGAACGGCGTCTCCCCTGTGGACCCGCGTCTGTATCCCAGCCACAGTGCCTCTCCATAGGCTGCTGCTTCAGCAAGCACCCCCCTGCCTGCTACTACCCCATGGATGGTGAGCTGCAGTTTGAGTCCCCACTGGCATTTTCACGCCACTTAGCTGAATACATTGAGCTGTTTTGGGTGTTGAAATGTAAGCGTTACAGCTGCTAGATGTGTGAAGAGGCATATTCAGGGCCAGCACAGCATGTTTCAAACTGGCACTGGCACAGAATGTGAAAAGGGTATAAGATACCTTGGGTCTCATTATCAATTGCCTCCTGAGATTTCTGACCTTTTGTTCATCTGACCTTTACATAACTGCATGTGTATCTATATGTGTTTATGTGTCTCCTCCTCCAGAGTGCACTATTGACCACCACTTTGTCTTCTCTGTGCCTGCCTCCCTCACCGAGCCCCCTCTTTCCCCTGCCCTGCTTGTTGCTGCTAGCAACTCCACCTGCAAACCCCAGAGAGTGACTTCTGACTATGCTTTGTTCAAGATCCCAATGGATGGCTGCGGGGCACGCAGAGTGGTGAGCTTTAATGAATGAACACCTTTCCCAGCATATTGACAAGTTAAGGAAGACATCTGCCTGAATATGAACTTTCACTTGGAGCTATTAAACTAAATAGGATGGGTCGGCTGATATTCTATATTTTTCTTAATGTTAACAAATTCCTTTTTAAAAAAAAAAGCAAAATGAACTGATCCATAGCTCATTCCCATGTGCCATAGACCCAAGATGATTGTCTAAAAACCATTAAAACGCACCATGGAGCCACAATTCAGCCCCAGGGGACGTGTTACTTTTTGACTGTGAACACAGCTACTGTAGTTTATTTTGATTCAGTGACCCATTTTTTTTTGCCTTTAGTGGGAACCAATGGGCCTGGGGTTGAATAAATTCACAGCAGTGAAAAATATTGAGAGACAGAGTAACACGCTGTTATTTATTGATCATTATAAAAAATATAGAATAACCCCAGTTTTATCCTTTAAATGACCTGTCCCACTAACGTACATTTCCTGATGACTCCTGTCTGATTCTGTCCTGACAGATGGTAGGGAAAACGGTGATCTACATGGTGGAGGTCATTAACAAGGTTCAGGCAATCAGCCTTAACTATGGTACCATAACAAGAGATTCTCCAGTCAGGTCAGATTGTGTTGCTTTTGATTATCTTGAATTAATATCAATTACTCTCCTTTCATTAATCTATTTTTGGGTTGGTGAAATAAACCTGCACTAAGTGTGTGGGTGTGGGTGTGTGTGTGTGTATATTTATATATGTGTGTGTGTGTGTGTGTGTGTGTGTGTGTGTGTGTGTGTGTGTGTGTGTATATATATATATATATATAAAATAT
>CM076650.1:14166769-14280840 GCA_038496675.1 Rachycentron canadum | reverse complement strand
TATATATATATATATATATATATATATATATATATAAAATATAGCTGATCATTTAAGTCCTGTCAGTTGTGAGGTGGAGCCTCCATGGATCAGACTTGTTTGAAGCTGCATTGGATTGAGATCTTGGGAATTTAAAGGCCAAGTCAACAACTTGAACCTGTTGTTCCTCAAACCATCCCTAAACCATTTTTGCAATGTGGCAGGGAGCATTATCCACATGAAAGAGGCCACTGCCTTTAGGGAACACCTTTTTCATCAAGGGGTTTACTTGGTCTGCAACATTTAGGTATGTGGTACATGTCAAAGCAACATCCACATAAATGATGGGATCAAGGTTTCCCAGCAGAACATTGCCCAAAGCATCACACTGCCTCCACCAGCTTGCCTTCTACCAATAGTGCATCCTGGTGCCGTGTCTTCCCCAGGTCAGCGACACCTGGCTATCCGCATGAGGTAAAAGAAAACATGATTCATCAGACCAGGCCACTTCTCCCATCCCGGTCTAGTTCTGATGCTCACATGCACATTGTAGGTACTTTTGGCGGTGGACACTCTGCTACGCTGTCCCATACACAACAAACTGATGCACTGTGTTCTGACACCTTTCTATCTGAGCCAGTATTTAACCTTTTCAGCAATTTGTGCTACATTAGCCACAGGTCAGCCCTTAAAAACCACTTGCATCAGTGGGCCTTGGCTGCCCATGACCCTGTCACTGGTTCCCCACATTTCCTTCCCTGGGCCACTGTTGGTAGGTACTGATCACTACAGACTGGGAACATCCCACAAGTGCTGCAGGAGTGGAGATGCTCCAATCCAGTCAGAACAAAGTGATGTAACAGTCAATGAAAACCATAATCATCAACAATTGAGAGCTGGATTTACAATCACACAGAAAAACAATTGGCTGATCCAACCAATTTCATCACAGCAACTCATAATGTGACTCAGTGTATATGGTCCCATGTGCCTGTATGCACTCCTGGCAACGTCTGGGCTCCTGATGAGTCGGCGGATGGTGTCCCGGGGGATCCCCCTCCCTGACTTGGGTCAGGGCATCAGTGAGCTCCTGGACAGGCTGTGGCGGCATTGCATGGACTGATACATAACGTCCCAGTCAATTGCGTCAATATGCCTTCGTCATCCAGGAACAGCCTACACACTTTAACCACATGAGGCCGGCATTGTCCTACACCAGGAGGAACCCAAGGCTCACTGCACCAGTGTAAGATCTGACAATCGCTCTGAGGATTTCATCTGGTACCTAACAGCAGTCAGGTACCGTTGGCTATTACATGAAGGTCTGTGCGACTGTCCAAGGACATGCCTCCCCAGACCATCACTGACCCACTGCCAAACTGGTCATGTTGGATGATATTACAAGCAATATAACGTTCATCAGACTCTTTCACGCCTGTCACACATGTTTTGTGTGAACCTGCTCTCATCTGTGAAGACAACGGGACGACAATGGTGGATCTGCTAATTCTGGTGTTCTCTGGTGGCAAATCACAACCAAGAAAACGTCAGGCCCACATAGCACCCTCATGGAGTCTGTTTCTGACAGTTTGGTCAGAAACATGCACACCAGTAGCCTGCTGGAGGTCAATTTGTCAGGCTCTGGTAGCGTCCCTGCTGTTCCTCCTCATACAAAGGAACAGGTACTGTCTGCCTTCTGGCATCTCCTCCATGCTCTTGAAACTGTGCTGGCAGATACAGCAAACCTCTTGTGACTGCATGGATGCATGTGCCATCCTGGAGGAGCTGGACAACCTGTGCAACCTGATTGAGCTGCAGGTACCACATCATACTACCAGTAGTAACAAGGACACGAGGAAAACACAACACTAGAGTTCAGGAAGCATATGGAGAGCACAATTGTCTGTGGCTTGTGGTTGTCTTGCTTTTGCCTCTCCATTGCAAATGTCACTTTCACTTGCACCAAAGCAGATGAATTGACTTACAATCACTTGTGCATCCTAAGCAGAAGGATTAACAGCCCTGAAGTTTAACTGACTTGGTGTAATATTGTGATGATAGTGTTCCCTCAATTTTTTTGAGCAGTGTACACACCACCCACTGACAGGTGCCATTGTAACTAGATAATCAATGTTATACACACATTTATTTTTTGCAGGTTTATCTCGCCTATTTCTATGGTTAAATGAAGGTGTGTGTGTGTGTATGTTGCATAAATGACATTCACTATCATTGTGAAAAATGCACTTTATACAGTAGCAGTACGCTAAGACTCGTACCAAGTGATCCCAATGTTGTTGTCATTCTACTTCTCTCTACCTGCATTTCCTGTCAGGTTTTGTGTTCAGCCATCATTTATGCATGGATTTCCATTAGCATGTTTCCTGTCTCATTGTCAGGTTGTTGGTGGAGTGCCGCTTTCAGCCAGGCACTGTACTGACTGTGAGCTACCTGGTTAAAACCCCAACCCTTGGCCCTGTGGTTCATACTCAGGGGATGTTTGGAGTCCAACTCCGGATTGCCAAAGGTTAATGGTCTTATTTCAAACTGACAGCTGCCTTTGCATAAATTAAAATATTAAATTTTGTGTCATTATGTCTGAAAACAAGTTTATTCCACTTGAGATATGGAAACTGGTGATTGAATAAGAAATCTCAAGTGTGAACCCCATATGAATGCTTAAAACTTACCCTGAGCACCTGTAGGAAACCTTCCTAGTTTTGAGTGGATGAAAGTTGCTATTATCCTTTTGTTCCAGATGCTCAGTACAGCGGCTACTACCCTCAGTATCATCAGCCCCTGCAGATGCTCCTGGGGAAACCCCTCTACCTGGAAGTGCGGCTGCTTAATGCCCCAGATCCCAGTTTAGTGCTGCTGGTGCACTTCTGTGTGGCCTACCCCCGCTCAGGAAAGTCTGTGTGGGTGCTGCTTTACAACGGGTATGTTGAAACATCTCCTGTATGAAGAGAACATCAAAAAAATATTGAGCTTAGCAGAGGACGGGGGTCTCTGCAAATAGAACAGAAAAAATTCATGGCACAAAAACTTCACATTTTGAGAGTTTACCACTGGAAGTCTGTATATTTTATTTATTTTATTTATTTCACTGTTGTCCTGTTATCTAATTGTTCTACTAATTCAAAATGACTTTGTAGCTGTCCAAACCCCTTGGACCCAGCCCCGCAGCAGGCTGTGCTCTCTGATCCTCGACCGCCCTCTCCTCAGGGTCAGACCCGTCGTTTTACCATCAGCACCTTCCAGTTTCTTCCTGATGGTGAGTTTAAGGACCCAGAGGAAGAGGTAAGGATGGGCAGAGACCCTTGAGTTCTATAAATCATGGTATAGCCATGATATTGTCATCTTAGTGTAGCATAAACGCTGGAAATGGAGGGACAGTTAGCCTAGACTCTGTCCAAATGTAACACATATGCCTACCAGTACTTCTAAAGGTCACTAATTGTATCTTCATTTAATCTCTACAAAATTCAAGTGTGAGAATTACACAAGCTTTAAAGGGTTTTTGTGAGTAATGAAGTGCTGGTAGGGGGTGTCTGCTCAGAGTGCTTATACGTTTCCCCCTGTGATAATAAAGTCATATCTTATAGTGGCAGTTAGACACCCAGTTAATTTTATCCAAGAGTAAATGTAAATTAAAAAGGATATAAAAGTATATGGCTGTTTTCTTGGTGCAAATCCGTTTATCGCTTTAGTCAGCAAAAGCATGGAGTGGAAAATGAAGCCATTTACAACTGTATCTCTAAATCTCAAGTCAGCATTCATTACAAGGAGATGTGGAGAGGCCATTTTGTAAAGTGCACATTCTGGCCAAAGCTCAATTGCCAGCAGCTGTTTGTCACAGTACATTGTGCACACTCTGGGGACTGGGTGCTACATCTAATCCTCTGCTTTTGCCTCTCAGATCTACTTCATGTGCTCAACTGAAATCTGCTCTCCACGTGATGGACCTTGTGTTGAAGGATGCTTTGGCGAGTGACGGTGAGAAAAATTGGCTCTCTGTCCTCAAATCACCCACCACACCCCCCATGAACTCTGGAAGATCACATGAAAACACTCATGAATGGGCCCCATTACACTGAAAACAGCCTGAGAGCCAGTAGTGGCTGCAGCTCCATATGACAGCAGGACAATGATTTAGTAATGAGGAGAGTTTTGAATTATTTATTAAGACTGATCCATTTCCTGTTTTTCAGTTACAGGGATAATGCTTGAAGTTAGTTGAGACAAAGATGATGATCTGGTAAGTAGTGCTAGAATTGTGTCGAATTCCTGTTGAAATACACTGGTTGTGTTTCCATTCTGACTATATCTTGACTATTTTCCTCTTCTCAGGCCTCAAACATCATTCATTCAACCTGCCAATAAAAGCTCTTACAGGACACCGAGGGTGTGTATGTTTTTGTTCATAAGCTCTTAGCCACTCGGTTTTACAGCAGGAAGTGGCACTCCATCAAAAAAAAAAAAAAAAAGGGAGGCAGCTTTGTTTACATGAACACTTGGCCCTTGTGTAGTGAGACTCAGACTGTCCTTCTTTGCTGCTCTTCATGTTCAACATACAGCAACAGAAACAGATGATTGAGGAAGGGAAACAAGACTCAGTACATCAGTATGGGGACTATGTCTAATAGGGAACGTCAAGATATTTCCACCAAAGCTCCATCGTGCTAACATGGCCAGATTACCCTGGTTGGGGGCATTAGGTAAAAGAAAATTAACCCAATCAACCCCCCACTGTGCAATGTGCACTATAGTCGTTTGCTGGGATATTACATAGCCCTGGGTTTATTGTGATATAATTGGATTAAGCAAATTAAAATTCTTCACCATGTCAGCACAATACAATTTAATGGCTCATATTACATCAGGTAATATTTTTGTTATGCATATTAGGATTTTCCACAGATAAAAGTGAACAAACCGTACCCTATGCAGGGCAGGACAGTTGCCGTCCTTGTATACAACAACTCAGCAAACTGTAGTGCACATCAACCAGAGAGCCTCACAGATTTTACAGATTAAAAATAAACGGCACAAAACAACTATAGGAGTTTGCATGGGTGATATATTGCCCTTTTGCTGAGATTTAAATTCATAATCTCCCACTCTTATCTGTTATATATGAAGCTACAGCCAGGGCGATGATTACACAAATTTAGCTCAAGACTGAAAACCGAGTGAAACAGCTACCTATTCTGTCTGAAGGTAACGTAATGGTCGTACCACTAACCAGAACCTCTCAAGCTCGCAAAGAAAAAGCTGTGATGATATGGGGTGCTACCTCTTACCTGGATGCAGTAACTCTGTGATGCCTTGTAGTCACCATGCCAGGCAATGCACTGCGGGGTTTATAGGAAGTTGCTGCTTCAAACCAAAAACATGCGTCACCTGATCCTTGCAAGATGGCAAATTATTTTTACGTGTCATTTGTGCAAATTATGCAATCTGCAATTTCACCATTTAATTTAATTGAATTAAACAAAAAGGACAATGTTTAAAAAGCGCTAGACCCTCTTTCCTCCTTATGCTAAACTGTGTCTCAGTTGTATTTGCATTGAACAGGTAATTGATCTTAAAAGGAACGTGTTTTTCAAAACGATAACTAGTTATTAAAGTAGAAATAAGATGGATAATTATGCAACCTTCATAGCTTTGGATGAATAACACACACTAGATTCTTTTGTTATTGAAATAACAGTGAAATAACCTAAAAGACATTGTTGTTGTACATTGTAAGATTACAGACTGGGGTGGAGGGCAGCCAAACCCATGTAAGGCCTCACAAGTCAGGATTACTTTACTTTGAAATCATCTTTTGCTTGTTTTGTAATTTGCTACAGCAAATTGCCTTTGCAGCATGTTCCTCTCCTGGTAGCCTTTGACCACTGGGTGTCATCCAAGCAATAAAAATGCCAGAGGAACATAAGGTACTCCATGCTGCATGACTCACAGCTGGGCTTGTGTGAAGACCTTGGCCAGTGCATTGGTTGTGTAATGAGTTGGGAATGAAATCTTCCACAGCTAAACTTATGATGATAAGCCCATCCCCTTTTGAACAGCCCGGCCATGTTAACGTGGCCTTAAACAACACAGGGAACTGGCAAAGCGCAGGAATGGTGCACCAATAGAAATGTGAAGAAGCCGAACCGAGAAACGCTTGATTTTAGAGGTTGGGCTGTTGTGTGCATGTTCGTCTCTCTGGGCCATAGGATCCCTTCAGACGCACACACGCATACACACACACGTACACACCTCCCCTATGTGAAATGTATGGAAGCACTGCGGCACGCTGCGTGTTTGCAGGCTGCATGGCTGCCTGGCTCAGCGTTCAAAGGGAGAGCGGAAGATAGGAGGAGGGGAATGACTACACCGAGAGAGTAGGAGGGAGGGAGGGAGGACAATTTCCTTTCTGTAACACGCTACAAGAACACACCGGGAAAACGGAGCGAGGAAAAAAATAATAGGCGAGAAAGAGAGAGAGCAAGAGGGAGAAGGAAACACCGCAACCACTCCGTCCATCCATCCATCCGTCCGTCCTTCCGTCGTTTTTTTTTTTTTTTATTATTATTTTTTGTTTTTGGGGAGGGGGAAAGAGAGAAACCGTCTTTTCTCCTTTTTTTTTTAACGCAGACTTGCGGACTAACATGGGGGGAAGAGAGAGCTCCTGACGAGGATTGACTTTCAGTGAACCTCTGCTCCGTGGCTCAAGTCCGAGGCTAATAAGACAGAGAGGAGGAGAAGGAGGAGGAAAGGAAGGGGGGAAAAGAAAGAAAGGCGACAAGAGAAGACATGTTGAGGGGCTATTTCGTCTTGAGGTTGCGGTAGGATGTTCAAGTTGTGTTCTTAAAAACAAAACAAAACAAAAAAACAATAACAAAAAAAGAAAAAAGAGAGACGGCTCCCGTAGAGAAATATAAAAGAGGGCAGTGTGTATTGGGCGGTAGACTGAGGTCGGGAGCCATTGTTTTGATCGGTGTTTATTTAATTGGTTTGTTATGATCTGAGACAGCGAAGGCCTCTCAGGCAGCCCCGCAGTCAAGAAACACACGGGCAGCAAACAGGGGCTACATCGCAGGACATTAACCCGACAAGACTGTTTTTATATCGGAGGGGGTATTTTTCTTTCCCCTCTTTCTTTCTTTCTTTTTTTTTTATTAAACATTGTGTTTTTGCAGTAAGTTATAGGCGGTGTTTTATGGGCTATTTGTTTTTAAAGCCAAACGCGGTGTTGAACTACGAGAGCCAAAACATTTCCAGATACATCAACTCTTAAAGGTGTGTGTGTGTGTGTGTGTGTGGTGGGGGGGTCATACAAAGGCCCGGTGGAAAACAGTCGGGGCTGGTTTAAGTGCATAGTACAGAGGCTTGGCTTAAGCACAAAGGTGCACGAGATTGGTCTGTTTTAGCCCCGGTTTGGCCTCAAAAGACGATTTTTAAATGTTAATGTCGACCGACGTTGCATCAATCATGCTGCCTGTGTCCCGGGGTCTTATGGACCGGGATAGAGAGCTGGACACCATGGCTGGGGTTCATCCCAACCCGGGCGGCGCTCCCGCAGCTGTCCGGGGCATGAAGCGAGGAGACCCGGAGCCAGACGGACAGACAGCAGCGGCTCTGGTGGACTCGGCCGGGGCGGAGTGCAAGCGTCCCCGGATCGACGGCTCAGGAGGGATCGGCGAGGTTGGTCAGGTGAGGAAGGGACGCAAATGTCCAAATCCAGTAAAGCAGGCACGACTTTTCCCGACAAAGCGTGGTGCAAGAATCTCCCATTGCATGACCCTGTTGTCATTTGATCTCTTCAATCTCTTGAAGTTGTTATACGGCGCTTGCATATGTAACTTGTTTACTCGTCTGGTGGTGGTTGCAGTCAGGCCAGTTGTATGCAGATGGTTGCAGCTACAGCTGCAGCAGAGCAGCCGCCAATGGGCCCAGTCTTTTCCAAACACTGCAGGAAATACCACCACATTTCTCAGCTGGAGATGACTGTACATGGCTCTGCTTCAAGAGGGCATAGCAATAGTCCACCCCGAGTGTGAGCCATAGGGTTCTTTGGGCCTTATACTTTAGTTGACACATTGCACCCCAGACATTTATCCCTAAGGTTTAAGAAGCAGTTGCACATTTGTTGCAGTACAATGTGCATGAAGTCAACCCACAGAGTTTACTGGAATATGACATTGCAACTCAAGACATCCTGTTGCTTCAAAACTCTTTACCGAGCGTCTTCTGTTTTATGAATATCAGTAAAAGGCAGACAGTCCCAGCTGCGGGTGGGGAATATAAACAAACCTGACCTTTTTATTGTGCAAAAATAACCTCAGTCATGTGGCATAATGGTGTGGACAACATTTGGTTGGAAATTGATGCCAGTGTTTGTTTGCTTGAGTGATCTTTTGTTTATACATCCAGTTTTATTGTGGTGCAATCATCCCAAGCTGAATCAGTCCAACTACTTTCACTCTCAGGCCCCTGTTTTCATCAACATTAGTATTACAGTGTTTGGGATATTCTCTCATTCTGCATTTAACCTCTCTTAACCTATTTCTTAATTAGCTGTTTTTGCCCTCCTGGTGATGCAAGGATGGTCAAATATTTCTTAATAAAGCACCCCAGCAGGACAAGCGGATGCTCAGGACATCATTACAGTATATTATGGCGTGTGAATCGCTCCTTTCTAGGATGGAAAGCTCTTTCTCTGCCATGAAAGCACCAGTAATGGAGGTGAAGCGGCCTGTTTGCTCCTGTTTGGAAAACTAAATGGCTGGCTTTACATCGTCATGCTGACTGTGAGTGCTGACAGACAGGCTTAGGAACATTATGCACTTAAACACAGATGTTAGTGGAAGAGTGTGTGTTTGTGTGGGAGAGAGAAGCGGGGATCAATACTTCAGCACCTAAAATGTATTGAACGTGAGCTGGCTGGACAGTCCGGAAATGAGAGTGGGAGAGATACCCCCCTCCCCCCTCCTCCCTCTCTCACAGTTGGTGCAGGAACAGATTTGCCCTATCACTGGCAGTAAAGAGGCTTTGTTTCCAGCTAATGGGATCACATCTCATACTGGAGGGGGCATTATAACCACACTGATCTCTGAGATCTTTATCTAAGGCAGAGGATTTACACAACAAACATGCACATACATGCATACACACACTACTATGAATATTAATCTAGTGATGTGTGTTGAGCCGCAGATATTATCCAATTAATCGATTAACATCATACAAAATTGTCAAAAATATCCAGGCTCTTAAACATCTTGATAATTTATATGTTGATTTCCTGCTTTTGTTTAAAAGGTTTCAACTCTAAATAGGAGACTTGAAGACAACTCCATGGACATTTATTCATTGTTTTCTAAAATTTTGTAAACATAAAAAAGTAAATAATTAATTGAGAAAATAATTGTTAAATTAATCGACAATGAAAATAATATTTAGTTGTACCCCTAAATTTGTGTTTCACTTCTGTAAAAGCCACAGTGGTTAAAAGTGCACTTTTTCAAAAGTCTTCACTATATATAGACTTTTTTTTTTACTGTGGTTTGTGCCTTACAGTCATCCTTCAATCGCTGTGTGTGTGTGTGTGTGTGTGTGTGTGTGTGTGTGTGTGTGTGTGTAAAACACTGACGTATTTTTATCCCCCTAACCTGGTGACACCATTAATATTCTAGAAACAAATTGGGTTGAGTGACGTTCAATTTTCCTGCTTTTTAAAGCACTCAGCTTTCCATGAAATGTCTATAAAAATACACACAAACACTTCTGTAAAGCTAATCTTTAGAACAGGGTAAAGGATGGAATGTATAACATCAAACCATTCTCCAGCACTTACAAAGCACCGTGTTTCCCTTCCTCCACCCTTTCCATCCCTGATTTAAAAAAAAAAAAAAAAAAAGAGAGAGAGAAAAAAAATTTATTGTCGGCATCACGACAAGAGTTGAACCCTGACCTGTAATTGAAGCCAACACAATGAGGTGTGGTTGTGGTATAGAGCGATCCATTTGAGCCACTGCAGCCTAATAATGGGATCTTTCCCATTTGGCCATTGACCCTGCAGCTCATTAGCTGGTAGGGTATGATGTCATCACAGTGCGGGGGAGGAATGCGCTGTCAAGTCAGATCTGTAAAGTTTTGGCAGAGCAGCAATGCATGTTTAAGTCATTGCAGCATGCAGTACATGACTGAATGTGCGGCTAACATGAGCAAATAGAGCTAGTGGAGGGAAAACGCTGCGTGCATTCAACAGAATGAGTTCAAATGTTCACCACTGCTCATAGGAATTAGATGCTGACACTGTTCTGATCCTAAAGTGTAGATTTTAGATGAATAATAAACTGAACAGGCCACCAGCATACATGCTCCCAATTAATAAAAAAAAAAAAAACACTTCAGTCTATTTTGCATTCCTCTGCTGTACTGGTAAAGTCCTGAATTTTTCAGGGCGACAGGAGAATCATAACAGCACCCTGCGTCTCAAGCTTGAGTCAGATTTTGGCAAATGTTGAGAGGAGCTTGTCGGCTTCAATATCCATCCGGCATGCTGCTGAGCAGCCCATGTTTTGTTGTCACTCTGTGGAGGAACCGGGGCTCTCTCTAACCTAATAAGGTCTTGCCTGGGGTGACAGCGCTAAGGACAAATGACTTGACTAGGACGTTAATGTAGGTGGATCACCCCTCTGTACTTTCATCTCAGTCCTGACACTGAAATAGAATGAAAACGTCAGCAAGAAAAATGTACTCTTGCTGTGAGTTCAGAATATTTAGTTAGTTTTTTTGGCCTCCTGTTTTTCTGTGATAAATCGCTAGCAGAGGTCTGTTGATTGAATTATGTTTGAGAGACCAACAGAGTGTATGTTTTTGTGCTCTGCTCTGCGGCGCATCTGATGTGCTTTAAATGTAGTCATCTTCACACATCAACTGCAGTTAAGTGATTTGTTGCTCTTACAGTATTTCTGATTTTGATGGGGCATATTAATTTATGAACACATTCATATTTAGCAACTGGGCAGCATTGGTTTATGTATCAGATCTAAATAAGTCTATCAATACGATTTACATCAATATATCAGTACACTGCTTCAGTATACAGCATATATATATATATATATTGCCTATATAAAATAATAGACAAGCAGAACAATTAAAGAACAACAATGTTAAAATATTTACTGTTTCTTGCTTATCAAAAGAAGATTTGCTTCCTTTGTCTTTCATGATTACAGTTTATGTAACTGGTAATGGACGTTTTGGCTATTTCCTGTATTTTTTGCATATTAATAGATCATTAAAAACATTAAGTTAAGCCCTAGACGTGCACTAAATTAAATTTCAAAATCTGATCATTATTAGGTTGTTGTTCTTCCAGCAGACTGTTGTTTTCAGTGCCTTGTACTTCATTTGTAATAAATCCCTGTTAAAATTTCAGAAATTAATTGCACACATTTTTTTATTTTTTTATTTACAAAATATACGCATCAATGTTCATCCCAAAAGTTCAGTGTTAAGATCTAGTTTCAGCAGAATAATGTTGCAATGAAATAATGATGTGGAATAATCATGATAGGCAATTATGCTGTGTAGTAAATAATTACCAGCAAATACTAATTCTCTCTAATCAGATCTGAAATAAATTGGGGGATAAAAATGACAGTTTTATCTTATGCAGATCAGTGTTGTGGACATCAGTTTGATTGTGTTGTATGTGATTAGCCAGCCGATACTGCTGCATGATTATATTACACCATAACTGTCAAGCCAGCTTTGAAAATCCACTTTGGCACCAAGCAACATGCCCCTGAAAATGTATGTGTAGGATTACTGTGGAAAGCTGAAAGGATGCAAGGTATATTGAGGGAAAATAAACTTCAGATCGCCAGGCCGCATGTTTTGAGGCTTAGCACATAAGTGCTCTGTGGATGAAATGGATTCACATCCTCTTGAGTGTATGGAGTGCCCTGCTTTGCCGTGAAGGTAGATTGACTCTCAGAGCAGTAAAATGTAGTTCCTCTTCTCCCCCTCCTCAGAAGAGCAGCAGTCCCAAGGCATGATAGGAATAGACACAAGTCTTGTGACCATTGTGACCAAATTAGATACACATAGACACTACCTGTAGTTTTTGGAGAGGAGTAGCAGGGTTCATGTGTTTAAGGGATCACTGTTGCCTTGTGAAAAACAGTGTGAAGGAGAAACTCAGAGGTGACTGAGCTTCTCATCCTTCACATCTCTACAGATTTTATTACTAGAGGGCAGCCCCACCATCCCACCCCTCCACATCCCCATCCTCCGAGCTGGTGCGCCCCCCCACCCCCCTTCCTCTCCATCTGTTGACTTCAAGTCATTTTGTTACTTACTTTTAATTGCTCAATGGGTCTTCCCTAGTAGTTTCCTCTTGTTTTAGTTATCCCACCTCCGCCCTAAACATCACCATCGCCACCCCCATACATTAATCAGCTGCTTCATATGTCACCAACTAAAAAAAGCCAAAAATATGTCTATGTGTCTAACTATAACTGCAATAAGTCTGAAAAAAATCTCTTGTTTTTTATGTACTATGCAATTGACCGGTGGGGAGAGTGAGACTGATGCACACTCATCTTGAGCAGCCTTCCCTCTCTCATCCCTCCCAGTTCCTTAAGGAAATTAAGCACATGACTCTGCTCATGTATGAGTCATTGTCTTTGCTCTCTCCAGCTCATTTTGTATTTTTTATTTATTTTTTTCATCGCTGTCCATTTCCCATTTTATTTCCAGCTCTGGTTCCTCCCTCAGTCTCTATGAATTCCAGATGTTTCTAGTTGTGTGCATGAGTTTTAACAGCACCGCCCTCCTCACTTTGACACACTATGAATACAGCTTTTTTTTTTCTCTTTGCCTCTTTTTTTGGTTTTGTTTTTATTCTAAGTCTGTTCCATACCTTCAGTGTGTTGTCTCTTGGTTTATACTTTATTCATGTTATTCAAGCCTCTAAGAGGTAATTCATTATTTAGAGCTTCTACCTCCCAAAGCCAGTTCACTAAGTACATTTTTGGCTCTTAGACTCACAAAAACGGCATTTTTCAATCATGAAGATGACGCTTTCCCGCTCAGACCAGACCTCGTGTATTTGGAAACGTGCTTAGTTTTAGTGAAACGGCCCCATGGGGTCCAGAGTTAGATGGCGACAGTATTAATCAGGCAATCAAGCGCACAGAGCAAAGTGTTCCCCCTAGGGACAGAGCAGGCATGGGACATTGGTTCCAGATGAAAGAAGGATCAGGAGGGAAGGACAGAAAGAGAGGAGGGAGGAGCTGAGTTGTTTTCTAATCTAGTGATATGAAGCCAGAGACAGGCAAATCTGTTTTCCCCTTCAAAGTGTGCTGTAATTGCTGTGAAAAGCTCCTTTTTAATGGAATACATTAGCATAAAAGCCGGAACACAGCATAATGAGTACAAATAGTGAGTTACAAACTATTTTAAGGACCAGGGACATGATTTCTGTTTAATATTTGGCTCTAAACAAAATCAGTTATTTTTTTCTGCGTCTTGTTTAACTGTAATTACCCGCCAGATGTTTGGTGTATCCATCTCTGCTTTACACAGCCAGATCATTGAGAGGAATGTGCTGGGAGATTGCATCAGGGCTCATGATGCCATTTCACACCAATGGGCTTCATGCTCACTGACACTCCTGACCTATTTATGATTTAAGAGCGGTGGTGACACTCATTCTTTTTAACTGTCTTTCATCTCCTGCTCGCCCCCGTTATCACATCTTTACAAGCGAACAAAAGATCCACTGGGTGGAAAACTCTGGAGGAGGAGCAGGATTGTGTCGGTGGTAGAGTTAATTTGATTGGGACTCGGTAAAACCACAGACATGAGAAGCCACTTAAAAGGAATAAAGACTGAGTGAATAAATGAACCTGCAATCCTGACTAATGAAAATTTTTGAAATAAACAAGATGTTGATCATGTATCCAAAAATCTTCTCTTTTCTCTTTCAGAATAACGACCCTTTGACCCTTGGTTACCATGGCTACCCATCTCATAGTCAGGTAAGGACACAATTACATGTCAGACACATGTAAAAATCACCAGCCAGTCATAGTCAGTTTCTTTCCTATGTGGATATAGTGTTTATATAGCATTAATATGGCTCAGTGAAGCTCTGTAAACCACAAGGTGGGGGTGTAGATTATAATTTGTCAGTCGTGTAGAAGACGACATGCCTCCACACCCTTCACTCTACCAGTCAAACCCTCCCACTACTTTCCTTTCTCTACTCAACAATCAGCAATATTATTAATCCTCTCTCATCTTGTAAATCCAACTTGGCACCTTTAAACCTGTTAATGTTCTTGCTTTTCTGCCTGCAAACAAACACAAATAACAACCAACTTTATTACATGTTGTCTTTATTATCGTGTATGTGTCTAAGGCTACAATCTGTGTACTCTTGTTTGTATTAGCCTGGTGATTGTGTTATTAGACTGTTCAGTTCATGTGGTTAATCCTTAGATCATCCTCTGTTCATCCACTCATCCTCTCATGCTCTGCCCATAATCCCCTCATCCCTCCCTCCCCGCGATGCCCAGCAACCTATGGCTTCTTATCTGTACTTTATCGGTTGTAAGCCTTCTCTCGTACGCTCTTATTTGCTCCAGTATGAGAAATATTTTTCCTAGCTGGCTGTTGTGCTGTTGAGAGGATATTATGGAAGCCTGGAAGCCAATTAACCAGTTTTCATTTTGCTGTAAGTTGATACAGCTTTGAACCATTTCCTTCCTGAATGATAATTTTCATAGAATAATCATGAAGCGTTACCTTGTGTGAACAGCTCTTGTGCTGGGATGGATAGAAGTCAGTCAAGGACTACCTCAGGGACTCACAAGTGTGAACTGGCTTCTGACCAGGAATAAAAGGCAGAGAGGAAGAAAACAATGCTGGGCAGCAGAGGCTCCCACAACACTGAGGTGCTAAACTGTCAACAACAGTGTGAGAATGATGTGATCAAAGACTCCTGAAAGGAAAAGCCTGGAGAGCAGCAGAAGCCTGATGTGTGAGGAGAAACGGAGCTGTTTCCAGGCGTGCGATATGAAACTTTTCTGGCTTTATCCGTCTGTTGAAGTAGTGTTTTTTCTTCTTTCTATATATAGGTAAATCATCTGGTGATGGCTTTATTCAAACATGACGCTGTATGTGGTCACAAGGTAGTGGTACCACTGCTAAGAAACAGCAGCAAGTTGCTAGATAAAATAATCATTAGGATGACAAGCTCATGTGTTTTGTCAGTGATATTAAGATATTAAAACTTGTTTTACCATTGATGCCTAGATAAAGACCATCATGAGCATGAAGGAATCTAACACTTGGGCCCTCTGTCACCACTTCAATTAATTACAATATAAAATTCTCCTGCATATTTTCTAATGTCCAAGCATACCCAAACATTATTACAAATGACAATAGGCAGCAACTGTTATTAATTTTTTCCTTGAGTGCCTCAAGGAAAAAAATAAGTTTTAATAGACTGATGTGGCACAAAAACTTTAATTTACGTCGGAATATGTTGCGGTTCTAAAAAATGTTTTCTGTGCATCCGAAATGATAATTAATCCTTGTGGTTGTCATTATATAATGGCGTAAGTTTTATAAGCTGTAAATAAGCTATTTACATACTATGATCTGCTCTATCGTGTCATAATTGCCATAGTAGTTACTGCCTGTATCAGATGTCGTACTGAAGACAAACACTGGCCTGTGAGTTCAGCTTTACCGTGTTGGAAGACATTGTTGAGTGTTGTATTTAGTCCTTTTTTTTCATAATGTGACATAATAAATCTTCTCAGCTTACAGTTTGTTTGGTTTTGCTGTCAAGAGATACACAACTTGTTCTTCTTGTATTGCATTTAGAGTAGCTGCTCAAGGCATGTTTCCCTGCCCCCAGTGGCCATTACACATGCTATTTCATGTGTCTGAGAAAAATATCTGGCTCTTGAGCTGCTTAGTGCTATACCATATTCCCCAACTATATTAGGTGTAGTGCGTCGTGGCTTTAGCAGTGCTTCTTTTAGTCGACTGCAGCTGGACACAAGGTTGATGAAAGTGGTGAAACTGAAGTAAAACGATAAAGTTGGAGCAACAAAGGGGAAGCTATAGAGTCAGGATAATTATCAGTCAGTTTTACATGCAGTCAATTGAACCCTTATTAATATTATAATTAGTGTTGCTTTAAGGATTATAACTCAGACTTGAGCTGTGTTGGAAGTGTTTACTGGTTCCAATAGTGTGATTACAGTCGTGACTGTTACAGAAAAGTGACTTTGGTGTTTCCCCAAACATGAGACAAATATGTAGAATTGCCAGCGCATTTATGTAACAAGGTGCATGTCTGAAAGAGGCTAGAAAGAAAGAAGGGAAGTCTTCACTTCCTCTCCCAGTGGTGCCACCAGCCCCAGTTAACTCACCTACATGGAGAAAGGGAGCAGAAGGAGAGAGCGAGTGAGCCAGAGAGAGAGAGAGAGAGAGAGAGAGAGGGGGAGGGACTGCGACATGAGAGGGAGGCAGAGGGGAGGGGAAAGTTTGCAGGTGTGACAGGCTGAGCGGTAGGAGGGGGGAGGCGTTGGGCTATCTGGGTGAGAGAGGAGGAGGACTGGAGAAGAGACAGAAGAGATGAGCAGGCAAGGGCACAGCAGCAAAACAGAAGGCTGGGGGTAGAGGGAAAGCAAGGAGCGAGTGGGAGAGGGAAAGAAAAGAGTGAGTGGGTGACAGAAAACACAGAAAGAGAGAGAGAGGGAGAGAGAGGAGGGGGAGAAAGAAAAGAAAGAAAGCAAGCAAGCAAGCGAGGGAGAGTGACAGGGACAGAGGCCAGCAGAGGAGGAGGAAGAGGTGGGGAGGGGGGCTGGGGGGGTGGTTGGCAGGGCAGACGGAGCGAGCGGGGGCAGAAAGAGGGAGATTTTGAATCTGTGAGACAGACAAGACTGAGCTGGTGAGGTGACACAGACTCGGAGAGGGAGAGAAAGCGAGGCAGCGTGAGAAGAGGAAAGGAGAAAGAGAGAGAGGAGAGAGGAGCGACGACAGTTTGAGTTGTTGCACAGAATACGATGATGGGACTGTACTATCCTTCCGTGTTGTCGGTGAGTGTTTACCTTGATATCTTTTCATCCTCCTCATGTGTACACGTCCGCTGTATCTCTTTGCCAGAGCTCAGGCTCCACTGTACATGAAACGGTATCAGAGCAGGCAGCACTGTCATTGAGCATGAAATGTTAATTAACTACTAACAGATGAGGACTCTACTTGACCCCTTTACTGGAGTGGTCCAGTCAGGGCATTTCAGACTCCTGTTAAGACTTGGCGTCCAGTTGCTATGAGGTATATAAACACTGAAACTCGTGTAGTAAGCGTAGATGACAGCAAGATACAGGCTGGAGATTGTATCGCTACAATCATGATTCGCTATGGTGAAATGCACAAGCAGCGATGTGTTATTGTACGGCGTTGTTGTGGCATCTGTTCTCCTGCCCAGAGCTAGAAGCGCACGCAATCTGAACATCAAGAGCTGTTACTGCCAGAAACTGTGCTCTGCCATGTATTATGTATGCTCTGAAGAATTTAAGTGAACATATAGTGCAGCTGGATGAAGCAGCATAGTGTGTTGCCTCTGTGATAAACTCTTTAGATATTTCTGAGGCAAACAGTGAAGGAAGAGGGGGGAGGAGAGGTAAGTAAGTCTTTCTTCTTTATTGCCCCTGCAGCTGTCTCTGTGCATCGCTCAAGCCTGTGAGGGAAAGGGACAGGTGTCCACAGAACAGTTGTTTCTGTCCTTTTTTTTTTCCTCCTTTTTACTCTCTCTTTCTTTCTCCTCCTCCCTTCTCGCTTCTGCATCTCCTATTCAGCTAACAACACCTCCTCACAGTAATTTCTGTGTCACACATTTCACAAACACACAGAAGCTCAAGCACACAGTGGGCTGCAAAGTTGGTGCATGAAGTGTCTCGTTCATATCATTACATTTCATTTGGTGTGAGTCAGGATGAGTGTGCGTGTATGTGTGTCTCTTCCTGTTTTTGCTCACGCTCCTTTGTGTGTGTGTGTGTGTATATGCATGCACTTCTCTTTCAGCTGTACCTTGGATTCCTGCTCTCTTTACTGTTTGACCTCTTTTCTCCCTCTTCTTGCACTCCCCGAGGCCCTGGCAGCTGTTATCTCAATGTTTTCTTTTAAGAGTCTATGGAAGAGAGGGGGATGGGTAGAGAGAGAGAGAGAGAGAGAGAGAGAGAGAGAGAGAGGGAGAGGGAGAGGGAGAGAGAGAGAGAGAGGGAGCGGGAGTATAGAAAATTGATTTTTAAGGTGATGGGACACCCTCGGTCAGTGACCAGGGAAGCCCGTAGATGAGGAAGCTTGAATCATGCAGGGTTGAATGCCTGCGCTGGAAGAGATGGAGAACGACACAAGAGATGTGACAATACTGTAAGGTCAACTGGAAGGAGGAGGCGGTTTGCTCAGTGACGCAATTTCAGACTGTAAAGCTGACTTTGCATTTATGTACGTTTGTGTAAGTGGTCAGAGTTGCCTCGTGGGGGGGTTGTGGTGGTGGTAATTTATTCATTCTTTCATACTGTTGCTTTCTGCTAATATTGTTGGTCTGTGTAGGGGGAGAGAGTTGAAGTAACAGACCGGGTGCAAATGACAGAAATGTTTTCTCAGGCCCCACCTAAGATTGTGCCCTAAGGCAAGGGAGAGACGCCTACCTGCTGCAAAACTATACACATGCACCCATGCTTGGACAAACTATAAACAGGTCATGAGGATTCACCACCCCCCCACACACACATGCATACACACACACACACCCCTACCCACCCAACCTCCTCCTCCACCTCCCAAATCTTGTTATTGATTTTTTGCAGGGTTAACAATAATGGCCGTTAAATGATCTCAATGAGCCATGTTGCCGTGGCAACTCGCATGAGTCATTCATTTTGTTCAGATTGTTAGATGGTTCGAGGCGTGAGGGAAACGTCAATAGGAGAGCCATGTCAGGTAAAGACCTTTTGCACTATGCTTCCAAAAAAAAAAAAGGTAGTTATGAAATTGCTCAAACCTCGAGCTGCTATAAATGTTATGTCTCTTTAGCTGCTATTTGCATTTCTAATGGCTCTAAAAGCACTCACCATGAGGCATCTGCCTGGCTTTCAAATGAACCTGCTTTTGAAATAGATAGGGATTGCCCGGTGACTCTTTGGTGGAGCGGTTGACAGTGACAACACCATCCTATGGCTGGCTTGTGCATATTTTTAAAATACACTGGACACTCAGACAAGGCTTATATTATTACACAGCTTTACCTTAGTGCTAAACAAGATTAACTTGTTTCATGGTCATAACTAATTTAATGGAAGAGGTGTGTCCATGTTGAGTAAATACATGACTGTCTGCCAGTTTGTGTGTTCACCTGCATATGTGTTTGTCTGTGGTGGCCTGTGGCTTTTAATGAGGAGCAAATGTGGACAAATAATGTCATCATCTTTTAGTTTTGAGTGTTTATTTTTCATAAAATGCTACAGCAGAGCTGAACAAACCATTGATACAGACAGTGAAGAGATGACAGGGGAAGTCTGTGAGTGTGTGTGTGCGTGCGCGCTACAGGATTGTGTATATCTGTGTTCCTGCACACATGTATGTTGGGGAGTCTCCCAGAACTGGCTTGCATAGAAAGGGGAATCATATGTGACACCCTACAAGGAAAAAGGATGGAGGTGTATAGGGAGGGGTTTATTTGACAAGCAGACATGTTACCCTATAAGGAGATGGAGAAGAGTGTGGGAGGAGGAGCCCAGGAACCACTGATATCCTGTTGCTATGAGGCAAATGGTCTTGATTGACATGCGTGGGGGCGGGACGTATTCAAGGGTCCCGTCTGGATTTTATGAAGCGTAAAGAAGTGAAGCACACAGCAGAGAGAGTGGGAGGAAAGAGAGAACAGCAGCAAGAGGAGCAGAGAGGAAGAGCAAGAGGGGGAGGAGGAAGAGTGATGGAGGAGAAGGGGGGGTTGACGTGGGAAGGAATAATTTAACAAGAGGGTGTCTCCTGGCTCATCGGTATGCCGCAGACACGTCGTAAATGTTTCTCCAGCTGTTTGCAGCTTGGGTAACAACAACGCAGAGTCAAAAGCCAAGATATGAGCTGAACACAACTTCCCCAGTTAAAATGATTATTAAGCCAAATGTGAGCTGCTGCTAACAGCATGAATCACATTTTCCGTCGTCAAGTTTGTTGAATTAGGCTATAGACTAATGGCTTGAGGCCCAAGAAAGTAAGATTCTGAAATGTCATTATTCATGTGAAATGACCCAGTGCTGCCCTAGTTAGCTCTTAGCCATCCTCTCCTCTCCTCTCCTCTCCTCGTCTCCTCCTGTAGCGTACGGAGGCTGCTGCAGACGAGCACATTTTATATGATGCCTGCTCAGACGCACTTGCTGCTGCTAACTGACCCGAAAGTAAGGCAGCTCCAGCTACCGCTCTGAGTCACTGGCTTTGCCTGGCCAACGCATACACTTACACAACCCTTAACGCCTTAACTCTAGGGGAGCGTATGCACAAAAACGCACACGTGCGTTTGCGACGTGCGCAAACAAAATGTACACAAACCTGAGTGCTGACACAAATGCACGGCATACAGTTCGCCTGTCTACAGGGCAGCACTTCTCTTCCAATTGTCCAAGAATGCCCTCCCTCTCTGTCTTTGTGTTCCTCCTTTCAACCTACTATCTATGTACATTTACTCAGTAGATGCTTTTATCCTGATGCGACTCACAAAGGCCACTGGCAGTCAGCAAAAGACCCATAACTTGACAATTTGAGAGAGCAGAGGAAAAGCAGCACACAGGCACACACTATTTTTGTAGAAACTGAGCTGTTGACATAGTGTATCAGGTAGAGAGGGCTGTTGAGATGTGGCTAAAATGGATCTCCTCTGAAAAGGCCAATCGTCAAACACAAATACAAGGTTGTTTTTGGCTTGTCTTCCCGCTTCTATTTTGGTCTGGCAAAAGGAGCAGCAACAGCCGGCGTTGTCCATTCTCCTGCTAGGCTGTAGTCTGTTTCGGTGTATGAGCAACAACAATGAGGCGGATGTTATGATTGACAGAAGTGTGATTTGATCAGTGGTATAGACTGAGAGAATGGTATATATCGCGTTGCAGACAAAACATAAAAAAAAACAAAAACAAACAGTTCCCAAGTGTGCGGCACTAAAAGTCACTATCATTCTGTCTGAGTTGCATCACAACTTGTCAAGTCCAAGGCTGACTCATCTGTAGTCGAGTGAGTTGTGTCATGAGTCATGAATGTTGGGACTCGAGTACGACAACACTGGAGCCATGTTGAACATTTTTCTAATGCAGAGTAGGAGGCTAGTTTTCCAAACAAATTGGATAAAAGGTAGAGTTTCATTGCACTTTGCCTTGTAGTCAACATTATTCTCTGCACTAACCACTGTGGCTGGAGGATCTCTGAATAAAGTTTCCAGAGATTTGCTCAACTGTTTTCCTTCCTTTTACTTTTGTTTATTGTTCCAGTTGCAGACTTATTGTCCCGATGGAAAGCAATTAATTTCATGGGAATTAGTACACACAGTACACATGATAGCCCCTGATTTTAAACAAGACTAAAGCCGCTGCTGCTGGTTGGAAGGCCAAATAGCTTTGAAACCCTTATCTCCATATTTAAATGTCATGTCTCCCCCTCTTTATTACCCCCTCTCCACCATGGCAGTTTGAGGACTTGTTTGGAGCTGGTACCTAATCTGAGTTCTTCACATTTTGATGGAAAAAACTGGATTAAAAGCATCAAAACTTTGTTGGTTTAGAACAAAGAACTGCTTCCATAAGGTGTGGGGGTCATATTATTATTATTATTATTATTATTATTATTATCAGGACAAGTAAGACCAACCAAAACTTGTGTAGAGTTAGTGTAGCATTTAGTCTTAGGAAGAAAAACCAGATCTTAAGTGTGAAGCAAACTTGTAAAGAGACTGTAGGCCGCCATTGTTCTGCTTGAACGTGCACCACCAACACATCGCACAAACTACTTCTTTTCGAGAGTAACCCAATAATGGCGCAGCAGTGGTGTAAGATAAATGCTGATGACAGCATGCAGGCAAGATGAATGTGTGAACTAAATTTCATGACCAACTGCGCCAACAGACAGATCCACTTTGCCAGTCATGGTGCCGCATTGCTGAAAGTTTTTATTTCCAAAAGTAATGTGTTTTGCAGCTGTTTGAGACTATACTCGTTGCTGTAAAATGGTGCCAGTGTGTCGCCACCTTCCAACTCTCTCATTTCACCACATGACCAAAGCTGGGTGATCAACTTTCCCTTTTCTAGTAGTACCCAGGAGCGGGTCTAGTTTCCCTATTTCTATTTGTCACCAAGTTTAGCTCCTACCTGGTGACCCAGATGGACTTGCTCCACCCGCTATCATTTTCACCTGTGCAGACAAAGTTAATCTAGAATGTAACGATGCAAAGGCGACGTCATCCAGTGTTTTGTCTCCTGCAGTAAAAAAAACATGATCTAAACTGACTGATTTCTCAATTTCTCAGCTTCTGTTCTCCTTTTCTATTTGTCTGAATTGCAAAAATGTAATGGATTCAGGATGTCTCATCAGAGGATTGCAGCACATCTTCAAATTGTTACCATCAATGATGTAACAGACTGGATGCTTTTTTTTGTTTGTTTGTTTGTTTTAATGAAACAAAGAGAAACACATTCACATTAGTATTTTTCTGGTCTATTTTTGAGCTCTTGTTAATTAATTAGAGCATAAAATTACATCTAATATTTAACAGAAAAGAAATTAGGAGGACGGAGGAATAATGTATCGAAAGACATGCAACTAAGAAATGCATTGAAATCAATATTTACTCAATACACTCTATTCCACTTTTAGATTATCGTTCTTGATGCTGAATGCTCAGGGATGACTGCGATTTTGTAGACCTAGATGTATATTTACATACATATTGGCATTACATAAGCAAAACCCTCACAGGTCATAATAATGGCTGTGCAACAGTCTGTACAAATAATGAGCAAAGCTAGGGACAAGATGGTTGTGCTGCTACATGAAACTAAGGCAGCACAGGAAGGCAAAGATGTGAGAGATGTTATCATCTAGCAAAATCTTAATTTGGATGCTTGTGGACGATATTGGAAGAGGTTCATACAGCTGCAGGGTTTAGATGAGCGGACACAGCTGCTATCTGAAAATTTGAATGAAGTTAAACTTGGACACTGTGGTCAGTAATCTGGCAGCTTTATTGTTGGAGTGCCAGGCACTGAAGATGGAGAACATGGTTTCTGTTCTGGCGGAGGTAGTGGCTCCTCACCTGGCAAAAGAGCAGCAGCAGGAGCAGTATCAGGGATTTAGGTGCATGTGTGGCAGCATAGTGTGGTACCAGACTCACGGTGTTGAGATTAAAGATAAAACATGTATTTACTGTCTGTTATCAGCCAGCGGAGGGAGTGAGATAACAGGATTGCTGGTTGTGATTACCCTGCTGAAATCACTACAGCCAGACCAGGACTGCAAGCCACCTGGTTTTGTCCTTTGCTCATACATCAGCAAGAAAAAGAGGAATAGCCACCAATTTCTTCTTTGAATTGAATATAATCATGAAAAAAGATGCTTAAAGATGTTGACGATGTGCTACAGATGTGCACTGAGGTTGAACTGCTGAGAGCTGAGATTTATTTTTGAAAAAATCATAGTCTCAACTATTTCAAAACTAACAATATATTTATAATAACTTTTGTTATTCATTTTTATATTAAATATATACCTTTTACAAATAGTTAATTATTGAAGTAAGAAATGTAATTTGTAGTGAATTTAGATATGTGACGACAAAGGATTGATGCAAAAATTTTTCATTAAAAGTTTGCATTCATATTAAATTCACATTCCCTTTGGTATGCTGATGCCTTCGCTCCTACTATTAATTATTTAGATTCACTTAATTTTAGATGACAGTCAGCACTTTAGTAACATTTTACATATAATATCAAAATAGCTTAGCTTTAGTAGGAATTTATTTCCACCTGAGAATTGATTTAAAGAAAAAGTTGACATCAAGGATAAATTGTTGCACTTTAAAGGAAAGAAATTGTTAATTTGCTGTTTATTGTACATCAGCTTGTCAACATGATGATGTAAAAGTACCCGTTCAAAGCTTGCCACTGTAATGATTTATTATTTTGAATCTTGTAAATATTCAGTATAACAGAGGAATCTCAGTTGTGTTTACTTTCGTTCACCTGTATGTGTTACACAAAGTTTCTCCTCACTGTTTACTCTGTGCCGCTCGGCTGTAGCTGCTCTCATGTCACACTATCGATGCGATCCGTGTCGACCGCATGCATCCCCTGTTTGTCACTGAGTCGAGGGGCCCGGCTGCCATGTCACAGGTGTGACGCTGAGAAAGGTCAAAAGCTGGGAGACAGATGGCATGCACATGTAGACACACACACACACACACACACACAAACACACACACGCATCCTCCCACACACTTTTAACACTCCCAAAGGGACAGAGATCTATTGTGCAACTCAGATGGGCATCGCTACAGCCTGTCAGTCACACACACACACACACACACACACACACACACACACACACACTGACTGTGTAGCCAAGCAGATGTCTAGTAGAGCATGGAGGCTTTTTTTAGAGGTGCTCATCATTTTGGTTGTTGGAAAAAAGTAATCAAATATGACCATTACTAATGAATTAATTGTCATTACTGTGTGCTTTTAGTTCTACTACATTTACTGTTAGTAATAATAATAGTAACAGTAATATTTAAAATGATAATGGAAATGAAAATAATGATTAGAAGTAGAGGGAGAATGAGACGAACAAGAATATTAATAAGACAAAGAATAAGGGGCTAAACAATGGCTGTCAAACAGTCGTCTATTAATAATAGTGGTGTAGGGTTTTTAGTATTCTACCCTCTACTCCAGTGATATTTGCATCATAAACTTGTTTTACAGCTGCTGTCTTTATGATATGAATTTTTTGGTGTTTTCTGGGTTTATTGTATTTTAATATATCTTCATGTCAGACACTGAATGCCTGTCTCTGTCTCGATAAAGGTAGCTGGCCTGTGTAAACACCAGGGGCAATGATGAAAATAAGTCCAGGACTTTATTGTTCTGCCCCGACAAAGCCTGATGTGTTTTTATTAGCCATGCTAGCAGCATCTCGCTAGGGAATGCAATGACAATGTCACTGGTCCACCACTTTGCTCCAGATTCAAATATTTCAACAATTTCAGGATAAATTGCTTTAAAATTTTGCACCAACATTCATGGTCTTGAGTGGATGAATTGTAGTGTGACTTTTTTCCTCTCATGCACCAGCATTGCTAATTAGCACATGTTGTCATACTAACACACCAAACCAAGATGATCATTACAGCTAACATTATACCTACTAAATATGTGAGCATGTTAGCAAACACCAATTAGCTCAAGACAGCCTCACAGAGCCATGGATGTGGACTCTCAGTCTTGTGATACACATCATAGTATCATGAATAAACATTTTCTCAGTAAGGCCTATAGTTTTAAATTTATTGTTGAGCCAGTGCAGTTAATAGCAAGTTATAATAACATCTGAAAGACGGTGATGGTTGGTATTATCTTGTGCAGCCATGATCAGAAGACAGGTCATGCCTCTTCTATCAGTCACCACCTTTTATCATCCATCCCTCTTTTCTCTCCCGTCCCCGCTGTCTCCCTCTGCTCTAAAATTGTTACCATTTAGGGTATCCATGCCTGACTGCCAACAGCAAGGAATGTGTGTGTGTGCACGTGCGTGTGTGTTTTGTTATAGCCTGCGTCATGTTTGTGTGTCTCCACCATGTGTTTGTGGGTGCCGGTATTGTTCACCTACATGCTCAAATGCTGATCACTTGTCATTTTCTTCTGGGGAGGGGGGTTAATAATGTCTATAAAATACTTGGGCAGGCTTCATCAGTAACAGTTGGTCTTTATGTGAGCATTTAGGTGTGTGGGTGTTTGTGTGTCAAAGGTGGTTTGTGTGCAGAGGCGTTTGTGAGTGTGTGTGCAAGCGTTAGACACTCACCATTGTACAACACTCTGAGCATGAAGGCATCTGACCCTCAATAATAGATGTTGCTGCAGTGAATATTTAATGTGGGGGGTGGTTTGGATACATGCACACATTTACACACACACACACAAACACAGGAGGAAATGGAAATATAATATCCATGCTTGTATGACTTTTAGACTGAAGCTCTTGGGAAAGTGGTCTCTGTGTGTTCGGGTGATGCTCTCAGTAAAAGATACTATGGAATTTCGCCAGCCAGTTACTTAAGCTTTAACCCCCCCCCTCCTCCTCTTTTTTTTCAAACAGGGCTCTCAGGATAGTGCTGGCGGTCAGGAGGGACTTGTACCCCCACCTTTCTCTGCAT
The DNA here is from genome assembly GCA_038496675.1 of Rachycentron canadum. Lineage (NCBI taxonomy): Eukaryota > Metazoa > Chordata > Actinopteri > Carangiformes > Rachycentridae > Rachycentron > Rachycentron canadum. The sequence goes on along the minus strand of CM076650.1, from coordinate 14,254,352 downwards.
TCCCTCCACCTCCACCGCCTCCACCCCAGAACGGCCTGGCCCTGGATTACGGGGGCAGCCTGTACGCAGCGGGGGCCGTTCAGGGTCCGGTGGAAGCTGGTGGAGCAGCGAACAGTGCCGCCAACGCCGCCAACAGCCTCAGTGTCCAAGTGAGTGCTAGCCTCTTCCTGAGAAGGAAGCTCTGAGAAGGCACAGTGAGCAAGAGGGTGTTGGAATATGTGTTGGTGATTTTAAAAAAAAATAATTATTATAAATAAATAAAAAATTAGGGATACACTTAGTTGACTTTTCCCCACAATTCAATACCATTGTTGTTGAGTGAGTTGGTGGCAGGCAGAGTGTAAATCTACCCCAAACACTATCAATCTCATACTCTCATATGAATTCCCTCAATCTTTCTACTGTTTTTCTAGAAAAAGGAAAATGATGTGAGATGAATACTAAAATGAATGACATAATTATAAAATGCGACCAGGATCAGTTGATGGCACATTAAAGAGACTGTAAATGTAATTAACTAACTCAAAAAGTGATCTTTGTAGGCTTGTGAAAAAGTAACTCTAAATTCACTGTGAATGTTATAGCAATGGGGACATTTTATTATCATAACAACCTAACCATTTACTGTGACTGATGATGTCGGATGAGGCAGACACTCACACGAAACGCGCTTGAATGGACAGACATGAGAGAGTTCTTGTCAATTAACTCTGTAAGAAAGTAAATCATTTACCAAAATTGAACTATTTATTTAATAACCAGTGCCGATGGCAAAATTACTCCCATCGGTCCTAAGTAAGTCATAGGGTGGAGGGTATGGATAAAGCACAATATCATGGTGTTTAAAAATTTCCCGAAAATCTATTAAGAAACATTTTTTTTCCTCTATAGTTTGTTTTATCCAACCAACAGGATTAAACCTCAAAATATACAATGTAAAAAAGAATAAAACAGAAAAAAACATTTGAGATACTGATTCTATTGAATATTTCTTCATAAATAACTGATTGTTTTTAATATTCTGTTTATTGGCTAATAAATTTATCCAATAAATGCTTCATCACTGCAGTTTATAAATAAAAAAAAAGCCTAAAGGACTGTTTCATGACCTTGAAAAATGCAACAACAGATCACAGTTTGTCGATTAATCTACTAGGCTATTGTTATAAAATTCATCAGCAACTGTAGAATAATTCCATTATTATTTATGACAAATAGATTAATCACTGACTCTTTCCTCTCTGTCATTATATGTCACAGTCCTATGAAGACATCACTTCTTTGTTCCCCCCTGATCTCTGCTGTGTCTCTTTCATGTCCTTCCCTAACCCTGCAGTCCGATGGGTCCTCCCAGATTGACGGACAGTCAGGGGTTGGCTCGGGAGGAGGAGGTGGTGGGGGGAGTGCTGGAGATGACTCAGATGCCAAGGGGACCCCCAAACGCCTCCATGTGTCCAACATCCCCTTCCGTTTCCGAGACCCCGACCTACGGCAGATGTTTGGGGTATGTAGACCGGAACAGTCTCCCTTTTTCACACTGCGTCATCGTATAACAATAATGCAGTGAAGGAGCTTTGGATAAAAAACATGCAGTTAGTCCAGTGGTGTCAACACTCTTCACCTCAAATTACCTTTTACTGTTTATTTCCTATGCTCATTGGGAGTAATTTTAAAAATGGATATAAGATACTGTCATGTTTGTCTCAGCTAAAATAAGTCAAGTTTTGTCGCATTTGACAAAACATCCAAAACTATTACTTGAACTTTAACAAGTTATTAGAAGTCAGGTGTGAGAATGCGGCCCTGTGCTTTGCTGTTCTGTAAGAGAAATGTCTCTAAAATGTGGTGCATAGAAAAGTGCAGAGGCAAGGAAGATGTGTTGGGGGAGGAAAGGACTACTAGAGCTGGCTCAGTGCCAGCTCATCATGGCTGAACAGTGCTGACACCCTGTGGCAAAATACAGTACATGACTTATATGCTTGTGTCTTCATTTTCCTCCTCATTTTTTATTTCAGCAATTTGGCAAAATCCTTGACGTGGAGATCATTTTTAATGAGAGGGGATCCAAGGTAGGTTCATCGGAACAACACCTCATTTCTAATGACTGCCAACTTAAATGATGTTAGGTAAAAGTTTAACACGTATTTCCAACACGCTCTCACTCTCACTCTCCCCTTCCTTTTCTTTTTCTATCTTTGCCTCTCTTCTGCTTGCAGGGCTTTGGTTTTGTAACGTTTGAGTCGAGTGCAGATGCAGAGAGGGCCAGAGAGAAACTTCACGGTACACTGGTGGAAGGACGTAAAATTGAGGTACCTCACCACCCTCGCCCCTTTATTTGGAGACAGTGACCATTTTCTCCTCTGTTTTCCCTTCATGTCCAACAATGAGAATGAGTTTGTTCTGGTCGTTTCTGCCCCAGAGAAGGTTTCCGGATGGCTGTATGTGTTCAATTCTAACCCCTCTGGCTTCACTATAGCATGGTGCAGTGGTGCTGCGCACACAGATGTCTCTTTTTGATGGCACTTCCTGTCGATGTTTATGCTGTTGTTTGTTCTTGTTGTTGATGTTGTGGGCTGTCCATTGCACCTTGATCTTAAAAGCTGTGTGATTTGCAAACGCATGCTGGGTGGAGTGGCTACACAACAGGCATGGCCAGTGAGACGTCACTATGACATGTTTGCTGACGATATCTGCTTCTGTCACAGCATGTAGGATCTTATTTGTTTTTGTTTTCCTGCACCTTTTCCATCACCATCATCACTTCTTCCATGATCATCATGAGTGGCCATCTTTGGTTCATGGTTGAGTTTATGACTGGAAGGGCTGTTAGTGGCCTCTCAGTTATTTTCCTCTATAAAAAAATAAAGTGCTTGCTGGTGTCTGTGAGAGGCTACTGTATGTTGCATGGATGGATCATGAGGTCAGATGTCATCTTAGGAGTTTTTCACTCGTCCACCTAATATTAAGCAGGTGCCTTTGGGTTGCTGTTGTTTTTTTTTTTTGTTTTGTTTTTTTTTTTATGTTTGATGTGTTAAGAGGACCAATGCATGAAGGGGGCATTTCAGGGGCAGTTTTTGGGAATGAGACTGCCGTGAGAAGTGTTGGTGTCATTTCTGATGCTTCAAAAAGCTGTTTTCAGACGTGCGAGATGGATGGTTAAAAAAAAAAAAAAAGTATTGTTTACACACACACTTGCATCCACCACTCCTGAAAAAGAACACCAGATCTCATGGAAGTGCATTTTGTTATGACATCTTTTTTTTTTTTTCTTTTCTTTTCTTTTTTTTTATTTGCCAGCATGAGCTCGGATTTCAGTTGCAAATGGCCTCAGAGATCAAATACACCATGCTTTTGCCATTTGCTCTGGCCCTTGATTTTAAATCACGCTTCTTATTTTTTCTACTTGCTACTAAAGCTGTTCTGCATGGTCTTGAATGTCCTGCACTCTTCTCTGTATCTGTGTGTGGGTGTGCAGAATTAAAAATGTGGAGGGTGGAGAGAGAATGAACAAGTGAAGAGAATGCAATAGATAGGCCTAGCCATCGTTCCCTCTCCTTTCCTTTTGTTTTTGTATATATTGGTTCTCCTCCATCTCTCTCCACTCTTTTTCACCAGGCCAGTCTGTCTGTCTGTCTCTCCCAGTTTGTGTGTCCCCATACGCACCTGCATTTCTGCTGTCCACCCCTCCCTCCATATCTCTGTCCATTTCCCTGTCCTGTGATGTAGTTGGGTAGCATAAACATTGGAGAATGGGATTATTTTGGATTTCTTTTTTTTTTTTTTTTGAGTGATTATTTTGTCAGTAATTTGAATTTAATCTGGGCAATAATATCGGGTAGTTTCCCTCCCAACTTAGATCAAAATTTCTGACATTTTCTGTTTCCATTTGTTTCCTCTTTTTTAAACTTTTATGATCTGTGTTTTAACGGGTTTCATACAGTAGAGGTTAGATTGTTGTCAAATGGCTGATGCTTGTAGGTGACTGTTGACACGTGACCTGTTACATCACTTCCTCTCTACCACAGGGTGGGGGTTGCTTTTCATTACCTCGTTTTTTGTTTGTTTTCTTTTTTTCTTTTCTTTTTTTTTGGTTCATCATTTCTTTCTTACATATATTTTCTCTATTTCCCTGATGATTTTTGTATGTTGTTGTTGTTGTCAGTCTCCACGGTAACTGCTCGCGTGTCCTCACGCCGTTTCCCTGGCAACGGTAAGTTGTGTACACATGGCATCATCTTTGAATGACCCCTCCCCCTACCCCATCCGTCCAAATGAAATAAAATGCACCCAATACCCAAATAAAGGACTCCTTTACTGAAGGGAGATTGATTGGTTGATTTACAGGACCTGATTGGCTAATCCTGTGATTGATTGGGGAGGTGGTGAATGAAACGATTACGAGATTAGCCATTGACCGCATGGCATTATAAAGGCCACTTGTATAACTGAATGTACTGCATCTATCTGCAAGTGCAACAACTATGACTACCACTTCTTATGCATTCATTTCAATCACCTCTCTAACTGCATTCAGCATTTAATTCCAGAGCTGTATCCTGCATGGTTTACTCTCTTCTCGTCATCTGTATGACGCCATATAGTACTATGTCATCTCTCTGTGTCATGTGTCAGCCAGTAGCTGCATTTTTGCACCTTAGTGGGACAGCATGCTGAAGCATGAGTGCTATGTTAGCTTTACTGGAGAGAGGATAATAGTTGTCTGTATCTCATGGTGTACTGTAGTACTTATTGTACCAGGTGATAGACTGCAGACAGTTGTATAGGTACCAATGTTCAGATTTATCATTCAAAGCCAAGAAATATATGTGGATTAATAGTGTGTGTCCCAAGCAGGATGCAAGCATACTCCACTATAGAGCAAATCTACTCTTGATATGTAATATCAACACTGTTAGCATCTGAGACAAAAAGCTGCCAAAGCTGGCAAAGCAAACTGAGCCATTGAGGAACAGCAGCTTTTCTGTATGATCTCTGTAAAGAGGTGTATTTGTTTTACTTTCTGATCAGTTTGGTTCTGGATGGTGTGTGTTGGTGGTTGTGTGCTTTGAGGTTTTTCTGGTGTGCGACACTGATCTGGATGCCTGGCAGTGTTTCACATCCATGGTTTGATTTGATTTTTTTATTTATTTTTTTGTTCTTGAGGAATGATATCTGCATCCCCCATCCTTTCTGTCTTTTATCTAGACTGTTCTCTCTCTGTATTCGTTCTTGCTCCATTTATCATTTCTCCATCGTTGCTCATGCACAGCTAGATCCAATGTAGGCAAATAGTCAGATGTATTTTGTATGTGCGTACCGCATCTTGTTGTTTCTGTTTGTTCATTAGAAGAATTGCACATTTGGATGGATTATTCACTCTCTGTGTCTCTCTTTTCTCCACATCATGTCCATGTTTTTCTGTGTCTTTTCATGTGGACTGGCTCCTCCTCCTGCATCCCTCTACATTTCTGTCTTTTCTCTGTCATTCTCTCTCCCTCCCCTTCCTCCTCTTTCTGTATGATGTGTATTTGATTGGGAGGGCTGCCAGCCTTTTTTGATTGGTCTCTTGCTGCATCTGATGCTTGCTGATTGGCTAGTTTTGCTCACCTCTGGTGATGTGATGCGCTCTTGATTGGCTGCGTGTAATTTTTGTATGAACTCTTCGATTGATGTTTTTTGCATTGTGTTCAACTGATAATTCTGCTGCTTAATTCACCTTCTTTTTCCCTCCTTTTTTTAAAGGTAGCAATATAATGGTCTTGGATTTCTTTTTGAATGCCTTTGGTCTGAAGTATTTTGTTGTTTTCTTTGTTCTGTGTGCCAATGGTTGCATTGTTTGTGTGCAAAACTGCCTGACTACTCACCAGGATCCTTGTTTTCAATGTCTTTCTCCTTCAAAAGAAGCGCATGCATCAAATACCATCGCTGCCCATCAACAGAATTAACCTCTGTCATAAGTAAAAAAAAGTGTTTAAAGTGTAATGACACCTCACAATTCAGGTACAAGATCAATACGAAATCTCTGATCCATTATTTGTCATGAAATATGTTAAGCTTTAGACAGCACACAACACAAACTTAGATCTAATTGGATGCTGTGTCATTTTTGATAATTTCTCAGTACTTCTGCTAATACAGTGGGTTAAATTAGCCTCTGACCACTTTTTCTTGTGTCCAGGTCAATAATGCTACAGCCAGAGTGATGACGAACAAGAAGATGGCTACACCTTATTCCAACGGAGAAGGCCTCGCTGCTCTTCCATATGGTAGTGTATTTTTTTTTTTTTTTTTTTTTTTTTTTAGTTCTGCCTCTGTTTAGATAACTTTCATACACAGTGGCTAAAGCTACACAACGTGACTCCAATCAATAGCACAATCAGTTATATTTCCAAGTGAAAATACCAGTGTGGCCAGTATACACAAAAATACTTATGTTTAATGTTTTATGTTTAAATATGTTTGTGTTAATGCTGTGTGCTGTTTTATGCCTGTCAGTGGATTTTGTTACATTTTTTCAATTCCAATTTGCTTGTAATCATAATTTGAATAATAGATTTTGTATATCAGTAACACAATAATCATAAGGGTGTAACTTAAAATCAGCCATTATATAAATATATAACATAATGACTTTTTTACTCTAGCTGGATGGAAGTTGAGTCCCATGGTTGGCGCGATGTACAGTCCTGAGCTCTATACAGGTAGGACAACACCTATTATCATTAACTTTAAAACATGGCTGGAGACAAGTTGTTCAAAGTAGGAGGAGAGAAGTAAGTGTAGAAGCAGCTCTTTTTCGATATTCATTATTTTTCTCTCGTTCAGTACCAGGGTTTCCATACCCAGCAGCAGCAGCAGCTGCTTCAACCGCTGCAACCTTTCGGGGCGCTCATCTCCGGGGTCGTGCGCGGCCTGTCTACAGTGCTGTCAGGGCAGCTGTGCCACAACCTGCCATCCCGACATACCCGGGGTAAACACACATAAATATTCAAATAAGTAATCAATAAAAACTAATAACTATACCAATAAAGTGGTATTGATGATGAGAAAAAGTTGACGTAGGCCTACTGCAGTGTTCACCTTAAATGCATGTCTACACGTAGTTAAATGTAGCACTTCATAATTGTGCATGCTGTGTGTTTGAATTTATATATTTTTTTATTGAGCTAATGATATTGATTGCTTGCTGAGCTGAAATACCATTTCCTTGTACTTAAAAAGCGGTGATGATATGACTTAGTGCAGTAAATTCAAATTGAACGGCATTTCCTTTAATAGACCTTCGTCTCAGTAGTATCACTCCGAAGTTAGTTCATTTTTATACAAAGAGGTGGTATTTTGTCTTGCATGTTGCACGGTGTGTAATAATCTCACCCTTCCTTCTCTTTTCTCTTTCACAATCTGTTTGGCACCATTTTCTTCCCCCTCTCTCCTTCAACCGTCAACCTCTTGTTTGTTGTTTTCTCCAATGCCCACATGGTGGCGCATCACACCATTTTTTTTTTTGTTTGTTTGTTTTTCGACATTCCACCACCACTCCTCTGTATTTTCTTCCTTTCCTTCTTTCTTTCCTTTCTCGTCTCTCAGTGTGATGGCCTATCAGGATGGTTTTTACGGTGCAGCTGATCTCTATGTAAGTATACCTCTCTCTCCTCTGCTGCCTCACTCCTCACCTACGTTTCCCTCCTCTTGCCTGTGGGTTTTCAAGTGTGAAATGGCACAGACCAAACTCATAGAGACGTGTACTTTTGAGTACATCATTTGATTCATCAAAGGGAGAAAGTTTATATTCTCTATGAGCAATTAAACTGTAAAATTAGGCTTCACACATCCATCTAATTCATACAAATATAGAAACATGAATTGTTTGGCACACACATGAATCATGTGTTCATTCACGAGTAGACTCCTCTAGGGTTTGTCTCAGTGCATTTTTGAGTTAGTTTGTACCAATGTGATTATGAGCGTGTGTCTGTGTGTGTGTGTGTGTGTGTGTGACCAGGTTGACAATAGCTGTTTCTGTTCTCTCTGTAGACTAGTGTTTCAGGACATTAGTGGCAGATTGCCCCAGGTAGGGTTTACACACTCTGTGTGAGAGCCAGTGTGCATCATCCTCGTCTCCAATGACTGCGTGCTGCTAGACATTATTGACCATCTGAGATTGAAATGCCTTCTCTGTCTTCTTCTACTAACTCACTGGTTTCTGACATGGGTGGAGTTGCGGAAGGGGGTGAAAAGAATTAACTGAATTTATGAAAAACACAACATAATGGCCACTCACAAAATCTCTTCAGGAGACATGGATCATCATTTTAGGGTTAATTAAATGCAGAGAAGGTCACCTCTTGTGGGTCAGTGGGTCACTGTCTTTAATCAAATTATGCGCTGGTAGTCAAGTGTTCAAGTCTGGTTCATGACAATACATCCAGCTAGGTATGCACATTTATACACCAACTTACTTTTCTCCTCAGTGTAAAAACAAAGGCATTTTGTCTTATTCAGGCACTGTCCATATGTTAACGTAATTTGTTTTTGAGGCACGATATGTTAAGAGTGACATTTTATCACATCCAAGACATGTAAAAACAAGCATCCAATATTTAAAAAAGAAAAAAACAATGATGCGTTTCATTTTTCATGCCAGGACATTTGTCATTTTGTTGCATTGTTATACTTTTGATAAGACCCTAAAGATTTCCTGTTGTACACAAATGTTGCATAACATACATTCTAGTACAAAATTATAATATATAAGCAAGCTGCTTTGTCATGCTTGAAATACAAACAGGACATGAAATAAATAAGACATGCGTAATGACACTGAAACCTGAGGCTATGCAGTAGTCAGAGGAATGTAGGACAAGAAAATTAATTCTATCAGCAGTTCATTCAGACCCCTTCCAGGAATCTCCCTATCTGTTTCACCTGTGGCATGCTAACTGAATCAGTGTCAGCATGCAGACATACTTACAAGGCTGATTCCTTGATCCTCCCCCCCCCCCCCCCCCAATTTCCCGCTCTTTCTGTTGCTCTTTCTTTCACTTCTTCTCACTCTGTTCATTCTGTCTTCTGTCCCTCTTCAGTCAACAGCTGATATATTCCCTGTTGTCTTTAAGTCACGTATTGCTTTATTCTGTAACTTCTCCTTCTATCCTATGTTCTGTGTCACATCATATCTCTCGCCCGTCTTTGTCATCATATCACCATCTTCTCCTCTGTCACCCTTTCCTCCTCCCCCTCCCCCTCCTCCCCAGTCCAGCCTTCCCATAGCAGCAACTGTGTGGTCCTGAATGCGGGGACATGGTTGTGACTGATTCTCTAGGGTAGAATGCAGCGGTGTGTCTTTTTTTTTGCATTATTTTATAGGGATGTTTGGCCTAATACACTGTACTTTCTGAGTTTGGGAAAGCATGCTGTGTCTGTCAGTGATTGGTCGCTGGCCACGTGAGTGTGTGTGTGTGTACGTGTGTGTTCTCTTTTTTTAATCTGAATGGCTGACTGTCTTCTTACACCTCTAGTTTTTTTGTGTCTGTTCATCAGCTGCCCACCCAAATAATAATAATGACATAATCATCCTGCCACCCCTTCCCCTTTCTTTAACTGTGTGTTTTTGGTAGGGGAAGTGGGGCGGGGCACAGTTATGGGTATGAAATCTCTCTCCCTCCATGTCCAACGCAGAGTGGGAAAAATGGTACACTTGAATGATGATGAAATAGTAAAACACATAAAATATTATAAAAGATTTTTTTCCCCCAGTTAGCCATGGAGGGGGAGACTCACACAGAGCCTGAGCTACATCCTTGTGAATGCTGTACTGCACCAGATTAGCCAGTTTTGCTGACTGTCTGCTTGTTAATCTTCCGCTCTCTTCTCAGCAGTTTTTCTCACAATGTAACCCTTTAGATTCACTACTAGTCTGTTAGTCTGTAGAGAAAATACAAGCCAACTTTTGACAATAATTTACTCTTTTTTTCTGTCCTGTCCCACCTCTCCCTTCATTTTATCTCTCTCTCCTCTGTTGCACACAATGCCTTCTTCCCTCGGTCTGTGCTCCACCTCTCTTCTCTCCATCGGCTCCATACAGGGTGGCTATGCAGCGTATCGTTATGCCCAGCCGGCTGCAGTAGCGACCCCTGCAGCAGCAGCAGCTGCAGCAGCAGCTTACAGTGACAGGTGAGGGGGCTGTTCAGTGCATCTTAGAGTCTGATCTGACAGGCTAACACCTGCCCCTCTTCAGTTTTGGTGCCTTAAACAAAGCATTGGCCAGGAACAGAGTTTTAAAAATTACTTTTATCCTTCCTGAGGTGTATTAGTTATTTTGTTTTTTTGACAGTAATGCCTTGCTTACTTTTCCTTTTAAGTGATTTGTGATAAATTATACTTACATATTGGCTGTTGTTCTGACAGCTACGGACGAGTTTACACGGCAGACCCCTACCATGCTGCACTCGCCCCAGCTGCCTATGGCGTTGGAGCCATGGTAAGTCCATGTATTTAAATTTTTGTTTTTCTGTTGTCTATTCTGTTTTTTTTTCTTGTCAATGAATTGATAAAAACACCAAAACTTGACAATGCATTTGTTAACATCAGTTCCACACTGTCCCCTTATCACATCATGTTTGTGGCACTGAGCCACAAGCTCATCTTTACGCTAAAACAGCTGGTTAGTGTACTTTTGAAGGAGCAAATAGTACATTAGTTGGAAAATGTTTTAGCCACAAATTATGTATTTAGTGTTTTGGGTTTTTTTTGGGTTTTTTTTACACATAAACCAAGGCTGGATTACAAACTGAGCAAAACAAGCAATTTCTCTGGGACAGCTCTTGACAGCACCTGGCTTTTCTGCAAGTCAAATGATTTGTTCTAACTTGACTGAAATTTGTTTTTGGGAATATAATAAAGACAAAATATCAACTGCCATGACTGGGGCCTGAATGTGTCCTTGGGTCAAAATCTAGATATAAAACGTAACTAATGTACAGGTAAATTATCACCCAGTGGTATTCCTCCTGTCCATGTTCATAGCAGTGAAGTAACGTAATAATAACACATAAGTTTTTGGACAACAATGGAGACCTATGACATTAAATAACGAGATGGTAAGATCAGTAGTTCATTGTTGTTGTTTTTTTCCCACTGGATTGTCCTGACTGTGTGTGTGTGTGTATTATATTATATTTTATTTATATATATATATACAAGTTTAGTCACTAAATGTTTGTTGTTTTACAGGCCACGCTGTACAGGGGAGGCTACAGTAGATTTGCCCCTTACTAAGGACACTCGTTTCCCAGGAGCTCCTCTCTTCCATTGAATTACTCTAAAAGAGCTCCCTCTTTTGTCGTGGAGGTGGACTGCACCCAGTTTAAAAGTGTGGAGTCAACCACAACAAAGAAATTTCTGATCCCACCCCAGAGCAGTCCCACATTTTCTTATATATGCTACTACAGAAATAGAGGAATGCTGTATTAAAAACTGATGGATGGCCTTTACACGGAAAAAAATAAGAAAAAAATAAAGACTTAAAATGGCCACCTACCCTATTGCACGGCTGTATTATAGTCCCCCCTGCCCTCCCCCCTTCTTATTCCCTCGGCACTCAACAGCACAAGACTCGGGATGGAGCCCAGATGTTCTTCCAAAGGCTGTGTGTGGATAAATGACATTTAAACAGCTGTCAACCATGTATGAGAAAGAGCTGAGTGCTGTGCGGCCTGCATACACTCGACATTTAAGGAAAAAGAGAGGGAAACAAGAAACGAAGGTGTCCACAAAATGGAGCGGTAGGAAACGGGAAGGTGCGTCAGAAACGGCATCTATTTTGATTTTTGAACCAGAATGACGAGTCACTAAAATGATAAAACACCTACTGATGGATTTTATAACTCCTCCTGAACATGGGTGGATTGTAATGAGAGAGGATTTTCATTGTTGTTGTGTTCCGGTAAAGGAGACTGAACATGGCAACTTGTAACGCTACATAAATTACGTCTGAAACCTGAAGGAGGGAGGGTTATTAGAGCTATTCCTTACCTCAAGTTTTCTTAGTATGTGGAAATGGTGAACCTTTAAACTTAAAATTGATATGATATGCAAAGAAATTAGTTTAGAAAAAAGTTACCAAATTATTATTATTATTATTATTGTCATTATTGTAATTATTCTCATTATTATTCTTATTAAACCATTATTTTTGTTTGACTCAGCTACACAACAGCCACTGCTGTTAATGGGAAATGTAGATTAAATAGTGAAATCAGAAAATGAGCATCTATTAAACTAATATTCCACCTTTACTATATGACACAACTAGGCCTATAGTCTCACTTCATCCCTCTCATGCACAGGATTTCACTACACTCTGTGTGCAGCCACCACCAAACACTACAGACAGTGTAACACTACATTGAAAAACATTTCTCATTTATTTCTCATTTTAGATGTAGATCCACAACCCTGGGGTTCAAGTATTTGTTAATCCTTTTAATGTAGAGATTTATTATTTGGATTTTCCCCTCATGCTCCATCTTTTGAAGAGCAAAGTCCAACATTTACTGAGTCTTCCTGAAACATACTTTAGTTGGCAATTGTGTTTGCGACGCTGCCAGCAGGAATTACTGAGCAAGAGAGAGATTCTGTTGGTGAGTTAATAGAAAATATTTAAATGCAAAACACTTTACTATTGTCCATATTTCTATACTGTTGTATTTCCAAAATGTGGCTTTTTTGTTTTTGTTCCAAAGATTTGTAGAAAGCACATTTTTTCTGCAGTATAAATATATAATCTTTGTTATTGTTACCATAATCCTTGATAATCCTATTGCTGTCTTTATTTACTTTCTGTCATCTTCAGTTTTTTTTTTTTAATTTTTTTTTTATGTTATTCCTTTTTCACTAAGGTGCAAGGTCTTGAGCCCAGAGCATACCCAAATAGTGACAGACAAGTGGTATGCATGTAACACTACCAAACTTTTCCTCTTAGTTAAATAATCAGTCAATTTTATTGTTTGGGTTTTGTTTATGGTTGATTATAGGATATGCCGGCATGACATATAATTGTATTTCAAAATATGCAGGAACGGCTGGATTTTTTTTTTTCCTTTTATTGTCCACATTTTGCAAGTGACTGAGACATTTGAAATGAACGAACATAGGCCTGTAGCACTTTGCTTAAAACCAACTGTGTTCTTTTCTTTTTTTTGTTTGTCATATATTTGAATAGTTTTTGTTTAACGCCGACTCCTTACATTTCAGTGGTGAAATCTGTCAGCTTGGCCATTGTGGTCGCTCCAGGTTTATTTGAAGATATTCAGTAAAATGTCTGAAAGTGTTATATCTCGTACATACGCAGGGTAATATTCTTAAAATGGTTTAAAAAAAAAAAAAAAAAAAATGTCATTGTGGGATATGCTTATTTTTTACCCATCAACCAATTTCAAAGCTACTGTTGTGTTTTCAAATTTTCACACTTGGAAAAAAATGCAGGTCAATGCTTTTTTTTTTTCTATTAAATGCGCTGCTGTTGGGTTTGCTAACATAACGTTTAACATTTCTTTTTCAATATCTCCATATTAATCTAGAATGTGCTCTGGACAAAATGGAAAAAGAAGAGAAAAAAAAAAGATAACCTAGCCAAAGATGCTAACTAACAGCCCCTAGCACATTCTGTTTCCCAACTTGAGAAGTGCTACACAAAACACACAAAGATGGACTTTTGGAGCCACTGAAGGCATGGACAAACCAGCATGAGCGAGTCTTGTCAAGTTTAAAAAAGAGAAAAAAAAAAAAGTTTTGCATGAATCTTGTGTCTTTCATATTTGACTCCTGATCAGCCAAATCCAATTGTGTTGTTCTTTACCACTAAACTCCATGGAGAATGACGGGCAGCTAGCAGTTTCAAGCTAGTTAACACAACAAAGAGCACAGTGCTGTTTGGCAAAAAGGCCTGCTGACAAACAAAATGGCTGCTGCACAAAGATCATTTTCCTGTCGTGGTTTTCTTGCCACTGTATTATAGTAAACTATATGGCCATTCTTCATCGTTGCTATGGTTTCTCAATGACCAGTCCTATTCCTCTGTCATGTCTACATCCCCCTTGACTGCCATTATGTTTTTTGTTATTGAATGTCCATATAAAATGTTTTATATAAAAATGTTTTGTTGTGACCAGGCTTTCAGGTTGTTTTTATTTTGGTATTGTATTTATTTAGTAAAATGGGTGAGCATATTTTGTAGTGTCTCAGATTATTTCACACACAGACAGTATGTGAATTCTGACTTCATTTAAATATCAAGTCAATATGGTTGCTTTAACTCAGGCAGTGGAAACACAGTGTAAACACATTACTGACCTGATATCCAACCTTTTTAAGTAGCTGGATTGAAGCTCGTTCGATGTTAGAACAGAAATGGAAGGTTATTGTAAACCAGCTTCTAGCTAACTTTGTCTAATGTTGCTGGGCAGCTTGCATTAGCATGAAGTACATTTCTCTGATCTTTTTGTTAAAAATGCTGCCTACTACAATAAGTAGCTGGCTGGAAACACCATGAGCTTAAATACGCTAAAATGGTTCATACAGCACCTTAAACACATTAGTCCTGACTAGTCTCTAGTCATGCTAACAGCTATGTGTTTTGAGTTGTCTTGCTGTTAACAATTAAGTGAATTTGTTTGGAAAACGTTGCTCTTGCCAGCGGGCTAACTGTCAGCATCGCTGTGGAGCATATCATGGTAATACTAGTGTGGGCTAATGGTTGCAGTTAGATTGTTTTTTTTTGGGGGGGGGGGGGGGGGGTTGGCTCCTGTGTACACAGGGTAACTTCATTCAGTTGTGCCTCTTGCGTATTTAATTGCTGCTTATACTCCTTTCCATAACACCTTACTGACAGAGAACATAATGGGAGGAGACTATGAATTTAAAATTTCATGGCAATTTCATGAAATTACATGGTAATCAATCACTTGAGATATTGGTAGTGGTAAAAATAGTAGTAATAGCTTTAATAATGCAGATGTCAGGGATGTGACTATTAAATAACAATAGTGGGCTGTAAATCAAACCAGCATTAGCTTTATTACTTAATAGTCACACCTTGTATGCTGGTCTCAAGTACCATAAACTTAAAGAAGACACCATTTGTTTTTGGGGAAAATATTTATTTAAATATTTGACTATTTCACTACTCTATCCAATTTCTATTGACGGTGCACCTAAATTTACATTCATGGTTCATAAAAATAAAAATATATATTTTTCATAAACAGCTGTACATTAAGTAGGAATAGCTCCAAAGAGGGGGAGGGTCATAGATTGGAAAAGGCAGGAGAGAGGAGCGAGGGTTCAGCAGTGTACATAATCACATCATCAATACAGCAGCAATCAAACCTGCTTACAACAGATTTAGTCCGTTGTCTCTCAGAGATACACAAGCCAAGTGCAAGGTGTGGGGGAGGAAGTTTGGAGTCAGTGAAGCATGTATAAATAAATAAATGTGATATCTGTGATTTAAAAATTAGTTTAGCCAATTTTGCTACGTTTTTGGATAAGCTTTGGGTATCAATTTTTGTGCAATATTTCCCAAAACCCATGAGGGGCTAACACAACGACAAACGTCAGGTCAGGTATTTTGGAAGATGAAGAAAAACAGGGCGAGTGGGAACTAGGTAGAGCGGATGAAGGAAAAGCGGTGCAGGGAGGTAAAATGGTTGTGGGGAAGACACAGGAAGGTTTCTAGACAATTCCATATTTCGCCAGGTCGCTGAGCTCCATGTCGCCAAAGGCTTCCCATGGGCAAACCACTGTGATGTCTGTGCCCAGACCCTCCATGCCGGGGATGTCGTCTCCAAATCTGAGAAAGAAACACAAGCATGTGTTATTATTATTTATATGTGACATTCAGTGGTGGAAGAAGTACTTGAATTCTTTACTTAACGAAAGATACTGAAGATACTTGGGTGGATGTGCTCAGTTTCTACTACTGGTGAATTTGAAGTCCAGCTTACCCCTTCTGGCCTGGTTTTGGGGCCTTGCTCTTGAAGGTGCGAGCAGCCCTCTGCTTGAACTTGGGAGGTGCCTTCTTGTCGGCGGGAGCTGCAACAGCTGTGTCTGCCATCTTTTATTCACTGAGAGCAAAGGAGTTGAAAGTGAGTTAGTCTTGGTGTGTAAGACCCTTGTGTAAGACCCTTAGATGATCTAACACCCCTTGCTTAATTCAAATTATACAGCTTCTTAAGACCCTGTTACACAAACAGCTTTTTCTATTTTTACACCTTGGCTTTAAAGATTACTCCTGGCCAAGTTAGAGACTGAACATCTTGAGACAAAAATAGAAATAAGTTCACCTAATTCCTCAGCTCTCCTGAAGTCAACATACATGCTGTAAATTGTGCATAATAAACTCTGCCTGTAAGGAGATTTTGCTCTGAACAATTTATTTTTAATACTTAAATCTGACCTTTTTCTGACCTCGGTTGAATGTGTTATCTTTAAGGAAAACTCAGCAGCACTGATGATGTTCTTTGTGACGACAGTAGTTACTCTGAACATGCTAACAAGTCAGCAGCTAATCCAAATGCACTGCCTAAGATCTTAACTTTAATTAAGCAGTTAGTTCTTAAATGTCACATCCCAATGTTTTTTTGTTGTTGTTGTTGTACATGTTTGCTTCTAATCAGCCCCAGCTAACAGTGTAAGCATGTGATGTGTGCAAATATGCAATATGTATAATGTGTGATTGCTAGTGTCTGTATTATTTTAACACATACTGTGGAAACTATATAAAGACTCTTCTTTCTTATTTAAATTTAAACCTTTTTACATTTTAATTTAAGCAGAATGGCTTTTTATTCTTTAAATTTCTTTTTGAGAAGAATCAAATAATTATATGCTATATATATATATATGTGTGTGCGTATATATATATATATATATATATATATAATTGATCAATTATATATAATCAACTACATTGTATGAATCAAAGCAGATTCAGCATTAAGCAGATGGAAAATAAAATTTGAATAGAATGTGATATAACACAATGTTTTTACATTTGATACACATTAGAGCAATCCTAGTAACAATTAGTTACATGTTTGCCAGTTTTAAAAAAGGTATCAATTTATTGTCTTTTTTATTCAATATGTCTTTATTCTTCGTTGCTTGTTTATATTATATAGTTAACTTTTGCCTAGCACTTATGACTTTGCAGCTATTGCATATCAACACAATTGGAAATTTCAAATTCCAAAAGCAAATTTTCGATGCAGGATGAGGACGACTGAACTGAAAATTTAAATTTAAGAATCTCAGAGAGAAAAATAAATTTTTACTATTTACAAATGAATACACATTATTGCTTGGTCTTATTCACATTAAGCTGAAAATGAAGACCAGATGTGTTGAAAATAACTACAATCAATCTTAAAGCTTTGCATTCAGTGAAAGGAAATACGTTCAATATATAAATACTTTTAAATAAGTATTTGCAAAGTTCTAAACAATACAATATATAAAGACATAGATAAAAAGTGCAAAACCACAAAGTATAATATTATAAGAAGAGAACGGTTTTGGCTTCATAAAGAACTCTGAGGCCTTTTCCAAAGTTGAAAAGCATCCAAGAGCAAATACATTGGTCTACAAAATATTTTAAAGTTCTGCCATGACATCTGTACCCCACAGGGTCTAGTTGAAGTCATGCTTTCTCAGCAGTCTTTCCTGCAGCCTCCTTTATTTTCTACCCTTAATCCAGAATTGAAGGTTTGCCAAAGCTTGCAGCTGAGTGAAAGTCAGAATTTGTTCTTACCTGTTTTTGCAGTAGCACAGTTGGCTTCTGTCTGCTGTCTCTCTGGTGAGTTTGTGTCTTTCTGGTCATTGTCCTGTTGCTTTCTTATATACACCCCCTGCTAATCCCCCTGACATGCTCATCCATAACTATCTGTCCTCTTTTTTTTTTAACACCCTGTCCCCTAATTGGCCTTTCTGCTCTATGAGATTAAGGAGGGGGCTCATAATGTGTCATGACGTGAAGATGTTGGCAACATTATATAATGAAGCATGTCTGAGAAAAACCTGTTTGGATTTACTGAACAACGTGAGTTATTCTTTTCTGAATACATGGCTCTTCTTCTCTACTGGGATGCATTTTTAAAGATAGCTATGAATAATGTGAAAGCTCTCGAAAAAGTAAGAGCAGGCTAAGATTTTCTTTTTGACAAAATATAAACAGTGGGGACTTTCGGTTAATATAATGTGTTATAATAAAATTATAGTGTTGACGATCACTCTTCTTCTTTTCATTGACATTATTAATTGCAGAGTTAAAGTGTTTCTGTCTCATTATTGTCCCCCTTCAACCTCAGTCCAGGCCATGAGGTGAGGGATTAACTGCTGAAAGGTTAAGTGCTCCCTATTTGTAACTGATTGACTGATCATCTAAATGGAGCTCAGGGTCCTGCTGCTCTTACATCACATGCACCAGATCCTCATGCAGTCTACATCAGGTCACGTTTGTTTATAAATGAGGCGAAAGTATATCTTTAGTATTGTTAGTATCTTTTCTGCTGCTCACGTTCCATTAGTTCTCCTCCCTGATGTTTGAATACACAGGCCATCACAGCCAAGTAAACTATTTCATTTGGATGTGTGGTTGAAAAAAGACTGGTTGATGACTAGATTTTCAGTGAGACTTCATGGAGTGTTAGAAAATAGCTCTTGCCAACTCTCTTATACCTGTAAAGAAACTCTATATGTTAAGCAGTGAACTAAGCCACATATTCCATATACTATCAGAGGCTGACATCTATTAAATGTAGGTCTATTAGTATCATAAGGCTACCGGTTACAAGATAAATGAAATAATGTGTAATGTTTGTATCAATTATAAAAGGCCTATTCATGATTATTTGTCTGCATATTTTGCTTAAAAATAGTTCGTATAATTTCTTCTTTGTAATCTATTGTCGTCAACCTGTGTTGGAAGACTTTTGCTGCTTTTTACTTATATATTTAAAACAAAAAAGATCAAATTGATCATAACTTTGTTTTACATCTACAGTTAATTGTTAGCAAATATTCATGTTACTAAATGTAAATGAAAAAGCTACTTTTACTGTAATAAAGATGATCATTCATCGGGTTTTCATAATGCAGAGTGGTACATAGTGTGGGTAACATACTGATGTGTGTGTTATTCTGTGACAGACACACACACACACAAAGAATATCTGTCAGCAGTTTTTTTTTTCAACTTGGTAGTCATGCTAATTAATGTCACTCACTACTGCCAAGACATGACACCTCTATAATTCACTTCAATTCACGCGATGACAGGCATATCTAACTTGAAAAAGACCTTGTATTTATATCACGTTATCCTTTATCTCGCCTATTTGTGGCTAAGCTGGTACAGGAGAGGACCAAGCAGAGTTGGCACATAAAAGAATGAGGGGATTAGCAGCAGCTCGGAGGACTTTAAAAGGGGACAGTCCAGCAGAGAGAGCAACGCCACAAGTGAGGAACTGACGGGCTCATCAAACAGCATCAGAAGAAGCGTTTGAAACTCCAACAAAAGGTATGATGAAACTGCAATTTTCTCAGCTCTGGTATAGGGAGATAATACTCTTACAGCTTTGATAACACGTATTGCCTCAGACGCGTCTCTGCTTTTTGCAACAATTTCCTTACAGAAGAGGAAGAGAGACAGGGGAATGGCTTTAGAGAGCTTTTTTACTTGAGTACTGAAATGGAGCTGAAATGAGATCTGTGATTTACACTGAGTAGTTCTTTGTGCTGGTCCTTTTCTTGGTACCGTTCAAGGCTCAGCTGCTATTTCTTTATGGTTGGATTCAGATGTGTCCAGAGGAGTTTTTGAACATTGACTGTTCATTGACTTTCTTTTTTTCTTTTTTTCAATTCTTAGTAAATTTTATACTTGGGTGACTGTTCAGGTTATTGACCAGCTTGCTGAAGAGGATAATTAATAACATTTAAAGAGTAACGTGTTCACAGTAGGAAGTGGTTTTACAGTTTATGATCAGTGTTGATGGCGTATTCTGCAAATGCAAAGCAAGTTTATCTGAATAGCACCTTTCAACAGTAAGGAAATTTAAAATGATTCACATCCAACATAGAAAAAAATGAACCAAGGAAATGTAAAAAGACGAAACAGGCCAGGATATGAATGAATTGTCAAAAATTGATTTTAATTCAAGGTTTGAAAGATCTGAGAGCTGTGGGAACTCACATGGTGTCCCTCTCTTTTTCTTTCCTTAGTCAAAATGGCAGATGTGGCTGTTGCAGCTCCCGCAGACAAGAAGGCACCTCCCAAATTCAAGCAGAGGGCCATGCGCACCTTCAAGAGCAAGGCACCTAAACCAGGCCAGAAGGGGTGAGATGAATTCAAGATCACACACACACAAGTCTTTTCTTCCCTGCTGTCAGTTTTGCTATTAAAATACTACCCCGTCACTCTCGTCGCAGCAAAGACGAGTCAGACTGTACTCATCAGAAATGTTTGTCTCTCTCATTCAGATTTGGAGACGACATCCCCGGCATGGAGGGTCTGGGCACAGACATCACAGTGATTTGCCCATGGGAAGCCTTTGGTGACATGGAGCTCAGCGACCTGGCGAAATATGGAATTGTTTAGCTCTATTTCCTCTGCCTTTACCCCTACTGCCACAACTGTCCCTCATGTATTTCTACTATTTATTAAGCAGCTGAATATTTTAGAGGTTTGACCCGGATAAAAAAATCCAGCACTTTCTCTTGTCTATTGCACTTTATTTATTATCCACCAATTCTCCATTCTCCTTTTCTATTTTTCTTCATCCCTGCCTTCTCTTTGTCTTCTGGATCTGTTCCAGTTCTTCCTCTCATAACGAATGGTATCAATGTGTACTTTCCACAGAGGGAAAAAATATCTTAATAAATAAATTATATATTTTGTAAATATGAAAGAAGGTTTGGTGTCTGTTATTGTGATATCCCAGGGCTGTGCTGCTCTTCTTATATTCTCATCTCTTCTCCTCAAAGCTGCTGATTTGACATGCACAGATTTCTATTTTGTGTGTTAGCTAAATCAAATTTTATTTTTATGAGAAAGTCTTACTTTGCTCTTTAGTAAAAAAGATCAACCTTCTCTATTTTGTCAGTAGAAATGAACAAATCCATAAACACAATAAATGTCAATATTTTCCGCAATACGTCTTTGTGTCCTCTCTATTATTACCAGAGAAAAACATTATGACCACACTGTTTTCTGGCTTCACTCAATGCACATTAATATAATCTGTGCATAATAATGCACTTAATCTATTATTTACAAGTGTGTCTACAATTCCTTTAGTTGCCTCGCTTGCATTTTCTTAAAATGTAAAATTATTCACTAAAAACTGTGGAAGTAAATTTGTCTTCAAGGGCAGAGGGGGAGGGAAAATAGAAAGCTAGGAAAATCACTGAGGTTGTTGTTACCATAGCAACGATAACCTGCTTTTTTCACAGGAACTCTTGTTCTCCTCAAAAAGTTTTGATGTCAACCATAAAGCTATAATTTCAACTAATTTATTCACTAATTAGTGCTTCAATCTACAACAATGCATCCCACTTTATGAGCTCATTTTTGGTTTTGTATGTAAAATCTAACTGGAATTATTGTAGTAAATATTGTAGTAAAATGTGCACTAAGTCTTAAGTAGCATAAAATGAAGTATGTTAAAGAAAATAAGTATTAAACACACTTCACCACTGATAAAGTGATGGCTGATATGTACTGATATGTACTCAAATCCTAAATCCTAAAATGAAACATTTAACAACTCCTCAAGTCAGTTTAGTTGGTGTTGTTTTCCAGTGCCAGTTTCGTTGTGTGTGTGTGTTTGTGTGTATGTGTGTGTGTGTGTGTGTGTGCGTGCGTGTGTTTGTGTGTGTGTGTGTGTTTGTGTGTGTGTGTGTGTGTGTATGTGTGTGTGTATGTGTGTTTGGGTGTGTGTGCGTGTTTGGGTGTGTGTGTGTGTATGTGTGTGTGTGTGTGTGTGTGTGTTTGTGTGAGTGTTTGTGTGTGTGTGTATGTGTGTGTGTATGTGTGTTTGGGTGTGTGTGCGTGTTTGGGTGTGTGTGTGTGTATGTGTGTGTGTGTGTGTTTGGGTGTGTGTGTGTGTATGTGTGTGTGTGTGTGTTTGGGTGTGTGCATCGCCCTCAGACATCCCCCAGATGTGCATTCGTGTCACTGCACCAATTAGCTGCACAGGCCTTTAAACAGTGAGCTGACAGGAGGGTACAGTGCCTCATGCAATGTGGCATAAACATAACAAACATCATTTTTCAAAACCTTTGGCCACTTCAATAGGAGAAAAGTGAAATGAGTAAGTGGGGCAGTGGAACAGATGAGGAATTTAAAAAAACAGATAAACAGATGTGTTTTAAACTGTAGAGGAAAGTTAAGTATGTTGTTATTAATAGTTGAAAGATGAATTTATTGCCACAGCTTGTGCTTAAAAAAAAAACCCATACCTGTGGCTGCCAAGTCATCTGCTGGAGAAACTGGTTGCAGGTTGTTCTCTTTTAAGATTTTAAGATGAGAGAAAAACAGGAGTGAGTTCACTGAGCTGGGCGTGAGATTCCTGGTGTCAACACGCTGTCTCTCCTCTAGATGTAGTCGCGTACAATAACAACAGCAAACCACCAGATTATTTTACTGTACTACATTATGGTTTATTTTTTTAATTTGCAAACTCCTGTGTATTTAGAGGTACCTGGATTAAATGACCCCCCATTGTCTATTTTTACCCTCTAGCAGATGGATTACATCTTGCAAAGTCCCAAACAGCACATGTATAGTAATCATCTCCACTAAACCCCACTGTGCACTTTATTTTGTCTTAATTCTCTATATGACCTCTACATTTGATTTTTTCTATTTTCTACTCTGCTCTGGTGTTTCATTTTGCCTTTTTAATGCTTTAGTACTTTCCTATGACTCCTCTGGTTTTTATTTTCATCAGCATTAAAGCTTTTCAGTGATAGTTTTAGTAAATACAATGGCTCACAGCCAAAGGGAACTGTTTTGGCATAGTTCATTTTCCAAAATGCAAAATGCCCTGTAACCTTTAGTATTTTCTTTGCTAATATGCTGCACAAATATATTGACTGCTCTGAGTGGTGTAATGTGTTTACAGAAATCACCTTTTGATAAATCAAATACCCAAACTTTGAGTCACCATTTAGTCTACTACTATTACTGCCACACCCTTTCTTGCCCTAATTTTCAACATAATTAAAGATGACTCACTTCCAGAAATGATCTGGCTACAAGTTGTTTAAAGAATTCTCCTGTAAATATGTTTAAAATGATCATCATTGCATATTTACATCATACTGCGTGTGAGATTTGTGTCTTCAACTGACCTATTTAAAAACATCTCTCTGAGTCTGCAAGTGAAAAAGTGCTTATTGTTGTTTTTTTTTTAAACCAAGATGCTTTTAGGACAACACAGTGAATGTTTTGCTGTCAAATCATTGTGCCAGGAAGCCTAAATGCTTCTAAGAGACGCCAGCAAAAACAAGCTGACATTTTATTATTGAACATATCACTATAGAGGTTGTCTAATACACGGATTTGCTGCAGTGACCAGCTTAGACCTGCAATTATTGGCATTTCAGTTTGAGCTTAAAGTGCTAAGACATGGTTCTGTGTTTTTAAATGCAGTGGTGTTATTAGGCTGCTGCTGACAATGAATCATCTTTCCCCAAATAGCAACCCATATATCCAATCATCACAAACACAGTTCCCAAAAGGAGAGTGTTGATCAACCAGGCCATTGAAACACGTCTGGTTGTCAGCTTTTCTAGATATCATTCAGATTTAAATCAATTCTGAATGTTCAAAGGCCACAAATGTATTTACTCAATCTCAAATTGCAGCAGCAGGTCTACAACACAGCTGAAAAAAGAAGAGCAGAGAAAAACAACTCTGAAAGCTGAGAGCACTCAGAAACCTCAGTGCAGATCCTGTAGTATCTCAGGTGATACCTGTCAGGTACTGACCAAAGGATCCTGTTTGCCTCTTTGTTCTTTGCTCTGACATGAAGCTGTGGCTCTTCACTCTGAGGCAACATGAGCTGGCAGCTTACAGCCTGCAATAGGATTGGGACTTACCCATATAGACCATCGCAGACAGATCTAGTACGTGAGTGTTGTGTTGATCTTGGAAAGTCAGGGTTGTCCTTATCTAAAGTTGGCCACAGTTGTTATTTACAGAAAATACATTCACACGCACAATTCATGGTGTTTTCAATAGTGCATAAGATGAGAAAGTGTTTGAAATGTGATCATGCATTAGTCATTGTTTTTAACTATTACACTGCAACACAAATCTAGATGGATGTTTATATGCACAGTGAAATTATGTCTGTATGTGAAACAGATTTTTGTGCATTTGCATATACTTTAACTTAATGAATCCAAAAATGCACACACTTCCTAGATACTTTATCTGCAGGAGCTATTTTATCTTTGTTGCAATTTGACCTAATTACTGAATAATTTATTTCATTATGCATGACTTGGCTGTTTTTTTGTTTTCTGTTTTTTTCATGGAAAATGATTTCACTCAGTCTAGTTATTTTCTATTACAATGGGAAGTGATCCATCCATAGTATTTAACACGTCACCAACATTTCCACACTCATTGTTTGCAATTTAATTTTATTTATGAACAAATTAATTATTATTGTTAATAACTTTAGTTGATTATTATTTAACTTCCATTTTGCAATTTCTGTGTCACCCCATATTTTTAATACCATTATTACCACAGGTTTGGATTCTATATCTCTGTGTCTCCTGCACAGGTGAAGGATTATACACTGTTATACTGGTATTTAATGTGTCAGAGGGCTTCCCCCTCCCCTGACATAACCATCAGACAGTCTGTAAGCTGTTTTCAATGAAATCCATACTGGAAACACTCAGGACACAGTAACTGCGACCCACATCATATTAATCCTCAACCACCAGCAGCTTGACCATCAAGACCAAACATCCCACTCAGAAAAGAATCACAGACATTTTAAATATCATTTTAAATTGCCTTATTTATGAAGATGTTTACATTTCTTCTTGTGTATGGAGTGTTTTTTCTGTGGTTTTCTTTTATGCTTGTTTTTGTCTTCAGTCTTTTGTGTAGGAATGAACCATTTCTCCTCAAACCCATAACAAGGAGTCTAAAGTCATCATTTAAATAATCTTGCTGTTTAACAGTTTAAAGATGTTTCTTGTTTCTTAACATTTCTCCAGCTTCACAACATGTTCAAGTTTGCATGTGCACATTGCATTAGTGAACCATCAGCAGTGTCAGAAGCAGCTCAACAGCAGGGCCGAAGGATTAATACCACATGATGTGAAACCTTAACACATGGGCTGTGTCAAACCTAAACAGGGTTAAAGGTTGTGTAACTGATGACTGAATGTAAATACCAGTAATCCATCAGCTGCAGGTAAACCTGCGTTACATCACTGATCTTACCACTAAACACTCTGCATAAACTCTCTGCTCTGTAAGGAGCACTGATGCAAACTGCAGGAAAAACAAGCCAATAATAGAAAAGTCAATAATAGAAAAAAACCTGTTGATTTGATATTTAAAGGGTTGTATGAGAAGCTCTTAAATTAATCTGAAAACCAAAAACATCTCTTATAATACAGATGTGTTTCCCCTGTTTTTTCCCTGAGACTGATACACTGTTAGCTCAAGCAAACTAACCAGACCAAATCATGAAAATGAAAAGAATGAAAATTAAAAAAAAAGATTTTTTAAAAATGCAAAAGCTCATGGCTCATCTCAGTTGCTGATATATAAAGTTCTCCGGTTTCTGTCATCTGGCGATTGTATGATCTCACTATTAGTTCTCCATACAAGAGTGACAACAGATTGATGACACAAGGTCTTTACCAAGTATCATGAAGTGTAGGTCTTTAAAATTTATCCAAAATTTTTGTCTAAAATAACACTTTCTTCCTGGTAGATTTAAAAATAGTGCAAGTGGGATTGTTTTATTTGCAAACTTGAGAGCTTTTGTCATTTTTTGACTGAACTAGGTCAAGTGTCCCCACAGTCACAAACCACCGAGTCTGTGTAACAATTCTGATGTTTTAATTTCTGCCACTGTGTGTATTGTAATCATGACTTTTGCTTTGTTTATTTATAGCAGCAGCTATATGAGCAACTGGGCCTGTAATTTGAACCTAAACTGCATCCTCACTGAGCCCATTGAACATTTAACACTTCTCCGCAAGGAGTCAGAAATTGCCAGAGAACATTTTTTGTAAATGTATTTCGGTCCTTCCTGTTTGTTTTCCTCTAGCCTTTATATTTTTCTACCATTCTCTAGCATGATTTTGCATCAGGAATGCTGCACTGAATTTACTGAAAACCATATGTGTCAACAGTTTCATAAGTTAAAGACTGTAAAAGATTGTTTGCTATCTTTGAAAATGGAGCTTGAGAGTATCAAAGCAGTGAGTTGACATAAGATCGTAAATGAGATATTTATGCTGAGCTATAGGGAATATCAAACCATTTTGATTAGATTAAACTATAAAATAGCTTACAGACAGAGAAACAGAGGACAAATTGTAGTGACTAAGATCTTTTGTATCTGTTGTATAACATCCCTGTTCACAGTCACTGAAAGTTTGAGAAAATGATTTTTTTCATTATTTTTATTATTTACATTATATCTCCAAAGTTAGACTGGGCCTAAATCCTCACTTAAATAAATACTTTTTGAATTAACCATGTCTATATTTGTCTATATTTCCCACTTAATACTGGATTAGGAAGCAAGTTAAGGAAAGCATGGTGGCACTCCATAGTAAATAACAGCAAAAAGATTGACCTCAGGTGTTCTTATGAGTCTCTATGTCCATCCTTAATGCACACCATATATTGGTACCAGAATCAGAATAGCCTTTTTTTATATTTTAAAAATTATATGTGCAAAGATTTGGATTTTACTGGTGTAAAAGAGACAGTTTACAGGGTTCAGAACAAAACTGTCTTGTCCTCAAAAGTTTGTTATATTTTTGTGCATCTGTTTTTTTCTGCTCTGTGGTCGACCAAACTGTTACTTTCCTGCAATTTTCAGCAGATTCATTTTCTGTGGGAACAATGTTCAAAATCACTGTGTAAAATGTCAAAGTTTATGTCAATTTTTATTTTTTTCCAGTTTAGTTTAATAAATGTGATGCTATCATGTGCAAATGTCAGGCACTTCATCTTTGTTTTAAAATCAAGAAGCTGCTATTTGTGGGCCTTTTTCTCTTTCTACTTATCTAAGAAAATGTCTTATGTCCCCTTTTCCACCTTCACTCAATTCTTACTATATCATCACGGTTCATCACTGTTTTTTGATTAATTTGCTATAAAGGCTTGCAGAGGAATTATGCATTAATTAGCTAAAAACACAATAAGGTTGTAATGAATAACTGATCTTCCAACATCTCATCACATCACATCAAAGACGTCATTTTCAGGTATAACTTAATAGAGTTATGTGGCTTTTAGGAATTTTAGACATGAATAGATTTAATTATTTCATATGATGTGATCAAATATTGTTCACATAGTATTGTTTCCTTCATTATGACGATGTTTACAGAGAATTCTTCTGATATTTTGCTTTGTATGCATTGGATGGAAGAAACACAAACCTCTGGTTTTAATACTAATTAAAGCAAATGAAAGCAAAAGTTCAGTAATCACAATGCCAGTGCATTAAAAACAGTTCCCCCAAATACTAAATTTGGAACAACAGGCATTTTTCAAATGCAATTTAAAGTTTCGCTGCTTGTCGGCATCCTGGCGAAAAGATTAGGAAGGAACTGTGTCCCTCATGTGGTGAATGTACCAAAATGCAGCCCAGTTAATCTCAGGTCCTTCACTGGTCACACAGGCCTCCTCAGTGGCTAATTATAATCTGCCTAATGATAAAGCTCAAGTATAAACCAAACTTCTATGTCAACAGAGACTCTCACCCACAGTACATGTATGTAAGTGCAGTGTTTTAAAGTAAAGATGTTAAGAAGATGCAACTAATGAGACAAGTCAAGGCCCAGGAAAAAGTGTGTGATGTTTTATAAAAACAAATTTCAACCGGACTATATGTATCCTTATTGTCCATAGTGCAGACATATACACACACCTGCCCCCTGTCCTGCAGTGACACGTAGTCCTACGTCCCAACATCCCATCTTATCAGGAACAGCTTGCTGGTTCCCACGAAGCCTCCAATCACATCCAAGGAAAGTTGCAGCAGCTGCAGCCAGCTGCCATGTGGCTACAAAGTCTGCTGGTCTGCTGATTTTTCTTTTATTTAGCCGCCTGCTTGTCTGTCGAATCAGTCAAAACATGCTGACCACTTTGTTTCTTGCCTTCATGGTGTCTTCTGTCACTGCCACAAAGAAAGGTAAATTTATTTAAGCATAATTTGTCCTGGTTTTTTGTCTTGCCATTGGTGCTTCTCTCTGCTTTCAATGCAAAAGGTCAAACATAATATAATTTTCTTATGCCATGCTAGCAGCAGGGATGGAAATCTGTGTTGTTTGGTGGATCAGTCCACCACTTTGGTCTAATCTGAAATATCACTAAAGGAACTGCCATGCTACATTTGTACAGACAGTCATGGTCCCCAGAGGATGAATCCTAATGATTTTGTTGATCTCTGACTTCATGTCCAGCCCCACCACGACATTCACAGTTGTAGATTTTAGTGAACAACCTCATCAATTATCACAAATTCGGGGTCTTAGTCATTGTGAGCGTACTAGCATTACTGTGTCTAAAAGTACAGCCTGACAGTGCTGCTAGCTCTGCTGTAGACTTTTATTCCCGGGCCGTGAGGTGCAAACCATGTTGAATTTTGTGTCTGGCGTATGTCATGTTATTCTCTCTCAGACAGTGCTCTTCCCAAGCTGAATGATACCAAAGCTGCTGAGGCCTTCATCAACTCTGCTGAAGTGGTGGTCATCGGATTTCTGGAGGTCAGACAAAAAAATCGTATATAGAAAAAAAAAACCAAACATCTGAACCATGGACTCAAATATGCTTCCAGACATAAACAAACCCACATGCAGTGTTTTATGGCTTAATTTACTTTGCTAACATGCATGTGGCACACCAGACATGATCAGACAAATTAGCTGAGAGTGAGGCTGTGAGCGCCCCAGAAATACAGGATTTGTTTGCACCCTGGTCACGCTGATGCTGCTGTCATGAATAGATTTCTTAGAAGGATATATTTCCTGTTGCCACACCTTTGGCAGTGGTGGTGCTGTGAGGAAAGAGGGTGGCTGGCTGTCCCACAGAGGCGAGCCCTTTGGCCAGATTCAACATGCGTGGGAAGATGGCGGACCACTTGACAGGAAATACATACGTATCTGAACTCTTGTGGGATTGGCTCCATTGACCTTCTCATAAACAAGGGCCAAGGCAGGGAAAAGGTTCATGAAAGGAGAATGGAAGAGAAAGAGGGAGCGCACAAAAGGATAGCATATTGGACCATGAGGCTGAAGACAAAAAGAGACCAAAATATTGGTGCTATGACTCACTGGGAGCGAACGCATATTACAGACTGTAAAATGATAAAATGGATTGCCAGAGTTCATGCAACAATGTCTCAGAAAAAGA
Organism: Rachycentron canadum; assembly: GCA_038496675.1. Lineage (NCBI taxonomy): Eukaryota > Metazoa > Chordata > Actinopteri > Carangiformes > Rachycentridae > Rachycentron > Rachycentron canadum. The sequence goes on along the minus strand of CM076650.1, from coordinate 14,224,663 downwards.
CATGATTCACCTTCCTTTGAGTCAGCCCCATCTCTCTTCTCAGATACTTTGTTTCCCCATCACTCTCTTTACCACCTGCACTTCTTTTCAAATTCGGAGTAAAAGTAATTTTAAAGTAAAGATAATATTCCCTGACTCTAAAATATGCCCTCTCATGCTTAGCGCTAACCTAACCCCAAAGTTGGCTGTGATATAATAAGCCAAATTCCAGGCATGGTTGAGAATTACAAGGCTTTAATAAATATGGGCAAATACATTATACAAACACACAATGCTCAGTGGTGGAAGAAATAATAGGATATTTTACTTGAAGTTAAAATAATTTTTATCATAAAATTAACAATACAAAATAAAATAAAGTAAAGTAAAAACTTTTAAAACTTTTTTTTTTTTTTTTTAAATATGTATGTTTTTTGAGCAAAGAAGTACTTAAAGTATCAAAAGTACTCATCATGCTGCAGAATGGTTGTTATATTTTTGTGGTGGTTTATGATTACTGATGCATTAACATAAGCAGCATTAGTCATACATTGAGGTGGCGCTGACTTAAACTACTCATTTTCTGCTTGGGACTTATTTTTTAAGTATTAAATTAGATAATATCCCAGAGCTGTAAAATAAAGTATAATGTAAGAGTTAAAAAACACAATATTTCCCTATAAAATGCCTTTCAGTAGAAGCTCTTTGAGTAATTGTAGAATTAATTTAGATTTACATATATCACACACTACTACTGGGTGAAGATTTCTCTCTCTCTCTCATTTTTCTAAAATAGCAGTTAAGTACAGTATTGCCAAAGCAGGTTATACAAGATTTACAATATATGTGTACTCCTTCTCACTTTTTAAAGGAAGAAACGGTACTTACAATACTAGTCTTCATTAATGGAAAATAAAATAACTTGCAGGGGGGAAATGAAAAGGGTACCTGATAAGATGAGTGAAATAATCTGACCTTTTGCTGGTATTTCAGGGAGAGGAGAGTCATGGCTATAAGGAGCTTCTTGCAGCAGCGAAGCATATTGACTCAGTCCCTGTAGCCATTTGCACTGTGAAAGAGGTGTGGGCTGACTACAGCCTCTCCTCAGACACCATCACCCTCTTCAGAAAGGTGTTGTACTCTATTGTTCTTGTGCATCATATATATATATTTAATATTAAACATGACGGTGCTACCAGTTTTATGATGATAATAATGATGTTGATGTGTGTCATGTGATCCAGGCTGATAACCATCAGGAGAATCTTGTTCTTGCGGAGGCCAAGAAGTTAGAAACTGACGGTCTGGTCAACTTCATCACTATCAATGAAGTTCGATACATCACAGAATATAATCAAGTGGTAGGCCTACCTCATGTCTTCCTCACGGACACCTGCATGTTTTGATGGAGTCAATAGCCTGTCTCTGTCTATAAGTCCTGAAAGCCTTACTTCCCTTGCAAAACTATACTTTAATGAAGACATTTATAGTAGTATAGTATTCAAAGAGTATAAATATCCTATGTACATGATGGCATGAGTAGGATTAATACAGGAGCAGCAAGAAAGCACATGAAAGTCAGTACACAGAGAAAAACATAATCTCTTTATGATTTGTAATTTAAAACCTAACCTGCTGATAGATCACTCATAGATCTTTTTAGGTGTGAGACTTCTCAGAAGGGACATGTGGCAAGTGGAAATGTCATTCCTCCATTCATCTTAGGCCTGACTCTTTATATGCTGTTTTGTTTTCCCTCAGACAGCAGTGGGCCTGTTCAATTCAGAGGTGAAGTCACACCTCCTGCTCTTTGCCAACAGGGGGAGTAAAGAATATACTGAGCTCAAGGAGCGACTGGGAGCTCTGGCCCCGGAGTTCACGGGCAAGGTCAGAAATTGACTTGTGTGTTTTTTATTACTTTTGACTGTCGGGAGACAGTTGTTAGGAAGCTCATTGACTCATAATGTGACTGAACACAAGGATCTCTCAGCAGTTGAGTAACAAAAATCAGTCCAATGGGAAAAATACAAAAGTAAGGTCAAGAACAATGACTGGCTGCATACTGACTCACTTATAGCGAGTGAGTCAGATATACAAATGGGAATGAATGGCCGCTGTTACAAGGGGAACAAAACAAACAGGCACAGAGGGAAGGGAGCACTGAGACTAGATACTCTGGGGCAAGTGAGGCAAGGTAAAACACATAAGGGTGGTGTCAGGTGATCACATGTGAGGGCAGGAAGTGAAGGGATGAGACCAGAATACCCTGAAAATAAAACAGGAAATACTTCATTTTGTTTTTCTTTTCCGTAGTTCTTTTAGTCTCTTTTAACTTTGTAGTCTTTTAACTGAACAGGAAATATTAACTCTAGAAAGAGAAAATGTGATATAAATGTTAATGAATTCATGCACTAATTAATGAATCATTAATCTTGTTTTCCGTCATTCTTTGATGAGTACGACCGTGTTTAATTTCATCCATAATAATCTAAATTAAGTCATTAAGTCAAACTGAACCTGTGTTCCAGTTCTTGTTTGTGCTGATTAATGGAGCAGTGAAGTCCAACTCTCGGTCACTCGGCTACTTTGGCATCAAGTCTCAGGACCTCCCACGAGTTGGCATCTATGATGGTGACTCTGACATGAAGTGGCTCATGCCTACAGGAGAGATTTCTACTGAACGAGTACGGGAATTTTGCCAGTCCTTCCTACGAGGAGAACTAAAGGTGACCAGTCATTATCATTATTATCATTTGCTAGATTAGGTGTATTTAACCTGGTATAGCTACGACAGTAGGTTAAGATGTAGATGTTGCTCAATGTACACAGAGGGCCTATTTTCTTGTAACAGACTGACTGACTTTTAAACAACTTAAAACAAAAAGAGTGGCCAAATTTAGTCATTTAAGATTAGCAGCACAATTCAAAGATAAAGATCAATGTGCAATAGAAATGAAGCAGGAACGCTTTGCTCCATCATGCTCAAGAAACAAACAGAAAGGAAAATGGTGACACCAGTGCTGTATAACAAGAAAAGCACATGTCGCTGCAAAGTAAATATGCAACACAAAAGACAGGAAACCTCACTGTGTACACTAATTTGCTCTGTGACACCACACAGAGCTCCAGCTGTGTGTATGCAGAGTCTGCAGACCTTCAGCTGCACAGAAACACCAGAGTTAGTGCCAGAACATCACTTATCAGGGGCTCCAAAAAGACTCCCTTCAGATTACATGATATTTGGTGAATAAATCCTCGATACAAGGGCAACTAGTACTAACAGCAAAATATATTTAAAGTATTGAACATTAAAGTACTCATTAGGCAGCAGGATGCCCCCTGTGTCATATGGTGTTATCTGTATATTATTACTGATGTGTTAAGGTACATGTACAGTAGCTTTTAATGTTATACCTGGTTGCGGTTGAACTATTTCTAGTCTAACATCATATCAGTTTTCCTGTGTAATCTGCAATCTGAAAACCAACAAATGACTGTGGTGGTCATATAAATGTGGTGGAGTCAAAGTATAAAGCAACACATAATAGAGAGTAACATTCTCGCATGTGTATTACTTGAGTAGATTTACTAAAGAACTCAATGGAAAGAATAGTTTGAAATGCACAGGGTAAAAAAACATTTTCCTTTTCAATTCCACACACTTACTGAAATATCCAAGATCCCCAGCCACACAAACAACTCTACAAATTAGATTCTGCAGCTTGTTTTGTTCTTCACCCTCCACCCTCACTGTCATTTTCCACAGCTTCCCTGCAAGTTCTCAACTGTGGTTTAAAGATTCTGTCGTATTTTCTGTTTCTGTTCTTCGCTAACTTCTAAAATAAATACATGAGTTAATGAATAAAATGATATATAAGTGCACTACAACTGATAAACTTACACTTACATACACCACTGCACAGTCTCACATTATCTCTGCTGCTATATTGTCTGTTATATTTCACTTACTATACATTTTACATTTTTCAGGAGGTGAAGCAGGCTGGAGCAGAAGTCAAGACAGAGCTCTAGCCCTTGATGGAATTGAATTATTGTGCATGAATTAAACTAAATGGAAGAAGTGATCTGATGTGAAGTGTTCCTGTGGGGGGAAGAGTGACTATTGCAGTTTCTTCCATTAAGCAAAAATGAAAATATGCAAAGTGAACATACACATGTGTGTGTGTACATCATGTGCCCTCACTTATTTACCCTTGTATGTTATGTTTTGTCTGTTTACACAAGTGTGAGCCTGTCTGCGGTATGGTTGGCCAACCACAGGTCACTGGCCACAAGTCATAGTGATCTGGCGGAGTTTGTTAGTCTGTCCACTAATGTTATTGTCAGAACCACAACACACCAACCTCAGAGAGACTGACAGAGAGCAGACTGGGAAGATCCGAGTCGAGGCAGTTCAGACACGGCATTTTGTGGTACTTTCTCATATGAGTCATTCTAGATAGGAAAGCGTGTAAATAAAGTGGACAACATCTTCTGCACAACATAAATTAACATAACAATCCCCATTGAAGAGTGATCACTGTGGGGCCAGAGAGGCAGCAATCACACACAGTTAAAAAGTAGAGCATCTAATTTAAGCTCAAATTAAAGATATTTGACTTTAGGACATGTTGGGCTCTATAAATACGGGATAGGAGAAAGTATTCAGCTGTAAAGGCTATAAAGGCTCTATAAAAGAACAACAGATGGGCTGTAGACATCAAGAGTGAAGAAGTTTGGGCCTGTCCCAAAAATATTCTCCCAAGCAAGATGGGAATTTCGAGGCCCAGACTGGGATTGGTATAATTAGTGGTGTAGTACTGCCAAGCGGATACATCCGGCGGAATTGGGAAAGCCTGGCAGGTGGACCAGATGGAAATATATACTATGTGTTGACTATGATCTGAGTTTGTTTACGACTGCAACTGGGACAGTTGGTGGATGAGTGTTATATAAAGGTCTGATGGGGGTCAGAGGGTGAAAGACATGACTGACTTTTAGTTTTATACCATCAAAGGGCAAATTGTAAGTTACTGACCCTTTTTCACATAGTTAGCCCCAGTCCTTGAGTTTGATTTGACTTGAATATCAACGCACATTGGAGCCAATCCCAGTTGTCACTGGGCGAGGGCCCAGAAAAGGTCGTCAGTCTATCACAAGGCCGACATATAGAGACAATATATGTTTATATATTTGTATCCCTATGCTTTCAATAGAGAGGCTCAATAACTATGAACAACTAAATAAATAAATGAAATATAATTTGAAAAATCAAAGTTAATTTTATCGTGTATAGGAAGTATTTCCCAACACTTAGACTTTTTAACTTTACATATTCAAAGAAAAACAACAACCAAGATCAGTTCTGAGTAGAAACTAATATACATTTGTACTATAAAGGCATCACCATTGCAGTGTTTATCTGAAGTCTGTTCAAATTGATTTTCTGATGCGATAATGTTGCCACACCTGCTAACAGGATTTCTTTATGGGTTTGGATTTATTTGTGCAAGGAAATCACAATATATAACACTGATTTGACAACATGTAGTTCCTCTGGCTATAGCAGCTACAAAAACACTAATGGTTGTGTGTGTTCAATTTTCGAGTGCTGGTGGATGGTGAAAGGTGGATGGTGGTGGTTTTTCTCATAATATGTGAGGAAACTTTCTGCCTTATTTTCTGCTCAAACTAAACATAAAACTGTGTGTTCTCTTGAACACAGTTAATCCACTCGAGATGTCACGGTATTGTTGGGCTCAACTGAGCAGCAACTTGGCTTTTATGATCACAAGGAGGAAATGTTTTAAAAAAGTGGTCTCTAAGTAAAACTAAGAAAGCAATAAAAACATGAGTCAAATCAAAAAGTAGTATTATTCACAGGTTTTTAAATTGATTCTGTGTTTTGCCTGTTTGAGAGAAGTATTTGACAAAAAATTGAACTACAGCTGTATTACACAGCATATTAGATTGTACTAAATGTTTATTTTAAGGCTCCTTCTTCTCAATGCTGCCAGTGAGTGAGTCCTGCTGGAGATCTGTACCTTGTATCAGTTTGCCAAGCACAGAGCAGGATGCAGTATATAGTACATGACACAGTTCATTATTTTCACATCTCATGCAATGTACCCTCAGCACCTTTACGCTGTTCCGTGTGTCCAAATATCATGTTTGCAAGTTTGAATTTTGCTTTTATGCGACCGCAACATGCAAGCCAGAAAATACCGTGTCTAAGTTTTGAGCTTCCACACGCGCAGTGAGGTAACAGTTTAAAAAAAATGCAGAGTGCATGTCCGCAACTGGTCATTTCACGGTTGTTTGTTGCAAATATATAATGCATATCATGCGAGAGGAGAAAAGCTGGCAGGGACACAAGAAGGACATTCACAAAGAATTTCTTATACGTATTTTTTTTTAAAAATAAAAATGGCGCCAGTTGTTCACCATCTAGACTCTATTGATAATAGTTATAATTATATGATTAATATATCCTGTATTAAACCCACTATTATCAACACGGATGGCATGGCAATACAGTGGTTTACACTGTCACCTCACAGCAAGAACGTTCTGGGTTTGAACCCTTCCCTCCTGGTACTCCAACTTCCTCCCACCAGCCAAAGACATGCACGTTTCAGGTAAATTGGTGGTCTAAATTGCCCACACATTGCCCCCCCCCCTCTTCGCAACCCTAAAAACGCTTAATGTACCAAATCTCTTCATTGTGGTGGGGTCCAGTGCTTGATGGTAGCTTCCGCTGTTTTTAAAGTTTAAATCCAGTGTGTCATTGTCCTTTTCAATCAGTTTTGCTAAGGCCCAGAGGTCTCTTGAGATGTGTATCACAGTATCACAGATTAAAAACTCCCTCCCACAAGTGTATATCTTATTAAAAAAATCACTAGTAAATGTATATATTCGTCATATAAAATATCATAAAATATAATTTTCCTGTTGGAGAGAGAAGCAAATGTGTAAATCCAAACATCCAGACATTGTTGTCTCAATGAACTGAATTCAGTGCCAAGATGCAACAACAAAAAAACATAACTGATCCAAAGCAGAAATTCCCTAGACTCTGTGTTTTCTGCCTACCCAGAGACCTTGTGGTGCAATTGTTTTCTTCAACTGTGTCCCCCACGCACTACAATGCATCCACAAAAATGGACACTAGACCAGACATTGAAATTACACAGCACACAGTCCAAGACAAATCCCTGACACCAGGAATAACGTTAGACTTAAAGAAACACGAAGGACACCAAGGTCACTCTGCAGCAGCACTGCACTTCTCACTACATGATAAATAGGGCTCTTTGTGGCCCCTCTGAGACAAACACACACACACACACACACACACACACACACACACACACACACACATATATATATACATGAAGTGATATGTGTGCATAAATGTTTGGTTATTTAAATAGCATTTAAGTTGCAGTATGGTTTAGATCCAAGTTGTGAAGTCAGATACCATTTTTTTTTTTTTTTTTATCAAAAACCCACAGCTGAAGCCACATTTGAGTCATATCACTCAAACAGACAGCTGCATCCAAACCCGCATGCAGAGCGCTGTGCATCCAACCCATGGGGGTTTCCTATGTTTAGCTCCATATATGCTGAAATACATCAAGCAAGGCTGTGCGTTTGGCCACTAGTTGCCATTGGTAAACTGTGGCTATGCCTGGATCTGGCCAGAACCTGGACCGAGATGGATCCGTAAATAGTGACTGACTGCGGTTCTGGTGGGACTCTGCAACACTCTAATTAAGCTCTGTCGCATAATGAGGCTCACTGCTGTTCCGTGTCACTCAATTAGTAGCCTGTGGTCAGCTCAGGCTATAGTTTGAGGTTTGTGGGGGTGGGAGATCGCATCTGGGGCAAGGAGCATAGCAACATAACAGCAATGGCAGAATGGGCAACCTTGATGTCAAAGAGGCGACCCTGCAGTGGGTCTCCATGATTAAAAAACAATCACACTTTGAGGGTATTTTATAGAAATCAGTAACACCACTGGTTTGGACCTTCAGGGGTTTGTTGTATTATTTATACTCTAGTGATGGGTGAGAATTGAAAAGAATTGAAATGAAAGCAGTGTGTACAAGATTGCTAAACAAGACAAGCATAAAAATGATTAGTTTGACCTCAGAAAGTAATTGAAAGAGAAATGACAGCAATTTTGTTCAAGAAAAGATGACAAAATATTGTTCAGATGACCAAACAATTTTAAGGTGCCAATTCAAAAATTTAATTTGATATTTAGCAATAGATCAAGTAAGTTCTTTAAACTTAAATGTGAAATATTTCTGATGAATCTTCTCTGTGTGTTTGAGAGTGAATCTTATGCTCCTCTTGTTATCTTGTTTGTCTGGCTTTTATGTCAAGTGAAGGTTTACATACATATATGCTTACATACAGTACCGTGCACTGTACATAAAGACAAATGCCAAGAATGTTTGCGGCTGTGCAAGTTTCTGTGCGGGTGAATGAGTTTTTGGACTTAGTGCCAGGGGCTGCGTGGGTGTTTATAGGAGGTTTCATGACAAGGGAAGCGGAAATGTTGACATCTGACTCCCCATCCAATCAGTGACTTATGTGATTGTGTGGGTCTGGTCTGACCAAGGAGGTGGACAACAGTATATATTGACCTCGAATTTGGGGAAAGAAACAGTGCAAACCATTGAAAGGAAGCAAAGAAGAGCAAGAAATCAAGAAAGCTACTTGTCTACAGCAAGAAACTAAACTAGAAAGCATCATGAAGACTCTGACTCTCCTCTCCATCTGTGCCCTTCTGTCAGTGTGTTGGTCCATGGGAGGTAAGAACAAACTCGAACTCATCCCATCATTGCTGTGCTTACCAAAAGTATGTTTTCTTTAATAAATGGTACTATCTGTGATCATCAGCCGTGGAACCAGAGGTTGTTGTGGACCCTGCTGCCGACACAGCTGCAGATGCCACGGCTGCTGATCCCGGAGCCGCAGATGCCGCAGCCGCAGATCCTGCAGCTGCAGACACCGAGTCAGACTCTTCCTCCTCCTCCGAGTCCACCTCATCCTCTGCATCAGACTCCAACTCTTCCTCCGACTCTTCAGCCTCTGATTCTAACTCAAGCTCTGACTCATCAGCCTCCGATTCAGCCTCCTCTTCAGAATCATCCGAGTCCTCCTCATCTGAGTCCTCTGAGTCCTCTTCCTCCGAGTCGTCTGAGTCCAATTCTTCTGCCTCTGACTCCTCAGCATCCGACTCTGCCTCTGATTCTTCCTCTTCTTCTTCTTCATCCTCCTCATCTTCATCAGAGTCAACCAGCACTGAGGGTATGCAAATGTTTTCAAGACAGAATCTTTGCATGGTTTTAGAATTACTTAAAGTTTTCATATGACTAACAACTATACAACAAATCCCAAGAGAGTCTGAGTTTATGATTTGTGATTTTTCAACTCAGCTGCTCCAGTGGTTATGAAGAGAGACCTGGCTGCTGTTCTCCTGAGGAGAAGAAGAGCGGCTCCAACAGGAGACCTCACCCCTCTGCAGCTGGAAAGGTACAGTTATTTACTCTAAATGGAGAAAACTGACCACAGTATATTGCAAACCTTTAGTTAACATTTGGCTTGACTTTTTCTGCTATTCATTAAAAAATATATAATTCAGATTTACAATATAAAATCTGCTCTAAAATGAAAAAATTAGACGCCATCTAACTTTTGTTCTCTCCCTCTACCATCCAGCCTGAAAGAGGTGTGTGAAGTGAATGTAGCCTGTGATGAGATGGCTGACACTGCAGGCATCATCGCTGCATACACCGCCCACTATGGTCCCATTCCCTTCTAAGTTAGAGACTCTTTTTCCATCCACATGTGAACTCTTTTTTTTTGTTCTTTTTGTAATAGAATGGTGCAATAACTCCCCTAAATCTAAACAAGGAGCAGGCAATCACAAAAAATGGGTTTGGCCTATGTTATGATACTAGATGGAGATTTGTTTTAGGCACAAATCCTTGCACAAGTGACCAGCTTTAGTGGTCCCATATGAAGTGATCCTCTTCCAGAGAGAGGCACATGGAAACACAAGCCTGTGAAGAATGCAGTAGCCCATACAAATTTAAATTATTCTTCTCGTCTATAGTATAATACAATGAATGGTGCTACAAGTGCAAATGTATTGTATGTTAATGTATTAATGTTTTTATTTTGTGCTTTAGACTTAGAAGTAGTAGTTCTAGTGAGTAGTAGATGTAGTAATGAGTTTTTAGAGGTACTGTAGTTTTAGTAATGTATTGATACTGGTAGTGGTAGTGTACAGTGTGTGTAAAATGCACGACAGTTATCTGTAATGACTGTAACCACAAATTGCCTCTGTGTTTGAAAATAATAAATGAATTTGTTTTGTCCAATTGTTGCATTGTCCTTAATATGTTGTTGTACATTTTTGTTGTTAAACATCCAGCAGACACAGAGAGACATTATCATTCATTTTGGTGTTTGTGTTCATCTGGCAATTCTGGCAAGTCTGCTGTTCACTGCTTAGTTTTTACTCTTCATCAAAGGGATATCTGATTTTCTTTAGCTTCTAAATGCTTAACCCTAATGTTTAATAGCTGCTTAATGCTGACTAAGATACATTCTGTATAGCATTGAATCCACTTCATACCGGCAAAATGCACCATACAAATGGTACCATGTTCAGTCTCCTCCTGCTGCTCATAATGTTATGTTGTCCTCAAATGGCTCTGACTCTGTGCTGTTCTCATATTTGCCACTAGACGACAGTGCTGGTCAGTCAAACAGATTTCAATCCACAACTCAATAGTTGAATCTGAATCTAAGTGGAATACATAAACATGTCACGAGCCTAAACAGAAGAGACTTTCTTGGTGGTTCTGACCCAAGACTTCAGACGTTATAAATGCATGCAGGGTGGCAGAAATATTTTTCAAACCCACAGAAATTTATTTTCAATTTTACTCAGGTTTTAAATATATGATGAGATGAATTTAGGAGAAATGGGTGTAAAATGGTGCACAAGACATTAAGAATATTTGCATTTGATGGATCAGTGATAATAAATATGGATTCTTGGGTTTTTTTGCAATAGAGTTAGTGTGATACAGAAAATATATAATATTTTTTCATACAGTCAGTGTCTGATTAATGCACAGGACTATCATCATTTAATTCCAGTAATGAAAAGACAAGCACACATGTAATAATGTTGAAATTAAATTCTATTATAAAGAAATGAATAAGCATGGCTTGTAACCATTATAATGAAGGCAGTGCAGTCAAAAATATTTTGTTACCCGTTGTTTATGAATTTAAAAATAAATGACCTGCAATTGATGAGCTTGATGATAAATTGCTTAAACCCATAGCTTCACTAATTTCTGCAATAGTCAAATATTAGCATATTAGCTTCAATGCAAATAACTGTCCACATGCACAGAAAATATCCAAAGTGGTGCCAGTACTGAAAACCAATCAAGAAAAATATTCAACAGCTACTGCTTTGATTGATGGTTCTCTTGAAGGAGATGTCTTGGGTCACTGTTTACGAATGATCTTCCTTTAGTATTAAAAAAAGGCTTTCATCACACTGTATGGTGATGACTCCACAATATATTTGGCAAAAGCAAAAAATGGTTATTTAAATACAAATCTTTAAATAGAAATAGTATGCAACTTAAGTGTTCCTAGGATTCCTATAAATTTTTGTTGTAAGGGAATCAGGGATAAATTAACTTTAATAAATTTTTGCAAAACTGTTGGTGCATGCCGATGACATCACACTCAGGGAGAGTGAATTGGAGTGATGTTTAACATTTCTTTACTATTAAAACTGCCAAAAATACATCCATATAAAGTTTGTCATGCTTAAATACAATGTGCAAATTCTTGGTATCGTTACAATAAATTATTTACCTTGCAAATCTATTTTAGATCAATATACAGTATGTCCCCCATGAAGGACAACTTACCAAGCGCCTATCGATGTAGCTGGAATCAAGGAATATAAATCGACACATCGATGTAGTCGATGAATCATTACACCCCTACTCGGCTGCTTTACTTTAATACTTCATTAAGTTTGAGAAGAAAATTGTAACTGTACCAGAATAATGCAGCATGTCTAGCTTTTTATTGTGGGTTGAAAACAGATGTTAGCAAAATGTCTCTCTTGGTTTGATATGAAATATAGATTCATTAGGGATGTCATAACAACACAAACTCATTTTAAACTTTTTTGCTTTTTAAAGAAAATCTTCTTTAGGACAAGTGTACACAATTATCCAACAAAGACTGGAGGTGGATTTACTTCATTTCAGTACAGTAACATACAGGAAGATGCATGAATGGAATTCCCTCCTAAATTGTATTATACAACAAATTAAATATAAATATATTGCTGGTTTAGTAAATTTTCAGTATTAATGTGTTATAGTCACATGGGCACACAATGTTACATGACAATATTTATTTGTTAGATAAAGATAAATGCAGTCAGAGCTTGCTCATCTTCTCTCTCTGTGTGTGTTATTTAAATTGAGTCAGTTGTTATTGTATTGTGCATTATTATGTCTTATGTATATAGTTGTGTATTTTGTTGGGAACTGTGAATGTATATGGTTGTACTGACTATATCAAAGCTGTAAAGAAATTCAAATTCAAAATTTGCTGCAATTCAAAATTCTAATGAGGATCTTCATGAACAAAAAAATCTTTCAGTTCTATCAATTTCTTAAACTATAGGTGTTATGGATTTTAGAATAGATGGCATTTTGACAAAGTGTGACAGTATGAAAACAGATAAGACTAACCCTTAACAAAAGGTGTGTGCAAAAGGTGTGTGTGTGTGTGTGTGTGTGTGTGTGTGTGTGTGTGTGTGTGTGTGTGTGTGTGTGTGTGTGTGTGTGTGTGTGTGTTGTGCCCCCTGCTCAATCACTATGAGTGGTGATGTGACAGCTGAAAACACACCCTGTCACGTGCTGAGCTGCTGTGCAGCCTGTGGATGGGTGCACTGTGTCACTGTTTCATCATTAACAGAACTCGCTGCCTTGTTGTAACACAAGAGTTTATTACACATTGGTGGCACAATCCAAACTAGTTCAAATATAGATTTCATAACTAAATTTAATTCATACCTGAGTTGTGCTTTTTAGGGTGTGAAAAAAAAATTGTGACTGAGTATGTTTCTCTCTTCATGTATAAGAAGCTAATTTTGAATCACTGGGGAAAAACAAAGGCCCTTTTACAGACATTACAAGAATTGATTAAATATAATTTGACCATACACAAGATAATGTAGAAGTAGAAAAAAATATAAATATATATATAATGAAGCAGTGAGGTATGGAGGTAAATTTATGATGCCCCACAAGACCTATAACAATTTGTGGCAAAGCTGAGAAAGGGGGAGTCCGATGATGAAGACAGGACAGAGAGCTAACATTACATGTGCAAACCTGTGTATTTATGTTTGTAAAAGTCAGGGGTGTTGATGAGTGGTAAATGTGCGTGTGTAAGATGAACAAGTGTGTTACCACTTGGATGTATGTGTGTCTTGTTTCTTGTGTGTAAATGTACCTAAACACCACACTAATCTGAATTGTTATGGCTACTAGGGCACAAAAGGAAATGTACACACTATCCTCTAAAGATTTATCTTAATCAGTAGGAGATTGGATGCAAAACCACATGGTTTTGAAAGGAATTAAAAATTGAGTGAGAAATTAGTCATTTCTGTTAAGTGTTAGGTGTAACTTGTGCTTACCAAGGTGACTTAATATGACGGTAATGTGAATAGTTGTATGGCTTTTTTTGGGAGAAGAGCAGAAGAAGTCACTAATATGGAAGATAGTCAACACATCTGACTTCACATATGATTAAATACTGTTTAATAATCATGTAAATGGGGAAGATTTTTAATTACATTCACAAAAATAATCTGACACCTAGCCTATAACCTCAAATTACAAAATGCTAGAATAACATAGACTATGACTATATGTGTAAATAACAACAGATAGGTTAGCAAAAAATATATACATTGTAGATATCTCCCACTAATTTAAGAACACTTAATGTGCATATTTCAATTTTCAATTAAACCAAGTAACATTTTCAGAGGTTCAGTAGTTGTGAACTGTTTGCCATCTGAAACTGAAATATTTGGCAACTTGTGCTGTTACAGTGACTCCATGTAGCACAAGAAATGTTGACTGATTTACCCATTACCAAAGTCCTCATTATGTTCTTAAAATATAAACATATTTGAGTGTGTATGCAACATTTCCTATAGAGTGAGATAGAAGCAGTTAAACAACAAAACTGTCTCATGGCAGTTCTGTTGTGTGCTGTTGTGCGCTCCATATTGACATATTGATAATCCATCTCATGTTCTTTGCACATGGCTTAATGACATGTGACAGTATAGTGGTCAGTATAACACTGGGTGTTTCCTGGACATTGGCTGTGTTGTCCCAGAAAAATTAAAATTCAGGACCCCCCCCCCCATACTTAACCTGCGAAAAACTATTGAGATACATTCAAATATTTTTGAGCTACAGAGTATGTTTGTAAATCTCTACACTGAACTCTACACTCTGAACTCTGTTTCATCCTTATATCACAATCTCCCACTGTGCTTTATCAGAAAAATCCTCAGATAATGCTGATAAAAGACCAATAAATATTCTCCTATCATACTTTTACAACAGGATCAGCTAGAAATTTTTGCTAATGAAGGAACAAAACAATGAGTCAAGAGGTTTCTGCCAGGCGAGTAGAAAAAGTGACATAAATCTTTAGGTTACACAGGTTTAGGTTACATTTTTATAATTTATTATTTTATATTGTCATTATGGTATTATGGGAAAGCAATATACATCATTAAACATTTACAGATCAAAAATATTACTTTAGATGTTCATTCATCTTATTTCAAACTACATATTCCTTGAATACAATTATCTATTTAAATTACAAAATCATTTTTACACCTTAAAACGATGTGTAAGAATCTCACGTGTCTTTTATACACACACACACAAAAAAAAAAAAAAAAAAAAGATGAAACCTGATAAAACAATGAAATATGTGGAAACAGGTCTTTGTCAACAAACCTTTGCCCTGCAGGAAGGTTATATGCAGACTCGATCTAATGTATGCTATTGCACAAAGGCATCTTCAGGACTTTTCAGTTTTTAACAGCATAGAGTTTATCACACAACTTAACAGCATGTGCTGGCCAAATACACTCTGCTTTGCATACTTGCACATTTAGATTGTACTTAGATACACACATAATTTGTCTTTCATCATTTTAGCCCTGTCAGAATCGAATTGAAAAGATTCAATCAACTTCAATTAAAATACTGATGTGAAGCAGGTATGCTTACAATGTTCACTACCTTAGTTTAGCATGTTAGCATGCTAATATTTGCTAATTCATACCAAACAAAAAGCACAGCTAAAGCTGATGGACACTTTATTAGTTTTTCAGGTGTTTGATTATAAATATAACTATAAATATAATATGTCAATATAAGTATTGACAAAAAAATTTATCCTATTAAGAGGAAAGAGGAAAAGTCAGGGGATCACTAATATCATTTGAATGAAATATCAAGTTCAATGAACTCAGCACAAAAATCATGATAGTCTGTCAAGCAATTGAGATATTTCAGTCTGAACAAGTGTGTTGTGCCGACTGACCAATCAATATGTTTGTATAATACATTAATCCAGATGAACACATTCCCCCAAAAATGTCAGTTCCCTTCTGTCTGAGTAATGTTTGCTAAAAACAAGTGCTAGTACCTAACTGCTTAATTGTTCAGCCTTTTTTTAATTAAAGTGCATATTTATGTGCTGCTTCTAAGATTCAGGGTTTCAACAGAAACCAATTGGCTTGAGGGCGATTGCCATAGACAGGGTACATTATTACTGCCACATCCTTTAAGGGCCACTTCAGTTAAATCCATACAGGGAGAATACCAAGATCTTTTTGCATGTGTTATTTTCTTTGCCTTTTTCTCACCTTACTCTAAAATATCTACTAAAAGTAATATAAATATTATGTAAATTGTTGGGTTTTTTTCCCTAAATGTTTTTTGTTTTTGTGCCTTGAATAATATGTTGCTTTGCATCATGCATACAATCAAAACACACGCATGCATACACAAAATACACCTGATAAAATAAAAAAATATATATATATCTCACAGCTGGGTCATTTTCAGAATTTGTAGCTCGATCTTTATCTCATTTTCTACCTCTTTTTCTGCACTCATTGCAGGATTATCATACACCTCTCTGTGGGGCTTCTTGTTCTTTTCCACAGACTCTTGCTCTCTGTGTTCTAGGTCATCAGTAGCAACTTGGCAGCATTTGCAGCAGCAACAGCATTTGGCAGTAATCACACCAACTACTTTATCCCAGGGAGCCAGTGAGTGAGCCCAGAGAGGGAGGAAATCCCAGGATCGTAGTGCTGCATGCAAACACCCAGGTTTACGTTTTTGCAGCACGTTGATCATAACGATGATGATCAATATGATGATTAGAGGTGCTCCCACACCAACCAACACCTGCCAGCCAGCTAGTGACAGGCTGAAGACGAAGATTGGTAAAAGGAAGAAGCAGCAGATGATGTAGACAGCAGCAAACCAGCGGTAGGTGGCTGTGATGTTGCCCAGACCTTTGGCCAGCCGAATAGGGATTCGGGTGAAAGGAATTGGATACCACAGAATGATCCCAGAAATGTTGAACAGGAAATGCACAAGGGCAATCTGGAGCAATCAAGGACAAATTTTATTGGTATCGTTCCGTCATTATTTTTCTGCTCATAAATAAAGAATTAATACTAATGGTTCATTTTACAGGTCTGATTTTTAGTCCCAAACATGGAACCAAATTTAATAAACGAGTTAAATAATAAAAGCTAAAAATTATATCTATGAGGACTCAAAAATGCATTAATTAAAAACTTTTCAAAAAGACAATCTGTTCATTCTATATTGTTTGTGTGAATTACTGACCTGGAGTGCATTTGCCAGTGTGTCTCCAGGACTAGCCATGGCTGCCAAGATGGCTGTGGTGGTTGTGCCAATATTTGAACCCAGAGACAATGGGTATGCTCTCTCTATGCTGATGACACCAATACCTATTCAAACAAGAGACACTGAATACACATTGTCACACACACATTTACACCTTCCCTCAGTCTTGGGTTACTGTACATTTATTAACTTAAAGTCTCACTAATTATGGATGGATGGTGGAAGCAGGGTTGCCCTCACCAACAAGTGGAGTGATAGCCGAGGTGAAAACTGAACTGCTCTGCACGATGAAGGTCATTCCAGCTCCGACTATTATGGCAATGTAACCTGTGACCCAGCCAAATGGAAATGGGAAATCTGCACAAACAAACAGACACACATATGAAAACATCCACAAAACATTCATGTGTTACTAACCAATGCAATTACATTCAGTTTATTGCACTGGCTGCTCACCAGTGTTGAGGATCTTCTTGATGACTGCAGCCACTTGTCCCTTCAGCATGGAGTTAAGCAGCTTGACGATGAGGACCAGGCAGGAGCAGAGCACCAGTAGAGAGAGAGCCAGTAGTATCAGACCCACAAACAGGTCAGGCAGATTTACATCCACAAAAAGGTGTTTACCTAAGCACACATGGGAAATACAAATTTCTGCATCAAATATGAAAGACTGTGGATAAGTGATGACTTTTTTTTCTGGCCACTTGTGGGAACAATGAATCTGAATCTGAAACCAAAACATTGAACTAAATAGCACCATCAAGTTACCACAGCTGCATAGTTTAGTGGTTTTTGTCATGTCATGTGAAATGAAGCTGTCTACTGTATACTATGATCTATATATTATTACTTTTACCTAATGTACAGATCACACATTTTTAAATTTAGAATCATTAAAAAAAGAAAGTAGAAAATAAAGTTGAAGAATTGTGGTCTTACATTTCTGGATATTATATGTTTCAGAGATGTTCTTCAGTGTAAAAGTATTGTTGCCATCCACCCAGCAGAGAGACGGAGAGGTGCAGTTCTCTGGACCAGGAACTGTAACGTTCATTAATGTCTGAAAGACAGTGGAAGTTTGACTTTACAGACTTTATTGTCAGTGTTTTTGGGTATTTGATAAACAGTGGAAATGTTTAGGTCTTACTGTATTGGTGAAGGTTTGGCACCACCTCTTGATGAGACTTTTATTCCTGGCTTCTGGGTCACCTGTGGCAATCCCACTAAGGACAGAGTCATCCAACTGAGTCAAAGGGAAAGAGAAAGAAACCCTGATGAATATAACAATGTTGTACGTGGCATCTTATCTCTCTAAATAGCAAAATGACTTCTGCCCACTGAAGGAAGTATAACCAGAACATCTTTGTTAATTTTGTTGGCAATACTTTGCAATACTTCGTAAAAGGTTACAGATAACATAATTCATAAACCATTTTAAATGAGATGTTAAAGATTCAATCCAGACATGAGATCATATGTACTATATATCCTTGACTTACCAACTAATGCTCATTGCATCAACAACATTACATACTGTTATTCACTCTGAATAGTGTCAACTAAATAAGTCAAATGTAACGGTGTTGATATCTATGACACCAATGTTAGAGTATTTTAGATATTTACAATAAAAACATCTGTAGATTTTTTTTACATTAAGTGTTTAAAGTCTCCCCTGTGTATCCTTGCTTACCTCAATAAGCTAATAGCACTAATTTTCTGCAGACTAAAACTATAAAGATAGTTTGCAAAGTAATGATAGCATCATCAGAATGACATTTTACCAGTATGATTGACTGGGTGAGGACATCAGTGATCACATTTAACAGGTCTGGGGCTTCCCCGCTCTGGATTTTAAAAGAATCGATGATAAGCTTAGTGACCACGTATAAATAACCAGTGGCCACCTCCAGAGGCAGCAGCACCAACACTGACAGCCAGTTGAAGAAGTCGTGCACTGTGGCCCCTGCGAAAGCCCTGGGAACATTTTGAAAAGAGGTAGATAAATGCATTACTTAAAGCATACTTTGATATTTTTTATCGGAAGCTTAATATAACAGAAAAGCAAAACTATATTTATGTAATGTAAAGCAACTTTTCATTTCTAAATTAAATCTGAGGATCATAATTTATATATAATGGTTGTTTCTCCTCTTTAATAGGTCTCAAATATTGACCATCTGTTCTGGTGAACTTGATGCTATAGGTTGTTACTACTGGTACCTACTTTTTAAAGTTTACTAATTTAGGGGTCTATTTTATAACAAGCTAATTTAAATGTAATGACCTGATNTGTGTGTGTGTGTGTGTGTGTGTGTGTGTGTGTGTGTGTGTGTGTGTGTGTGTGTGTGTGTGTTTGTGTGGTGTGAAGCCTTGTACTCACATCCAGATGAGACCATGCTAACAACTATGGAGGAAGAAGTGGATGAGCTCTGCACCAACAAGGTGACCAAAACGCCAATAACCAGACCGGCAAGAGGGTTTGACAAAACTGAGTTGTCTTGGAAGATGTCACCTGCCGTTTTACCTAAATGAGGTGAACATAGGAGGGTTTTTTTCACATAGTTTTTCCTTCAAAGCACAGTATACTATGGAGAGTGATATTATTGAATATAAATCATTGTGTACAATTGATCTGCAAATGACAGAATGAATGATTAGCAAACAAAGGAATTAGAAATGTCCATATGGGTATCAGACTGTTGTAGGCAGCCTCGAAAAAACTGTCTGTCTTTTCTGTCCTTTAACATTATTAGCTCCTCTTATGTTTTTCCTACCCACACTCAGCTTTAGATGAGCAAGAGTATGTTTACCTCCAACAAGCTGGAAAGCTGAGCTGAGGATGTCGAGGGAGCAGATGAACATGTAGAGGAAACCCAGCAGCAGAACCAACTTCCCCACTGATACCAGTACTCTCATCACCTTCCCTTTGGTTTCCAGAGCTGATACAATAAAGACAGAATGAAAAAAAGCTTTCTACTGATCAGTATAATTTTTAAAGAAGTACTCAGCTTTTCCCCTATGGGCCTTTTTCACATAGATGTTCCCACTTTTCATAACAGGAAGGCCACAGTGTAGCTAGTACCATATAATCTGTTCCATTAAGTGCATCAGTATCCAATGTCAAAATGTCTGCTGCACATGCCACAGATTTGAGAATCACAGGAAACACGGGGAAAGAGAAGGGAGCCAGAGGACCCAGATATATAGAAACTTATTTTTAAATGTTATTATTATTAGAATCCCATACTTTGTAAATAAATTGTAAATGGTGACTTGAGATGTTTCTTATCCCAGGCACACAACTCACACCAACTACTTTTGCAGAAAGCAAAGATTATTTCAGTGGAAAATAACATTTTATATAATCATAAATCAATAATATGTTGTCACTCTTGCAGTAAATTCCAGTGACAATATAACTTTTAAAGTGGCTAACTTCACTGAACCGTCACTTAGTCACTTTGTCTCACCTCACTTTATCTTTTGACATCCAGGGTACTTTCTGTTGGCACAGACTCAGCTGTCTGTCTGGCTACTCTATGGATCACATCGATTATTATTTATGACCTGTGTTTATGAAATAATTACATCAGTATCTCTGATTACAATATTTTATTGTTCGT
Organism: Rachycentron canadum; assembly: GCA_038496675.1. NCBI lineage: Eukaryota > Metazoa > Chordata > Actinopteri > Carangiformes > Rachycentridae > Rachycentron > Rachycentron canadum. The sequence goes on along the minus strand of CM076650.1, from coordinate 14,204,001 downwards.
TAAAAGAAGCTATAATGTTTTGGAAGTTCAATATTTCAATATTTATTTCTTTTAACTCACCAATTTTAATGGGACACGCCTGACATAATAAATTAGATCATCAGTGCATAGTCAAGGGATTTAAGTTTGTGAAAACTAAGGAACAAAAAGCCACATTAAATCTCCTCTGCTTCAATATTATTACAATCAACCAATCAAATTAAAACATATAGTAAAGTCATACACTACTTATTGGCACTGTAGCAAGGAGTCACTCCAGACTTGTTATACTACATACTCTGATTTTTAATGTATGTGATATACAGTTATGTACTGCTTCATTTGACTGTACAAAAACAATAAACTTGCCAAATCCTGTGTGATTGTGTAATTATATGATACTGAACACTCTATCATATCTACTTTAGACTATATGTAATACATCAGTAAGTGTATAATTTACTGCTTACATGCATATCTAATCAGGACACACATGTTCCTTTAAAAATACATGGATAAGACAACACTTGAACAAATACTAATGTTACACAAGTAGTTCATGACAAATTCTCACCTGACCATGGGACCCCAGTGTCCTTCAGCTCTGGCAGGTCCCATGGGTTTACATCCTCCAGTTCCTCTTCAATCAAAGCCTCAGTGGAATGTGCAGGACTTGCTTTGACTACAAGGATAGACAAAAGCATGAATACACTTACTGTCCTTTTAGTACAGCTGGTAAATTACACATGTGTTCTAGCTGATTTCATCAATAGCATTCTGTTTGATTTCAAATACCTTTGCTATTATTTCCATGTTTCTCACTGTGCTCTTCCTTGCATTTGTTTTGAGGAGTCATTGTCTGAAAAAATGGAAAGGAAATACAACATATGAAAATACAATATATGAATTTAATCTAAAAAATGTCATATTTATTGTGGAAATGTTTGTATTTCTCAAGTTATGTTTTTGTGTTTAATTAATACATTTTTCATCTTGTTAAACACCTCATAAAACATTGTAGTCAAATCAAATATGCTGGAAAGTTAACAAAATGTCAAAAGTGTTTTCAACTTTAACAGAAATCCTTAGTCAATTTTCTTTAATCTCTGATCAGCTGTCGGTGAATCTTATCAATGAACAATTCCTAAAATCACCTTGACAGTTAGTTTAGGACATTAGGATCAGAAATATCACACACACACACACACACACACACACACACACACACACACACACACACACACAAAAACACTTCCCCTCACATGCTACAGTATTGATCTTATCATCACATGGTGGAGCTGCAGTAAAATTCCATTCAAACAACAGTATGACAGGAAAGGATACCAGCTAAATCCAATAAAAATATTTGACACTTTCATCAGTCCTTTTCTGAAATATTAAGTGCTGAACAAATTCTTTTACATATAAATGAAATAATTTCATATTATCTCTATATGCATTAGCCCTGTTTTCTATGCTTGTATATACAAATAATATAATACTAGTTTCACAACATTTTTTGTCAAACATGAATTTTAATATAATAACAACACAATTCTAATCTAACAAATTGTCTCTACCAGTCTTTCAAGGGTTTTGTGAACTGAGTTTCAATGCACACTTAAATGTTATCACAAAAATTAGAGATTTTTTTGCTTCCAAACATATATGAATCCTTATCTTTTGTAAAAAAAAAAACAAAAAAAAAACGCACTAAACTTAAAAACATCAACATATAAATGTATTATTCAAGTATTAATAATAATAACATTTTATTAAAAATATCCAAAATTGATATTCCAGCATTTTGGGGTGATAGAAGCCATGCTTGTCCTCACCTGTGGCAGGCGTAGTGAGTCCATGCTCCGTGTGTGGTGGCTGAGCTCACCTGGTCTTCAGGTTTAGAAATGGTGCCTCCACACTGGTAGAGTAGAGGGGTGGGTTTGGGTCCGTGGAGGGCAGCAGGGCAAGTGATCTGTTGCCTTCACATCACCGGTAACACGGCTGTGTCATAGATAAGCTGAACACACCTTTCAAACCTTGATTAGTTTTACCTGACGCTGTTGTAATCTCTCTTTAAGTTGTGTTGCAAACCAGCTCACATTTTACCTGATAAGTCTTGAGATGGTAGTAATTACTTTCACCTGTACCTCCACACCCACTCATATTAACCTCCACACCTAACTATTTTGTTTAAGTATATTTTGAAATAGAAAAATTCTACCTATTGTTAAGAAAAACCCTTTTAAATCTGTCATGCACAGGTCCCAAAGTGATGATAGTTCTGGTGGACTAGAGGATGGTGGCAGACAGGATGGATCCCTGGCAAAGGTTTAGCCTCACTGATAGACCACATGTGGGTGGTGTGGGGGTAGGGTACAGGAAATATGTCAACCAAGCACCACTTGACTTCATGTATGAGTGTATTCTCTATTTTTGGAGCTCAACTATATATAGATATATATTTTGGTCACAGTGTATTGATTCTCTTAATACAGCTACCCATTGGTCAATACTTCAAAATATCAATGACCGTTTAGGCATATAAAACTGCTGAGAGAATTTATAGGAGAAAAGTCAGCCTGGGCCATACTGATGCACTAAACTTCCATGAAAGTTGTGACCTGACAATGTCACAAAGCGAGGACAGGATGGGAATCCAACATCCTATTTAAGAGCCTCTGTATGTTCCTGTGTAGTGGCATACATACACAGTCAGCACCTCAGCATGTTTAGAACCAAATGCAAAAGTGAACTTTGTCAAACTTTAATGTCCCAGGACAAAAATCAAGTCTTCATGCTTCTTTTATTAGCTAACTATCTAAAACAAATCTAGTCTAATGCAACAGTCTAACAATAAAATTATCTTCATGAAAGTTATGATGTTCTGCTATTGAAAATGCAATCTGTGACACTGTTAAATTGTATTGCATTACACTGATTAGTGTTTCTAATATTTTGTACAACAATTTTATACCAATGAGGGTTGTGAAACCTTTTATTATAACACAATACGTACGTAATATGTACCTAATAAACTGACAACTTGTGTATGTTAATTTATTGGGGGCAGTGCAAATAAATATTTTTTAAACATTCATGTAACTGTTAGGTCAGCAGGTCATTTGAACCCATGTGCCAACATCTAACACCAGAGGTCTACTTCAGTGACCCAGGTACTAAACTGGTTAGCTGAAGTGTCCCCATAGACCTGGTGACACTCATATGCCAACATTGATTGTCCCACGCTCTGTAACCCAGTGCACTCAAGTACTCATCCGATTGGCTGAAATGTTCCCATAACTCTGTTGTGATCAGCCCAAGCTTCCTGCCACTTCCTGCCAAATAATTACCAGTCTGGTCTCTCCTGTCATGTTGCCAGTAAAGCTGGATGGATGATAACCGTGTCAACAAAGGGAAAAAACAGACCTCTATTTTTAGGTTTATCAATAAATATTATATTGATTGTGATCTTGTCTCTTTCCTCACTCTCTTCCTCCCTGTGACAGCTTTGGAAAAACAGATTTTACTCTATCTTGAATCCTTTAGAAAACATTTTCTTAATTATTTTGAATAGCTTCAAATATAAATATTTTTTTATTTTATTTTATACAACCACATGTAAGAGGCAATCATCCTCATTTTTTGTGCAAGTGCAACAGCATCACCTAGGCACCACCCAAGGCTATTACAGCATTGTATGATTCTGTTTGCCACTTCAATGTATTTGGACATCTTGGAAACATGGATCGTTGTAATCAGTACTATATGGATACAGTCAGCAGTTTTCTCTCTGAGCTAGAATACGCATCCAACTGATTTTGAGACCTGAGCATTGATATTTTAGTTGCTTTGTGTACTTGTCATGTATATATGTGTTATGTGTCCTTATAGTTCTTTGTAAGGATGTGTTTTTGTACGTTTTATATGATTTTTAACCCCACATGTTGCTGTAAAGCAATGTGCATGTGTCATTGTTTGTTCCCTGGTATATGCTTTGATTTTGCTTTGGTTGTTTTTGTCTTGATATCTAAACAAATGTGTTATTTAATTAATAGTTATTTCCGCATTACGTAGAGGTGGCTTGTCATTATCTGTGCAACCAGTAGAGGGCGCATGTTTACGTTTTAATACCTTTACAGAGAGCCTTGACCTTTCAAAATAAAAGATTTTAAAATTCAATTTGCCTTTTTTGTTTGTTTATTTATTTGTTTGTTTGTTTTGTGGCTTGTATGAGAAGTAAAAAAAATAACTCTCAATTATCTATTATGGATATTCACCAACAAACATAAATTATAACAACAACACGTTTCTCCGTTTACGGATCTTACAAATGTGTTTTCACTTCCGGGTTATGCCAGCGTTCACTGAAGCTATGACATTGTACCGAACAGTGAAGAAGTCAGCCTGGCCAGTGGCTTACACTTTGTCATTTGACATAATTTGAAAAGCGGACATTAGCACTGACATTGTCGCCAACATGTCATCCACCACGACGAGATTTACAGAGGAGCAGCACCGCAGAGAAGGGCTGGTAAGTGCGGCGACGAGCAATGCGCCGGTGAGCTGCTGCTTTAAACTTATCGTTTGTCTGTAAGTGTAATGGTGTTTAAAGTTTACTGCATGTGGACTGAGGTGTGTGTGTGTGTGTGTGTGTGTGTGTGTGTGTGTGTGTGTGTGTGTCTCCGTCTCCGTGTGTCTCCGTCTCCGTGTGTCTCCGTGTGTGTGTGTGTGTGTCTCCGTCTCCGTCTCCGTGCACAGGTGCTAGTGGGCAAGGACTACGTCCCCACAGAAGACGAAATTAAGGTGTTTAAAGAGTGCAACAATGAGAGCTTTTGGTACAGGTGTAAGTTTATGCCTTGCGCACACACAAGTCTGATTATCTCATAAAGTGGAAACATGGTGCAAAGCTTTTCTCTAATACTTCTGTGTCGTGTCACTGACATCAACATGCTTTCTTAACAGCGGTGCCCTTCTCTCTGGCCAGTATGGCTATCACAAAGGCCCTAGCTTCCAAAGGTAACATTATGCATAATGTAAAGAAAATAAACAAAATATCAGCAGAATAGATATAAATCCATCTTGAACTTTACATTGAGCCTGCTCTGCTTAAATTTGCAGGGATTGTGTCTTCATCGCAGAGGTTTGGAGCCGTACCCAAAGTGATCTGTAAGTTCATGAATGTTGGAGCTGGAAGATAAACACACATATGCCTATGCACACTCTGCTTGAATGCCTAAATATTATAGCCTCTACAGCGACCACTAAATTGAATCAGTACTTCTCTAAAACAGAAAACTGAATCTGAAATGTTTAATAAATTTAGGTTGTATTGCTGTACTGTTAGATGCACCTAATAAACTGACAACTCAGAGTATATGTCTTCATAAATGTGATTTGACATCTTAAAACCTTCATTACACTTAAATTATGCAATTCCTGAACTTATTTTACCTGTCCAGCTGTGTGAAGTGAACAGTTAACAAGTTATAGTACAATATCATACGCACATCATCAAGACTTTTATCATTTACTATTTCACCTCCTTTTAGTTGAAATTAAATATTATATGATAGCGCTAATTGAAAGCCAAAGTAATGTTGCATCATCCCTTCTGAGGGCATGGTTAATTATTTTTGTGTTTCTCCAGTTGCCGGTTTCTGTGGCTACCTGGCTGGGAAGATGTCATATATAAAGACATGCCAGGAGAAGTTCAAGAGGTTGGAGAACTCCCCTCTAGGAGAAATGCTCAGACAAAAGGCAAAACAGTCTCAACGATAGTGAGTACCACACACTTGCAGACTACTACATGTTTTTCATCTACCAGCTACCCCTTTGCCACTATTGTGTTCTCCTCTGCAGTCAATCAGAGCTAAGTGACTCAGACACCCTGTCATTTGACCCAACGTTCGAGCCAGCAGAAGCCCCCAGCCAGCTGCCCAGCAACACCAGAGATTATGAATATGGCTTCAAGTCAGAACCACCAATGCAAATGGAGAGAACAGATGAATTTAGTCCTCCAGGTAACTCAAAGAGCCCCTACATAAGCTATAAACAGTGCAATAATGACCATCTCATGTCCAAATGCCTGTAGAGCTCTTGGACCAGTCATTCAGTGTAAACCAACACTACACTAACTTTTGCTCATTAAGAGTTATATTAAACATCATTTGGGTAAAAGCCAAACCCTTGCCAGTTTCAAATGATAAACCATGAAGCAAACACAATGATCAGGCAACTGACCAGTATATTTTTTTTGTTAGTTTTTCAGGATGATATTAGTATCTGGTATATTTAACCAATACTGAATCAAACTACTGTTTGTATATACATCTTCAAAATAAAGAACACAGCAGATTTAGCTTTTGATGCACTGTAATACCTCTGTTAAATGTGAAACATTGACTTTAGTTCCAGTTTATGATGAAATATTAATAGAATTATTACTGGACTGATTCTGCAATAAATTTTTAAGGTGCTGGTCAAAGTCAATAGTATAGCAACATTTAGGTACATTTCTAACACTTTGGTGATTGAAGGTGGTGGAAAACACATTCCAGTCAACCAGAAATGAAAAGAGAGCTGTGGATTGACTAGGGATGTAACTAACAATTGTGTGCAGGATCAATTTTAATTTACAGATTATTTTAATTCTTTACTATATAGGATCAGAAAAATGTGAAAAATGCTATCACAGTTTCTCAAAGCCCAAATTTATGTCATCAAATGTCTAGTTAGTCCAATGAACAGTCTAAAATTCAAACAATAATTAGACAACTACTGTAATGTTAAGCAAGGAAAGCAGTAAATTCTCACTTTTTAGAAGCTTGAATCATCAAGCATTTTTAGTTAAAATTACTTAAATGATCAGTCAGTAATATAAATACTTTGTACTGATTAATTTTCTTTCAGCAGACCAATCGCTGCAGCTTTTATCGTAAGTAATTATAGTCAAAGAATTTCTTTCCAGTGATAAACATTAAAAAAAAAAAAAAAAAGACTAAAAGGGCATTGTTACAGATTTGAATGTGCAAAAAAATTATTAGTACTTACTAACGGGTCAGAATGAGACAATTCTAGCCCCAAATCTGTCCTTTAGTGGGTAACACCTCACAAGTTTACTTTGTCAGTAATTAAGTTTTTTCTAATGCAATCCAAGTTTTTGTCCACGATGCTGTAACCTGTCTCTCTGTCCCCATTAGCTTCAGCCCAGTCACATATGGAAGAGCAGGAGCCCAGGAGGAAGCCAACCCTCTATGAGGACCTGAGGCTCAAAAACAGAGAAAACTATGAGGTCACACTAACCCAGAAGGCTGAAACACTGCTCAAGTCAACATCTGAGAAGGAAGGAGAAAGAGCCAAGAAAGACGGTAAGCTGCTACTGCAGAGATGTGCAGAACACTTTGTGGGTTAGGAAAAGTTGAGGGGTTGATATTCAAATACATATGTTTTCTTTATATTAATTGGTGAAAACACACTTTTCCTCTTTTCTCTCTTATATTACAGTGAAGAAGAACATCTACGGAGACACTTGGGAGGAATGAGTCCTTATTTGAACTTAAGATGTGATCTGTACTGTGACATCGTAGACTTTGCTCCAGTGTGGCTTAGCCTCAGGTGTCATGAAGCTGTATGAGTTTCTGACCTGTATATCTTTGTGAATGAATCAATTAAACCAAACTGCTTTAGGACAAAAATGTTCCTCTCTGTTCTTTGACATTGATCATGAGTATATCTTTTTCACAAAAACGAACGAAACAAAAGCAAAAAATGGTATCAAAGCTATGTTTTACTGCTATTGCAATGGAACTTGCATGCCCAGATATTTTGTTCCAATGCAAGTGATGTAAAGAAAAGGCCTATATTTGAAAAGCTGAAACCCAAAAAATATAATTCAGGTTTTTGAAGGGGGGAAAAAATTATCATCACCATAAGTGATTTGACCATCAGTCAAATGGCCAATTGAGAGATTTTGCTGACATGATTAAAATAACAAACTACACAACCCAGATGGTGGGATATCAAAAATGGAAATAGTTACAAAAAGTTCTAAGGATCGCTAAAATAAGAGTATTAGAGTATATTTAAAAATACTAGCACTACAGTAGTCACAGTACAGCATTATACATGAAACAGATAGGCCTGAAACATATTGTCATATTGATTATAACCATTTGATTATTTGACCAAAAGCAGGATGTAATCAACTTTGTGTGCACATACTATGTATTATATATGGGTATACCTCAAACTTGGTTATATCTGATAGATGTCTGGTTGGGTTGAAACATTACTTTTCCCCCACTCATTCACAATTTTATCTTAAACCAGATGTAAATTGAGTGGATGTGCAATAACTACCTTTCAATTAGGGTTTTCTTCATGTAAACTATGTTATATGCATTTTGTCTGGAGACTTTTTATGCTTTATATCTATTTATTTGTACAAAGAGGAAACAAAATATAAAAGACACTATGTGACATTTAAAGTTATGTAAGAAATCCACCCCAAACATAGTTCAGAAGAAAGTTATTAGATAATTCACAATTCTGCAATGTATGCTGCAGGTGCACCTTCGCTTATTGTGGTTTAGAATGGCAAATAAAGCAGATTTAATAGAAAATGGCTTATCTCCATATTTAAACTGTTGTAAAGCAATCACATAACTAAAGCTGGACATGACTATGACCATGGTGGTTGTGGTTGCAGCTGTGGCCATGACTTGCACCAAAGCCATGTGTTGACCCATGTCCATGAGGATGGGCAGGGTCAGACAGAGCAACAGTTGAGTTAGGCCAGCCTTCATACATCACGGCTCCTGTATGAGCAGTGCTGATGCTGGATAATGGAGCATAAGCCTGGACTGGGTAGGACCCAGGTGTTGGGTTGATTTGTGGAAGCAGGGTTTTCCTCCTCTCCTCTGTGGACGCAGGGACAAACTTCACACCACTAATGTTCCTCAGCAACCTGAAAGGCATCATCTTCTCCAGGATGCCAGCCCTAGTCTCGGACATGTCCAGAAGGGACAGCCATCGTTTCCCATACATCCACCCAGTCAGGATAGCAATGATATTACAGGGGAGCACACAGTTCGGAATAAGGGCAGTTGTGATTAGGAGAAACATCCCAGGCAGCGCAATGGTGGGGAAACTGACTCCACACAGGAATCCTCTAGTCATCTTTGTGCGCATGGTGGTCAGAGCCACACAGGCCAGAGCCGCAGGAACCAGCCCCTCGGTGGGAGCCCGGATGCTGTCATCCTGCAGAAGGTCCAGGAAGCTGTAGAACAGCCCGGAGGTGGTGGACATCAGCAGGAACAGGAACAGGAACCGGACCGAGCCCACACCTTTCTCCAAGCTGCTACTGAGAAGCACCAGGGCTGCGATGTTCAGGACAAGCTGAGCAAAGGTCCTGTGATAGAAAGGATGCATCAAAAGCCGGTGGATGTGTCCATTTTGAAAAACAGCGGCGCCGACGCTGAAGACCCCCTGGGTTAAGTTGAAGTACGTTTGGATACCAAACAAAACACACGACGCGAGGACCACAGTGAGCATCCCGCTGGTGATGACAGGGACAGAGTCTTTGACAACTTGTGAGATCATTTGAAAGTATTCCGTTTTTATCATTTTGTCAGATAACTTATGTCGTCCACGGCTAATAAACTGAAGCAAAAGTCCGCCAAACCAACTGTCGTTCAAGCGTCTCCACGCGTCTTAAACAGGAAGTACAGCATGAAACGACACCTACTGCAAACCTCTGGGGCTTGTACAGTTTTCAATCATGGCGATAAGATAAATAAAATTTCACAGCCATAGATAAAGTGTTTTTAAGCGGCAGTACGTCCACTAGTACTCGTCGTTTCTTTCAGAAGTAAAAGCGTAGAGAATCAGATTGGCTCGAGCGCTCTTCTGGCCAAACCTTTCAAAATAAAACTTGTATTGCACGTGTTTGATTGAATTTCATCTTTACCTGCGTAGATGAATCAAAGCATCTACACATAACAGCTTTATAGGAGTCAGGAAGTAGAAAACTGAGATATCCATAGCCTGTTGGGCAAAGATGAAGGCTAAACGTAACTTCTTGCCAACGTTCGTTTAGTATTTTGAAGGAGAGTTTGCTCAACTTCCGGTTTCTTTTCTTATAGGAGGACTATTAGTAGTGGTTGTTGTAGAAATACCACTTTTGGTTGGTACTTAATAGTTATAGTTATAGTTACTTTAACATTTAGCACAACATATGATCATCTTACAAAATATGAAGCACAGCTTAGATTAAAAAATCAATAGCTTTTTAAAGTTTTTTAAAGTCTGCCTACATGTCAATGAATGAATAATGATTATCCAGTAATAATATACCATCATAACAGTCTGCATAATCGATACTTCATTTGATCCTAGATACACTCTCTGATCATACTTGAATAGATCCGCACTCTTATTTAAGTATAATAAATGCAGGAAGAAGCAACAGAGATTGAACCAGTGGGTAGGACAGACCTAAAGATTAAAAACACCTGATGGCAAATGGCGCACAGGGACCATACATCTATATGGTTCAATATAAGACTGGACCATATTTACGATTTAAAAATAGAAATAGTCCGTTTGTCCCTTTCATCCTTGTCGTATCTGATAGAAACAGAAAGCACATTTTAATAGAACTATATACAAAATACTATCTAACAAAATAATAATAATAAAAAAAAACACGATAAATTGAGCTTGTTACAAATCCAGTCTAATGTTGATTTTCTGTGTAAATAAATAAATAAATTCTGACGTAAGCACGTCTGTCCCCCTTCCGGTTTCGTGTGGTTACTGCGGCGGATGTTGATGTTTTGTTTCGGAGCCTGCTGTACGATGTGAACTGAATCGTCTCCGGGACGGGCTGATATTTTCTGTGGTCGTCTTCACGGTTCTCCTTGTACACTTTTCTCGGTAAGGTCTCGCTTGTCTGTCGGCATCGTGTCTCTCCCGGCGTCTCTCCCGGGAAGCGCGAGGCCGAGTCGTGCGATGATGGAGGACTTTGATGAGATCTATGAAGAGGAGGAGGAGGAAGAGGAGGACGAGGACAGGGCCGCGGAGGAGCAGCTCCTCAAGTACGCTCCGGACCCGGTGGTGGTGCGAGGATCCGGCCACGTCACTGTGTAAGCGACCGGCGAGGCTCACGAGCAGCGAGAGAGGAGCTCACCGTGGCCGTGAACGGAGCAGCAGCCGCCGGGCTCCGTGGTCCGTTGGCCGCTAGCTGAGTTAGCCTCTGCCGGTGACCTACCGTAACCAGCTAGCTACAGCTAGCAGCGAGCTAACTCCGCGAGCAGGCGAGGAGTGGCTGATAAGATTTAGCTTTCGTTTTAGCCGAAGTGCACAATCTACTAAATATTAACGTTTGGTTTTATTACCCGCTGTTTTATTAGCTACTGTCAAGTCGACATAGTTTGTTCTCATTATTGATTAAACTATTCAAGGACTTGAACTGTTTGCTGCAACTATCAGCCTCTTTATCGACTCGTCTCTATATTTTACGGTTAATTTTTACCCATTTCAATCAAAAACAAAGGCTCTAAGGAGGTGTCTGATGACGTGTTGTTTTATCGAAAGTGAAATTGAATTTTAATAGTAATTAATGGTGATATCCTTTAGGGAACATGTATGAATATAGTTGGGTGAATGGTTAATTCCTCCCTTTAGTCTTCACAGATCACATAAATATTATTATTCACAGAAATAAGCAGTTTTTACTCCTAAATAAAATGCTAAATTAATATTTAAAACACTGCGGTGGCTGGTTACATGATTGCATACGAAGTCAGATGAAAGACACTAGTGGTTGTTAATAGGCACAAAGTCAACATGCTCACAGCCAAATAATCAATGTTTCACATTGGAGGTGCAGGAGTGACAGGACATTTAAATAATTTCTTGATCCTCATCAAAATAGTTGTAATTCTAAGATATTTTTATCGGTCAGATAATTGTCTTATGGACAGTCTAGATTTTTCTAAATTGTGCCCAGTTCCTAGTTAATAATGAATGTGTATCCTACTCTGAAATGAATACAATGTAGCCTCCCATTGATAATTTCAAGGGGACACAGGCAACTATTTCCAGCAGAAGTTTGTGTTGCAGTTGGAACCAAAGTTACTGGTCTTGTCCAGTCATGTGAAGAGAGGCACCCAGCCAGCAGCCTCGTTTTACTTCAGATTCAGATCCAGACTGCTGAGTTAATTCCCTGTCAACATTAAGTTACCACACACACAATCTTTACACCACAGTGGCTTTCAGGAATGCTTTATATTACCCTTGTTGGGCATCATGGATGCAAGGCACACCCATAACAGTCTGAGTCATAGGATGGTATTGTACATCTATTATGATTATATATGAAATTTGAATTATAATCATTTAACTCTTGGTAATTGTTGGTTTTAGAAGTTTCACTGTTGTGTTGGTGGGGTAAAATGTTATCCCACATATAGACTTGATGTTGCATGACTAATGTTTGTGTATTCAAACAAATGATCCAAATACAGTGTGTTTATACACCTATTCATAACAGTCTGCCCCCCCCTCTCTCTCCTAAAGGTTTGGGCTTAGTAATAAATTTGAGTCAGAATTTCCTTCAGCACTTACGGGGAAGGTGAGTGTCTTCTTTTTGTTGTCAGTATATATAATTTTTAATTTAATTTTTTTCCAAGAGTTTCATTAATATACGAAACACAAGCCAACATAATATAACGTACTGTACATGCACTTCTGTTAGGTGGCACCAGAGGAATTCAAAGCCAGTATCAACCGTGTAAACAGCTGTTTGAGGAAGACGCTGCCAGTGAATGTGCGGTGGCTCCTGTGTGGCTGCCTCTGCTGCTGTTGCACGTTGGGCTTTAGCTTGTGGCCTGTTATTTGCCTCAGCAAGAGGGTGAGTTGGCCAACCACACTGTCCCTCACTCATATGATCCTAAGAGTGTTGCACATTTTTTCATCATTTGATGTGACTGTTGCTTTTCAGACAAGAAGATCTATAGAGAAGCTCCTAGAGTGGGAGAACAGCAGACTTTACCACAAGGTGAGTAGAGAAGACAAATCCAGATATATGTGTGTTAGTATTGTACCTTGTCCAGGCCTGTCAGATAAAGTCTCTGATCATCGCTGTTCTCTGTTTGCAGTTGTGTTTGCACTGGAGACTAAGCAAAAGAAAGTGTGAAACCAACAACATGATGGAATATGTAAGTATCTGCTTTGGTTAAATGGTTAATGTTTGAGTTGTGTTCACATTTGTGGGTGTAACCATCCCAAAATACACAATGAAAACATACTTACTCAGAATTTGAGACAGAAACAGCATTTTGTTTCAAAAAAAAAAAAGGCAAACGTCAACATTGGGTTAAGGATGTTGTTTCACGTTCTGGTGTAATAATAATCACACAACAATATACAATATACTGCACCATGAATTATAATGCAACAAGGACAGATTTTCTTAAATTGAAACTACATCTTGTCTACATTCAGTTCATCCTCAGTCTCAAGGTAGACAGAAACCAACAGCAGAATTTTAACATTAATGTTACATAGTAAAATGAAGAGGCTGAGGTTTTCTCACACAGTGCTAATGTTGATTTGCATGGACTTGCATGTTTCCTCCTGCTCTTGCCATTTTAATGCAACATGCCTGTCAATATGATGCCATTAAGAAGTCATTTGCAATGTTGGATTCAGCGGCCCAGTATAACCTGAGCTAGAAAGGCGATACTACTTTGGTAAAAATACTATCACACTTCTACTTGAAAAGTCGCTGCCATCTCACAGTAGATACTCTCATAACGCCCAACCCTGACTAACCACTAACAGTCTTTTTTTCTTATCACCTGCAGGTAATCCTAATAGAGTTCCTACCTAAGATCCCCATCTTCAGACCAGACTAGCCTGACTGCAGCTGTTCCTAAACCACCACTGCTGCCCAGCTCTGTCACAGAACTACAGTAGCTGTCTAGCTCCTGAACTACCCTTCCCAAAATACTACAATATTTTTGTTTACAGGGTAGCATCGCTCAACTTTTCTCTTTGACCCGCTCTCACACCCATACCTTATTTCCACCCTTGTTTACAAATCCAGCATCCCCACTCTGGCTTTGGAGTGAATTCACCACTGAACCACCCATTGGATGAGCTGGCACACTGTCAAGCCATGCAAGCTGGCACCAGCCTGTGGGATGTCAGGGGAGACCATGGGCAGTGTTATTGATTTTGGAGCCAGAGCTGGAGACTGGACTCTCGAACGAGTTCTGTGAGCTACAACTGGAATTTAGTCATTTGTATGTTCCCTAACCTAAGCACATGGCACAGTCAGACCATGATGAGGCAAAACCTTTCATATGTTATCTTCTGTCACACCACCAACTTCACCTGCAAAAAATACACCCCAGTGCTTTTGTAATGGTTGGTTTGGTGCTCTAGATTCCTGCTAGAGGCTATGAAGGCAACATGACATGGAACTCCAAAGGAACATTCATCCAAATCAACTCTGTAGCGGACTCACTAGTCTCACAGGAACATGTTGAGCCAGTGGCCAAAACAGCTGAACTTAAAAATGTCACTCTTCTTATCAACTACCAGACATTGTTACCCCGTCCCCTCCTTTCGTATCTCTGCACACTTACTGTGCATCACCCTAACCCAGTGACAATCACACACTTTGACTGTACTCCCCACAGTGTGAATGGATCTTTATGCTACACTGTTTACCTGGAACAATTTGTTTTCACCAATACGTGTGTCCAGGTGATGTGTTCAACCCGGCTGCCTAGCAACTTCTTCTTAGTCACGGTGGAGCAAGTAAGCTGGGAAGAGAACCACTGGTGACGATGATGAAAGGAATTCTTGGTTTCTTTATATTTTTTTAGTATCTCAAATTTTGTTTACTGTTTTGGTGAAAAAGAGGCAGTCAGTGCTTGCAAACCTGGTCACCGTGTGTGTGTGCGTGTGCGCGCGTGCGTGCGTGCGAGCGAGTATGTGTGCGTGCGAGTATGTGTGCAAACATAAGCAAAAAAGACAAATCAGACATGAAGACATACTCTTTACTCTGTAAAGCAGGGTTCTTTCTCTGAAGTATTTCTTTGCCATAACTGATCTTTGTTACCTTTGTTGAACGTAATTTATAAGAATGTACATATTATATGTGCATTCGTGGAATAGGCCTCTGTTCTTTTTGTTTTGTTTGTGGGTTCCTGCAAAATAATGCTATGGTTGTTTTTGTCTTTATGGTCATGTATCAACACTAAAGCACACAATCGCTTTGTCTTAACAGCTTCACATGGCCTCTCTTCCTTACCTGCTGACCTTTAGCTTCATTATGAGTGTCCAAGTAAAAGATGTCGCTCTTATGAGAAAGTTCCTCTCTTTTAGATCTGATATGACTCATTGTATTCAGAGGCCTGGGGTGATCAAGAGTGTTGGAGCCTCTTCATTATGTGTTATGTAATATCAGTGTTCTGTATCAGCAGAATTAGTAAAAACCAGATTACTTTAATATCAGGAATTTGGACTTTAAAGCTGCAGTATTTTTATATTAAGAATGGAAAGTGGAAAGCGTTACCTGTAATGATGAACCCAGAGAAAATTATCCCCCAACTCAGCAGTTAGTCCCAGTTCTACGAAACATTTTTGCATCTTTCAGCTCATTGTTTTGGCTTTCTGGTCCGTAACTTTACTGCTAGTTTCACTCGCACCACCCTCATCTGTCTTGTTTGCAGCAGCCGTAGAATAGAGGGCTGCCAAATACACAAGTATTTGAGCATTTGAGGAGCTGGATCTACACTTTCTACATCAGTAGAGACCAATAATGGAGTTAAAGGTGAATATTAGATATTATCAGGTGGCAAGAAACATCACTCCAATTGAATACCAGTGTCTCTACAGGATGTGTAAACGCGTCACTTTATTAAGTGGTAACATGTCGGTTAATGCAGGTTCAAGGACAATAAAGCTGTTCCAGGCTTGATGTAGTTCAGTTGTTTGGACAGCTAACAATCCTGCTTTGAAATAAAGCTCTAAGACGATTTATAAGCGTCAACACGTTACATCATATCATAATCAAATATATAATCATTTGCCAGCAAGTAGGAGAAAGGGAAACAGGAAAAGATTGCCTTTTTGAATAATATATAAAGTTAGCTTTTCCCACTCAGCACCCCTCTTGATTTCTGAAAACACCCAGATAATGACTCATACTGTGAGATTGCATATTGCAAGGATTTAAACAAAGACACTTTTAGGTCACTGAGCTCTGGTGGATCGTATGGGCCACATTCAGGGGATTACACTAGATCAACAATATGTAGCATTGGGAAAATTTCACCATCAGGTATGATCCAAAGTTGCACCAGGGAGTTAAGGATGATATAATACAAGTTACGCATTACTTGAACAGTTGTAAAATTATGTATTTGGAGTTTGTTTTGAAATTGAAACTCGCCCCTAAGAAAAAGATTAGTAAAAGGAAGCACATGTACTAAGGACCTACAAAGCTCAGACAGTGTCTTGGTTTATATGTTTAAAAAATCCAGTTTCACTTGATTAACACTGGGCTGCCTATTGGTTCATCAGTCACTTTTCTATTTGTTTGATTGTGGTCTGTTCTGTGTAAATCAAGGCATAAGGCCATATGCAGATATCTGTGGTGTGTGCGCGTATGTGTGTATGCGCACAATGTATGCAGATGCATATGTTCTTTGTAGATCTCAGACTGTGATTGAACCCTGCACAGAAAATGAGTCATTTTTATATAATCTTGCGTGTTCTGTGTGTGTTTGTGTGTATGAAGGAGAGAAAGGTATATGTACATATGACTCATGAGCAGGTGTATGTACAGTTGTAAACTACCAATAAACAAGGCTATGAGCATCCTCCTCTGCAATTCAGTGTCATTTTTCATTTCAGTGTAAGTTCACTTTTCCTGTTTGCTGACAAAGTTTCTATAAAAATTAAAGATCATGGCCAGGATACGTAGAAGCACTACATCAAAGGCAACTAGATTTGCTATATATAGCCTTGAGGGTGTTCACACACATCTGTGTTAGATTATTTCTTGCAATAATAGAAATCAATGGACATTAACAGAATCCCAAATTCTGAGTGGTCATATCACAAAGTTGTTGGCTGAGAACTGGATGAGCTGTGACCAGAAAAAATGGATTACTTTTTTGAAGTTGTACTGTGGGAAGGGGACGATTTCTACAAACTGAAGCCAGAGTTATATATAATTTCATTATTCATTTAATGACTTTACTGTCCAGATTCACCCAGAATTCTCTGAGACAGTTTATGTTGAATGCTCTTTTAAATGTACCCCAGCGATCATTGTCTTGTCCGTCTACACTGCTGACAGTCTTCTCAGCTATGTTTAGAAATCCACACCATCTGTTCTTCATTAAACACTGACCAGGGTCATGTTGGCTATGGCTGTGACACAGAAGGCAAAGTTTTAACAGATATGAAGTGGCACTAGATTTTCAAACTTCAATGATCAACCTCCGCTCATCTCTCCTGCAGTAAACCGATATTTTGATCACTTTACTCAGTCCCATCTCATTTTCCCAATGTGCGTCCACCATTAGGGTTTGAAACTGTTCTAGACATCTCCTCTCCACTTAATAGCACTTGCTAATGTCACCCAGTATCACTGACTTCATTGGTTTCAAATGTCATCACAGGTAGATTTTCCTGCTTTGATCAGTGACTGAAATGTTGAATTCTTGAGTTGATTCATCAACAAGATCACTTCGAACCCATGATGCATTATGCAAATTAGGGTGAGCCTTCTCCAATGTCTAACACAATAAAACTTTACCAATACTTTAAAAATATAATACAACTATACCCTATTAATTTAGCATCCTGATTTTTATTGGAAGAGCATACACAGAGATGGCATCTTTATCTAAGATGACACTCCTGACAATTTTAATTTTGTTTTAATTCAGGTATGTTAATGCTGGAGATCAGTTTGAGAAGCATCTTCAGGCCATTTTGACTGCCCATAATTTTGTCAAATAGATCGACATATTCAGAGTGCATTTCATTCATGAAATTGGTAAGGTCAGTGGCCTCTGTTTCTTGGGAGGGAGACTCATCTAGGCAAAACCCTGTGAAGTAGAGAATTGGTTTCATTTATTCCAGGGAAATAAGCATGCCATATTCAGTTTTTCTTGATATCAACCTTTCACACATTTGTTTGTTATTGACACTAGTGTCATATTAAAGTAGTTTTAAACAAATGTGCTGCAAACTTTACCTTTTAGATGGTGCTTGTGTAAAATTAATGCTATATCACATAAATTTAACTTCTGTTGTAAATCTAATTAAAAGTTGTTGTTTGTTTAGAGAAAATACATGTTACTACTGACTACACCATATTTCTTTTCTGAGTATTTTTTTTTCTGAAGCACACCATAATTAAGATTAAGATTTTTTGAAAAGTTCAGACTCACACACATGTTAAAAACATTGAGCATAAAGCATTTTACATGATAAAATTTAGAAATCTGAGCACGTCATTGGATATATGGTGAAAAAAAAACATCTTTAAAAAGCAGCCACATGAAGTGTAACAGTTCATACCTTTTTCTGGGTCCAGGATAGCAGGTGATGGTAAGTTCAGACACTCTACCTGCCTCCTAAACTCTTGTTGCTCTGCATGAGACACCTTAATTCTCCTGCCTGAGGGATACAATGAGTATATGTAAAGGAGCTATACAGTACTATTGGATTAATGCAGAGATTAAAACTTTACTTCTAACTATCCCCAGTGAGGCACTAGATGGCACTAGTGTGCCATAAGGGACATTGCTGGGTTGCGATCAAAAAGTCAAAATAAATCGATAAAATCTTTAACTTTTTTGCTTGACCTCAGTGGAGATCCACATAATGATTTAGGAAAAACAACCACGGAGCTGAGAGACTCCAACTGCACTCAAACTAGATTTTTTTAAAACTAACTTTATTGATAACATTTAGATGATAAATCCTCCTTTAGTAACCACAAGAACAAACTAATAACACCTATATAACAAACAAGATAACACAAAATACAACTAGAGCAATGTCATACATTAAAATAATAATTTAAAAACTAGTATAATTAGAAATAATTATAATAATTATATAATAATTAGAAAAACTAGAAATTAGATATTAGACATGCTTGCTCTTCATGTTGACCCCTAACTGAATAAATTTGAGCAAGAAATATATATATAACATATATATATATATATATATGGCTGATTTTATTTATGTATATTTCTTTCCATATGACATTTATACACACTGCACAGTTATACACATATATATATATGTTATATATATATAACATATATATATATATATATATATATATATATATATATATATATAAAATTTATATTTATGGATTTGGAGTTCAGTTAATCATGCAATCAAGCAATTTAATGAAGTATCCCTGGATTAGCAGAAGAGACTATATTTTGTCCGTGTGTATGTCTGTAGTCTTACTTAGGAGCTGGACACCACTGTACACATGTTCTCTAGTGGTGAATTTTGAGTAGACAACGAGGCAGTCGGTGCAGCCAGTATTCAGTAGGATGGCAGTAGAAGAGAAAGGTTTCACTGGACACACACATACATATACACACACACACACCAACACAGACAAAGTCCAAATTTGTTTGTGCAAGAACATGATCAGTCAAAATGTTTGTACAGTGAGATCCATACTCACCCAGTGACAATGTGTTGTTTTTCAAGGTTAACTTAGACGTGAGAGTGAAACATTGGCCAAACCTTTCACAAGTAGAAATAAAAAAAACAAAAACAAACAAAAACGGTGAAATTTCTCTTGGAAAAATTATTGTGGTCTAGAGTGAAACATGACCTCATAAACTTTATACTGTGAATTTATGGTGAAATTACATTTTTTGAGCCTGATAATGATTGATGGCATCACTCTCATTGGCAGCAGTGATTCTGCCCCAGGCACTCTCCACAAACATCTTCGTCAGGAATTTGGATCCAGTTACGTTTGTGCTTTCGGCAATGTATATCCATTTGCCCAGCAGCTAAAACAGACAGTACCACTCTCAGTTGCATGCAATTATTTTTCAAAAATGAAAAGATGCAGAAAGTGAGAGTCTGAAAGAGTGGTCATGAGTGAGATGGCAGAGTATCTTACTTGGTCTATTCCTTGGATTTCAAGAGGTTGGGTGAGACTTTCACAGCTTGTCACAGGAGCTGACTGTCCAACAGACAGAAGATTGAGCACGGCCATAGCAACAAGAAGAACCTCCATCATGGCTCGCCACATGTGCTCACACAAAGATCCTGAACCTCTGTATGTTGCACTGATTGCAGTTTGCTGCTAACTGTTTCTTCTTCAAGCTAAAACTGATGCATTAAAGACCAGATGTCCATCCCACAAATCCTCAGTTGTTTACACTTGTGTTGCAATCTGGTTGAAAGGTGGAGAAAGTCAGTGGTGGTAGAATTGCCAAGTCATTTCAGTTAAATAAAAGTTGCAACACCAGTAAGCATATATAAGTAGTATATTTATACAGTATGTTAAGTATATACTTTATACTATATAAATATGTATTCATACTACATACATTCTAAATGTTACTTGAGTAAAAGTAGAAAATTAGCATCAAAATATACTTAAAGTACCAAAAGTAAAGTATCATTGTTTACTGTTAATATGTAGTTTTAATATTGTCCAATTTTAATTACTGTCTTATGTAATTTTCCTGATTTGAGCTTATCTTAAAATTTACATGCATAATATGATCACAACAATAACAAACATGGATGTCTAATTGATACAAAGCAGAAATTCTGTGTAAAACTTGGCTTCCACAGTGTGTGCGATTTTCAAGATGGACAACAGAACAGGTTTGAAATTTTAGCAATTTTCCATTTATATCTGTTCAGATTTTGACAAAAGCAATTTGCCTGTGTTGTCTCTGTTTTTCTTTAACCTGACCTCTGATTTATTCAGTTTTGATTCAGGTTTGACAAATACAAGGTTTGACAAATACAAATCTCTTTAACACAACCACAAATTTCACTTGTACAAACATCGATTTCTTACATGGATTTACAGGTTGATTTAAAACTACAAAACTTTTAAATTGTTTGTGAACATTGGATAAAGTTGGGGTCAAGTTAGATGCCTCCCTCAGTAGCCAGCTTGATGGCTGGGCACATGCACCACTAGGCACAGCTAGGCTCAGAGTTGATTTAAAAATATGTGAGAAAAACAGTTATGAACCATATGGAAATCCTGCTGCTGCTTATGAGTCAGGCAGACATGTCAAGCCATTTGTCAAGCACTGATACTTGGCATGAAAGAGTGGCTTTGGGTTAAAGTATAGCAAGAAGATAAAAAGTTTTAGACCATATGGATCAGATATGTCAAGTCTTGCCCATCTAAGGCCAGGAAAAAAAAAAAAAAGAACACATTTGCTTTCTCTCTTAAAACAGTATCAATAAATATCATATTCTTATTTTAAAAATAACACATTACAATGATAATTCTTATTAAAGAATAATTAACACATTTGTAGATCTTAGCACAAATCTCACCTCTGAGTGTGCATAAGTTTGGGGAAAAAAATGTAATGTTAATAATACGTAGGAACACAAAGGGACTTGAGACAGCAGTTTTCAAACTTTTACAAATCTTAGTACGTATTTGCAACTCTAGATATATATTCATAAAACTCAGTCCAGTCCAGACAAAATATGTATATATATATGTTGTGAAATTATCAAATTCATGCTGCAGAACTGCTTGATTTTTTTAAAATCAGGTGGCAGATCCATGTGGGATTGGACACTACTGATGTGGTTTACACTGAATATCAAGTCAATATTTCGTCTAAGTAAGTCCAAAGTCCAAAATGTGTATGTAGGTGAAATTAGTCGTGTGTCTTCGTCTTCTGTTCGATGCTCTATTCCTCTCTCTGTGTCTCTGTCTCATGGTTTTATGTTTCCATGGTTACACTTCGCTGTTCTCTTCCTCTGGTTCCTCAGCAAGACGCATCCAGTTTTCTCTGTTCTTCTTGCAGCCACTCAGCAGTGGAGAACAGGTGTTAAATAGCCTTGACACTGCCTGAGAAGTGACAGAGACAGAAAATAGCAATTGCAGCAGAGAATAAAGGAATAGAGCAGCAGCAATGACCATGTCATGGTTTACATGCACATACTGTGCATCAACATCAGCAGTAGTGGCACACCTTGTAGAGTGGATAGCAGATCTCATCGATATATTCAACCTGCATGTATGGCAAGCGGGTGCTGTTCTCTCTGTTCATAATGTCCTGGTGAGAAGAGAGTGTAAACTGGCTGTTAGCAAAGCAACTAACTGTAATGCACAATTTTTAACCCAAACAATAATATAAAATGGTGGGGAGATTGAACCGTAACAAGAGAAAAGATCAAATGAAATTTCTACTACAGAATAAAGCACCATATTGTGCACCATGAGGTTATAACATGTTCACTAAATATAGTTACTCCAGTCAAAGACGGTACGTTGTTTGGTTCTCAAAGTGCAACCTGAGAGCCTATAACTTTAATCTAGAAAATTCTCTGTGCAGTGTGTATAAATGTCATATGGAAAGAAATATACATAAATAAAATCAGCCATGACGTGACCAAAACATCACCTGAAAGACATTCCCTTTGGAAAACACATAATTTAGTGTTTTTGAAAAGACAGGTGTAATTCTCCATTTATTCTTTATTCGTTTCAAGGTTTGACATCCACTAGGTTGGTCTAATGTAATTTTAATGGTTTTGTTGAGGTTAATATATATATATAATATATATATATATATATATATATATATATATATATATATATACCAGTAAACAACTATTTTCTGTGTAAAGATACAGTGGAGTAATAAAGTGTGTGAGAGAAGAACAAAGTCGCAACCCCTGTGAGTTTCTCTGCTCTCTGTTTAGGTTGCCAGTTTGGGTATTCATGCATATTAGTGCATGTATGTGTGCATCCTTGTGCATTTGAGTCCCTCCTGTTAAACTGTTGGCCCTCCCCATATTTATAAAGACACAGTTACCATCCACATGCAAGCTGACCTTACATAGTTTCCTCCACTAAATAGAAAAAACTCTTTCATGTAAAAGAGTCTCAAGAAAAGACAGAAGACCAGAGCAGAGTAGCGGGATTACTGGCTCAAATGCCAGGTGGGAAATGGAAATGTTTACTGGCCCAATCTCATTTGTGTGCTTGCAGCTCCAGTGGATAGGTTGTTGCAGAGCAAAGGGCCGAGGTGTGGCTGACAAAGCATTTGTATGGTCTGAGATGGTGGTCTAGTGCAACATCTAGTGGCAGTGACAATCATCTACAGAACTTTTAAAGCAACATTATTGAAATTCAACAATGAGAATGTAACTGTGATTAAAAGCTGACATGAAAAAAGGTTTGCATCACTGAAGAAAAATACCTTTAGGATAATTATGACTAGATATAAAAGTGAGATAAGATAAGATCAGATTTATATATGTATTTTGCTCAAAAGACTTACAATGGGTTTTATTTTGAACTCCTCTTTCTCTTTGTCTCCTTGAGCAAAGAACTCCGTGGCAACCAGGTTGGCAATCTGTTTCCGAGAAAGAGGGAGGTGAAGGTTTTGATGACGTGAAAGATGAGGAGTGAAGCGTATTTTGTGAGACCTACCCTTTTTTGTTCAGGCCAAGGCTTTGTGATAGCAGAGAGGTCACTAGCCGTCATTAACATCGACCTGCGGGGTGATTAAATATCTTAAAAGACAGTCACCTTGCACATTGTTATATGTCCTTAGATTTCATTTTATTTAATTCAAACCTTAACAGTTCTCTTTGTTTCTCATTCTTCCAGCTCACTCTGCTTTTCTTGGCAAGAGAAAAGAACTCATTCCTTCTCCTAAAAACACAGCCACAAAAAAACAGCATGAGTTAAAACGGGTCTCACACGATGCTTGACCTACAGGTACGTTGACATTTTTGTGTGTAAACATACTCCATATACACGGTTAGGTCCGTGGCAAGGATTGCCCTTTTAATCATGTGTAGTGCAGTTCGGCGGTCCTCTGGTGAGAGACCACTGAGAATCTGACTCCCCTAGGAGAAGATGTGAGAGATACATAGTGAAAGGGTGAAGTGCAGTGAAGGTGACATACAGATACACACAGAGGAAGTCAAGCATTAACACAAGCTCTCTCTTAAAAGAACAAAGACTGTCCACACTGACTGGGACTCATACACAACAGAATAAAATAAAGTAAAATAAAAAATTTTAATGTGTGTGCATGTGTGTCAGGTCAATGAAGCTGAATTTGAGGTTTGAAGTGAGTTAAAGAGAAAGACAGAGAGAGCAGGGATTATATAATATGTACATGCTGACATGCTGCACTCAAATGCATACACAGGTGACCTAATGTTTAATGGAAGAATGAGAGATGGGTCAGAATGAGTGAAAAGACAAATGGATGTGCTCTCACAGTGTTGTTTAAGATGAAGAGGCACAGATTGTAGTGGTGATTTTCAAGAGAAGAGTGTCCATATAGCTGAGCTAAAGGCTGTTGACTCCTGAGAGAGAGAGAGAAATTATACTGTCTGAATGTAAGAAAGCAGTGGTTAACAACTGATAAAATGACCAAATTAATAGAAATAGAAATATACAAAATATTCAATATATCTATACAAAACAGAAATGATGACAACTGAAATATGAAAAATGTACCTTTCTATATAAGAGTTACTGACTCCTCTGTGGTCAAGATCGTGATTGAGGGTGGCTATCATCAATGCTAAAATCTCTAGACGGGAAAAAATAGTCTGAGATACAAACAGAAAAAGATAGAGAGAGTGAATTAGATGTAGAAATAACGAAGAGTTATTTCTGCTTCTTTACAAGGAAGATTTCTGTTTACTTCTTTTACTTTTTTTTACATTTTGCACCTTTTAAAAACACCAAAAAGTGCTGTGAAAAATACCCCCCCCCCAAAAAAAAAAAAACCTAAGAATCTAAGGATCTGGAAAACTTTGTGAATGTGTCTAAAACATTACACAATATAATATAATGTGCATGGGAATAAAATAAACAAACGACAGAAACACCAACATGGACTGGCAACTTATTCCAGCTCCTCAACCATATCACACAGAGTGACGTGTCCAGTTTCACAACACTATAATAAACTATTAATCATGCAGATACTGGGAGAGGTTAAAACAAGTGAGCGGCAGTGGTCAGTTAAGTAGAGATTTAGGCTGGTGTGTGATCCGGATGGAAAGGAGTTAAGAGGTTTTAGAAAGGTCCAAAATTAATCCTCTTTCAAATAATTAAGAGTGATCTGTACTGCAAAAACCCCACAGTCCTAGGATGACTCTGTCACAAACTTTAGAATAGCTGCTACTGAAGCACTTACAGATCATAAACATTGCATTATATGTACATATTGACTAGATTTAAATGAAACCTGTTTAAAATTTTGCCACTTTTAAACATTGAGCTTGTTATGGCTCTGTCTGGTTGCGCTATTACATCTCCCCTGGCCGGTAGCAGTGTCCTGCTACAACCATGTCTTGTAAAAATGAGCAGGGCAAGTATGTGCTAAAACACAAATGAGCTCTCCTGTGTCCCTTTTTTATTTGATGGTTGGCCTCTTCTCCAGTATGCTGAATATTCAATGATTTATCTACATCTGAGACCAATTATATTGCTGTTTTTGAATATGTGAGTTTTGGCAGTGCTATCTGTTCACCAAAACAAAATGCATGCGCTGACCTGGAGCTGGTCTGTGGCCATGAGCATAGCAAACATGCTTTGTGCAGTACTCAGCGCATGGTTCCAGTTGTGATAAGGCACATTGTTCCTGTAACCACGCCTCACAGTCAGGACCCACTGGCACAGGCTCTGAGGGAAAGAGACATTTACAAGAGGTGATAAACAACCACAGAGTGGTCAAGTCGAGAGGAATCACTCATAATGATCGCAATTATTTTGTAATGCAGTTGTGCAGTTGGGCATTTGTTTGCATATTATGTCACACAAAAAGCAAATAAACTCATATTTAATTGGTGACAGCTCAACTTTGGTGATTCAGGCTCAAGTAATGGGGACTCGACCAACTTGGACTAGTACACTGGGAACTCTGAGATTTGACTATTTGACACTACAACACTGGCACCATGGTTAAACAATAGTGCAAATATTCTCTACCACAAAGACTGCTGTTGCCAAATTGCAGGTGAGTTACCTTGTAATCAATGTTAAAATCCCGCACTAAATGGAGGTCCAGAAACATACGGACGGTGGCCTGTGTGGTTTGGTCCTCTGGCAGGCCAAAATCAGAGAAATGAAAGTCCAGGATGCGCAATTCTTCAGCAGAAGGAATGGTGAGCTCCTGAAAAGAGAAAAAAAAATTAACGAAACATTAGAAGATACCTGGGTTTGTCCTTTCACAGATATGTGAGCAGAGGAATCACCTGCAATGCTTGGATTTCCTGCTCTGCTGCAGTAATGTGGTAGGCAAGAACCTGTAGGAAGAAGAATGAACATACATGACGACAATGTTTTCACTTTTTGCAAACACCTAAACAGGTTGACTTAACTTTATCCTAAATATATGAGCAGTACACTAATAACATAAGGTAGTTTTGCCACCTCTTGTGTGACTTCTATACTGGCTCTTCGCTCCTCTGTGATCTGCACAGCCTGAGCATACTGGAGCGCCAGGCCACAGTACACTGCCAGGTCTTCCAGTAGACGCTCATCATATTTGTTAAAGGCCTCCATATCATCTGAGTCTCTGCTGCATTTGTTCATCAGCTGGCATACCGCTGTAAGAGGGAATATAGAAAACAGAGGCATGACAGTTGTGCAGAATGAGGTGTTTAAAGAGATTTCACATCTTTAGTCTTTGTGTCATTTCATGTGATGGTACAATATGACAGTATCTACCTGTTTCTCTTCTGTGTATCAGCACATGATCTAATAGTTTTCAACGATCATATCAAATGCCTGCATAATAGTCTTAATCACATCACCTAGCGAATAGCTGACACCACACAGCATCTGTTATTTTTATTCTTACGAACATGAATGATGATAACACTGCGTTTAAGAGGGTACAGACTTTATAATAGTCAAGTTCATTTTTATTTGTATAGTGCCAATTCACAACAGAAGTTATCTCAAGGCACTTTCTAAAGAAAGGAGGTCTCAACCTGCTCGTTACAATTATTTGTCATATGAATCCATGTGCACAATGAGACTGTTCATTCATATAAAACAACCATTGCCATGTCAGGGAGTTACTTACCGATAACATTTTCGGACCTCTCGTTTCTAACAGGACAGCAGATCAGACTCTTTATTGATCCTTCAGAACTCTCCGACATATTAAGTGTCTTCATAGTGACTAGAGTTCGAAGGGCATATGATGGATCTATATCACTGATATCACGCTCCCTGAAAAATTATATGGTACTATTATAGTATATACAGGAATATAAGAAATTAAAATTTGGTTTGTTTATGTAAACTATCCATGTAAGGACTTGTACAGAGAGCAGGCCAGTACCTTCTGTATATCTGGCAGGTTGATCCGAGCTCCTCACACTCTAGGTGTATCACTCGTGAGAACGAAATCTAAAATAATAATGTCAAGAGAACAGAAAATAAGTTAGAAAAGATGTGATGCATGACCGAACGAACAAGTGATTCAGTCTAGGAAATCAGCACACCTCTCCTGCGATGACGGTGGTTTGGTTGCTGGGGATGAAGATGGTGCAGTACTGGGCATGTGTGAAGGGCATGATGGTGGCCGCCATCTTACTCAGCAGAACCTCAAAGGAATGATGCTCTTTTGACAACACCTGTGCCATCTCAATCAAAGCCTGACCCACAAGCATAGAAGTCTGTCAGCAACAAATACAGTACGTCCTGACAGGTCCTCAGATCACAACCACTGTAACACAAAAACCAGATATGCACATGTAACGATGCAACTGGATAGTGTTTTATAATGTTACCTGACTGCGTTTGGCCTCCTGTCTCGAGCTCTCGTACAGCTGAACGTTGTCCAAGACCAGCCCCAACACATCCATATGATTGGACAGCACCTGCCCATTCAAATTCAAATTTAAGATTTTGATACTTAATATGTGGCTTTGTTTAAAATTAGAAAACCTTCGGGTCCTCACCTTCTCATCCATGCTGGTAAATGCAGAAACTGATCCATCTCCAAAACCTCTCTTATTGATCATTACCACTAGACCTACCACCTGTGCACAACAGAAAATGCTGAAACACCGAAAACACTTTGAAAAACCACCTCTGAGGTGTGATATATAAATGAGGGAATGATAGGAATGCTACCTCTCCCCTATGCTTCTTGATGGGCACACTCAAAACAGTCTTGATCTTGAAGTCTGATGATTGATCTTCATCTACGATGAATCTTGGGTCCTGATGAGGTAAACAGATAATGTGTCACTGCTCATAATAAGATATGTCACTAAAAAGATGCTTGTGACGTTATAGTGTGTTAAATTTGTTATATGGAAACAACAGACATTAACATCTCACCAGTTTTTCACATACTTGTGTCCTTAAGCTACTTGTTCATCAGCTTTAGACGCATCTGGCCAGGAAACCCATAGTTCTTGCTAACATTGGTATCCCCAATGTTATTAGGAACTACCCATCCACACCCACCTGACCAGGGATTACCTGCTGCCCGACTCTGTCAGGCACTGGTACTGATTCCTAATCACATTGGTGGTGGCAAGAAGGAGGGGTGATGTGGGCACCTCCTGTCAGGCCTTTAATGAGCTGTGCTGTTGTGTGGGTGTGTGTATGTAGGAGTGTGTGCCAGGGAAGGACAGACTGTAGCCTAGTAGAGAACATCACCATCTCAATAATCAGAGGTTAATCAGTACAAGAAGTAGCTAAATGGATTAGAAGGACGTGGGCCATCTGGGATTCCCTGACAGGCCCTCAAATTCAATGAGATAGTGTTGTCATCATCTAAAAATTGAAAAATCAGGAAATAGGAGACTTGTTTAATGTCCTGTTCTTATTCCTGATCTAAAATAACTAGGCCCTAAAACAATTTCGTCATGTGTCGAAACTTGTCTGTTGTATACTTAGCAGAGCTCACTACAGAGTCCAGACTCATGACAAATATAACTAATGTAGCAGTTTATGCTTTTACCTCTGACGTGTTTCTCAGGTTCATTGGTGACCCTGTAGCCAGTACACATCCCATGATGCCCTTCAGCAGATCCAGGTGGGCATGGCTGCAGATGATGCCCTCGCTCAAGCATCCCAACACTGTTGGGGCGATCACCTCCTCCAAGATGCTCCTGCCATCACAATTTTTCTTTACCAGAGAGAGGGAGGCAACCTCAGCAGCCAAAAGCTCCCCAGCGTGGAGGACAGCCCCCTGGCAGAGCTCTGCCACAGAGCCCATCCAGCTGAGACCCCCTCTCAGCAGCTCCATCATCCATGGGCAGCCCTCACCGTGGCCACAGGCCGCGGGCTTTGTAGCAGCTGGACGCAGAAGCTGGGGAGAGTGGGCAAAGTCAGGAGAGCAAGGGCAAATGGAAGAAAAAGGACGACAGGGAGAATAGGAGAAGCGGGTGGAACGAGGAGAGCCAGGTGAGTGACTGCCCAATGCATCTGGACTGCAGCGATCCATCCAGTCCGAGGCCAGGGGCTTGAGTGTGTCTGTCAAAGATGAAATGTTGAGGTGTGAGTTGGTCAGTGGAGACGAGGTTCTGCGATGACGGGCCTTCATGAGCAGGTCAGAGTGATCAGAGCTGCTCCTGGGAAAGCTGGGCAGCAGTGGGGACAACTCTGCCTGAGGACCACTGACCCTTAAGTCACAGACAAGACAGACAAGTCCACATGACTGATTTGCTGGGAGAGCACAGATCAGAAGATATACAATTTTTTTTTTCTGTTAATGTCTCTAAAGCAGCTGTTTTCTTCATTAACAACATTATTAAATGCAACAGTTTTTAAAGTAGTCATAGCCAGGAAACCTGGTCTGATCTGGGATCTCAGTAGTTGTGTAAAATATCTTACGCTGACGCTCGGCGTAAGAAGTAGGCCCTGGTAAAGTCAGAGTGATCATCCAACCAGGCCTCCACTTGGTCGCTGTTCATACCGTCTCCAAACCTCTTGCTGCGCGTTTTGGAGCGGGGGCTCCACAGGGGGGAGAAGAACCAGGCCATCCCCCTCCCCACCGCCGGCTCGCTCACTGTCTCCCGGCGGACGGACTCCTCTGTCCCGGCGGCAGGAGATGCCCCGGGAGTCGCCCTGTCTGCTTCCATGGACTGCGGCGCTTCGGGGAGGAGACAGGGCATCCCCTCGCTCAGGTAAAGCGAAAAAAGATCGATTAAACTCAGGTTTTTTTGTTTTGTTTTGTTTCCCCCCTCGCGCCTGTTGTGCTATGCAGGAGCAACACCTGTCAGGAGGAGCACGTGAGGCAGACTGGGAGCTTAATTGTCTGTGGAGGAGCCCGTGGAAACGATTGCGTCAAGGTAATCCCCTGACCTTTATTTAGCCCAACTGGCGCCACAGGTTTTATTTGTTAAAGGGATCCGATTTAAATTTCATTACAGAACTAATGGACTCTGGTTTTGCACCATGCACTATGAACTGACTGGGAGGTCAGTCCTCCTGTCAAACTGCTGAGGAAAGTTAGAGCTTCCCTCACTTTAGGGTTTAGCGATTATACACATTTGATTTATTTCACATTTGGAGAGAAACAAATACATGTTATGAACGAATACAGTGGCATTTAGTGTCTTTTGTCATTTGAAGTGAAAAGTGAGACACAAAATTCATTAATAAAGCACCACAGCACCAATAACACTGCCATAAATACACACTGTGGCCCTGTCAGTCACATGCTACTGTGAAATAATAATACATAATATATAATTTATATAATACAAAATAATAAAAAAAATTAACTGATATTGAAGTGATTGAAACTTTTGTTTAATTTTGAGGAGGAGTCCTGTTGGATAGTGTCTATTAGGTTTATGTCATTTGGGTGCCAAACAGTGCTGTAATTGGAAAAGGCTTATCAGAGACTGCCATGTAAAACCACTGTGTCTGCAACTGTAACCACAAAGCAATCCGGAAATTGGTGTGTGAGTATTTTGATTCCCTTTAAAGCATTGCTCTGTTATGTAATCCAGATCCCTCATTTAAAAAAAAAAAAAAAAAAACAGTGTTAATTTAGTGTCACCTCTTACTGTTCCACTGCTCCCTCTGCTGGCCTCTCACTGCTCATCACCTGCAGTGGGTGGATCCACCAGTGACAGCTAGGCTGTGATTGGCTGCTTCAGGAGGAGGCTGCCATGACACACTGGATGCTGCACAGAATCAGTTTCACAGCATCAGCAGGCAACAGACCTCCATCCTCCTCATTATCCCTCTCTCGTTCTCTTTTTTCTCCTCCTTTGCCTCTTCTCCTCTCACCGACCACCCCTGCTCTCTCTGTTCTCTCTTCCTGTTCCTCTCCCTCTGGCAGACACATAAACCTGCTGGAGCACACTGCACCAGAGGACGTACACACACCAGAAAGGATAGCAGCAGCAGCAGCCGTAGCAGCAGCAGACATACTGGTAGGTGTGCTGAGGCCTATCTTTCTCCCTCCTGCAGCACAGGCAAGACATCGCATTCTCCTCTGATCTCCGTCAAGGACTATCTGAGAAGTGTGCGTGTGTGTGTGAGAGAGAGGAAGAACAGGGATCTGGAAAGTAGGCAAACAGGACTACCACACCCTGGGAGCATTTTGTATCAGTGCCGGAGCTACGCAGAGTGAATGTTGCAGTGGATATTATCATACTCGCATGCTCTACATCCTGCACTTGCTCCTGTATTCATATGGATTAATATTCTGTGTTTATCTGCTGGAGGTGTTTGTTGTTTTTCCTCCACTCTACAGCTCTGGGATTTGCTTCAGCATAGACTAGGCCTTTTGCGTTTGCCCATGTGTATCTTTGGTAATGAGTGTGTTGAATGTCTAACAAAGGTCACACCATTTGGCATGCTGTGTACATGTATTGTCAACCTGCCTAATGACTGCTCTCTCCTTTCCTTTCCTAAACCATCTTCATCACCAGCCATTCCATCCTCTTCCCCCTGCCTCCCATCATCTACATCACCAATTTCCTCTTTCATATCCTCCTCCATCTTTTTTCCCCTCTCACTCCTTTTCCTTTCTCTCAAACTGCTATTTCTCCTCCCATTTCCATTCCATCTCCTCATCACGCCTCTTCTCCTCTCCGGCCGGCTGGTTTCCCAGGATGCCTTGTTCCAGGCCACTCCGTTAGGCCCGAGCAGCATGGGCGGAGCCTGGGTGGGGAGAGAGAGCACGGATTGGACCCTTCCCCTCAGGACGGGCACGCTGGCGGGTCACCCTCCCTCAGCTTCAGATGGGCGAGGACGCTGAGAGCCCCAAAATCAACCACACCTTCCTGCGAGACTACGTCACTGAAGGTAGAGCAGACGGTGTGTCATGGTCGTCTCTGTGGTGTTAGATAACGTATGATTGAACAGGTTCATTTCAGCCTCATGGATGCATCATCCCTGCACTGCTGGACAAGAGGAATGGATGATGACATGTATTGTTCCATGACTGGCTCAGTGAGAGACACTTGTTGTTGGTGCTGTTTTAAATGTTAGCTCTTATATTCTCCTATGACAGAGATATGTTTGATTTATGGTTTATGGTTTGGAGTCTAAGAAGCTGGTTGTAAAAATAACACAACAACAAGACTCTTTGTAATGATCCAGTATTTTTTTACCCCCCTCTACATTTGTTACTGTCTCTTAATTCTCTCTGGTCCTCATTTTCTTTACCCCTACTTTATATTTTTTCTTTTCTATCATCTGTCTTTCTCTCCCTCGCTCGATACTTATTTTATCCACTTTTATGCTAACCATTATCCTGCTTAATTGCCGCCTACTTTCCTGTCTTCTTTCCAGCTGATGTCATCTCTACGGTTGAGTTTAACCAGACAGGGGACCTGCTGGCCACGGGGGATAAAGGTGGCCGAGTGGTCATCTTTCAGAGAGAGACTGAGGTTAGTTTCCCTTGTAAAACTTCTAATAATCATCCATTTCTATGACCAGCATATCCAGAGTGAATTTTATACTGCCTGTGCCCTAACTACAGCATAACGGTGTTTCACATCATCCTAAATGCTCAGTCTTTGTACTATATCTTTATGAATAGAAATGTCAGAGCTATGTTTTTTTTTTTACTGTTGACCCTTGACAGTCTAAAGGAGAGTCAGACGAGCCAGGGGAGACAGGGGACTCTGGGGAGTACAATGTCTACAGCACGTTCCAGAGCCATGAACCAGACTTTGACTACCTGAAGAGTCTAGAGATTGAAGAGAAAATTAACAAGATCAGATGGCTTCCACAGCAGAATGCGGCACATTTCCTCCTCTCCACCAATGGTGAGATGTCTGTGACATAGAGTTTGTACCTCTTTCAGAACATCATGCCCATTTGACGTTCGGATGTAGCTCAACTAGTAGACTTATATCGAGTTTCTGCCATATCAATCATGAATATGCCTGAATTTTGATGATGTGAATCAAAGCCTGAAGCACTACCTATTTCCAGTTTTTGCATTATGCCAGCCTGATGTCATCATTTATCATCTAGGTTGGGTAAAATAACATCAAGCCAGTCACTGGATTCAAATTTTGGGTAGAATAGTGGCACCATCCTGCCAATGTAAACCCCACAGATTTGAACCTGTGCTTTAATTATATCAAATGGATAATATTTCGAAGAAGCAGTTTTCTCCCTGAAAGTACAATTTTCATCTACAGTGGATTCTGTAGATTGGCTCTGGATTGCCTTAAATCTGTCAAAGAGAAATAAAATAAGAAATCATTGTTAGTCCTCTTTTCCACTGGCTGTTTATATGAGTTCTGTGTAACAATTATTTTTACCTTTCTCTAAATTAAACCAACTTCCTCTGCTGTGAAAATCATTCTGCCTGTCACAGATAAGACCATTAAACTGTGGAAGGTGAGTGAGAGAGACAAGAGACCAGAGGGATACAACCTGAAAGATGAGGAGGGACGGCTCAAGGACATTTCTACCATCACCTCTCTGCAGGTACCCAGGCAGACACAAACCAATACTGACACACACGCACATGCGCGCCTGCACAAGCACACTTTTATTTTGGTTAGTCAAATATGTATCAGGTTGATGTTCGATCGGCAAGCTCAGTGTCTGACTGTCATGTTCTCCAATTCTGTCCTTCTATTCTTTCTGTCACCCTGTTTCTTACCCTTGCTCTCTCCCATCTGTCCCTCCTTCCCTTCGTTTCTTCCTTTTCCTTTCCTTCTGTCTTCTAACCTTTCTCTATTTAAGGTGCCCGTGCTGAAACCTACAGATCTGATGGTGGAGGTCCGTCCTAGACGAGTGTTCGCCAATGGACACACATACCATGTCAACTCCATTTCGGTCAACAGTGACGGGGAGACGTATCTGTCTGCTGATGACCTCCGTATCAATATGTGGCATCTGGGCATCACGGACCGCAGCTTCAGTATCCTTCATAACAGTTGTTTGTTTTCCTTATCCCCTTAAATCCTCCTCTGTCACGAGAGGAGGATTCTCCAATTTCACATGGCATGAAATGCCCAGAAGTAAAAGTACAAAGTCGATTATTTGGCCTATGAATTTCACTGTTATTAAAGTCTTATTGTGTGTCATCACAAATAATTCTGCAGCAGCAATGAGAAAATTATCCTTGGATAATATATAAGCAAAAGTCTATTCGTGGTAACATATATAAAACAAAGGAAGATGCGTGGAAGTGAATATATATATGTGTAGTAATGAGTCAATAATATTTTGAGGCTGAATTCACATCCATGTGACACATTTTCCAACATAAAAAAAAAAAAGTTTATTATCTTTCTTAAAGGATAGTCACATTTTGGTTGGAGGAAAATCTTTCTTTTCTGTCAATGAATCTCGATATTAAAATATTCATTTTAAAGGGCATGCTAAATCCTATTTATATTCCTGTGCATAATTCAAATAGTGTTGATATGTAGCACATGCAAGTGTGCCAACAAGTATATGCATGCTCTTTGATGCTTGCAGACGCAGATTCACATATATTGCACATGCATATGGAGTGTTCCTTTGGTGAGATACCCATCTTTGGAGTCCACTGTGTCTAGGTTGTGTTTATCAGTACTCTACTACGGCCACTATGGAACTAGCAAAACCATGTAGAGTCATACAAATATACCAAGAAAACACAATTACACCTCTTGAAATATACATACAGTAGAACTATACCTCACGTTATTGTTCATGAATTCTTCCTCGATCTATTTTTAATGTTAACCGCACATGGCTATGCTTGGATTTACGTTTCAGTTAGAGTGCCATGTAACACCTCGCAGGATGAATCCAGTGCAGGATGTAGCATGTTGGATGCAGTGCATTTGGTGACTTACCATTCAAATGGAAGCTGACCTAGAAAATTGCAGAGGCATCTATGGAAGAAGAGTTTAAATAATTCACTCAGCAGTACACTTTCTACTGAACCACACAGGACTACCACAAATAGAAGAGAGAGAGGAGCAGGGTGTATGTGCATATTGGGGGTTGGTTCGGGGGCAGTTTTTGGGTTATGATTAAGAATTGAGGCGTGAGCATGGACAACATGAAAATTAAACATTTATCTAAAACTGAATAGCAATAGCAATGTTGGGTGTTCTGGGTTCTGGTTCTGGGTGTTTTTCCTCTCAGCATGTGCATAACATAAAAGTCATAACACAATGTGCATATAAGTGGTGTATTTGCTCCTTGACGGACCTTTCTCTCAGATATTGTGGACATCAAACCAGCCAACATGGAGGATCTGACGGAGGTGATAACAGCAGCAGAGTTTCACCCGCACCACTGCCACTTGTTTGTGTACAGCAGCAGTAAAGGCACCCTGCGGCTTTGTGACATGAGAGCCTCTGCACTTTGTGACAAACACACCAAATGTAAGCAATGTTGTGAAGTTTAGGGACAAGCAAGTCAGAAGTTTGCATGCTGTCTATTACACTGTAACAAGAGCAATACTAAATAATGAAAATTGCTTTGGCTGTTTGTTTATAATAACTGTGATACATCTTTACTAATGCCTAATGTTTTTGTCCAGTGTTTGAGGAGCCTGAGGATCCAGGGAGTCGGTCCTTCTTCTCAGAGATCATTTCCTCTGTTTCGGACGTCAAGTTCAGCCACAGCGGACGCTATCTGCTGACCAGAGACTACCTCACCGCCAAGGTGTGGGATCTGAACATGGACAAGGGCCCTGTGGAGACATACCAGGTAAAACAAAACATTTTCCTTATCTCCATTTCTTTCGGTCCTTTACTTGTTGCATCAATGTTAAATGTGCTTTTTAGTCATATGTTGTTCAGCTATCTATGAAAATGTAATGGCATGAAGTTAAGTAGAGGAATGATTACTCAGTTAGTCAATTTATGAAGTTACTCTTTTATTATAATAGGCAGGTTCCAGGTTATAAAAACATGTCCTTTTTATTTATCACTACTTTAGCCATTTCCATATTGATATAAATTAATTTGAATATAAAAAAAGGATTTAGGTTTTGGGGGGGGAAACAAGCAATTTGCAAATAACTCTTCGATATCATGTGCATGCAGAAATGTATACTAGACAATGGAAGACTCTCAGATGACCTTTGAATCCATTCATTTATAGTTAAATCCACCTACCATCCTACCATCTGCAAATCTGAATGTACCCCTGAAACAAAATTTGACTGCATCTTTCCCAGGTCCATGAATACCTAAGGAATAAGCTGTGCTCCCTCTATGAAAACGACTGCATCTTTGACAAGTTTGAGTGTGTTTGGAACAGCTCAGACAGGTGAGTGGCCAAGTAAAAGAGAGTAAAGTATAATTAAGTTGATTTGAAAGGAGGGAGGATGGAGCAGTATATTTCTGCTTACAGTGATTCTCTAAATGCTCTGCCTCTTCGAATATAGGACATTTAAATCACTCCCACAGACAAGCTTTGTAGACATCAAATCAATCTTGGTGCCTTCAGTTTTTTTATCTCTTCTCCTCTCCTTTCCTCTCCACTCCTCTCCTCTCCTCTCCTCTCCTCTCCTCTCCTCTCCTCTCCT
>CM076650.1:14112534-14166367 GCA_038496675.1 Rachycentron canadum | reverse complement strand
GCCTCTCCTCTCCTCTCCTCTCCTTAGTGTGATCATGACAGGGGCGTACAACAGCTTCTTCCGGATGTTTGACAGGGAGACGGGCCGTGGTGTAACCCTGGAGGCGTGGCGGGAAAGCAGCAAGCCTCGGGCTGTGCTGCGGACCCGTCGTGTCTATACCGGTGGCAAGCGTCGCCGTGGAGATGTAGGTGTTGATAGCCTGGACTTCACAAAGAAAATCCTGCACATGGCTTGGCACCCGTCCGAGAATATCATTGCCATAGCAGCCACCAACAACCTGTACATCTTCCAGGACCGTGTCAACCCCGAGACGCAGGCACAGTAACGGGGATGGGAATATGGACAGCGGAAGGCATAGTGCTTTTATTGAATTTGTAACAGAAACAGTGACTCAAATATATCAGGTTGTCTTGGAGAAGACATGATGAGTGGACAGCCTTTATGAGAAGATCTGTCTAAGTCTAAGCCAAGCCGTCTCACAACATACTGAGATGTTTGTGTTGATAAAAGATTCATGATAAAATGACAAAACAGTTGATTTATTGGATTCCCAAGAAAGGTGTATAATCTTTAGTTTTTTTTTTTCAACACTTAGATGAACTGCTGTCTCCAGTACCCATCAGGACATGTTTTTGATCCCACTCTGCTCCCACTTTTTGAAGATGTTTGTGTAACTGCCCCACTGTCGGGGCAGTAAAAGAGGTGCGGGGACACCTCTTCATCCGCTATGACTCAGTGCTGTTGACCACACAATGTTGCACTCCTCACTAATGTGCTCTGGTACTATTTGACACAAAATTGAAGATGTAGTATTAGTAACAACGAAGAGGAAATCCGTCTTGCGATCGTCTGACTGTAGATTCCAAGTAACTTTGCCAGATAGTGCATCTCAATCTAAGCATTTTTTCACTGTGGAAGATTAGGAGTGGTGTTATTGTACAGTTCATCACAACATCCTGAACCTTTTTTTTTTTTTTCTATCGAATGACAACAGCCGCTGAACCTCTCCTTTAGAGCAGTGCTCTTGGAGATTGCACGCATAATTGACCCATAATCTTTGCCCTATTCACTTTGCAATAACAAAAACACAGTGCAGCAGTATCCCTGCTTTAAAACACAAGCTCTTCTACAGGTAACATAAATGTATACACTCTTTTTACTATTAGCTGTAAATATTCTGTGTTCTTTTTTTTTCTTTTTTTTAAGGCACCAATTTTGGTCCCAGGGAGCTAAAAGGTAAAGGAGGCATTTTGTCTTGTACTCTGAGATTCCATTTATAGAAAGATTGTGGTGTCTTATTACTCCAGGGAAAGACCTGATGGAGCTTTTGCTTGTAGCAGTACATACATAGCTTTTGCTGGCTGGAGGGAGTGAGGGACAACAAAAACCAACACTTTTTGTTGTTGTTGTTTTGTTGTGTATATTCAGCCTGTGATGGGTTTTGATTGCTGCATCAAGGTCTGTCTTTCCTTGTCTGAAGTCTTACATACTTACATGGTCAATTATTTCAAATGAGGGCAACAGCATGTTAGTGTTGAGCCCTCTCACATATGCTCAAGTGGAAGCTGATTGGTGATTAAACTCAATTTAAAATGGATGGAAATTGAAATGTTATGCTAAAGAATAAAGCACATTTCAGAGAGGGATCTTACAGTGAAGACGTTGAAATCTAAGCACATTGTTCATGAATGAGGCTGCTGATTCAACCTATCAATGTTTTGATGACTAAATGGATGGACCTGCGTCCTGTGTGTTTGAAGGTCAGAGGTTCTCATCAGTGCAATAGCTCATTATGTACATTGCTGTCATGTCTTGAACACTGAAACAATAATGTCGTGCGAATTTATCATGTCACAGGTTCATAATGTCATTCTACCGTTATACCTCACAGTGCCACATACTACTCTGGGGCGCGACACTGAGAGCCCAGTATGTACAACAGTAAGGTGATGTCTGTGTTGGACTGATTTATGTGACCTGGTCAAGATATGATTGTTTACAGTGAAGTGCTTTGTTTTCAAGTGACCTTGGCCCTGATGGGATTATTGTAGGTGGTGTCAATGTGTAGGCTACTGTAGCAGGTGGCGTAAAAGAATCAGTGCAGAGGGTGGATATCTATAAGTGGCAAGGCCCTTTGCACCTGACGATTACTGGATGATCAACAACAGTTTGTGTTAACCTCAAAACCCAAGAAAAGTAGAAAAAGTCAGTTCCGCTTGACTGCTCTCACCTCTTTTAGTTTCAGAGCCACTGCTCACATGATTTCTTTGCAGCCTGTGGGCTGGGGGTTCTCTTTAGGGACCCAGTACTATCCTGTACTATGTTTTGGTCTTCACTGTCCATTGGTGTTGTTGAATTCATACATGATGTTGCACTGATTGGTTTAACAAAGTGTACAAAACACAACAGAATCTATGACTCACAAGAAAATGGTTTACATAGTGTCAGACCACCTAAAGCATTATATAAGTTCCAGGATTCAGTCCTTTTGATGCTGAGCTGTAGTTTAGAACAAGTCAGTTATAATCGCATCATAACCACCACATACAGGCAGTGAGAGGATGTGTGTCCATGAGCACAGCAGCAGCCGCATGTTGCCATTACTCAATGCTACTAGCGTGTATATCTATCATACTTTAAAAAAGACAACTCTAACAATACGAAAAAACATAACTCCAATGAGATGAATGAAAGGAATGTGCATTAATAAAATAACAGAAAATCTGAGTCATGTGTTGGATCCTTTTATGTCTGTGTCTGTATTTAACGGGACACAATTTTTTTTTCTGTTTGCTAAAAAGATTATGACTCCGACTAAAACCATCAATGACAAGGTTTGTTTCAAAGTCAAGCACTTTAATTAACAGGAATTGCACACCCCGATACTTTGCTGGATAAAAAAAGGCACTCAGATTCACAGTTTACAGGCTCAAGCTCAATGAATGTCATTCACAGGTGCAGTTAGGAGTTTACAGTGTTCAGATACATGTGTTTTCATGGTGATGGTCTGATCAGTAGAGCTCAGTACAGTTTCTGTTCTATGAAAACCATGTATATCAAAGAAGAGCAGTCCATTTGCCACAGTTCTTTTTTCAAATAATCTGACTTTAATAATATTTTTTTCTAATAATATTAATTTCATTTTACCTGGGAAGTAGTTGAATTGTAAATGGAAGAGCAAAGCACCTAATTTTCCCACTCTATGGCACTTTATTTCTTGAACAATGTCACTGTTTTTTTGGCATTTCTATTGCAAGAGATACCCTCAAAAATAAAACCTAGTAATGTGAAGACTAGTGATGTACAATAAACTTTAAAAAGAAATGGCATTTAGAAGTCACCCCTAGTCAGTTCAAATACATTTCTCACACTTTGTTCAGCAGCATAAATAGTAAAACCCAAAATTAGACATGGTGTCTATGATGTAGCATGAGTAAGAACCCTAATGGATAAATCGACAGGTTTTGACGAAAATGAAAAGACAAAAGAACAAAAAAATCTATGTTTTATGTCGTGTTTCCAAATACCATTTTATGTACACTATGGTTTAAGGCACAGGAAAATAATTATTTTCATTAATTTCAATTAATATTCAAAGATAACATTAAGACCAGAACTTTTTAAGACAAAGCAAGAAAGTTGTGGCTGCACACAACCAATATTATTGAGCACCTATAAATAAACAGGTAAATGTACATTTAAAATTGTCATAATGTATACACACACAAATGTGTACACGTACTGCACATGCAAACATATTCACTATACATGTAAGAAATCCCTTGATACAAAACCAGCAGCAACATTTCTTCATGACAAATCAATTTCACAAAATGCCACTATCTTATTTTTAAGAAATGCATATCTCTATGACATCAGAACCCAATATTAGTCTCCTTAGATGTCATCTATATAAACACTACCAAAGTTTAACCAATGAAAAATGCACTTTGAAAGCTTGAAAGTGAAGCTGAAAGTTAGAAACACACTGTTCTTGAACTGACAGAGTAAAATCTCTGTCAGCTAATGCACTGTAAGTACTGTACAGCAAGTGCTATCAAAAATATTAAATCTAAATTTCCTTGACGATTTACCCTTTTGAAACAATCATTAAATCAGTACATAAGCAGGAGCTGTAGATCCCTGTTAGATCGATTTGTAAATATAACTACAGGTTACTTCAGTAACTTAATCGTCACATCACAAGAGAAAGACTTCCTGCAGCGGTTCAAGCCAGTAATAATTACGGTTGTCTTTCTTCTCAGGCAGTTATTTTCGCAGACAAAAACGGAGAGAAGAAAAAATCAAATGCAAACTTCAGGGCTCTCATTGTTGTGCGTCTCCAGTTTCTCTCAATCTTCACCTGCCTGCTTCTATTCAACAGTGAAGAAACACAGTCCAAACAGTGGATAGCCTTCAACTCGAAGGCCGGAGCTCTGGCTCCAAGGCGGCCTTCCAGCTTGGTGCTGAACTCCACCATATTACCTGGATTCAGATTAAGCAGCACCTCTCTGAACTCATGGCTTGCCATTAGGATTATGTCCCTAGCCGGGTCCTCTGTCTCCACACCTGCATCCCGGATCATCCCTACTGTCACTTCAAATCGGTAGCTGTCAAAGCGCTTGACATGGCAGGTGTATTTTGCCAGAGCCTTGAGCTGACACAACTCCTCCTCTTCCTGCATTCGGAGCAGTATGGGCAGTGAAACAGTAGCTGAAGCAGAACCAGAATCTGCAGCTGTTAAGTTTGTGACCGTAGCATTCATTGGCTCACATTTGGGATATGTCTCTCCATACAGGCAACGGAGCCAGTCTCCCATGAACACCGGCAACATGTTAATGACCGACTGGGCCCCGTTCTCTGTCTCAGCCACACGGACATGCTTGAAACGTCCAGCCCAAGTGACTCTGTGTCCATGAAGGTGGCTACAGAAGATCTGTGTCTGGGCCATGCCTTTGGTTTCCCAGGCAGGGGGCCCACATGCCTGGCTGTACTGGTTCCAAGTCAGCGTAGAGTTGTACACCTTCTCCCCCTCTGCATGGTACACATAGACAGAGAAGAACAAAAGCACCATGCAGATACAGAGTAGGATGAGTTTGACTGGGCCGCGGTGGGTCACGGAGCGGAAGACATCCAGAATAGACATGCTGAACCGTGTCCACAGCCGCAGGGTGACAGGGATGGCACACACTACCAGAGTGACAATCACCTTTGTCAGTTCCAGTTCAAGGAACCACTTGAAGAGTTGGATCAAAAGCATGGCGGCTAAGCCAAACGCCAGAATAGGCAGCGCAAACAGGAGGAGAAAGTAGGCCACACATGTACGGATTAGACCAACAGCGGACGAGTGTTGGAGGAGCACTACGGAGAACTCACACCACATAAAGCACACAAGGTAAGGAACCAGGAAGCAGTAAGTCCCCCGGAAACCACGCATCCTTGCCATGCTGAGAATAAAACGGAACAAAAGGAGAAGAATGAAAACAAAACATAATTTTGAAGTCATAAACTCCTCAAATCACATCCTGCATACCAAATACTCCTTCTCACCTGAAGAAGAGGTAGAACAGGTAAACATACAGAAGGCAGGGGAGACTGAGTTTCAGCACTACTGACTCTCCAAGTGGCAGTGTTGCAAAGGTGTGTCCCAGAAAACGAATCACTGTCATGTTCTCTGGCAGGAACTGGGTCAGGCAACACAGAGACGACGCTACCTGGATTTGAGAAAAAAAGTACGTACATAAACTTTTTTGCTGAGCTATGAGGGAACCTTGTTATCGATTCAAGTCTGTCAGATTAAAAGTATCACAAACTCTTTGTTTTAGCCCATCAAATAAAGATGTATAGAGCATATATTCACTCCTTGGCAAGCGTTTTGGCCTTTATACTGCTTTTCTATCCTCTACTGTTGCTGATGTCATTACTTTTCAGCTATGGTATGGAAATACTTGCAGATACTTACTGTCAAGTTATTTAATCCACCTGAGTAAATGCTGTGTCAAGCATGGATCACTTAATGTAAGAACTTTCCTCAAGCACACCAGGGAATAGGGAAAATATTTGATGGCTTACAAAGTCAAATCTCTGCAACTGTTTTTTTATGCGATGTCAGACTGTAGTTATAATAATAATGCTGGATATATTATGTCTATGTACAGTAAAAGGCTAAAACATGTAGAACTGTGATTCTGATCTTTTTGTTCCATGTTCCATGTTTCCCGGCGTTACGGGCCGTCTGACCTCTATGGCCATTGCTCGGCGTGCATACATTGCAGCAGTGGCGCTCAGGCTCTTGTAGCTGACAGCAGTTAAGAAGATGGCCACAGTGGAGAGCTCCGAACAGGGAATCCAGCCTTTGTCAGCTACAGGGAAGGAGAAAATAACAAAAAAGACGGAGAGGATAAAATAGAGATACGGCTCCAGGTTGTTCCAGCCGAAGTTCGTCTCTGCCTGCTCCACATCCAGCCCAGGTTCAAAACGTGTCAGCAAAGATGTCAGAGCTCTGAAATTCTCCCAGGTCTGGAAAAGAAAATGAATGAAAAGAAAACTGTGAGTAGTTGAATACAGTTTGTGCAGTATTTAATATTTACATATAAATTTCCCCATTAATGAGTCCACTGTCCTCTCTACTGCATTTCACGTTGTTCCACCAGGTCAGATTATATGTAAAACTACATGACTATAACTATATGTGTTTCCCACTGGCAGAGATAAAGTGTGATAAAACTTGCTTATGCTTATCTGCTTAAGTAAAGTGAAAAACAAAACCTAAAACCAATATGCAGAGAAACACAGTGACATGGTTTTTCCACTGAAAAGCAATTAGAGAAATTTGGTGTAAATTTCGAGAAAAATTGAGAATGGTCTATATCATTCACCTTGCTGCTCTGAAATACACGCAGTGTGCAGATGATCATTGAGATGAATGAGAGGTAGAACACAAGCAGAGGGATGACAAAAGCAAACAAGTCGACTGTCAGGTTGCTGATTATAAAGAAGAAAATTAGCGCGTTGACATGTTGTGTGGGGATGACTTGGCTCAGCCACAGGACACCAGCCCGCGATGCCCAGTCCACCAGGTGCTCCTTCATATCCACAAAGGTGTGCAGCGGGTACTCCAGCATCTGAAGTGAGGAGAGACAGATATGAAGAGAGGCTGTGGAAATGAACAAGCAAAAATCAGGAAAAGAATTATGAAAATTAAGAAGTAAATGATTTAACAAGAGGAGACATGTCCACAAGAAGAGATGTTCCACAGATATTTCATGGAGGTTGATTCAAGGAATGTACAAGAACAAAATTCATTGTAATACTGTATATGATTAGATACCATTAAGCGTGATTTCATGTCCATGG
The DNA here is from genome assembly GCA_038496675.1 of Rachycentron canadum. Taxonomy (NCBI): domain Eukaryota; kingdom Metazoa; phylum Chordata; class Actinopteri; order Carangiformes; family Rachycentridae; genus Rachycentron; species Rachycentron canadum. Next base: position 14,159,011 of record CM076650.1, on the reverse strand, counting down.
CTCTTTGCTTAGTGCCCAAAATCATCCCAGTTCGGCCAAAACTCCAAGAACTTTTGTAGAACTTCTTGCATCCTGATGAGACCAACCCAGTCTTGTATGCATGCACGCACACGCACACGCACACACACACAACACACAAAATAATCTGAATATCTTTATTTGAATGAGCCACAAATTCTCTATTTTTTTCAATTTTTGCTACTTTGGTCTTTTACCTCCTGCTCACTGTTGCGAGGTGTGGTGCTTTCAGTTTTGGCTGGAACTTGAGTGTCATTTTGTGGTGCAGAGGGGACAATACCTTGTGCATACTGTTTTGTCATCTCAACAAATTCATCCAGGTCCACCAACTGTTTGGCTGAGAGGACACAATGCAGGGGATTATACAAGAATATACACTATATTATCTCTCTTTTTGTCTCTCTCTGTCTGGATAGCTACCCTCATTGCTGACCATGGTCTCCAAAACTTTCTGGGTCTGGCTTGAGGTTGGGCCAGGGATCCTGCTTATAGTGCCACCTGTTGGTGAGAAAGGACCACAGCATCAGGGAGTTACAAACACCGCACTGCACGCCTGCATGAAATTTAATATTCTTCACCATGACAGCTGCAAACACTGACAGCATAAAGGAGAATATATGATATATTTAACAGCAATGACAGCTATCATATGACAACGTGCTACAGCATTCTGGGCAGTCTGTAGTAAACCAGACAGGATTGCTGTCACAATGCAGATGTGGCATTGATAGTTGTGTGTGTGTGCATCCTACCTGGCGCTGCATTGACCTGGCTGACATTTTGGAGCATCTCAGTCACAGCCACCTTCTTTTTCCTCTCTGGGTTGAGCTTAAAGTACATCATCATGGCTGCTTTGCGCACCGCCAGCTCAAACTTACTCTCTGTGGACAACCTGCGTACATCAGCTTCATTCTCTGGAGTAATTCCTAACAAAGGGTGAAGAAAGCTTCAGAAATTAAAAAACACACACAAACACGGATCTGCATGTGCGCATATTGTATACCTTTCTTCTGGATCCAACAGCGCTGCAGTAATTTCGCTGCACCCTTTCTTCCCTGTTTGGCTGCTTTAATAAGCCAATTAACAGCCAGGAGATTGTTCAACTCTGCGTCCTTCTCTTCAGCAAGAATCAAGTAGTGCTGACCCAGCTGAAACGCAGAAGAGATGGGGAGTAGATTCATCCAGCTTAGTCTAACTGTTTCTTCATAAACCTGACACTACAATGTGACAAGAAATCCACCTTATGGTGGGGCTCAAACTCCCAAAAGAAATGTATTGGAATATAACATAGACCAGTTTGTATCATACAATAAAATATCCATTAAATAAGAGCTTCATATTATTCCCAAGTAATAATTATCATCTCAAGATATGAGATTGCAGGGTATAAAATGATATGGTTCATCATTGCTTGTGAGAACCGGAGATGTTAAGGTGCCCAATACTTTGGACAATGCACAGAGCACACATTTTCTATAGGGATTCTTTCCTTGGTGGAAATTACTTTGAATAAAAACACTTCACATATTCCACTGACGACAGATGACGATAGAAACCATAATTCTCTGTCCCTGTGACTAGCGGCGCCTCTATCATTGCTAACAGTGTTTTCCCAGAGTAGAAGGCCCACATGGCATATCAAGTGACTGTTTTCTAATCTTGACTGTCATCTCATTCTTCCTCAACTTGCCTCTAGTTGCCATCAGATATGTCTGCATGAGAATGTGTTTACATCTAAAGTAATCTTTTCTGCGTCTGTGTTACATGCAATAAATAATAATATAACAATTTATTTAATAGATATTAAAAACAGCTATTCTCATAGAGTCACATTTCACTGTGTAGGACTTCACACTGTGGGTGTAGAGCACGTCTATTATGATGTAGAGTTTGTCTATCATGATATATGAGACACCATTAGAGTGTCTGAACCATTCTTCTATGGATACTGTATATCCAACTGCTGTACTGATGTGGCCACGTGTTTGGACAAATTCCCTTACACCCATTTTCTGCAGCGTGCAAGAAGCCACATAACTACACATTTAAGAGTTTTCCCTTTCAGAGCTGGCAGGGTCAATGTAAAGCGTCCACCCCCTCTACCTACTTTTCATATGCCAGCACGGAGGACCAAAGAGAATGTGAATAAAGAGAATGTGAATATTTCATTATTATTTGTACAAATTCAGTGCATGCTGCAAAACGCTGTAATAGTTTTCCTAGTGAGTTTTATATGTGTGAGAGTACCCTGTGTATCACTTTCAAAGTCTGGTCTCAGTGGTCAAAAATAGACACTTGCTCTTAACCAGACTGAGTCAAGCAAGCAGGACTGAAAACAATGCCAAGTATCAGCCTGTGTGCATGTGCATTCAGTCACCTGGGTCTGAGCTCTGGCATCACCAGCTTTAGCCCTCTCCTCTATCTCCTCCATTGACAAATCCTCCTCTGGTTCTTCATCTGGAGGACAGCAGAGGAGCAGAGAGAAAAAGCATTTAATCTACGTACATCAATCTCTATCAATCAAATCAATCAAAAATATGTCACTGGATTACATAAAGCCCTTGCTACCAAACTAGTAAAGGCATTTGCATTCAAGGATCAGTAACACATACTGTGTACGCAGCCAGCAATGAACCAACCCCACCAGTCATATATATTGTAATATGAGAATAAGAAGAAGTCAGAGGTGTCGATCTGCTTTATGTGTTCACTTTAAGTGTGTCTGCATCTGTCTGTCTATGCAGATATCTTGTGACAAGACCCCACTGCTCCCTCAACACCATGCCCAGTTTCGTAACGGTTAATGTCTCCTCAGTGTCCTTTAAGCAAAGGGGTTCAGCTTCTTTGCCTGTAACCCCATTTCAAATGCCACAGTCTCTCATCCACAGCAAAATCTCTCATTGATGTAACAAGTATGATGAATATAGTAACATTATGAATATAGCTCCAGATGCTAATATCATTTTCTCTGTAGAAGCTGTAGAAAATACACCTGTACATACAGTAGTTCAGTAATAGGGGTGAATGTTATCTAAAAAAAAGGTAATTGGTCATTTTTGCTTTTAATTTTATATAAAAATAATCATGTGATTATGTTCCTCTATGTTTGCATCTTATTTGTAGGCTGGGGAATCTCTGTGGCACCACAATGCTTCATTTATAATGACATATTGTGACACATTATACCTTGTTAAAAGAATTGCAGCTCCCTTGATTTGAATATTGCACTTGGCCATATTGTGATAATATTTTGATTAATTGTTCAGCCCTTTTCAGTTACTGTAAAATGTAAATAATTGGTTCATGTGTTGTGCTCAAAGGTTTATCATGCAGAAACCAGCAAGTCAGCAGTCATCAGCAATGGTAAAGCTCTCACTGCTTTGTCATCTCATTAGTATGCTGACATTTGTAAATGTTATATGTCCTATGAGCCCTTTGAGACAAACTGTTTGTAAAAATGGGCTATACAAATAAAATTGCCTTGCCTTGCCTTGCCTATGCAGAAGGTATTGACAGTGATGGGGTCTGCTTAGGAAGTAGGAAGTCAAACAAAAAAAAATTAATGGGCAAATATTAACTTTGACCTGAAGAATACACTAAATAAAAAGTTTGGTCATAAGGAGGAAAATAAGGAGGAAAAGTTCAGACACTTCAGCCAGTGGTGGGGATGAATTTGAGCAGCACATTTCATGCCAATCTAACTGATTGTTATTATGACATTTCACTCAAAACTAGAACTGTGAACTTCATGCTGTCACAAGAGGAAATGACATTCATTGTCTGGCCACCACAAATGTCAGTACCAGATTTAATGGCAATCCATTCAAGTTGTTGAGACATTTCACTTAAACTCAAAATGGCAACCTGGTGGAGGTGGAAAGGTCAGGGCTTTACTAAAAGGCGTTGCTAGGATTCATCCTCAAGTACAAAATGTCATCCATCTGACAGTAGTCGAGATATTACACTGTCGAGATATTACACTAAACTGACATTACACTACACATTACACTGAAGAGCCACTTTAATTATTTCTGATGTTTGTTTTGAGTGGCACGGTGGTGCAGTGGCTAGCTAGGTTAGGTGGTTCTGGGTACGATTCCTTGGCCTGGGGCCTTTCTGTGTGGTGTTTGCATGTTCTCCCTGTACCGCCGTAGGTTTTCTCCAGGTACTCTGGCTTCCTCACACAGTCCAAACACATGTATGCTTAGGTTAAATAGTGACTCTGCATGTTAGCATGAGGATGAGCACGAACGGCCCTGTGATAGACTGGCGACCTGTACAGGGTGGACCCTGCCCTTGCCCAATGTCAGCTGGGATTGACTCCAGCCTCCCTGTGACAATACGGATAAGCGGTGCAGGTAATGGATGGATGTTTACACATACATTTATTAGTTGCTATGCTTTAAGGTCAGGGTATCATCTGATAATCCATAATTCATTCTCTTTAATTACTACTGATGTGATGTTTATTTTGCATGGCTATTTTAGCAATTAGTTGCTTTTGGGATTGTTTTGAAGCACTTTTGTTGTTTGGTTTTTCTCTTTTAATATACAGTCTACAGTTTTTGTGCTTTAGTGTACAGCCAATTAAATCTGATTGAGCACTAGGACCAATAGCTGTAACAGCCAATCCTCACAAGGGAAGAGGAAAACGGTTGGGGGCAACCAGCGACCAGGAAGTAGAGCTGCAGGTGGACTGACAGGTGAGACAAAGTTCGAAACAATGCTGAGGAAGTAAAATCAGTAAGAGAAGCCAGGCTGAGTGACTACAACTTGAATGACCCACTAGACATCAGTGGAAGGAACCGAGCTGGCGTTTGTCTCTACTGTCCATAATCTACATTACTGGGCACAGACTGAGCTTCGGCCCAGACCAGTGAGTGCAACAGTTTGAATGGCACAGAAGCATTGTGGCGGCAAACCGGTAGTTCCTGTGCTGAGTGCAGCTCTGGATGATAGCAGTGTTGAAATGTAAGAATATCTGGCATCGACTTCGTGAGCAACATTTTGGCCGGCCTTTTCCTGTCTGCAGAGCTGAAGGCACAGTGAGACTGTGTGGAGAAGGAGCTGCACATTAGAGAAGAGGGTCTGTTTGCCAACCAAATGGGCTGTTAACCTGGAGCCAGGACTGAGAGGCAGAGACTATCAAACCACATCCACTACACACATTACAGAACTGGACTGTATGGCCTGCACTTTGCCAGACATTGGACTGTGGTACCCTTAGACTGAACTTTTCATTTTTGTATAGTTTTTTCTAAATATCAACCACTACCCACTATCTTTAATAGCCCATTGCACCCATTGGGACTGTTTGTAGGCTAATATTTTGAATTAATTTAGTCACAGTGTCTAACTGTACTCTACCAGTTCCTAAATTGTGTGGGGAAAAATAAAATAACTGTTTCTCCACTATTCTTCTACAGTGTCTGTCCTTTAATGAAATACTCCTCTACATATTAGAACCCAAAACAAATAGTAAAGACTGAGTTCTTGAAGTTTATGAGTTATCGGTGATACACACATACACAAATAAAGGAAAAAAAGTCTGCATGTTCACTACTCTTCACCTGCAATTCAAAGTAAAGCAGAGACGATGATGGAAGCTTTTCTTCACTTTGTTTCACCTGACAAAGTAAAAGGTTAATCCAGTGACATAAGCAGTGATATGCAAATAAAGGCATCATTAATGCATTTTTTTGTAAAGTTGCATTCTGGAGTTGTATTAATTTTTTTGAAATTATGTTTGTATAGTACATTTGCAGAAATGCATACAAATGCTTAACGACAAAACAAGAAAACATAATTGGCTGGAGTAATTCTCCATTGTGGCCAAGAGGGGTGTTGATCTAAGTGCAGGATTACTCTGCTGCACATGGAAAGACATTCCAAAATATATCACAAGGATTATCACCTCAGCTAAGCAATGGGTCTGTGGTCTGCAACCTCAGTTCCCAGGGTCATTAAAATTCACAATGCATGATTTAATCCTAAACTCAAAATTAAAGTATTCTTACCATCTTCATCGTGGACATCCTCTTCCTCTGCTTTTCTAAGTCTTTCCTGTACTATCACCCGCTTGGCCAAGGAGGCAAAGGTGCATTTCTTGGAGGGGGTGGAAGGAGTTGCTTGAGCAGTCAAGGAAGGGGAATCTGTTGGAGAGTTACAGGTCACGCTGACTGACGTATTGCAGATTTGAGGGGTAGAACTGCTAGTGGTAAAAAATGGTGATCTGTTTGGAGCAGGAGAGGAAGGTTCAGTGAAAGTTGTTTTGGAGGACACAGCAGCAGATGAGGGCTTTGGTTGATCTAAAGGAGGGGGATCCTTAGGTTTAGACATGGCGTGAGTTGATTGTGGAGAGGAACAGGGGGATGTTCTGGGTTCTGTCATTGTTTCTGTGGATGATGGCGATTTGGTGGGCTGTAAGGGTGGAGCTGAGTCGTCACTGGAGACGGGTGAGGAAGTAATATGTATGGGGGAGGGAAGAGAGGGTCCGTCCAGGACAGGGCATGACCCCTGGGTGTTGACAGGAGTAGATGTTGATGGGAAATTCTTCTCCATTTTAGCCTGGGGGGAAAAAAAGTGAGAGTAAATATGTCATGATAAATGCACCGCAATAATATAATCGAGGTAAGTGAGTCATGGGTGAATATGCAGCCAGGCAGAGTACTCTTTGAACTCCCTCAGAACTTGGAAGAATCATTCCTCTAGATATTTTACACCGAAAATATAACACATTCACTTTAGGGGAAAAAGGGAAACAGTGAAACTCAGATCTACTTATTATGTCAAGAAGAAGAAATTGGATAAAATGTATTTAATGGTATATCTGTTGCAATTACATAATTACAAAAAATAAAGGGACAAATGAAAGCAGGACCATACTGTTAACCTAATAGAGGCTGAAAGGAAAATTTGGATGGACAACATTAAATCAGGTTGGTTAGTGTGATTACACAGCTTCGCCCCGCACATGAATGTGAGCACTGAACTTCACATTCTCAACACCAAACCTGCACCAAGTCGAGTAGAAAGAAACCTCACCTGTAAAGGAAATGGGCAGATTTCTCCAGGATAAGGTCTAAATTGCTCTGCTGAGTTTAAATGTTGTGTCTGTTGTCCATGCTTGCCTCCACTCTGCTCTACGGTGTCCCTTGAAACCAGAGACGCGCTCTGGCTGCGGCTAAACTCCGCACCTCTCTGGTCTATAAAAAAACATCCCAACTGTTTGACCCCGCCCACTTCAGCTAGCCCTTCAGCTAATAGGGTTTAATACATGCCCATCAAACAGCACATGTTTCTCTTGCTTCATAAACAGGTGAGGGATTATAATAACTTTCTGAATTAAAACACATCTTCAAAAAACAAAAACTGAAAAAATAGTGGGTGATTTGAGATCCATTTCAAAAAAAAAAAAAAGAAAGAAAGAAAAGCAGTATGTGCATTTATTTCAACTGCATGGTTGTACCATATAAGAAGATTATGCAGTTCCAAGTTAAAAGCTGTATACATGGGCCCAGCCTTAATTAATTTAGTCTTCTTCCCATATGGCACCAGTCAGCAACAAGACTGTCTACTGAAATGCTGAGTGGGGTAAGACCTAATAATACGGCTACAAATCAAATACATCAAAAGTGCACGATTAACTGCACAAATGAATGCAAATGCACTGTTAGACTCTTAGACTATTAGAAAATGATGATGATGTCATGAGTTTGTGATTAGTTCATGCTTAATGGATCATCAGTTTTAATGAATGTTGACTTATTTGCCATCATGATGCTGCTTTTTTTGTGCTGTGCCATAGACGAGATGTTTGCCTTTGAAAACCAGTTTGATGAGGACAGCTTCTTGATTGTATTTCTATTACAGGTAGCCTTTTGGGGGTTAATCAAATACATGGGTCTGATACCCTTTTTGATGGATTTCAGCAGATTTGGTGGGATATAAATGAATGTGCACAAACTGTTGGTTAACAAGCATCCATTATAACATCCCTTATAAACTCGAAGTGACCTGTGATGATCCTGCATGAATTCAGTTATTTGATTATCACAAGTCATGCATTAGGTAGCTATGTATGTATCATACTTGTGGCTAATTGTTAAAGGCCTGCTTCCAGGTACAGATGCATCTAGCCTACTCTACATTGTGCCAAAACTGGTAATACACATCCACACATGCACATGTATCTGCATACAAATACAAATCAGGAAACTGCATGTAAAACTCAGTGCTCAAAGTTCCCACACGGTTTGTGACATTGAAGTTACAATTTGAACCCTGTTTTTACACCTGTGTCTGATTGGACAATGACAGTCCAATCACAAAGCAGAGTCCAATCTGAGGCAATAGAGCCATCTGCTCTGATTTCACTCAGCTTTGTGATTGGACTGTCATTGTCCAATCAGGTTCAGGTGTAAAAATAGCATCAAAATTGTACTTGTAACTTCAATTTCACACAGTGTGTGGGAAAGTCAAGTTATGAGGTTTACAGTTTTACACACTGTTTTTTTCTTACCCCACAGTGATATAGTTTGTTAAGTTTTTATTCACATAGTAATTTGAGCCCATACCCCTGGATAAACACAGGAAGGCATGCTGGGTTGTAGAGCTAGATACAAGTACTACTAAATGAATGTAATGTGGCTGTATTTGCAGCTAAAATGTTCCTATTCAACAGGGGAGAAATAGTCATTTTCATTGGTACTGCAAAATGCCACTTAAACCACAACCAATTAATGTAAGGTTTCACATGTCAACTGTTTTATGCTGCATAATTTATTGTGAACACATGTATGTTATTGGTTAGCAATAGATGTTTTTACATGTTTTTTGTTTGAACAAGTAAAATGTATATTAGTCAATTCTCATACTTTTATAAATGACTTTTGAGTGGATGGTTGATCAACCTTTCATAAAGTAGTTTTACTTAAAGGCTTTAAAATACTTCAAAGCCATTTCAAAGTCAACCTTTTACTTAGAGGGAAACCACCTCCCTTGAAACTGATTGGAATTTCCTGCAAAACTTGGTTTTCAACTTATTATTATTATTGTTTTGTCTCTTTAGTTTATGGTGAGTAATTTCCTTGTGAAGTTCACAAAAAAAAAAAAAAATCTTTATGTGGTAACCTTTGACAAAAACGTGTTATATTTACCACAGTGCAAATCTCATCGACTCTTGTTTGACAACAGCCATTAACACTGAAGGCACATTAAGCATTTCCAGTCTGTCTCTCCCTCCAGATGTGGGTTAAAAGATTTAATCCGCTGACCTGCTCAGGCACAGCCCCCACATTAAAAAGGAAAGAGAGAGGGGTGGTAAAGAGACATAGGCAAAGAGGGGGGCAGAGACCCAGACTCTGATTTTTATTTGTGCGCATGTTTGTGTGTTGCCACAAACCAGGCTCTTGCTTCACATTAAAACTAGTTCACACAGACACACCTCCTATCAAAACTGGAGCACTGCATCATTCCAGTGTTTTTTCGTGTGTGTGTGTGTGTGTGTGTTAATAGGCGGGATCCTTAGGTAGAAAGAGCTTTTCACAGTTCACAGCATCCAGTGTGAGCGCGCTTGCCTGAGAGGCGGGACCGTGACCCGGTTAACACAAGCCAGGCTGCCGTCTCCATCGCTTCAGATTGGGGGGAAGTCTCCGTCTCCCGCGGATCAGCCACAATGTCTGACTGTAGAAGACAGTGGAACCGGGAGGATGAGCTACCAGTCTACCTGGCGGGGCCGATCACCACCGGGCCGAACCAGCGCAAATCCTACGGGATGTTCAGCTCCGTGGAGGGGGCGTTTGAGAGCAAGACTATAGACTTCGATAACTACGCGGTGGGGAGGAAAGGGAGCCGCACTCCGAGAAGCGGGAGCCGGGAGAGGCTCCTGGATACTAGTGACCCCATCGGCAAAACGCTCAGCGAGGCCCGGGAGGGGTCACTGACCAAGTCGCCCGGGGAGAGGGACGACGCACGCCCCGCTGCTGAGGCCGGTTATTCATCGGGGAGGGAAAGTCCGAGGGGAAAGGTAGTTTCACTCTTCGCCTTTTACTGTCTGTGTCTGACTTTTCTTTCTGTCGAACAGGTCTGACAATAAATAGCCTATAATTTATAAGGTCAACATGTTCATTTTTCAACTGGCAGCTTAGCCACTAATCATCGGAATAACTAATATTTACTTGACTTTTGCAGCTGGCGTATTATTAATTTCTTAGACAACTATTTCTGAGAGAAATGTTTCAGGCTGCATAAATGATTAACTTTGTGCTGCATTGCAGTTTGGCCATTTTGATTTACGTAAACGTAGCTCAAATAAAAATCCCCAACCCCCCCCCCAAAAAAAACAAAAAAACAAAAAATGCTCAAACGCAGTCAAGGCCTCAGCGCGGTGTTTAGTCTGCGGACAGCGGCAGACGTCGCGCCCTCACGTGAGCTGTTTGTGTTCGGGCCTCGCGTGCGAGGGGGGCGTGAGGGCGCTCGTGCCCACACCGTCTTTATTCTCGGTGCCGTGAACGTGCCGCCCGCCGCCGGGCAGACGCTCCCTCTCCGCACGCGCGCACGCACAGGATCGTCACCTGTCTTGTCAGCCTGCGCCCGCGCCCCACGCTCCCTGACGCAGCCGCACGGCGGCGGATTCATCGCTCTCCATCTCCCACACGCGGAAACAATAACTAACATAGACCGGGGAGGAGAAGGAGGAGGAGGAGGAGGGGGGCGAAACAAAGGGGCGCAGAGTGTAGCGCAGGGCGCCGAAGTCACCGTGACCAACAGCTGATTTGACTGCCCGGGGGCAGACAGACGGAGAGAGCATGTCTGGGACCAGCTACCAGGGGAAGAACAGCATCCCCCATCTGACGGTAAGAGACCCGGCCTGGTCAGCGGCGCGAGGCTCTCCGCTTGAATGCAAATCCCCACTGTCAATGCCGGATTAAAATCTTAGTGAGGCGGCAAAAGGCAGAAGGCCCCTGTAGGCTACAGGGCAGAGGGGTGGCGAGTGTCCGCGTCTGTGCGTCAAATCGAGCGCCTATTCTTGCTCAGGGTTGCACAGTGTTGTGTAATCTCGGAGCCTGTCAAAGGGATTAACTCGGTTGATTTGACGGTCGAATCAGGAGTCGCACGAGAAACAATGGTTTGAGGTGTGAGCCAGGATTTGAACAAAGATTCATCCCTTTTCGCTTGTTTCAAAGTCATTAAATACCACAGGCATGAAAGAGCATCGTACAAGTAACACACCAAAGAGGTACATTTCATCGGGGAGACAGAAAATAACAAATCCCACTGTATTCACGTTTTTTTTTTTCTATTGTAAGTATCTTTGCTGGCTGCAGATGCTGACAATTCAGCAGGACTGTCAGATGCCGTAATCTCAGGCCATGGATGATCACCGGTTACCATGGAGACATAACATCTTCCTCATGCTGTTGCCAGGCATCCTACATGCTGGTCGAGGGCGTGGACACGTGGTAGTCTAACAAAAGACATGCTTGTTTTTTTGATTGTGTAAAGTAACCGGCTGTTTTGTCAAATATTAGTATTGAGCTGTGATGGGACCCCACCCATTACAGCACCAGTGTGGCTATGCACACCCTCATCCACTGCACCGTGTCATAATGTTGCTATAAAGTCACAGGTTACATAACTGATTGTGCAATATACCAAAATGTCAGGATTGAATTCAACCCCTCCTGTACCTCCCCCCTCTCCCCCGTACCTCCCCTGTGCAGAGTGAAAAGCTGTTGATCAAAGGAGGGCGGGTGGTCAATGATGACCAGTCCCTCTATGCAGATGTCTTCATCGAGGATGGGCTCATCAAGTGCGTATACAAAGAGCTAATTATGTCCAAGCACTTCAGGGGCATCATAATATGTAGATTTTAATTATGAGAATATTTTTCTGTCCATAACAATTTTGTTTCCTTAAATTTCTTTATGTTTCCAACTTCCCATCCTCCACAACCCCTTCTCATCCACACCGATATGTTTTTCTGCACCACATCTTTTCGCATCATCTGTGCACCTCCCTGTTCCTCCCCTTTGTCTCCTTATATGTCTGATCTTGACAGGCAGGTGGGGGAGAATCTGGTTGTTCCGGGGGGTGTCAAGGTGATCGATGCTAATGGCCGCATGGTGATACCAGGTGGGATAGATGTCAACACCTGTCTAAAGAAGCCTTATCTGGGCACACAGCCCGTTGATGATTTCCTCCAGGGCACAAAGGCTGCGCTTGCTGGAGGCACTACCATGATCAGTGAGTGTAGATATCTTAGATGCATGCTGAATGCAATCCACTGAATATATGTATATTGTGATGCTCGCACTCTTTCCATCCTAACCATTGACCTTTCTCACCTCTCAGTTGACCATGTGACCCCCCAGCCTGGGGACAGCCTGCTGGAGGCATTTGAGCACTGGCAGGAGGCTGCAGATAAGAAGGCATGCTGTGACTACTCCCTGCACGTAGACATCCCCCAGTGGAATGAGGCTGTTAAAGATGAGCTTGAATTGCTGGTGCAAGAGAAAGGTACATTAGTTATTAGTCATTCTGTCAAATTTCAGAACTGTCATTCCTATAATTCTTGTTTCAGTTGCATGTTCATTCCCATATTGGACGTATTGCACAGGAACAATCGGGACAGATTTAGAAACAATTTGGCCAAGTGCTGAATCCTCTTATAGTGAAGGCAGAAAACCATTGTTCTCGTTGTGGCACGGTCATGGTGGCAGTGTATAAATTTTGCTTGTAATCTGTTTTAAGTAAAAAATCACTTTTCTTTTGGGGGAGCTGCATAATAATGCAGTAATGGAGCCAAGGCAGATGCTTGTGTGACCAATTTTCTTTTAGAAGTAGAGTAGTAATTATTGCTCTGCATGCTTTGTCTACAAGGGAAGTGTTTGTTTTTATGGGAAGCGATCCGTTCTCCTGAGTTTCCCTTTCTTTCCACTCTTGTAAGGTATCAACTCCTTCCAAGTCTACATGGCTTATAAGGATGTGTACCAGATGTCAGATTCGGAGGTATGTTTCAAAAAACACTATTTACACTAATCAGTATATATCTAATCACCTTTCTTCATGTAAATCTACAACTTTATGCTCTTGCCTTTCACTAATTAGCATTTTTTTGTTCTTTGGACTTCTCCTCCTTTCAGCTCTATGAGGCTTTCTCCTTCTTGAAGCAGCTGGGTGCTGTGGTATTAGTTCATGCTGAAAATGGAGACCTGATTGCTCAGGTGCGTGTTCCATTAGCTACTCTGTTTTTATTTTTTGTCCCTTCATGGCAGCTGACAACCCACACCTCTGCAGAACCTGTCAGACAAACTGTAAGTGTGCTTGCTAAGCCTGTAGACACAGTAGTCCACTGTGATGAAATAAGTAACAGCATATAATGGCTGGTCAAAACCACGAGCGGTCTCCTACCATTTATAGTCCTCCTGCTCTCAGAGAGAGAGGGGAAGAATTAATGCCGCTCCTGCAGCTGAGAACGATGGGTTTATCTTAGGCCACCATTGCTGTTGACCGTTATTGCACTAATGATAGTGTAATGGTGATTAAGATGGCGAGGGTGAAGGTGCTGATAATGCTGACAGCAGTGATGAATAATTGTAGTCATGGTCATGGAGATGATGGTGCTGATTAAGGGGACAATTATGATGAAAACCGTGATGCATTGTGAGGATGAATGAGGGTAATGAATGATAATGGGTGTGCTGATGAATGATAATGACGTACTCGTTAACCTGTAATTGAAGTAGGGAGATGGATGATGAAAAAAACGGTAGAAGTACGAACCCCTTTGAAAACAAATAGTAGAACCAAAAAAAAGTGGGTGGGGAAGGACTAGTTTTCATCTTAATTTCGCAGCGACAGCAGAAGCTCTCCAGGAACACTCACATTTTAGGATTACAATACACACTTTATTTTCTTTGATAGTATGACAGACCATGAGATTTTCATTTCACAGCCACGAGACATCGACAAAAGCGCTGAAATGTGACTCTTATGGGTAAAACATGACTTGACAAGTACTGTAGGTAATGCTGACAGTTACTGTAATGTGTGGGACAATAATTATGTAACCATTTGCATTTTAGGAGCAGAGAAAAATCCTTGGAATGGGAATCACCGGACCCGAAGGACATCCTCTGAGTCGTCCTGAAGAGGTGATTTTCATGCACCCTCACACACTCTCTGAGTAGCCATCCTTCATTGTATAGGTTTTAACACTTCCTTACTTTTTTTCCATGCAGCTGGAGGCTGAGGCTGTGTTTCGTGCCATCACTCTTGGTAATCGTGTGAATTGCCCTGTCTACATCACCAAGGTGATGAGCAAGAGTGCAGCTGACACTATCACCCAGGCTAGGAGGAAAGGTCAGCCTCTTTCTTTTCCCTACATTACTTTTGAGTCAGGTTCTAATCACTTAATGTATCTGATTTTATTTAAATTCCTGTGTGGTCTTATGTGCTATGCTCGTGGTCTGAACTTTATTCTCCCATCTTCCTATCCAGGTTCTGTAGTTTTTGGGGAGCCAATTACAGCTAGCCTGGCCACTGATGGCTCTCACTATTGGAGCAAGAACTGGGCTAAAGCGGCTGCTTATGTGACCTCTCCACCTCTGAGTCCTGATCCCACAACTCCAGACCATCTCCACACACTCCTGGCCTGGTACGTCTTATACCTTTTCAGCAAACAATGAACTTCCCAGTGATGATAACATTCAAGGAAACCTGACACTAAAAACAATATTGGATATGTAAAAAAACTTTACTAATTAATGCAGAGGGAAAACAGACAAAGTCCTAAATTTAGCTATAACCTCTGCACAAAGTGAAATGCAAATAAGCTTGATGACACCAAAGGACACCAGCAAAGATCACTTTTTGCCTGAGATATTCACTTGGTGTTCATGCCACAGACAACTGCAAGTGTAATTCACAATGTCAGCCCAACTTTAGTGAGAGGAAACAGGTAAGAAGAAGAAGGTGAGGAAAACCTACTGACGAATAAAGGACTGTCTAATAATTTTGAAGCAACATTAAGTATATAATGTAAGATACATGATAATAAGTTCAGCTGTAGCAACAAAGAGAGTGATAAATAACCCCAGACCAAACCCACCTCACTTCTTAGCTCAAACCAACACACATACAAAATGCACAGACAATCCTGCACACGTTTGACTGTCCCCGATTCCATAAATAGCACAGCAACTAGAATCCTTCATCATCTGTTGCCTTGGCTACCAAGGGCCTCTATGCTCCTACTCTTCCTCGTCACTCCTCCTCCTTGCTCCTTCAGCCTTCGTCTGCAACTCCAGCTTCTCGAGGCGGGTCCGTGCTGTCATGCCAGTGGTGTGATCCTGCTCTTGTCTTTGAGCTTCTGCTGAAGCGACAGGGTGTATTTTTCAGTTCTTTCGCAGTAATGTGAACAAAAGAACACACATTTTCTCTCACATCTCAGCAAGGCCCATTATTTCCATAATAAGCACTCCCTTGGCATTGGGGCAATGATTCCACAGTTCCCTATCATGATGTAATCACTGTAATTAACAAAGGAATAAAAGGCCTTAGATGAGAAATTATAATAATGATAGCTCTTTATCAGTCAAATACAGCCCCTTTTGTACAAGGAAGGAGGTAAAGGGAGTATACGTGTTGATGCTTTTTGATAGCGCAGTGTATCTATATGCGGTCTTGTTAATGCTTAAGGGACTGGCACTGCAGCTGTGATGCACCACACTGGATGGTTCAGCTGGCTGGTTTTTCTGCCCCAGGCCACTACATGACTTGTACTTTAACTCACATGCTCACTGAGGACACCTGGTGGTTAATAGTAGAAGTGTCTTTTTGTTTTTATCATCCGTGTTTTTGATTTTTGTTGCCAAATATCCTTTAAATGGGCACCTTATCATAGAGACTGAGCTTTATTCAACAGTTGGAGACATTTGAAAAATATTACATTTGACAGCAGGGCTAAGCGGATGCTGATAATTTTGTATCTTCTTTTTTTTTGATACAGTGGGGACCTGCAGGTGGTAGGCAGTGCTCACTGCACGTACAGCACTTCCCAGAAAGCAATTGGTAAAGATGACTTCACCCTCATCCCAGAGGGAACCAATGGAGTGGAGGAGAGAATGGGTTTTGTCTGGGACAAGGCCGTGGTGAGCAATGAGTATGTGTGCGCGTGTGTGAGAGAGAGAGTGTGTGTGTAGCTGTAGCTAGTGTGGGTTTTGTGGTCTACCACTTTAAACAGCCATTTATCTGTCTCTCAGGCCATGGGGAAGATGGATGAGAACCAGTTTGTGGCTGTCACGTCTACCAATGCTGCTAAAATCTTCAATCTATACCCACGTAAGGGCCGGATAGCAGTGGGCTCTGACGCTGACATTGTCATTTGGGACCCTGACAGCACAAAAACTATCACGGCAAAGAACCAGCAGTCGGTGAGGACAAAAAGAAAACAGAGGGACAGATGAGAAAAAAGGGAGCATGGTTAATATATGTTGGGGAGTGAGACATGCTGCGGGAGAGAAGGTTTCATATTAAGTGCAGAGTGTGAAATAGGTTAAAAACCAAGTGAAACATCACTGGACGTGAAGAAAAGACTGAACTCTATTACATGTGATATTCAGTCAAGTCTAGTATTACTGCACACAGTGTGCCTCATTGCAAAGATACAGTGGGATCAGGAGAAGGCTTGCATTACATTTAATTTAAAACCACTGTTTATTAAGTCTATAAAGAAACTAAAATGCCGTTTGACAAGTAAAAATGAGATTTCAAAGGGCAATTTATGAAGTATGAAAGTATTTCTACTGCTCCTTTAAACAATGGTGATAGTAGAATTTTTTATTCAAAAAAAAAAAAAACAACATCCATCTCTTCAAAAGAAAGTAGTTCTGCTGAAAAATATTCACGCTGTAAACTGCAGATTATTGGAACCCTGATATTTTAATCCTTTGAGCACCACAAATGAAACCCCATTCACCCACTTTGAGTTGCAGCAGATGCCTCAGAGATTGTTAACTCTCTATATAGCAAGATACAACTAGAGGTAGATGAAACAATGTCATTGCTTCAAGAAATGAATTTAAATTCTGGTCTCAGGGGTGAAAATTTGCCTTGAGCAATGTGACACAATACAGGGAAGATACTAGACAGTGGTTAATGTATTCAGTCTGCTCTGCCACTCTCAAAGGCTCTAATCCAGACTGCTGCAGGCTTTAGGTTATAATCCGCCTTCACCCCTCACCCATTCTGTGCTACCATCCCTCTACCCATCCCCCTGTATTCACTCTGCCACCCCTTCTATATGCCCTGAGCCTCTCACTTATTCACCCCTGCATCTTCTCAACTGCTGCGTTTTTACTACATTATTTAAGATTTAATACAGACCATGCTGAAATAGCACAGTGGGCCTCAACAGTGTAGGTTATTGTTGTTCTAAATGGTGGGAGGGGGGGACTCTTCTTTGTCTCTCTGCTTTACCCCTTTTTACCACTTTCTTTGTCTTACATGTTTTATCTGCATCCGCACACAGGCTTCAGAGTACAATATCTTTGAGGGATTGGAGTGTCGTGGAGGTCCAGCGCTGGTGCTGAGTCAAGGTTGTGTGGTTTATGAGGAAGGGAAGCTGCAGGTTCAGCAGGGCACTGGCCGATTTATTCCCTGCAAGCCCTTCCCAGACTATGCCTACCAGCGCATTAAATTCAGGAACCAGGTACAGAACACGGATGATTTTAAAGACATACCAATGGCAGCAATGGGACATTTAAAAGTATTTCAACTCAAAATATTAGATGATCTTGTCAACATCCAGTGTTAGTTTCCCTGTAGTTGTACAGTTTCTTTTCCTACTTCTTAGAAAATACAAATAAAAAATACATATTAAAAACACTGATACATAACTTAAACTTTATTATGCCAAACTAATATTATAGTATTAGTTTGGCATACCAGTAATTTCCCAGTAGAATACAAGATACACACACTGTTTGGCATTAAATGATAAAGTCCTAGATTTATTTTAATTGCTGTTTTTCTAATCCATAAACTTGTCAGACAGGCATTATGTATACCAATAGGTGTGATTTGGGTTTTCTGTCCAGGTGAAAGCAAAGCACGGTGTTACTCGTGGGATGTATGATGGCCCTGTGTATGATGTTGCTCCCACCCCGAAGTACATTACTCCCGCTCCATCAGCCAAATCTTCACCCACCTCTCACCAACCACTACCAATACGCAATCTACACCAGTCCAACTTCAGTTTATCAGGTAACAGAGATATTAGGCTTTTTAGAAGTTTTAAAATGCAGTGATGTCTTTGATGCGTTTACATGTCAAATGGAACATAAAAATCCAGATGCATTAAATGATATATGAGGGACCCACCAGATTGATTTGAAGGACATAAATTTAATATTTCAATTTATTTTTTCATTTTCTTTATTTCCCAGGGGCGCAGATTGATGACAATGTCCCACGGCGGTCTGGCCACCGTATTGTAGCACCCCCCGGTGGTCGCTCCAACATCACCAGCCTTGGTTGAACACTTGACTGTGCACAAAGTGTGGTTGTTGTGGGGTTTCACCTTATGAGTGTGTGTGAGTGTATGCGTATGACTGAGTGTGAGCACACGGGCATGAATGAAAACCTTTGTATTTTTTGGTACAATGGTGACACGCTCTTTTTAGACCATTTTGATTTTATCAGTTTGCCTTGAGTCCATGGTCACTGAGAAGAAGCACATTTATACTTCCGATAAAATAAGAGTGTGATTTACAATCAACCAAGTCATTCAATGGTATGAAAAAAAAACAAAAAACTCACGACCCATGATCGGGGCACTCACACACACACACACACAGATCTGGTGTTGGACCCCCTCCAAGCACCTAAATGTGACCCCAGTATTATGTCAAAATGTTGTTGTCTCCTTACCTGTGAGCATGACTTCCTCCTTAATCTTCCTCACATCCTCACGTCTTACTGTGTGAGTCTGCTCAGACATGGTGCTCCTGTCCACCCTTCTGCTGGACAGCTGAAGAAATAACAGATTTCTCCTGCATCTGGTTTTCAACATCTTAGCAATATTTGTTTAAATGTGACTCAAGTGGATCAGTTATACATATTGCATGGACACATCATTAGATGTTGCACTACTTGTGGTTTATTGTTACAATGGAGAAACACTTAAAATTGTACTGAAGGCACATTTGTATCGAACAGCACAAACATACAGTATCCTTATATTGATAAATGTCTGCTTTGAACACATTATTACATTCACTGTGGGTAGAGGCAGTTGTTTCCAGGTTGAAAATGTATTCATTTTAACGTTACTGTGAACTTCAATAAAAGCAATGCAACTTCCACTCCACCACCCACCAGATTATATGCAAATATATCAAAACCCTCCTATAGTGAGTGTTTAGCATAAGAGCAGTTGAAGCAAACACAAATGCAGCTGTGGACTGCATAAGGAATTTTTAGCTGGCTGTACCTAAATATTAGCATTTCAAGGTAAAGACTTTATGATGTGTGTGCTAGTTTTCTGCCAATCTCCCAGAAATAGATCTTGTAATCTTGTAATGACATGCACAACCCGCTACTGTGAAAGGGCTTCAGCTCTCACCATCACTCGATCAATCTTCACTGAGAATCTTTTTAAGCTGTTTTTATTTTATTGTGTTGACTGGATGTTTTCTTGGTACATTTAGTGTTTCTATGCCGCGCCGTTTTTGTTGCTGTTGTCTGGTGTCTCCAATGGAACCACTAATGATCAATAAAGACTTGACTGTTGTCAAAAATGATGGTAAAACTTTTACTTTAAATTGTGGTACTCAGTTAATATTTGTAACTGACTGCATCTGTGGTTCAGATCATCAAAGAACTTATGACAATATATGAAAAATAAACTATACGACTTTCTGCTGAATTTCTGTGGCACCATTAATTTGTGCCCATATATTCTGTCAAATTGAAGTGGTGCTTCATTTACGACAATATGGCTTCAACACACAAATCCAGACACTGCACCTAATAAATTATAAACACAGCCATACAACTAAGCCATGTCCTGAAGCAGGATTTCGACTCCAATAAAGAACTCTTATTGTTTAATTTACTACATTATATTTTCTTTTAAGGCGATGGAGTTATAGGTCCCAGTACTCAAAAATATATTCTTTTTAATGGTGACTAATGACCATAAAAACAATTATTGTATGAAGATTTGAAGATGTATGCCTTCACAGGTGTCTGCTAGACTGAACAGCAGAGAAGCAAAGTGTAAATGGCACTGGGAGCTGAGACTGTAATAATGGAAGGGCCTGTGGGAGAAAAGGGGCACCACACAATCCCAATGTCAAGTGGCTGGTGCACAGAAGAGCACAACATAGTAACCAATCAAGACCATAAAGGCAGACATTGACACTTGGAAAATTGTGCAGTAAATGTAACAATAAAAAGTAAAATCTGATTTGATTTTGTCCCTAAAAAACTCATTCCCTTCTCATTGCTCTCTCCACTTAGCAATGTTAGAGAATCACAATTTATAAGACATGTTCTCCTGGTCAAGTGTAATTGACTGTTATCACGGTAACGCTGGTAATAAGTCTAACTTGGCCTGAGGGATCCCGTCTAAATGTGTCTTAAAATTTTGTCTTTATTCTTTATGAAATAGTCTTACTTGCAAAGTAATCTCAGTTATTTCAAATTAAGGCTGGCCTAACACTACAGACTAGTCTAAAATATCTTTGTTAAACATTCACTCGTGCTGGGTGAAGAGCCTAACAGCAGTCCATTGATTAATTGGCAGCATGGGTAATAAGTAGTCATAATACACACCCACACAGGCTGTCCAACATTAATGGAGCCAATCCCATCTGATATTAGGCTGGGGTCCACCCTGGACAGGTCACAAGGTCATCCTTCACATGGCCACCATATACACATTTCAATTTCCAGTACTCAAATTCACACTCACTTCACTGTGGGCAATTTAGAGTCACCAATTAACCTACACATGCACATCTTTGGACTGTGGGAGGAAGCTGGAGGGAACCTACAAAGGGGAGAACATACAAACTCCACACAGAAAGGCCTGAGGCCCCTGGAATCAAACACGGGACCTTCGTACTGTGAGGCAGCAGTGCCAACCAATGTACCACTGTACCCAGTTAAACTTTCCGTTTGCCACTAATAAACGAACCAACGTGGGTTTAGTCATTGTTAGCGGCACCAGCACCAGAGGGCGGCAGCAACAGAGTAAATGACTGTTTTTCAACAGACAAAAAACACCAGAAGAAGACGACCGGCGTTTTACGGCAGTACGCGAGGATTTGCGGCACTTTATTGGCGCGCGTCTGGATAGAAATCACAGACTGTAGAAATGGAGGCAAGAGAGTGATGGTCACAAGAAATCACTAAGAAAGGGTAAGACCATGAGCCAACGGCCTCAAAGATCAAACTCACATAACTACATGGAGACCAAACACTCACATTGTTTTTTCTTGTCTCGTGACTCCATCGTGGTTTACACATCTTCATTAGTTTGACAATGAGGAGAATTTCCCGAAAAATCGTTTTTAATGTGACTTGCTTGATTTCAATTCTTGTGAACTGTGTGTCTGTATAAAACTAAAGTGAAAACAGTTTGAATGTAGGCTGTAGCCTATTCTAACAAGTTGAAGTGAAATATATTTCAACCCTTTTTGTAGCTGTTGTGTAAATGAAGATGAATGAAGAGAATAAGGACGAGAGGCACCAATAGGCAATTCTTTCCCCCATTATAAAGCATATGGACATTAAAGTGGATATATTTAATGCTTCTTACTGTCATTACAAAACCCTGATGATGGCAAAACCTCATTTAGTTTAATTTAGTGTGACACTTTTCCTGCATCTTTACAGGTGTAGCGCATTAAACTGAAGTGTGAGGTGTGTAATCAACAGGTTCCTTAATAAGATGACACTTTCCATATGTTAAGAGATGTGTTGCTCTACATTTATGCTGCGATGTACAGTTAAAATCAATGATATATTTACTTTGCACATGAAAAGGGTCTTTTTTTTGTGTCCACATTGTATTAACTCTAGACATGTATCTATATTTCATGTAATGTGGACTGGTTCAGACACTACAGAGTCTGGTCATAACCTAGTATATCATTAATACATTAAAGGATGTGTTAATATTGTGGCCTGAGGAGTCAGTCAGTCAGTCTGGCCTCTCCCCTTCTGTTCAACATGTCCAAAGAGAGTGTAATGGCACAGTAAGCAGGGTTTGGACAAGTTTGACTCACACACACAGAGTAGCCAGATAAATGTTCAAGTTTATGTGAAGTCAACAGCAAGCAAAGGCTAGTAACAGGCAGGCAGAGACGACGAGGCAAAGGAGCAGAAGTCCAAAGAGCAGGCTGGGGGTTCATTACAGGCAAAAACTGGCAAGCAGGTAGGCGAAAGGCTGGATTACCATGGCTGTAAGACACTGGTGTGAAAGTGCTAAATGGGCTGGTATTAATATTATCAGAGTGTGGTGCTGTGTGTCAAATTGGGTACTTCAGTCATTTATCAGTGCACTTGCATGTGGTACACTGTGCACACAGTATACTGGCTGTTCTAGTGAGCTCTGTTGCCATTTTCCACAGGAAAACAAAAATAGGCTGGTGGTCGATATCCTTCAGCTGCGTAGCTAAGGTGGCGACCATTGAGGTTGAGTAGCATTTCACACTCAGTGTTGTGACAAACACAGCTGCGAGAGGAAAAGAGACACCGAACAACCTTGGAAATTTTTTTTTTTTAAAAACTCTCTCACATTGCTGCACCGATGTTGGTGCCACATGTACTTAGAGACCCTTAGACATTGTTGGATGTGGTGACAGATACGACACATATTTCTGGCCACACCCAACTCTATCAGTGATGCAGCATATGGTCTGTGGTGAAACAGGCCTGAAACCACAGAAAAAAAAACCACAGAGCAGCAGCAAAACACTGTTTTTCAGTCGGCCAACAGGTTGGTGTTGTGACAGAAACGAAATCTACCACGTTGCAACGTTGCAACGAACGTTTGTCTGTAGTAAAAGCATAGTGCAATCAAAAAACAACAAGAAACAATAAATAAGATCTATAAATCTAATTATTAATTAATTATTGCTCTGTTTATGTCTCAGAAAAAATTAACCCTACTTTGTTTGACCACCTTGTTTTCACACAAGAAATACAACATGGAAACCTCCCACGCAAACTTGTCAGTCTCTTAGTGGAGCTTTTATAACAAAACTTTTTATCCTGTTACATGTTGCAGTTGTCAGCTTGTTGTCACTGTGATAATGCAGTTTGTCACAATGCTGTTTTTCCACATCTGTAGTATATCTACTCCCATCTGTGGTCCCAGAGGAACGTATACTTTCAGTATAGTGCTTGAGAATAACAGCAAATTTACTTCACTTCATTTTCACATTTCATCTGGTGGAAATTGGCATCACTTGTTCTTGTTTTCTCAAAGGAACACTCTTTACTGAATGAGCTTACTTGAAATTGGTGTGTTTTGTTTTTTTTTTCATTAACACTCCTCATGCGATAGTTACATAAATATTATAAGTATCACATCCAAATGCTTTCATAGACAGTGAAGGCTTGTTTACTGTAGTTTCCTGTGATGGATGCTAAGATTCTTCACATTATATTTATGTGTTTTTAATGCCTGAGACCAGGCAGGAAAATGCTGCCTGAAAATTAATACACGGACAGTACTTGACACATTTAAAATTTTTCCAAAGCATTATTCCGAGATGCTGTGCAGTGCCTTGTATCTATATGATTGTAAAAGTCTGAACGATCACAAAGCTTCTCAGATTAGAAATAGAAAATAATTTAAATTGTCATATGTCGCAGTGGGGTTCTGCAACATTGGCAAGCAGTTAAAAAAAGATGCTCTAGAGCAGCCACATAGATTTTGGCATTTCTACAGCGATGGGATCTACCAGCTTCACTTATTTTTTATTTCAAACATACAGAGTGTATGTGAATTGAACATTTTCTGGCTTCTGCTAAAGATGAACTGATTCCAGGCAACATCACCTTCACAGAGACCTGCATGCTGCCGCTGCCATCTGCTCAGGGAGCGCACTAAAGGGATGCAATATTGAGCTTGTGAGAGTGAAATTATGCAAGATTTCCACTTTCTGCAGTAGGTCATGAAATCACAGAAATTGAAAACACAATACAGAGACTTTCCACCCCTTGAAAGGTTACAGGCGGTTGTTTCGGAATAACGGGGGATTGACTATCCAGGTAAATTACTGAGCCAGCTGTGCTGTTTTTGTTGTTTGTGTTGTTTTTTTTTTTTAAACCACCGATAGTCTCTGGTCCCTGCTGTGAATATCTGAGCTACATCTAGTTACTGCACAATAAACAAAAAATATTTCTTCTGAATGCAATAGAGAAGCCCTACCATAATGTCATAATTCAGTAGTTTTTTCTAATGCGTAATGGCTTACAAATATGTGCTAAATGTATTTGATGGCAATTTCAAAAGTATGTAACATGGAACACTGATCAGTCGTTACATTTCCAATTCATTTCAGGGATGAACAGCAATGTTTACAGTTATATTTCGAGCAAACTTAAATTGACATTGGTTACAATTATCTCATAATACCATCATGTTATTTTCTAAATGTGGCTCTATAGATCATGTACTGTAGTTGAAGGTTTCACATATCAGTCACCTTTTTGACCAGGTTAGTTTTTCCTACATTATTATACACCATCACAGCGTTTTACCTAACAAATTTAAGTATAGGACTACAGAGGTCTGGGGAACAGAATTAATATTACTATGAAGCTAACAAATGGCAACCTGTCGGTGAGATCTGTTGAGGCTGCTGCTCGATTGTCAGGTTGTAACACTTGCTTTCATCCAGTTGGTGTCCACATTGAGCTTTGTCACAAGATCAAGCCTGTTCTCGAGTCAGGCTTAGATTAATGTAGATTTATTTGAGTTTAAAAAAAAAACAAAAAAAAAACCAAAAAAACTAGTCACAGTAAACCTGGACTGAAGTGGGACTGAGGGTCAATGTGCAAAGTGGGAGTCTTTGGTTTTAGCACAGCAAT
The DNA here is from genome assembly GCA_038496675.1 of Rachycentron canadum. Lineage (NCBI taxonomy): Eukaryota > Metazoa > Chordata > Actinopteri > Carangiformes > Rachycentridae > Rachycentron > Rachycentron canadum. The sequence goes on along the minus strand of CM076650.1, from coordinate 14,133,880 downwards.
ATGTTAACAACAAAAAAACAAAAATTACCAATATATACAAATGACATGTTTTAAAATTATAGTGTTGAGGTTCCTAATGTTCACCCACAAATCACCACTGTCACAACTGCAGCTTGGATCTGTCAGTTACCTATGCGCAAGCAAAACAGTTTCATTATTAATAGACAAACTGCACAACAGCTGAGGGGCTGAGTACTCGCCGAGGAAAACAACAGGAGAGTGGAGCCACAGTCATATTTGTCTCTGGTCTGTTAGAAAGCAGCTGTCAACTATTGGCCAATCAGCAGATGAAACACACCTCTGCAATCACATCAAACAGCAAAGCAAACATCACCACCTGCACTGCATCACACACACACACACACACACACACACACACACACACACACACACACNCACACACACACACACACACACACACACACACACACACACACACACACACACACACACGGGCCAGAGGCTCAGATTTATCTGTGAGAACGGGATTACATTTCTATGCCCTAACCTGTTGCTATCATAGAAGTAGCAAGTTTTAGTTGCTGTCAGTTTAGTATTTTGTTTGGATAAGCTGGTCTCTAGTGAACAGCAAGTTTTGATGCCCCAAAATTACTGTGAGAAATGAGCATGTTTGCCCTTGTTGCCAGTTTAAAGTCTCAGGGCCATTACATAACTAATCTGGACTGGTTTCATTAATACCCACTCGTTTACCATGAATGCTAATTACATTTGGAAGATAGGTATAGCTAAATTGAAATTCATCAAATTTCTTGATTTAAATTCTCTTAAAAAGACGGCATAGAAATGTGTTTACTCAAAATTGAATGTGAACATAAAATGTAGCATTTCTGAACTTTCTGCTGCATACTGCATTGCATATTTTCTTCCCCACTGAAACCTCAATCTATCATCATAACTCCAGGTGATATATCGATTGTCTTTACAGTCCATGTTTAGTGCAGTAATGTAAGTGTTTCATCTCCTGCATAGGTTTTTGTGTTACTCAAGGCAAAATAATGAAGGAACTTCACTTTCCAATATCTACATGCTTAGATATATAGATACCCCACACCACTGTTGACTATCGTGACTATTTTCACTCTTGAACAAAAACGGCATAGGCAAGCATTAATTAGGACGATGCAGTCTTCACACATGACTGTAAAAGCATTTCATATGTAATTAGCATAATTTGCAAATTAATCTAAAAAAGCTAAAAAGTCATTTTTGTTTTACTACCTATTTATTAGAATTAGTTTTGTCTGTGTAGTTGAAGGTCTATATACATTTCTCTTCAGTTAAAACATATGCTTTCATATGAAATCTTATTGTATATGTAGTATTTCTGTTATTCTACCAAGAACGCTGTTTGCACATCTTTGATGAGTTCAGGCTCATGTGACCATGAAAAGATGAAGAGACATAAATGACAGCCTATGGAGAAACACAGGGAGGATCAAATCTCACATCAGCTGCCTGGCATATCAGCGCAAAAGACTGTTTACAGCTCTGCTGCCTGAACAGAGGGCGACGGCACCCTGACAGAATTGATCACATCTGCAATGCTTTTACACTCAGCTGTACCGATGCTGAATGTTTTTTGCTGCTTCCTGCTGCCGATGTCAACTGACTGGACATCAGAAAAGATTTTCATCCCGGACAGAATAAGCACAAATGAATAAGATGGGGAAAGTTCAACATATTACACGATTATGTCTTCTCGCTTTGAAGCCATGAGCCCAGAGTCCTCGCCCTCTGCATGTAAAGACAACTTAAAGGCAACGCACTTCAGCTCATGTTTGCTCACAAAAAGAGAATCTGTTGAAGCCCCTGAAATCATCTGACAACTCCAAATGTCATTTAATATTTCGGACAGTATGTGAGGAGGTTAACATTCTGGGGTTTATTTCAGCAGGCATCTCCCTGGCAACGTTTTCCTCTGTCTTTATAAAATCAATACAATGCATATCCGTTGGGTCCATCCCTGGATGGACCCAACGAATTAAGAGTTCAAAGAAACCGATGTCCTTTTTTACTGAGCAAACAACTCTTTGTCCATTTATCTGGTGAAACAATGTGATTTATTTACAAAGACTTTTATGGTTGCCTCTTATATGAGATGACTTACGAGTACAAGTTAATTAATATTATACCTGATGCTTTTGATGTGTCAAAGACTGTTGCTAATACCTTTTATGGTGTGGTTTAATGATTTTCTTTTATGTGTGTTTTTATGACTTTATTGCAGGCTGCAGAACAATTGGTCCTTTGGGGATGGTAATGTCTTGGCCATTCTTTCACTGAAGACTTAAAACTGGTCAGTAATTTTTTTTTCTTCTTCTTTTTTGAAAACAGACTTTTATTGGATATGACAGTTTAATACAAGTGATTATACTAATTGCAGATAATGAGGATGGAAAATTATACGGCCTTAGAATTCACGAACCGACATTTCAACTAAACCCTAAATCAAATGTGAAATTATTACAAGCCATCAGCCTTGAAAACACAATCAACTGAAAAACTGTCTCAATCCTTTACTCAAACAGTATAATTCATCCAACCTGTGATGTGAATATTAAGTTGTTATTGTTTGAGAAATCAATTTAGTGAGCTACAGTGGATCTGCATTAAGTGAATAGTCCGTGACTAGTAAAGAGTGAAGCCCAACTTCCTGGCCTGTTAAATTGGAAAACAGAGCAGAGATTTGGTTGTTTTGATGATGATAGTGAGCAATAAAACATTAAAATGAGCTTGATTTGTTGGTATTATCTGCATCAGTGGCTTTGCTGCACATGAAATAAATGATTCCAATTAAAACTCTATCTAGAAAGTTGTTTCTTTATCTCATCTGCGTATGGCATATAACATCCAAACCAGTCATGAAGGCACAGCTACATCACTTTTTTTTTTTTTTTTTTTTTTAACACTTCTCAAATAAACCTTCAGTAAATGTATTAACCACTTATCGACAATTTTATGTCTTATATTACACACATTGTGACATATGAAGAGCCTTCCACTCACACATGATCATTTGCCAGATTGTGGCGCATTAAATCTTTTATAGCAGAATAAGCAGAAGAGGCCACATTCTCAGCAATAAATTAAGCTGGCAGACGTGTTGTCTAGCTGTCGGCTCAAAAGAAATGGCTGTTGGAGTCAACATGTGAATTAATCTATCAGTTAATATTGTAAGTATTATAAGTATTGGCTGTAGTTTCTGATGTTTGTAGAAGAAACTGATTTATTTATTCTTATTCTCCTTTTAACCAAAAGAGAACAGCTGACAACAGAATGATTGTATGTGCTGCCAAAAAAAAACCCCCAGTAATACTGATATGTGACCACATGGTGTCAGTGCTGCATACTGCACACGTTGAAGTACAGATTGCGGAAACCTTTTTTTGTTTGACATTTTGAATCTTTCACACTAATCTTTGCTGCAGTTAACACCTCTAAAGCGTTTTCTGATAAGTCAAAGTGCAAATTGTCCTGTACATTTTAAAAGTTTTCTTGCAGCAGGACCCAGTATAGAAAATTCACCTTTCACCGATAAGGTTGATTGATGGAGCCATATTTTAGTGATATTCCAGAAATGTATTTGGATGTCAGCCAGTTGCAAATTGGCTTTGCACATAAAAATAAGGGCATCAAGGTGTCATTCTGTTAAATGGGTTGCTTGCTTCTGATGGTTGGGCATGAAAACTGTTTAAATATTGAGCCTGGCAGTTCATTTCTGACCTTGTAAGCAGCAGATAACAACTTAGTCTATAATAATAATATAACATCCACTTATAGTAATAAGTAAGATAATCCACTTAGTCGCTTCTTCTGGAGCTTTTGAATGCACCACGTAGTTGATCTTCATCAGCAGATGAAGTTTGCTAATTAGTTGAATGGAGACTGTTTTGTCAACAGTTGAGCGGTACCATTCGAATAAAGCACTTTTTTAAAATTTTTTTTATTTTTTAAGATCATTCATCCGAAGTGGAAAGTGGTGTCAGACATTTGTGCCCCACTGTCAACATTAGTAAGGCGTGTAAAGAGTGTTAATTAACTGTTACTAAATGGGTTCTGGTCCAGATTCCCTGGAGCACTTTTCCAGAGGATACGGGGTCACACAATCCATTGGAAGGGGTCTTCTTGAATGAAATGACTGAGTAAACCAAAGCAAGTATCATGCTGAGAGAGGATTTTCTACTACCTGTCAACCCAAAAGTAGTTCTTCTTGATAGATTATAACTGCCAATAAGGTATTAGTAAATAATTTAAAAAACCATTGATCAAAGAATACACATTTTAAATGCTGCCTCAGAAAGTATTACTACTTAAGTGTATGGTTATGTCATCTCAAAAAGATATTCCGGAAGAAAATATTGCAAATACAGATTATGAAGAAACTACTGTAAATATGTCTCACTGTTGTGAGACATATATTGTGTAAAGCATAATCCTAAAGTGAACAGACAGTCAAGAGTGTTTGAAGTTTTTAATGTCAAAGTCAAACTTACATGATTCATCTTCATACCAAACCATTTGTCGACGGCTCCTCTTCCTCCTCATCATAGCAAATGCAATTAGTTCATTATGTAATTACAGGAAGGGAGCAGCAAAAAAACAGTGCCAGCCCCATAAGAAAAGAACAAAGAAGAGGAAAATAAAAATAACAGTTTTTTTTTTCTCAATTTTTTTTTTCTCAAGTGCAGATTTGAACACCTTAAGCATGCCATTGTCTGTTATGGATTCCAGTTGTCTGTTCTACAGTGTAGTTTTATCTGTACATGGCTATACGGATAACAGCACGAGGGGGATGACAGGTACATGATGTCCGCTGAAGTGTCTGTTTTTAAAAATGTCTTGATTACTGGGTGACATATCTCAGACGTTAACGCTCCTCTCCGTCTGTCTCCCCTCTCTGTTTTGCAGTAGACTGAAACATATTCATGTTTAAACGTGCAGTATAAAAAAGATACACACCCACACAGATTCATGTACAGCAAGTTCCCTTAAATCCAGATTGGAGGGGTTTGAAAGGTGCCATAAACGGAACTGCCATAAAACAGCAGTTTGAAGAAATATCTGCCACTTTTGATGAGGCAGGGCTGTGTCAAGAGTCTCTTTCCAAAACTCACAAACTGGACATGAGTTCCTCAAGACCTTTCCAGCGTCCAATTGATTCAGACACATTTATCCAAGAGAGTGAGCACATGTCTCAGTGTACGTACCCTGCAGGACGTTGCGATTGTTTTCACAAGTCCCTTTTCAGTGCAAACTCTCCATATCTATGACACTCCATATGTATGCCTCGAGTTTTATTGTATCCTCAGCACAGTCCATCACTAACAGAGCTCTGTAAACGGCCGTTTTGGGGGAATTGGGGGTAATGAAGGCTATGGGAGAAAGTTCATCAGTGGCAGAACAAACTACAGTGTTATAAAGTTTAAAGTATATACAGGTATACAAACTGTAATCACGCACATAGAGCACACGCATTTTTTAGCCTGATTACCACTGGAAAGATTAGAGGAGTCATACTTTTCTGTTTCCACACATTAGGTTATCTTTCACTGTTGCTGCTCAATTGAGGGGACAGTCAGGCAGCAACGTCACATGAGTTAAGTTAGGTAACAGGTTAAACACTGTTGTGCATCTTACCTGAGTTTTGCTCGTGTTCCTGACTCTAAGCTCTACAAGGATCTATGAACTAAACTTCAGTACATCCTTTACAAGTGTGTCTGTTGTTTTTTTTTTCTCATCTGATTCAAAACAACCATAAAAAATGAAGAGACACACTTACTAGCAATTTCCAGCAGTGTTACATTCGCCTATCCAGACATTAATGAGATCAGTGCAGATCAGGGGAGGAGAAGAGAGGAGAAAGGAAACTCATTAAGACCACAGGGACGACCTAACCCTATTATCCCTATCACACCACTGAACCACACACTGATGATGGGAATTAAGATGTGCTGGCCTCGATCCACACCCACTCTTCAGCCCAGTGCAGCAAAGTGTATCTGGAGTCATGCAGTACCTGCTGGGAAGGACAAGTGTGAAGGAGTTTGTTATCTGCACGATTCAGCACAGCAGTACGGGTGTGTTCAGATGGGCACAGTGCGGTGAAAAGGGTTGCAGCAGAACTCTTCGTTCCCACTACATTGTGTTCTTTTTTTGTTCCAGCCTGCGGTGCCTTTCGTGCCAACTCAGGGGCGTGGAAACTGAGAGAGAGGCCCATGGTTAGCCCAGACTCACTCTGTGATAAAGAAGCAAAAGTTTAATCCACTGAAGCTAACTCCCTTGCTGCCATCATTATCTCCACTTCCCCGTAAGCGCACACATTTAGTACAGATGTATCCAAATAGGCGTGGTATCCAAAAAGGCGTGTGGTTTAAAAAAGAGAGGAAAAAAAGTTAGCATTATCTTTCTTTCATGCAGTCTTTTTTTCTTTTCCATTTTTTTTTCTTACAGAAATTACAGAAATTTGGTTTTCCTATGAGTCCTACGTACAGAATGCAGAATATCTCATATTGTTGTTGTTCATGTTGTAACCATGTTGTTCATTATTACATACAGTAGATGTCATTGAAATTCCCTTTAATGTAGCCCCACACATCAGTCAGAGAGATGAGTAATTATTTAAATACATTTCATGTTTAAATACTGACTGGAAGGGAGCAGGCAAAATGCTACAGCTAGTTCAATGAGAGGCAATATGTTAAAAAATTATGATTAAGAGCACATACACACATAGTGCATATGAATTTTGCACATATCTTAATATGAGTTTGTGTTTCTACTTAGGTTTTAATATGTTCTATGTGTGTGTGTGTGTATGTATGTTTTGTGTGTGTGGGTATATGTGTGCTGTATGAAAGTTGATGCAAGTTATATACTTTATCTTACACTGCCACTGAATCTTGTCATAAACTGTGGCCCTATGCATGTTCACATTCTGTTAATGCACTGTTTGACTTTGTGTTTACATGCTTAGGTCTGTATGTGTAAGCGCGTGCATGCGTGCATGTGTATATGTGTGTGCATGTGTATGAAAGAACAGTTATGATACATGAACACTGTTAGGATACTGTAGGCGTGTTGTGAACCCAACACCTCAGTCTACTCTGAAAGGGTGGACAGCAGCAGTGAGAGAACACTGCCATTTTATCAGGTACACACATACAATATATACATACAGACTGGGTGTGAAGTCAAAATAATAAACACATATTTTCATACACGCCGGAGAAACTGTGGCACTACTGACTCTCTATGAGAACCTTATATTCTGAGTGGTTACATTTGATTATCGTAAAAAAGTCACATTGTTGTAGTTTGTTCTGAATTGTTTATATTTTTAATGAACAGTGATTTTTTTTTTTTTTTTCTTTCTACTGTGTAACTGTACAATGACCACATTTTTGTTGGTACTTTGATACTCTGTTTATGACTTAAGATTCTCACGGGGTTAGCAGTTTCATTGGTTAATATTCCCGTCTTGTGTTATGATAAAGTTGATTAGGCATTAGAAAGTTTGACTGGTGTGAATTGGAACCAAAAACTCAATCATAGAGCCATGACTTCTTTTCATCTATTTTGACTGGTTAAGACCTCAGTGGTTGTTCAGAAGATGGTTTGTCAGCTGAGTCCAAATCTGGCCTGCTGTAGCCTCAAAGAAAGTTTTTATATACACAGAGGCATTTATAACATCAGGATCTACTCAGTCTTATCGCTTTCTTCTTCACACAGATCCCTCTGTGGCAGAGGGTCAGGCATGCATTGGATTCAGGTAAAAAGAAGAGGAGATGAAGTTTTCCTCCTCCACATGGATATAATAGGATTTTTGCCTGTAGGCAACTTTCACTTGTAGTTTAAAAAAAAACCCAAAACACTTTTTTTTAAAGTACTTATGGTCAGAGCTCTGCAAAGAGTTGATCCGTCATTGCTCAAATTGAAGTGCCTATAAATATCAGTCAGAATCCAAAAGTTCCAATTTGATACACAGCTTTTGGAAACATCCCTGACATTTTCATATTTTCACCTTTCGCCTTCCAAACTGACTGGCAGGTAATGTCTCCCTCCCTCCTTTACAGAAAAGAAGGTTGTCTGATTGCTCCGTTGCAAGGCTGTCACAGGTAGACCTCACGGCGTGACAGCGTGAGACAGGACGTAGTCTTGTAGTCCCCTCCTGTCCGCGTCAGTGGTATGACCTCAGGTGGGTTCTGGCCTTCTCCTCCTTCCTCCTCTTGCTGGCGCCTCCCGAAGCCTGCGCTACTGAATGTGTCGTAGGATGCTGAAGTCATCTTGCGGTTCAGAAGGTTACGGTTGTGATCGCCCATGTTCCTGTTGCGGTCTCCACTACCAAGGGTGCCAAGAGGATCCCCATTGGCCAAGGGTAATCTTTGACCTTCTCCACTGACGACCACCCCGGGTTCTGAGCTCCCTGCGCTGCCGGCGCTCTCGCTGTCACTCTCGTGGTCGTTACCACGCAGATTGTTGTTATTATCTCCCGGGGCAAAGGTGGAGAGTCGTGGGGGGTCACTGCCGTGGCGCTGACGCTGGCGAGGAGAAGGGCGGACGGGCATCCAACAAGTGTCAGAGTGACCAAATTCATCACACTCCCTGGTACACTTTCCTGTCAGGGCTACGTCTGGCAGCTGTCTGGCATCTATACATACAGATAGAGAAAAAAACATAAGCGTTAAGTAGTTTTAAGCAAAAGCAAAAGAGAGGGGCATCACTAGTGGTGATGCTGCAGTAACATGTAGTTAAAAAAAAAAAAACCCAGGGAACAAAGATTATAAGGGAGGAGATAGTATTTGAAGGGAACAAGAAAGGCAAGAAAAATGCTGTTAAAGCAAAATGAAAATTGCTGACTTCAGAGGAAGGTTTCAGAAAATATCCTAGCAGTGCTCAGCATTACATGAAAGGTGAAAGGTGGGGTCAAATAAAACAACTAATGAGGCCAAAGAGAAGTTAATTACTAGCAATATGAATGACATATCTAAATTTCTAAAAGCACAAGATACATATTGGCCCAATTATATATTAGTGTTGGTTGAAAAGGTTAGTAAGACCATTGAATGCTTATGACCTACAGAATCAAATGCCAAAGGTTACTGCTATTATGTACATATACTAGTCATATGAATCAATAGTGACATAATTTTAAATGTACACAGGAATCATAATGATTAAGTGTTTTGTAGCTGCACGGGTGTCATGTTACAGATAGTTTAGGTAATAATTTACTCCATATACATCCAAAGAGCAACAATACACAGAGAACAATACATTAAAATTCTGCTTAACCTGAATTAAACATAAGAAATTCAATCTTGGTGGCTACCTACCGCAACAGCAGCAGTAAATTCACAAGAAACCAAACAAGCACATAATCATACAAGCTAATTACAACCAACACAATGAATCCTCCGTTCAATTCCTCTCTCCATCTGACCGTGACGAAAACTTATTAAACTCCACAAAATCCTCAAGATTTCACGTCAGTGAAAAGGCAGCATTTAACTGAAAGCACATTTACAGCTCCAGGGAAACACACCAAGGTCACTATGACCTTGGTGTGTGTGACCATAAAGGAAAGAGGAAAAAATAAATAACTCACTAAAAACTTAAACTTTTGGCCTCTCTCCATCTTTGACAAAATAGTAGAAAAAGTAAAAACACAATTTCCTTGGTGAAAGGAAACATTTGGGCTGCTGACTGATGGCAAGGCCACTGATGAGTCTAACTGTCAACATATCTTTCTGAGATTGATTTTTTTTTTTTTTTTTTTGGCCTCCTGTCGTACTCCACCTGCCCACCAGATGTCCCCAGACCCCCTTCCTGTTTTCAGAGCCACCTGTTCACTGAAACTGCCCCACCTACCTACACACCTACTCCTCATTTCACTCCATTGGACCAGCCTGCTTGTTAGTCTGTGCTAGGGTCTTCCCTGCTCCTAGCTGTAACATTACAGTTTAGTGTAATGTGGACCCAGCAGAGAAGCCTCTACTTAAAGACATGTCTTCAAGAAGAGCCAGACTTCCAGGAGTCACTGGTTACCTTTTGGAAGCAGGATTTGAATTTGCTTAAGAGAAAAACTTCTACAGGTGGAAGTTTGTCTTCAGTCCTGCTGCATGCCTCCTAGAGACTTGCTTCCCAGTCTTCTCCTGTCCCCTGGCCTTGTTGCCACCAGTCAGTTCCCTAGCCATCAAACTCCCAAAACTGCCATCCAGTCAACTGGTGTCCAGCCTTCAAGTCTCCACCCTAAATCAGCCATCTCACCCAATATTTTGCCTGTTCTTGATTCTGTTAGGGGTTTCTCATGATCACTGCCCCAGATGCTGTCGTCTCGGCGTTAACATACACCCAACGCCATTGTCTCTGTCGATGCTGTCTCTCTCGATGCCTGCTCGTTCCTGATGCACCGCCTGCTCTCCAGGCTTTTTTCTGAGTCAAGAAAGCCCTGCCAGATTATCAGGCTGACTGCCTGATGCTTCAGTTGCCATTCTCCATTGCGTCTGGTTCTCAGCTTTGTCTGTTGGCCTTTCTGGCCCCTGTTGCTGGCCACTTACTCTGGACCCTAGTACCAGAGTAGGAGGCCAGCTCTTTCTCCAGAGGGGACCTGCCTTTGCCAGCGGCCTGAGCTCTCTCACTCTCCAGCCCCTGGACTGTCCACTTAAAGTCTTCAGCTCTCTGGCTTTCCAGCCATTGGGTCACACACCTGAGGTTCCCTGCTGATTGGCTCTCCATCGAGCAGGCTGTCAGCCTAACATGTCATGCTCTTTGTTTCTTATGCCACCTGGCTGTCTACCTCAAGTTGCTTGCCTTGTGAATGGTCCTCTTCATTTATTCTATTAAGCTTCCTTCATTGCACTAGCCTTCCTGTGTGTCTGTGCTTGGGTGCTTCTGGCCTTTGCTCCCACAACAGTAGGACCACTGTAACACCACACCTCACATAATTTTTTCTGAGAAGCTATTTACCTAACACGTATGCAACAAAGGGTAGATGCTCCATTCTGGGAAGAAAAAAGACTCCAGAGACCTTGACAGCCAGTCAGGATTTCAATGAAATTGTTCATCTGTGTGTGTTTTAGAGTGTGCAATCAAAATGTGGCCAGCCTTTTCGAGGAATACAACACATATAGCCTTGAGAGACATAATAGTGAAAAAAGTGAATGAAGTTTGAAGCGTCTTGACTGATTCTAAAATGAATTCAATGAATTTTAGGGTGTTTGTTTGTTTGTTTGTTAGTGTGTGTGGTTGCTCTGACCATTCTCCACATGCTCCTCCTCGCCCACACTGCCCTCCGGTGTGGTCCGCTCATAGCCTTCCTCGGGCAGCGGCAAGGCTCCCAGCCGTGGCCCTGATGAACTCTTGCTGCTCGGTGTCTCTGAGTCCTCCATTCCACTGTCATAGCAACCACCGTCCTGGGGCTGGCTGACAACCGAGAAGGTCACCCGGCGAAGGGTTCCCTGCAGGAAACATACACACACAATATGGGATTAATCACCCAGGATTCCTAATCAGAGATTCTAAATCTGGGGATTAGCTTGGTGGGCAGGGGTCTGCAAAGACATATTGAGATTATCTGATCGTGTTCGCCTTGATTATGGTCTTAGCTGCTACAATGCAGGGTAATAGTCATCAACCAATCACAGCTGTCTTTCAAAGTTTTCAGTTGTCTTTTAATCTGAGTTTAGATTAATGCTGCTGGACATGGCTGATGTTTACAAACCTCTGTCTTGCCTGAAGACACTTATTTTTCATCTGGACTGGAGCCCAGTAGCAGCAGCTAGGTAACAGTCCACTCTCAAAAACACTTACTTGCTGCTCTATTAGAACAAGTGAATTATTTGAAATGATAGATCTGGTGATATTTTATTATTTTTTTTTTATGTCAACAAATTCTCTGGCAAACCCAAAAACCAGTAATGCATTTGCAGTCTTGTCTATGTATTCAAAGCCTCATGTAGCTTCCTCCACTGCAGTGTAGATCTCCATTGTTGTCACTGTTGCATTGTGTAACATGTTCTTTGGTTCATAACAAATTACACAGGAAGTGTTGTTTATTTGAATGTAGTCCCACCTCCATCACCCTGCTGTACCTACAGGATAAATCCTAGTTCACAAAATGTGTAAGAAACCACAAAAAAAAAAAAAAAAACAACAACCAAAAAACAGTATATGTGTGATTTCCATCTTCAGAGGGATCAAATGGAGTTTGGGCTCAGTGCCACAACTAGGGTCGGGAGGTTGGAAACTGGAGAGATGGATGAATGCATTTTGTCTTTTTAATGGACAAAAACAAAAAATACAGAATATCAGCCTCATCCTTTCAGTGTGAATGATTTTTAGATTGATTTTTGGGTGCATTCAGTGTATAATTTTTATTGTTTACCCTTTAGCCTGCAAAATAGTTCAACTTATTTTTGGATTTCTATTTTTGTCTGGCCGTTTCTTGTTTTATTGATACTGTGTGATTTGAAATTTGCTGTTTGTTTTTATTATTTTACATTGGCACACAGAAGACTACAAACCAGTTGAAGTTGATTGGGGTCTGAATAAAAAGAAATGTGCCTTTTTACTTGTGAAATTAAATGATGCAAGTTTCAAAAGTAGGCTGCAGCGATAGCTGTGAACCAACAGGCCATCAACCACCAGTGACAAATCAACCAATCCTGCAGTGAAAATGGTGGGGGTTCAGTAACGAATCATATCATTCACTCAAACTGAGCATCACACCTGCTGCGACTTCAACACACAAATCACCCCAGTCTAGTTAGCGGACAAGTTTCCACTTTGGAGAAGGGAAAAGACTGTAATAAGTCCATGCTGAGAGAATATCGCAAAGTTAAATGATTCCGTCTGGCCTGGAGGGATCACTCTGCAGCAGGAAGCCCATTTCTATACAACACCCCTCCTATCTCCCCTCGTACTCATTTATCTGCTCGCAAAATTACACCCCTTTCAATTTAGATCTGCTTTGAAACACGCAGCGTATAGAGAGGAAGTGAGTGAACAGAGGGAAGAGGCAGATTAGGGCGGAAAAACTTCAGCTCGGAACGTCGCCTCAGGATAATCTGGAAGGAAAGTGATGGACAGCTGGGATAAAAGGCAAAACTGCACCAATTCTTCTTCTTTTTTTTTTTTTTAAACTAACCCAAAAGAAACATTTGGACATCTCACCTAATGAACATGCAAGACAAGAGGAGAGGCGAACCAAGCAAAGTTAATTAAGCAGAAGAGGGAAATTAGCAGAGCATTTGTTTCTTTTGCCATTTCTTAACAACGTTTAGATGAAAGAGGGGTGAGAGAAAATAACTCAGACATCAGGGATGGTTAGCACAAGCAAGACTCAGGAAGAAGTAGAGATATTACAGTCTAATGGTAAAGCAGCAGTTCTTGGAATCTCAGTAGCTTCATCTTAACTCTCCACAGAGAGAGCAATGTATTTTTAGAGCATTAGCTAGATGAAGCAGTCCAACCTCTTTTCCACTTGTTCAGTCTAGGGGCAATGGCACAGAGAGGGAAAAGTGGATGACAGAGTATAAGAGGCTGAGTATAGAGGACCACAGAGGGCATGGGCACGGATTTTTTTGTTTTCTTGTGATGAAAGTTGTGTGATCTCACCATAATAAGTTTGTTTTTTGAGATCAGTTATTTTGACATGACAAATAATTCCTTTATTTCTTGATTTAATGGGCTGTCAAAACTGTTTTCTTTGGATCATAGAATAATAATAAGAACATCATGGCAGAATGCTTTTTCGTGATCACAGGATAATTATTTCATGATATAAATGATGTAAAAATGATAATTATTTCTGATCAGAGACATTTCTCTTCACCTATTTCCTTTCCAGTCTTTTGTTCAGTGAAACATCCCAAAATGGGAAGAAAATGAGATTACTGAGGAGATGAGATCATTGTTAGCTCCAGTTTGTGCCGTTGATTTATTGCCATTACATTTGAGTCGATGAGCAACACCTCTGATTTTCCGAAACGTAAATGCCCAGCAATCTTTGAAAACCTGGAACGTTGCTTAACACTTACTGGTGTTCTGAGAAGGTTTTAACTATTTGTAAAAAAACCCCAAAAACATTACATTTTTTTGCACAATAGAAAAGTTTTTTAACCCATCTCCATAATTTCCCATGATTCAAACTGCGAAGGGAGCTGGAAATGATGCTCAGCATGTAAAAACGAACATTTGTTATAGCGTGTACAGTTAACAGACATTCCAATGTTTTAGCTTTAATACAAAATAATAATTATAATATTTACAAAAGCAGCAAGGACACACAGCTTTTCATTTCCAGAAACCTGAATTAGGAAGTAGCCTAAAATCATACCCTTAAAAATATCTTCTATTGTGCACCAAGGATATTGTACGAGGTAACTGTAAATATCTTCACAACAGTGGTTAATGTTACTAAACAAGTCTTAGAGTCTACAGCCACACAGCTCTGCCTTTTAGCTAAATGCTAACATTAGGCTAACATGATAGCATACTGACATTTGCCAATTAACGCAAAGCAAAAAAAGTCCAGCTGAAGCTGTTGGGGAGTTCATTCAGTTTGCAGGTATTTGGCAATGAAGCAAAGTACCGGACAGATGTTGACCTATTGATGCCATGGGATTAAATGTCAGGGATCAGTGGAATAATTGCAATTTATCTGAACCGGGATGTGAATGGGATGTGCATTGAATTTCATGCCGATCCATCCAACAATTCAAGATGTAGAGATGTTTTACCTAAAATTCAGGAGATCAGTAAAGTCAGCGGGCTTCATTCTCTGGGGATCATGAATTTCTAGAAAAATCAGTGGCAATTCATCCAGTAATCTATCTCCACCTATTAAATGCTTAGGCCTGTGACTCAAATACATGAGAGGCACAAACTGAAGCAAGGATTATTTTATGAACGCAAAAATCAAGTCTATGCCACAGGCGGGACTTGATTGACAGACAAAGAGTGAGTTGCTATTGGAGGCCTGATGCCGGGCGTTCTGTGTGTTCTATTACAAAATTCATCTGTTCAGCTATGATTCCATCTAATTCAATTTCCCTCTAACTCTCTCTGTGGCCAGAGCTGCCCCCTTTCATTCCTTCATCCTGATTAGTTTATTTTCTATTTCTCTCCTCTGTTGCGATCCTTGCTTCCTTCGGCCGATCCCGCAGTCAACTCTGCTCTTCACAGCCGTAAACTCTCCCTCTTTTCTCTGTTCCTCCCTGTTGCTCCCTCCACTGCCCCCCTCTCCTCCATCCCTTCTTCTCTTCTCTGCCAGTCAGCTTTATGATGTGGCGATCGATGATGTGTCCTTGACCTCGTTATGAGTCCCGCTCCTCTTCCCCACAGCAGGCTTTATTGACCCATAACTTCTCTCCAGTCCCTAACCCCTTTTCCTTCATCCTCACGCTTCTCTGTCTCAAAGTCTTTCGCTCATTGACAACCCTCTCTTCTATTCCTTTGCCAAATCCCATATTTTGGTATCTTTTAGTCGATAAATTCTACTTATTGTACACTCCACATTGCCATCCTTGTTATTCTTGTTTCTCATTGTTGTTATCTCACAAATTTGGCTTTATACTCCTTCATTTATATTCCTGCTCCTCCCTAATCAATCTACTATTTTTTTCTGTCAATGCAGTTTATTTTAAAGCTTTTTGCATCTTTCTTCTTTGCTCGTACGTTAAATTTACATCTTTTATTTCCTTTCTGCTTTACCAATGCCTGCCTTTCTCTAAACAAATTAGTCTCCATACTCCTCAATGTTTTCCAACCTGAACAAAGCACAAAGCCTGTTTGTGTGTCAATGTATATGTGTGTGTGTGTGTGCATGTCTTCTGTCATTTGGTTGAGCAATAGCAATAAAGGCTGATTACTCAATATGCCAAATATCTAGTGAATCTCGACACACGTTCGTACATGTGAACGTACGCACGCACGCACATGGATGAGGTCCAGTGTGTCCTAAGGATTCATGGCTGATGGGATTTTAATTGAGTTTGACGGAGGACATAAAAAAACCTTCCTCTTAATCTGACACGGGCCATTACGGTTCAATACTGACATGGGAGCTTCACTGATCTGCACAGCATGGGCAGGGAGCGAGCGTGCGTGTGTGAGCGTGTTTGTATATCTATGTGCACATTATGCATCTGTGCTGCACAAACACATGCATTTCCTCATACAGTATGGAAGGTATTGTGAAGTTATTTCTGGCAGATCAGTGTGAATCAAACAGAGGAGTGATGGGTCTGAACTCCCAATAAACTTAACTATCTGAAACTTGCAGCTCTGAAGAAACTGTAGAAAAAAATGTTCCTAATATAGCTTTCATTTCAGGGCAAGCTCATCTTGCAGTATGTGTGTGCACGTGTGCGCGTGTGCATATGCTTACACTTACGAGTGAGACTTCACACCTTTATGTTTGTGTTTTATGGCTGTGTGTGAGTGTGAGACTTCCAAAGCCTGCAAGATGTGTTATGTCAGCCAGTGAGAATACGTGTGTGTGTGTGTGTGTGTGTGTGTGTGTGTGTGTGTGCGTGTGTGTGTGTGTGTGTGTGTGTGTGTGTGTGTGTGTGCATATTTGTAGTGTAAGGATGTGTGTGTGTGTGCTCGTGCACAGGTTGGCTTAGTCATCAAGGTAATTAGTGTGTAAACCTCCTTGCTGTCGGTTCAAAGAGAATTAACGAGCTCTAGTTAATTAACAGTCTCCCTCTCTTCTCCTTACATGTGTCTGCATATTCAACACGTGTGTTTGTGTGTGTGTCTACGTGCAACATCTCCACATCTGACTCTGTGTGTGTGTGTGTGTGTGTGTGTGTGTGTGTGTGTGTGTGTGTGTGTGTGTGTGTGTGTGTGTGTGTGTGTGTGTGTGTGTGTGTGTGAGAGAGAGAGAGAGAGAGAGTGCATTAGTATGTGAGTGTGTGTTTGTCTATGCCCTGCTACACTCTGGTCTGCATAATGAATTGACAGGATGCGGCTTATGCATAAACCAAAACTACAAATATGGTTGTAGGACTAGAGCCACATTTCCCTTTGGCTTCTTTGCTGATTCTCATTTATGTTTGACATCATCAAGGTACAGGGGGAAAGCCACCATGTAATGGCTGATTTTATTATTTATCAGCTTGTTATATATACATTATATTGTTTAGTTCCTCTTTCATGCATAACAAGAATTGTGTTTATAAAAATGCTTGGATTGGAGGTTAGATTCCCACTGTGGTTGCACTGAACTCCAAGTCACGTTGCGTGCAAAGAGTCAGGATGTCATGCATAATCCATAACTGACCACAGTGTATAGAGCTACTGCATAGCCTACATAAGATACACTGCAGCATATTACTGTAATGATTCAGCATACTAAAGACAAACCAAATAAACTCATTTTCTACAACAAAATATTATTACAGTTTGATTGATATGGCTCATTTAAGACTGATACCAAAACGATTAAAGATCAATATCCACTGACAGTGTATGATAGCTTTTTGTGTTTGTATTTATCTTTGACAGACTGTAAGAAGCCAAATTAATTGACAGAGGCTGTTCAATAATTACATTTGGGCTAAACAGCTCTTAGGTTTTAATTACATAAAAGATATGTTTTTTCTTGCCTGCTTGCTTTTGTTTATTAAAAATGTAACAGACTGTGGCAGAAGGAATTTATATGTTTTAATGACTGAGGATGAGGGATGATATTTTCTAATATTTCACAAACGTTCATCAGTTATGATGCCTTAACGTCGGCCAGTATCACATGCGAGAGATTATGTTCTCATCATTCATTCCCATCATCCCACTCCCACCTTCATGCACATAGCCACATGCTTACATTAGTCTCTGTGAAAGAAGAAAAAAAGGTCAACATGAGGTTTCTTTGTGACGGTTAAGTTTTTGTGTTGAAACCGGCAGAAGTCAGTTTTGTGAGCCAAATGTCAATCATACAGACACCTGACATCCTATTTGCAATCGTTTCCTCCAGATGCCTGAAATTTTCCTAACGTTGACTGAGGGGTGTAGCTTTGCGTATTAATTTCCCTGCCAGTTGTCCTTGACTAGTGATTTGAGAATGTGGACACATGATATTTGATGCCAAGCATCAATATTTTTAAATGTGATTATTTTAATGCCAGAAATAGGATTGTGTGACCCCCGTGGGATATTGAAAATCTCAATTAGGGCCAGATTTATGGAAATCTGTGAGTGGCTCAGTAGCTCTAGTGGACAGAATGGATAAAGTAGCTTTGCTCTAAAACAGTATATTTTTTTCATAGAACATAATTGAAGAACTATTTACAGTGTTTTGATGTAGTTCTCAGGTAAATCTCTACCATACTGGACAAACAGATATCGATACTCAATACAACATTAATATAATATTGCTATTTATATGATCAAATTATGTCACCTCATCCTGTTTCTCAAAATACAACAGCTGAATTTACTCACTAAAAATAAATGAGCTGATATTACACTATGCTACCGCAGCACACATTGAAAACTAATACGCTTCTGTTGACACCACATGGGTATAGTCCATCCCTCATATCTGGAATGCTGATCAGTCAAAATGACCTTTGCCTCTGCTCTCTTATTTTGCCTCTGTTTAGAAATCATGTTGTGCTGATGCAGCCAGCCATGTATGTATGTGCTCACACTTTGAGAGTGCAATGAGTGAGTGAACTCGTCACTGAGTTTATTTGAGTAGAACATCACGTGAAAGTAAAGATGCTTTGTGCGAAGACGCTTAATACACGGATTGATTCACACCATGTGTCACGTCTTGCGTTTGATTTGCTTTTCTTGACCCTTTCAATTCTATTGCAATTTATAATCTCATATGCACCTACAGATGCCATGTATGATCATTTTAAGGGGATTTTTTTTTAATAGACAGTGAAAATGTGTGAAAGTGTGAAATTTAGTAAAGAGAAAAATTACATGAATACGTTTGCTGTTTCATCTCATCTACTGAAAAAGCTAAGTTCATCTGTATTTTTTTTAGCACCATGTTTCAACACTTTTTTTCATCACTTGTCTTTTGTGTTTTATCACCATGCCAATGACGCCAATGAATAACACTAAAGTAAATAAGTGATTGACTCGAATGGTCAAATTTCTCTGATCTTATGTTACATTTGCCTAAAAATCTCTGAAACATTTGCTGGAAAATCTTTTGAAACCTTTTGCCGTTGACTGTTAAGTTATGCATCAAAGGCGGCGAGGAGGAGAAACGGTGAAATATGCTGACAGAAAGCATCTCGCAGGGGCTGTGTGAACAGGACAGATGTGTTAACAATTCATTTGACGATGACATATTTACACTGGTTATTTAAATATAGAACTGATCTAAAGCTGTATCCAGGACCTTGTGCTGTAATGGAGTGACGCTGTGTAGTGTTGGAATGCAGTTTCCTGAGGCTATGCTGAAAGGAACAGACATCCTGTTTACACAATTTAGCCATTAGGTCAAGCAGACAGGTAAAGACAAGTGGTGAGACAGAAAGTAGGAGGAAAGCAGTGACTAATGATGGATAAAACAACTGATAAATGGGCGAATAAGCAAAAAAAAACTAAATGAAAAAAGACAAAGGACACAGGCTGTTAATCAGCATGTGTGGGAGGGTAAAATGTTGAAAATGTTAAAAAACAAAAAAGGGAGAGACCAAAAGGCTCAGCATGACCACAGGCTGTCTGAAGTAGCAATGACGAGACAAAGAATGCTGTTTAGAGCAGAGAGATGATGGGCTCTTGTGGTATTTGCAGAATGCAGAAATTGGTTTGGAGCAGGTTGAAACTCAGCTTAGGGATGAAGCAATATGAGTGGTGACTCTTCAGTTGTCTGAGTTGCAGATGTTGATGAGCCAAGGTACCTTGTAACCACAACACACAGACACACACACACACACTTTAACACACAGCTTCTACACAGATACCGTAAATCCACACATTAGGCACACCTGCTTGCTTACGCTCACACTTGCAGGTGTGCATCAACACACACACACACACACACACACACACACACACACACACACACATTTAGTAAGCAGTGTGTATGTTGCAGTGGGACCACCTCTGCAGTACGAGCGATCCTCCCTTCTGCATGTTTCTGCTCCCTCCTATTTTTTTTCCCCTTTCCATATTTCTCTGCTCCCTCTCACCCTTCGTTCACTCTCCCTTCTCTCACTTCCCCTCTCTGCTTTCCTCTCCTCTTTCCTCTTTCATCCTTCTCATTCTGCAGTCCACCAGTCACCCCCCCACTCCCTTCGCTTCCCTTCTCTCTGTCTTAGTCTCTCTCTCCGTTGCTCCCTCTAGAAGCAGGTGATGTAGAAGGGTGCTCAGCAGTATCTGACTATCAGGCCTGACTCTGTGAGAGGAATGATAATCACTGTGCTGCACTGCAGAGAGAAAGAAGAGAGGGAGTGAGGGAGAGACAGGGAGAGAGCAGAGGGAGGGAAAGGGGGCATGAGGTAGAGGGAAAGGGGGGCAAGTGCGGCAGTAGAAAAGGGGGGCAAAGTAAAGTGGGGTGGGGGAAAATGAAAGGAGGAGGCCATGGCTATGGGACAAAGAGAAAAGAGGGAGAAGAGGACAAAGAGAGATAATGAAAGAAAGAGATGGAAAGCAATAAAGAAAGAATGAGAGAAGAAGAGAGAAACAAAAAAGAGAATGAAAGAAAGCAAACTGTGCAGTGCTTTGGTAATATGTACCATCTCTGTGTCGTGCTCCCTCTTTCCCCTCACACAAACTCCTTCTCCACCCCCACTCCCCTCATCTTTACCCTCCTGCATACACACTCACACACACACCTCCAGCAACACCACCCCTACCACTACAATAGCTTGTAGTACAGCAGCCCTGCGATATGAGGGAGAGCCTTAGCCTTGTGTCTGAGCACCAGAGAACATTAACTGCAGCAGCGAGGTCATCTGATCGGCACTATGCGGTCCCTCTCTCTCTCTCTCTCTCTCTCTCTCTCACTCACTCACTCACTCACTCTCTTTCTTTCTCTATCCCTGCTCCTCTTCACACTGCTGCAGTCTGCTACCAGCCCCCGTGTGGCCACCACCGGAACAGCCCACCACGCTGCCTACCAGCACGACTGTCCTGATAAATCAGTTTTTGCACCGTACAGTGTTTGTATGTAATTTGCTGAAGCTTGCTAGCCATAAATCACTTTCTCTTACTGCGAGCAATTTAAGCCAAAGTCTGTGGCCAGTGTTCATTATCATAGCTTTAACTAGTTAATGTAAGTGTGTGGGAGTGTGCATTTTTGAGAGAGAGAGAGAGAGAGAGAGAGAGAGAGAGAGAGAGAGAGAGAGAGAGAGAG